>JANAVB010030816.1:15857296-16559796 GCA_029216955.1 Iris pallida | reverse complement strand
ACCTTAGTTTTATTCTGTGATTGAGACTGTATTGTTATGTCACCTTCATTCGGAGAGTATATACTATACAGGTACATTTTAACTGTTAGTCGTAGGCATTTACAAACCCTATATACAGCGTTCTACCGCCGATACTGCGGCGTAGGCTGGACGTAACCACGTGCTCGTGCCCCTCTTCAGGGTGCGGGTCGTGACACTGGTCCTTCTGAGGAGGCGGGTCCTTCTGAGCCGCCTGTCCGTCCGTCCGGTTGCTCAATGTTGGTTTCTTTTGAGAACCATATTCCGTATGAAATATGGAAGAACCCTGTATGTACATGACGTTTGTAAGCTACCAGTTTAGTATACTATATATATATATGTATTTCATAATTGTTATGTTTTTCTATTATTCGATATACAGAGGACATATCGAATCCTTAGGGCTGTGAGTCACGGGAAGAAAACTGTGTCCTAGCAGTTTGCAAGCTTATCGGAGGCCGTCCAGAGTAAAATTATACCGAACGGCTTGTACAATTTGGCACAAAATGCCTATCGGACAAAGGATAGTACCCTCATATCCGCCTTTGTGGAGAGATGGCACCCGGAGACCAACACATTTCATCTTCCAGCAGGGGAGATGACCATTACACTTGACGACGTCTACCAGATACTGGAGCTGCCAGTGACCGGGTGCGTCATGACCAAAGAACATTACACCAATGAAAAATCCGTGAAATGGTACGAGAAGATCGTCAACGTTGTCTCAAGTCACCTTGGACTTCAGGCTACCAGTTTTACAACTCTGCCAGGCTTCAAGAAGTCATACGAAATTCCTCTATCATTTTTGGTGGACCACTTCATGGATATGGAGGTGGATGACGATGATGAGGATGCGGTCGATGCGGTGGCCCGTGCGTATATGTTGTTCGTCCCAGTAACGGTCGACATTCCGGACAAGTTCGGAACGTCGATACATGCTAGGTACATGCTCAATTTATCTGAAATGGATGGCTTCATTGATATATCCTGGGGAAGCTGTATCCTAGCCAATCTTTACCGCGAGCTCGCTATCGCATCCCGTGTCGGGACTATGACATTGGTCGGCAGTCAGACTCTGCTACATGTAAGAAACTTCTATTCTATGTTATTCTTGTATACTTTATTTTATTGTTTATTTTTTGACTATTCATTTATAAATTGAATAGGCATGGATATACGAGTACTTTTCGATGCTCAGACGGGGTGACCTGAACCCAGAGTATGTTGAAAATCTTCCTAGAGTGTCTAGATGGAGGCTATCCCAGCTGGAAACCAAAAATTGGCAAATACTGGCTTCTATTCGTGAAGTACTAGACAATTTGGTGCCAGAAAAGGTACTAAATTTTGACTTACTTTTTCATGTTAATTTTATTTTGTTGTTAACTATTTCCTACAGATTTTTTGGAATCCATACCGGGATTTACGTGAGCAGAATCGTGAGGTCCAACCAGTTTTTTTATTTCATGACATGATCACATGCTATGATATCACGGAGCCGTACATGCCCGATAGAGTACTTCATCAGTTTGGCTTTGTGCAAACTGTGCCGAAGCGTACACTACGACTGTTGGAGCCTCCGCAGGAACCCAACCTTTAAATTATAAACCGACGGATTTTGACTGGGTGACCGACTTTTACTCCGAATGGCAACAACATGTAGTTTAGGAATCTGAAAGATGACTGGTCACCCAGATGGCCGACTGCAGCGAAGACTACATACCGTACTTTCCGGGGATCGGACATCCTAAGTTGTCGAACCCTACAAACCCGGGTCCCGTGGCCGTCGAAGCAATTGGAGCTCTTCCTTCCAAAAATGTCTTGTATGCTGGGTTGGTGAGGATGGTGAGTTCCGTATTTGTAATAAGACTAAAATTTCTATGTTTGTAGACTTAATTCATTTATACTTTCATTTTTAGTCTCAAAAGGTGACGGAATTGGCCCAGACACTCCGGAGAGGTTTCCAAAGTGACACTAGTATCGCGGTCGCCAATGAGCTTGATTGCATCGACGACGTGGTCGAGTTCCCCTTCATGAACAATAGGGAGTCTCGTTCAAAGGCCCGGTATAATCACATGTAGTTGGATCTGGATATTTTTCTTGTTTGAAACTTAAGTTGGATGTGGAATGATATGTATTTTGAAGTTGAAGTACTAGACAAGTTGGATATTTTTAAGTTGGACTTATGTTGGATATTCATGATATGTAGTTAGCCTTATGTTATTATTTTCAAGTTGGATATTTTGTCTGAAATGTGCTTATGTTGACACTTAATTTGAAGTACTTATTTTGAAGTACTAGACAAGTTGACACTTATGTTGTTGGATATTTATGTGCTTGTGTAGTTCTTTTGAAGTACTAGACTTATGTTATTATTTTCAAGTACTTATTTTGAGGTCACAGAGTTCTAGTATCAGTACTGCCACATCCCTGGCAGTCCTACACTCAAGTAGGACTGTCAGGGTGCTGGCAATCCTAATTAAAACATGCTGTTATAGCAAGTTTGAAATAGGACTGCCAGGGGGTGGCAGTCCTATTATAAAACTCTGTGATGAGCTCCTCAAACTGAAACTCTGCCACAGAGTTTCATAAGTAGGACTGCAAGGGTGCTGGCAGTCCTACACTAAAGTTGGACTGTCAGGGTGCTGGCAGTCCTATTTCAAACTTGCTGTAACAACAAGTTTTAACTAGGACTGCCATGGTGCTGGCAGTCCTCCTTCAGTGTAGGACTGCCAGGGGGTGGTAGTCCTACTCATAAAACTCTGTAATAAGCTCCTCAAAATGAAACTCTGTCACAGAGTTTTATAAGTAGGACTGCCACCCCGTGGCAGTCCTATACTCACGTAGGACTGCTAGGGTGCTGGCAGTCCTATACTCACGTAGGACTGCCAGGGTGCTGGCAGTCTTATTTTATACTTACTGTAATAGCAAGTTTTAATTAGGACTGCCAGCACCCTGGCAGTCCAACTTCAGTGTAGGACTGCCAGGGGGTGGCAGTCCTACTTATAAAACTCTGTGATGAGCTCCTCAAACTGAAACTCTGTCACAGAGACTTATAAATAGGACTGCCCCCTTAGCAGTCCTATACTAAACTTGGACTGCCAACACCCTGGCTGTCCTAATTGAAACTTGCTGTTACAGCAAGTTTGAATTAGGACTGCTAGGGTGCTGGCAATCCTCCTTCAGTGTAGGACTGCCAGGGGTGTGGCAGTCTTGATACTTGTTCGAATACTTTAACAAATTGGTATATTTTGCCACACATACTTGCACACAGGTAAACACATATGACACAGATAGCACACAGGTAAACAGATATAACACAGATAGCACACATATAAACATATATAACACAAATAGTACACATGTAGACACATATAACACAGATAGCACACATGTAAACACATATAACATACTGAACTTCATATTTCACTGTATACAAAAGTCGTACTCCATATAGGTAAGTCCAATACGCAAAATTTACTGTATACAAAATTTACCCCATATAGATTAGTGGACTTCATATTTCACTGTATACAAAAGTGGTCCTCCATATACAAAATGTTAAACTGTAAATATATCTATACTTAGTCGATTTTGACGTCGTAGTGGTCAGCGGGTAAGTCTCTTGGCTCCTTAAACTTCAACAACTTCTTACAATGGTTGATCTTATCAACGAAAGGTGTGGTCCAAGCGATGGCCTCGATCGGTGCTCTTTTGTACCAAACTATTGAAGGTGGAGGAATCAGAGAATGAGCGATCATCTTTAGTATAACGAAGTGATCCCCGATCAGACCTATAGTACATATGTTAGAATACCCTTGATCCGTCGGTGGAGCGCACATCGAAAAGAATGTATTGCTAATATCCGGCGAGATAAGTACAACATGTTGGTGTTTTTGCCTTTGGACTAGAAAAGATAGTCCCACATCGGCTACACCAAATGGTGAGTATCTCAATATAATGCATTGCTTGTGTTGAGGTGTGCACATGAGGTGTAGTGGGGCACAATTTTGTGCCATGTGGAAGTATTTCTCTAGAAGGAAAAAGGATTAAATCCAACAAGGATGAAAGTTAATTTTTGTTGTGCGAACTCGGACTCGGACACGGACTCCAGGATGTCTCGTGCATGCACGGGAGTGTTCGGGGGGTAGGCGTGGACTAGCACACTTCTATGCTGATTGTGGGATGATCTAAAATATCAAACCCTATTTTTGAGTATTGTTATTTTAGTCCCACATCGGATAGGAGAAGAGGTGAAGTCTCAACTCCACTCTATAAATAGAGCCCCTTGGCCTCCTTTGAAAGATGCACCAAGAAGAGAGAAAAGAGAGTCTGTAAAGTCCAGGAAGCCCGTTCAAGTCTCAAATATTGACTTACGAGCGTTCCAGAAGTTCTCCTGAACTTACTGGTTCCTGGGAGCTTATCCGTACTGCGGGTATAGCTTTGAGCGCCGGTGTTCTACACCCCAGCGAGATCCGTTCTTCTTCTTCCTCTCTCTTTCTGTTGCCTTCGAGAATCTGAGACTCAACTGTTGTTGATCATCTCTTGTTGCCTTCGAGAATACCGTCGCTTCTCTTTAGAAGTTACACGGTTCGGTTGCCTTCGAGAAATATTACGAAATAATCTTTTTAGATTCTCGTAATACAACATCACCTTCTTTAGGGTGTTGTTGCCGGAAACATTGTCTTTACAATTGTTTCTGAATTCGTGTTTTTCCATCGATTGTTCGTCAAGGGACTAACAATCTCAAAGCTATACGATTCGATGGAAAACACTCGTGCTTCGCTTGTCGATACCGGCTTTAACAAGTTGGAGAAATTTGACGGTGAACACTTCCAGATCTGAAAGCGAAAGGTGACTCTGAACCTTCAACTCGTGGATGTTGATCACATGTTGGATGAGGAAGAACCAATCGTTCCAGCAACAGGATCTGCTGTTGTTCTAGCCGCTGCTACGAGCAAGCAGACGAAGTGGAAAAAGGATAACAGCATATGCAGGCTGCTGATTCTGAATTCCATGGAAGACTCTCTGGCCGAGTCCTACACAAAGAAGACTTCTGCCAAAGAGATCTGGGAGTCCGTGGGGAAGCTGTATGACGACGACGAGGCCCGGTCAAAGATGTTCATGGTTGAAAAATACCACAAATGGGTCTTTGAAGACGAGAAGACCATGCTGCCCCAAGTGAAAGAGTTCCTGAAGCTGCGCCAGAAACTGGAGGACGATAGCATGCCCCTCGTCGACAAGTTCGTCGTTGGAGGGATCGTGGCAAAACTTCCTCCAGGATGGAGCAACATCTATGCAAGGATGCATAGGAAGAAGATGGAGATTAGCCTGGATAATCTCCTCAGCGAGATTCATGTTGAGGATGAGATGCGCTCTCAACAGAAGTTGGACGCCCTATCCAAGCAACTAGCAACGGCGAATCTGGTTCAAGCCACCAGAGAGAACAAAGGGAAGCAGGCAGCTTCTCACCACAAGAAGAAGGACTTCTCGAATCTGAAAGTGAAGGGTCCAGGATTCAAGCAACAGAAGTCCAAGTCCCATGTGACTTGCTTCAACTGTGGCAAGAAGGGTCACTATAAAAGTGAATGCAAGTCCAAGCCCAAAGAGCAAGGTGAGCCTAACAAGGTTTCTTTGGTTACTAATCAGGTTACCATGATAGCACAGGTTGCAACTGTGGGGGCAGACTTGGACTGGTGGATAGACACTGGCGCGACATGTCATGTCTGTTCAGACAAGGACTAGTTCGTCTCCTATGAGCCTACTTCCGAGAAAGTCATGATGGCGAACCAGGCACAAGCTGAAGTACTGGGGATCGGGATGGTGGAGCTGAAGCTTACATCGGGGAACATTCTGACGCTTCAAGGTGTGAAGCATGTTCCTGCAATCGCTAAGAACCTGATCTCTGGGAGCCTGCTCTGCAACGCAGGCTTGAGGATGGACATCAATGCTGGCCAAATGGTGATGTCCAAGAAGGGTACTTTCTTCGGGAAAGCTTTTCAGACTGAAGGAATGTACAAAATTCAGCTTGTTGTAACCCAGCATAATAATGTTAATGCTATCACTAGTTTGAATTACTCTCTTGAATTGTGGCATAATAGACTAGGACATGTTCATTGTAAGCGAATAAACAAAATGTCTAGTCTAGGACTTATCTCCAAGTGTGGGGGTAAGGTAGAGAAATGTGAGATATGTGCTCAGACGAAGATCACAAGGAAACCCTTTCACAGGGTCAATCGAAGCAAAGATCTTCTGGAGTTGGTTCACTCAGATATCTGTGACTTCAAACAATTCTCTACAAAGGCCGAGATGAAGTATTTCATTACTTTCATAGACGACTTCTCCAAGTATGCCTTCGTCTATTTACTCAAATCTAAAGACGAAGCATTCGAGAAGTTCAAGGAGTTCAGGGCCGAGGCTGAACGGCAAACTGGACAACAACTCAAGAGGCTGAGGAGTGATCGAGGTGGGGAATATAGGTCTCACGAATTCTCATCATTCTGCAAAGAACATGGAATCATCAACGAGACGACGGCTCCGTATTCTCCACAATCCAACGGAGTAGCAGAAAGGAAGAACAGAACGTTGACAGAGATGATGAACTCTATGCTGTTGACTGCGGGTCTCCCAAAGTGCTATTGGGGAGAAGCTGCATTAACGGCCACTTTCATTCTGAACAGAGTGCCATATGCAACTTCTGACATAACTCCTCATGAACTCTGGTTCAAAGTCAGACCCAACCTGAATGTCATTCGAGTGTGGGGGTGCCTGGCTTATGTGAAGCTTCCGGATCTAAAGATTCAGAAGCTGGGGACAAGGACTACTAAGGCGATCTTCCTGGGGTATGCCGAGAAGAGTGATGCTCGGAGATTCCTTGATATCGAGTCAAATCATATCATCGAATATCGCGATGCTGAATATTTTGAAGAAAAGTTTGCAAGGCACAAGAACATTGTTCTCGCGGACATTCCGGAGAATAATGAGGGTGCGAAGCAGACAGAGGTCTTTATCAAACCAGTAGTCCAAGATGGAGCTGTTGTCGAGGAGACACCAGCTGAACCAGAACTCACTGAGCCGTCAACTAAGCGAGCAAGGAGGCCGAAAGACTTCGGAGATGACTTCGTCACCTATCATGTGGAAGCAGATCCGCTTACCTATGATGAGGCGATGAAGACCAGAGATGCTATATTCTGGAAGGAGGCGATTGACAACGAGATTGACTCAATCACCTCTAATAACACATGGGTATTGGTCGACCTACCAGAAGGAGCAAGATCCATCGGATGCAAATGGATCTTCAAGAAGAAGATGAAAGCAGATGGAACCATTGACAAGTTCAAGGCCAGGCTAGTGGCCAAGGGGTTTGCTCAGAAGCAGGGGATCGACTACTTTGACACTTATGCTCCAGTAGCTCGGATGACAACTATCAGATTGTTAATTGCTTTAGCAGCAATACACAAGCTGGTGATACATCAGATGGATGTGAAAACGGCATTCCTTAATGGCGAGCTGACCGAAGAGATCTACATGCAACAACCAGAAGGTTTTGTCGTCAGAGGTCTGGAAGACAAAGTCTGCAAGTTGATGAAGTCTCTGTATGGTTTGAAGCAAGCTCCCAAAATGTGGCATGAGAAGTTTGACATGGTGATAAGGTCAAATGGCTACAGGGTCAGTGAAACAGACAAGTGTGTCTATACGAAGTTTGCTGACGGAAGAGGAGTAATCGTTTGTCTATACGTGGACGACATGCTAATCCTAGGTACGGATTTAAGCTGCGTCACAGAGACAAAGAAATTCCTCTCGACCAAGTTCAGTATGAAGGACTTGGGGGATGCCGACGTAATCTTGGGGCTCAAGATCATCCGAACAGGCACTGGAATAGCGCTGTCACAGTCTCATTACATTGAGAAGATGCTCACTCGCTACGGGTATCAAGATCTTCCTATTATTGATACACCGTACAGGAGTGATCTGAAACTGGAGCCAAATTCGAAGGAGAGCGTCAGGCAGTTGGAGTACGCTAGCGTCATCGAAAGTTTGATGTACGCTACTACTGACACAAGGCCTGACATAGCCTTTGCAGTGGGAATGCTGAGTCGATTTACGAGCAATCCAGGTGTAAAGCATTGGAAAGCTGTGAAGCGTGTTATGAGATATCTCAAGAAAACTCAGACATATGCACTATACTACAGCGGAGATCCGTCAGTAGTGGAAGGCTTCAGTGATGCTAGCTGGTGTTCAGAGGTGGAGAGCGAATATTCCACAGGTGGATATATGTTCGCCATGGGTGGAGCTGCTATATCGTGGAAGTCGAAGAAGCAAACTATGTTATCTCGCTCCTCCATGGAATCTGAATTCTTTGCATTAGACGCTGCTGCAGATGAAGCAGAGTGGCTTCGGGAGCTCATGTATGACCTTCCAATGGTTGGGGCTCAGATACCGGCGATTCCGATATACTGTGACAACCAGGCGGCAGCAGCGGTGGCATCAAATGAACTCTTCAACGGGAAGAAGAGGACTGTGCGGTTGAAGCACAGAGCAGTGAACGATCTCATCAAAAGGGGCGTCATTGCAGTGATCGATGTTCGGAGTCAGGAAAACCTGGCGGATCCGTTCACGAAGGGTCTCAAGCGTCAGCTGGTCGAGGACACAGCAAGGAAGATGGGCTTGAAGACTTTCTGATATTGTGTCATTGTAATCCTACCATAAAATTTTATGTTATTGGTTCAAAGAGAAATCTACTAGACATTTAATTTTTTGGTTCAAAGGAGGATCATTGACTAGAATAATATCAGTTAACAGTGGGTACTTGTTCTGCGGAACATGGAAGGGTTACGGACCCATAACCACTGTTGTCTACTATGTATTTTCTGCGGAAAATTGATCCTGTGGGAAGGTTGGCTTAAACGCCTTAATGAGTTCTCAGGCAGAGTGAATGCCTGGTGTGCCTTACAGGAAGCACGGTAGAGCAGCACTACAAGGAGTGAAACTCCATGCTACAGTGGGGTGACTCCACCATGAGGTTCCCAGGTAGGGATAATGCCTCGGCTTTGCAAGCTAAGTCACAGCGGAGTAGCACCGCAAATAGGCAGGTAGCCTAATGCTGTATGATAATCGTAATAAAGAGAGGTAGACAGCACTACAAAGAGGACGATGTCCTCATGTTACAGTGGCATGACACCACGAAGAGGTACCAGGTAGGGTAAAGCCTCGGCTTCGCAAGCCATGTCATAGCGGCGTAATACCGCACGGAAGCGCAAGGCTTCATGCTGGGTAGTTTGGCACTACAAAGGGGCTTGTGACCTCATGATACAGTAGTATGACACTACGATGAGGTACCCAGGTGGGGTAAGCCTCGGCTTTGTCAGCCATGTCATAGCGGCGTAGCACCGCAAAGAAGCACAATGCTTCATGCCAATGACTCTTTATAAAGAACTTACCTATAGTGTATGGAAAGAGATATCAGGCCGTCTCTTGAGGGTAAGCTTGTAGACGCCCAAAATTATACACTGAAACCAGGCTGGCACAAGGCCTTCAATGTGCAGCCAGAAGCACAGTTGATGTCATTATGTGAGTAGGAAGAATTGCAGTTATGGTGCAGAATTCAAGGCTTAGTCCATTCTTGTATCATGCTGTTATTTAACCTATGCGGGAAGATTCAGTCGTAGCGACATCTCTCCTAATGCATGATGGACAATCACTGTGGGGAACGCTCAACCCATATATTGAGATATGTGGGGGATTGTTGGTGTTTTTGCCTTTGGACTAGAAAAGATAGTCCCACATCGGCTACACCAAATGGTGAGTATCTCAATATAATGCATTGCTTGTGTTGAGGTGTGCACATGAGGTGTAGTGGGGCACAAGTTTGTGCCATGTGGAAGTATTTCTCTAGAAGGAAAAAGGATTAAATCCAACAAGGATGAAAGTTAATTTTTGTTGTGCGGACTCGGACTCGGACACGGACTCCAGGATGTCTCGTGCATGCACGGGAGTGTTCGGGGGGTAGGCGTGGACTAGCACACTTCTATGCTGATTGTGGGATGATCTAAAATATCAAACTCTATTTTTGAGTATTGGTATTTTAGTCCCACATCGGATAGGAGAAGAGGTGAAGTCTCAACTCCACTCTATAAATAGAGCCCCTTGGCCTCCTTTGAAAGATGCACCAAGAAGAGAGAAAAGGGAGTCTGTAAAGTCCAGGAAGCCCGTTCAAGTCTCAAATATTGACTTACGAGCGTTCCAGAAGTTCTCCTGAACTTACTGGTTCCTGGGAGCTTATCCGTACTGCGGGTATAGCTTTGAGCGCCGGTGTTCTACACCCCAGCGAGATCCGTTCTTCTTCTTCCTCCCTCTTTCTATTGCCTTCGAGAATCTGAGACTCAACTGTTGTTGATCATCTCTTTTTGCCTTCGAGAATACCGTCGCTTCTCTTTAGAAGTTACACGGTTCGGTTGCCTTCGAGAAATATTACGAAATAATCTTTTTAGATTCTCGTAATACAACATCACCTTCTTTAGGGTATTGTTGCCGGAAACATTGTCTTTACAATTGTTTCTGAATTCGTGTTTTTCCATCGATTGTTCGTCAAGGGACTAACACAACAGGTATCATGTACCTATTATCAAATAACTAGCGGGCAGACGGGACTGACATGTAGTGGTCTTTCCCTGTAACACTGTCAGTGCAAAGGATACTTAACAACAAACTTGCAACCATCTCTTCGCTTAGGATGTGGGCATAGAATGGAAGACGAGTCTCTAAATCCTCGTACAACACCTGCCTCACCCGTCTCCATCCGTCTTTGTCATCATAACCAAGATGCCTTGCAAGCACATGAAATCCGCAACGGCCATCACCGGAGACATCGACAATAGACCAAATGTAACTGTAAAGCTCAGGTTAAAATTTTTAATATACAAACTTGTTGTTTGGCTTGCAACGGTATCTTCTCTTGGGAGGTCCATTTTCTCTATTTTTTGGCGAACGACAAGCTTGCCCTTCCGTGCAGGCGAAGGTTGCTGCAATCTTCGTTCAACATACTTGAAGGATGATGGATCTCTCTTAGTCGACTCCAGCCTTCTCTTCTATGAACTAGTCAATCGTGTTTGAGGCCTGCCTTTAGGATTGGAAACAACGGACAGATCATGTATTCTAGTAGTCACCGGACATGTAATTTCTTGGATTTTAAGCTCAATGGACCTCCGTTCCACTCCTACTGAGGCACACCACCTTGCGTGGAAAAGTTTCACTTGTGGCAAAGAGAAGAAATCATTGTCTGTCTTCACCAGGGGCATCATAGCCAACTGCCTCGAACGTTGATCGACAGTATCTACTGGAATCGGAATGGATTCACGACGATATTCATTAATCTGATGTGCACAAGGGAGGCCCAGTGTATGTCGATATACACACTCGCAAAACACGGGATTAAACTCGACAAACTTTAACCTTTCAATCTCATCAACTATTAATGCCAACGCCTTGTGAGCTACCACGCGTATTAAAGCATCTAAGAGTACTTTCTTTCTATGCTTATGCTTGAC
This sequence comes from Iris pallida, assembly GCA_029216955.1. Taxonomy (NCBI): domain Eukaryota; kingdom Viridiplantae; phylum Streptophyta; class Magnoliopsida; order Asparagales; family Iridaceae; genus Iris; species Iris pallida. The sequence continues at coordinate 16,548,235 of JANAVB010030816.1, read as the reverse complement.
TATATTCAAACTCATCTCAAATGATGCCTTAATTTCATTCACCGTCCGGTTTACTGAAAAATGTATAGCTTGCCAAATAGAGACAAAGTTGCCGAGAGATGATTTTAGGTGTCTCTTCAATAAAGAGTGTGCTCCTTCGACATGGTTGGTAGTTGTCGTGACGTAATGCTTTACCACATTCGACCATGCTAAGACGAATTATTCTTTGTGCGGTTCAAGCCATGTATCTTTGATGTAAGAAATGCATGCCGGCTCCCTCACCTCCCACTTTTGCTTGAACAAGTACCATGCGACATCGCAACTGGCAATCGTAGAGGCTCGCCATACATAATTCCGATCATTGTAGAATTCGTCAAAAATTTGCATATTAATTTTACCATCCTCCTTCCGAAACTTCAACTTACATTGGGCTTGAATATTATGATTGACATGCCAAGTGCATAGCAATGTATCCACTTGAGAAAAAATAATCCGAATAACATTAATTAGGGCATACTCTCTGTCGGTAACAAAAACTAACGGCTCTGTATGACTGGTGTAAAGTGCTTTCAGTTTCTCCAACGCCTATGTGTAGTCTTCAAGTTTCTCACTCTTCATGAAGAAAAATGCCACTGGAAATATTTTCCAAGTAGCGGTGAACTCAACAACATGAAAAAGAGGCATCTTGAACTTATTGGTCTTGTATGTGCAATCAAGGACTAACACGTCGGCAAAAGACCTGGCCAAACTTGTGCAATCGGGATGAGCCCAAAAGATTGAAATTACTTTATTACTCTGGGGATGTATTCTATGGAACTCAATATAATGATTATCGGCAAGCAACTTAAGTACTTCTTACATCGCTATTCTTGATTTCGTCCGGACAGCATTTGAAGAAGATAGGGCGTTGTATATTGACTTCATTGTAGACTTGTTTTTCTTATCTTCATGTCGTATGACGAAATATATTTATCTTGGTGCAACTTCGGAGGTGGACACGTCTTCGACTATCTTCTTCTCCGTATTGTTCAACCGTCCGACATTCGGATGACCTAATAGTGTCTCGACAATCTCATGGTTATGAGTTTCATTCTTCACTTCTACTGTCTATTTCCCTTCTTCTTCGTTTCTAATATGTAGCGTGAATGGACAACCACATTTCCTCGTTCCAACATTTTTTTTGGAACTTTACTTTGGATAACTGTGTTTTTCTTGTGCGTTCTGAACACACCACCTCTTTCACAGCCAACAACCACAGTTTGTCGTCCTGGGCAATTTCGGGCCGATCTGGATATCACTAGAACTATGTTGTTTTCTTGTCCAACTTCTTGACACCAATGTACCGCACCCTCGCTTGATTCAAAACAAAGATCGGTCCAGAATAAATGGGCTACATTGACTGCAATTGGAGCCGGTACGGCAAAATCGGAAGATCTCAAGTCCTACAATAGAACTTATAAGTTAGTACAATTAGACATCATAAAGCAAATAGGTTTCATAAATTAGGACTGCCAGAGAGGTGGCAGTCCATCACATATGAAGGACTGCCAGGCCCCTGACACTCCTACATATGTGTAGGACTGCCAGGCCCCTGACAGTCCTACATATGTGAAGGACTGCCACCTCTCTGGCAGTCCTAATCTATGATGGGACTGCCAGAGAGGTGGCAGTCCTCTGTGTCACAACACGAATTTTCACCCGATGAAAAGTTAAAATGTAGTTACCAAGAGGGCTTCTGATGCATCAAAGTGTTCTTCGGACGTGGCGGGAAGAGAGTATACAATATTTGATGATCCCTGTTGTTCCATGTTCAATATTTTTCTATATTAAACACATAATTCAACTTTTATATATGAAATTTATGTTTAAAATATTAAACATGTATTAATTCGATGACTTACCAATAAATGGGAGAAGTCAATGACCTAGAGTTGAGGGAGAGAACAATTTGGAAAAAATATAGGTTGGGGAAACACTTGGGGTTAAATTCTTAGTCCTAGAGTTGAGGGAGAGGAAAAGAGTTGAGGGAAAAGAAAAGAGTAGAGGGAGAGAGAAAAATAAAACAAAAGTTGGTATTTATACCTTTGTTGGGCTAGCCCCAAGTAAAAAAAAATTGATGGCAAACTTGTAATATTTTAAAACTTTTTTGGGCTAGACCCTAGCAAAAAGGGTGGTGCTTTTAGAAAAAATCGGTATTAATGGCGCAAATGTCACGACCTTGTTAACGTGCGTGTAGCTACTTTATATTTTTTAAAAATGGTAGAAATAGAATTAATGTAAGTAGCAGGGCACGTGGGTGTCGCAGCACTACTGAAAGTAGACTTTAGACTTGCTACAGCGCAGCAACAGGCATAAGGCAAGTGTACCTTGCCGTCATGTATCTCAGTTCTTTCTTTACTACAAAAAAAAAGTGTTTTAATGACATCCGAAAAGTGTCATCAATGACTTTCCACGACACTTTTTGAGTGTAGTTTAGAGGGGGTGTCATAGAAAGGTTTATTTTTTCAACGACACTTCGTAAGTGCCATGCAATATATTTATGACGACATTTTATGAATGTCGTGTTAACATTTTTAATGGCATGATCTCGGTGCCATCTAAACGTGCTTTAATGACAGCTGATAAGTGTCTTCATAATTCTTTTGGACTTTCAACGACAAGAAGAAAATGCTGTGTAATACTTTTATGATGACACTTCTCGAATGTCGTTTAATACTTATTTCACGACAGTTTGCTAGTGTCGTCTTAATGCTATAAATATTTTTCACCACATTTTCTATGTGTAATCTAAACATCAATAATAAAACTTTAATGTAGCAACAATAATATATTGCAATATCTCAAATCCATACAAAGTCATATTGTAATATCTCAAATCCATAAAAAGTCTCAATAAGAGTAATATTGAGAACAACAATAAAGTCTGTTACATAACATATAAAATTCCTACTAGCACTAGTTAGCGTCCAACTCTTTCCAGCATCAAACTCGAATCTAATCCAAACTCATCGATCAATCTGCACACAAAAAGATAAAAATTCATGCATATTTCAACTTTCAAACATATAATAACTGATGAAAAATTAAGAGTGAGATACAGAAAGATAAAAATTCATTAATATTTCAACTTTCAATCTACTCTGCAGCTTATGACTCGATCCAGTTTAATTATGCTGGTACATGTGATCATTTTGCCTTCTGAGAGCCAGGATTATCTCAATTTTTATTCAGGCACATATCAACTGTTCGACCCACATCAACCCAACTTAGAAATCATGCCTCTCATTCTTTTGCCTCGATTACTACCACTGTGGTTCTCTCTTCTGGTGTCAGTCTTTGGATGGACTCAAAGTATATATTCTTAACAATTTCCTTGTGAAAGGATCTATATAGCTCAATTGTCAACATTGCTGGTCCACGACAGCTGACAAATCATAATGTTTCGCCTTTACAACATTTTCATTTGTACAATTCTCACTCAAGATCAACTGTTCCATATTCAATCCATAAATTTTTTCCATATGTAATATTTGCTACGAATACATTCGTGATGAGAAGATTACTGATCATCACTAGTTAATTCATTCAATTACTGCTAGATGCAATTTTATTATTGCAAAAGTAGTTGGCACTGTTGCCTCACATACATCGATTTCATTGACCATTTCTAACTTACTTTCAGGTCCTGTTATTGGCTGAACATATCGTAAATTGGTACTTCTAAAGGAACATACCTACAATACCAATCTTAGTTTGATAATGATGATGCGTCTTAAATGAGCACTTCCATAGGAATAGAACTACATTAAACAAAAAAAATTGTCATTATAAAGCATGGCGTGAAGCTATCATACTATGTGAAACACACCACAAAAACAAAACCAAGTGGTAAGTCAAACCAGGACTCCCAAAAAGGAAGACAACTATCTCAGTACTGTAGATTTATTCTGAATCAGTACACATCATAGAATCTAGTCAGCTAAACAATAAGACATTTTTCATTGCTTGTGTCATGAACTGATTAAAGCACACAATATAACTGTAAATTGTTCCATGACCATCTACCAACAATATAACTGTAAATTGTTCCCAACAGAAAGTCTATACTACAGGTTACTTAGAGTAAGTGATCCCACAAATAAATTTGCCAAAATACAAGTACTCCTCTACCAAGTTACTCCAAGTGTATCACTAACTTGTACATATGTGAAGATGGCTACTACCTGACACACTGTAGGCCAATTGCCAAAATAATATTGTTGTTAGAGTGAAGAGCAGGAATGGTGTCGTTAAAGTGTTCATGAGAAAGCAATAGGGAAGAAGGCTATATGTGTTTATCTTAAGCAGCCAAAACAATGCAGCGCCAGGATACATGGGTTTCAAATGCCTATGTTATTGATGCAGTACTGCATGGACTCCAAAATGAACAGTATGGCCACCGATTGTCCAGAATTTTTGGTAGAAGAGATTTACAGCTGAACAACTACTACTTTCTATGCAACCCTTCTCCCATCCCTTTGATTCATGCCTTTCAATATTGATTCTATCTAATAATCTGAATACTGATTAACAAACTAAAAAGGGAATTGGGCAGCATCACAACTGGCCTATCAAGTGGGGGAAAAAATCTCTTGAACGCCACTAGTGGAGTTCATACTTTCCTGTCAAGTACAGGTACTTGTGTCTAGAAGCATATAAATTTTGTTCAGTTATTTTTTATGCCTATTTGCACAATTTGTTCAGTTATTTTTTATGTTCTTCAGTGGAAAAATATCTTGAACGCCACTAGTGGAAAAAATCTCTTGAACCAAAATGATGAATTACCACCCAAGGATAAAAGTTTTCCTTTCTGTTCAGTTATTTTTTATGCCCATTTGCACAATTTGTTCAGCACAAGACAAAGTGATCACATGGGTTTTTGTTTAGCACTTGTGCACACGACTATTTCTATATAGAACCTAATCAATTGATACTGGATTTTTGTTCAACACAAGACAGTGATCACATGAGTAACTATATTCAGCACACGACTGTTTCTGGCAGGATAAAGTGTTCTTTGTTCTATATGGAACCTGATTGTATATGTATCAAACAATTAGAAGGTCTCTGTTGAAGGAAAATAATCAATTGATACTGGATTTGCCAAGGAAAAACTATTAGAAAGAAAAATAACGTCCAAGATACAAGGAAAAATATCTTCATCTGACATATCAGTGAACCAGGTTTCCTAGTATCACTTGGTCCAGTTAGCAAGAGTATCAGTAAACCAGGTTTCCTAGTAGCACTTGGTTCAGTTAGCAAATGGCATACCAATATTAGGAGAGAGAAAATTCTATCGTACCTTAAACAGTTTCCAAATTCTGACTTTCACCATTACCACATGAGCAAGTTTTACCAGTCAAGAACTTGACAACCTTTTAGTACTCACCTGAAACAATAAGCAAGGAAGATTGAATCATTACCACAGATGTACATATACTCAATATGTACGAATGTACTAATCAACAACCTTCTTTATAAATATAATAAAACTAAGTAAACATATATATTAATAATTTAATTACCTGGATCTCTTCAAAACTAATATACTTGTGTGGCCAAGCAATTGTACTTCCTATAGTATCATCAAGGGTAAAAAATTCTCTTGAGGCTCGGAACAAAGTAACATCTGGAACTAAAACTTCCTTAACCCAAAATTTGTAGCAGTCTGGCCCAAGTATAACAAGATGTACCATTGAAGTAGAATTCGTAAGCAATTTCTGCCTTTGACACCACCTGCCCGGTGGCAGTCCAATTTAACAGGTTGCACTTAGCGCCCATAAGGTTTGTAGTAGCACTAACATTCACACTCTCTTGATGGGACTATAATGAAATAAGAAGCTAAAAGTTAAACATTTTAGTGTTAAATATCTTGAGCATTACCATAAAATATACCTGTCGACTTGAGGGAGATGGCGCTCCTCCATTACTAGGCTCTCTTGGAAACTGTAAAACAATTTTACGACTTGAGTTTGTGAAACTTAAGATTGCACAGTTTTTAGAAAAACACTCGAGTGGAAGATAAAATTATCACAACTTACCATGTTTGGCCTAAGCTCTCTTAGAATTTTTTGTGTAAGATCTTGAGTTTTGTGAACCTCATTTAACTCATTCATAACAGATTGCATCCATGTTTTATTTTGTAAGTGGGCCTGTATTTTAGATGGGGTAACTCCAAATCCAAGGCCTCTAACAGAACCTGAGCGTTCTGGACCAAAATACTTACTCACTACATCCTCATTTATAGATGTCGAACTATCTGGAAGCTCTTTCTATTTTTCCATTTCCGACTAAAAAAAAAATCGTATTAGCATATTGTGAGAATCATCAAAAATAGAAGATAATAACGAATTTGAAATAAATAAGTTTCATTTACATACAATTACCTTATCTGCAACATCGTTGATCGGTTCTCCCCTCTTCTCTCCCTTTTTTTCTTATGTCCTTCGATCCATAGGTCTACCCTCGATATAGTTTTACCCTTATTCTCAATTTTCTATCAAAAAATTGAATGACAAAATGATTAAAACATATCAAGTTTATTGCATGCAAGAGAATTTGAAGTAACATGAACTAAAAACAAGTACAAATACCCAATTATGCTCATATCTTACATAACCTTTACGGCTCAGAGTATAAGGCATCGTTTGTTTTGCCCTTGCAGCCTGCTTCATTTGACTTAATTCCTACACAAAATAAGTTGAAACAAAACTTATAACTCTAATACAAATATACGATGCATATGATTTAAAAAAATTTAGCTATCATATTTACCTTAAATTAATCGGATGTGCGAATCTTTACAAATTCATCCCACTCGCGATCTGTAGGTTCGTCCTGTTTGAGGAGGGTAATATGACGAGATACATCCACACCAGCATCTATAACTTTTCTTAAATTTTGAGATATATGGGATTTCCAATTTCTACACGACTTCCCTATCAAACGCAGGATGAACTTCTTGTAACAATCCTTAATAACATATTTTTGCTACATTTATAAGTAAAATTAAGAATAAGTAATTTTATTAAATGCTTTACAAGAAGGGAAAATAATAAAATTCATAAACAAAGTACATACCATCATCAAATCCCACAATTTTTCTTTGATTTTCTTATCTACGTTGTGCCAAGTATTTTTACTTATTGGAACATTCTCTCGAACAATACACCCAACAATTGTACTGAATCTAACAGATTCTTTTTCCATAGGTTGTCCATATCCATTCCACTCTATCATTGTACGATTTTTTTCACCAACTACAACAACTGGAACCTTTGTTTTTTCCTCTGGTTCTCTTTTCTTTACCACCAGCATTTATATTTCTTTCTGTCCCAGAATCAGTATCATCGTCACAACTATCATTAGGTAACCTAGATACAGGTGGGCTATCATAAATGACATGTGATGATTTCCTTGCCATATCACTGTAATTAAGAAAGATGAATTAAATTCGTACAAATAGAAAGTATAATTCAGTTTATGTTAAAAAAAAAATAGGACGTACCATTGACATATTTCAGTATCAAGAAAAGACAAGTAAATACATGCAATTAAGTACCATGTATGTAGGGAAACATGTTAAGACTAGCAACAGTATTAAAAGTAGTATTTCACGAAGGCCTAGCAACAGGTAATCTCATAATGAGTTCCTGAATTAGCATTTTAGAGAGATGCATATGTAACTCTTCATAAATTAGCACACCGTAGGCTACTGATTCGCACTATCAATATGATCCATAAGAAGAGGTAAGCTCATAATGAGTTCCTGAATTAGCATTTTATTTAAACATTCCTAGTTTGGAGACATTGAATATCGTTGCTTCTTCTAATAAAAATCAAATACTAGCTTAACATGGTTGCTAAATTCTCATGGAAACAAACTACAAACTAACAGAGGATTCCATAATGGAGGTAGTCCAAATCCTAATTTGTTTGGAAGTGAAACAAAACCCCTGCTTGTATCTGACATACAAAACTTAAAAGGAAATTACAAAACAAAGAAACCAACACTGAAAATCTCCCTGTCCTGCAATCTAATAGGTTCTCAGAACATCTAGGATTAGATGTCTTTCATGATATCCAAGTCTTGGGACCGATAGATGATCTCCAAAGAAAATTGTTACCGAACATGTAATCACAGAAACAACAAAGTAGCCATGGTTGTAGATTTCGATACTTTAAACCTCGACTTTTTTTAGGGTGGTTCTTTTTAACTTAATAGTTTCTAGAATCCATTCATCAACAATGTTGTGCCAGTTATATTATATATTCTGATCCTTCTCTAGGTAGGGCACCCTGTAAAGTCTCAGTATTGAATTATATACACAAAGGCTGCCATTGTGTAAAATACGAAAATTTCATGCTCCCTTTTATGACATGTTCTTGATCTTAGTATATTGCTCATTCATTTCCTCTTGAAGGTTTTTGTTGCCACAATCAGGAACTTGTATAAACTGGAGTGTAGACTGTTGTGTGATTCTGATTTATATCCTTGTCGTAAATCTGCTCAACCAAGTACTTGACAACCTTATCGGTAATGTCGCTTCGAGAACCATATACAATATCTTGGCAGTCGGAGCCGATGTGGGCAGAATTAGGGCTTTTATGATGCAGGAGAATACCCAAGATGTTTAATGCATTCAAATTGGGGTTACTAAGATTTTTATTGTGAACAAGTATCACAATTCATCAAAAATATCCTAACATGATGGCCAGCAGAGCTTAATTGAGTTATTATGTTTTCGTGATCCGATCCATTGGTACCTGGTTGGGTTGAATATCCAATCGGTTATCCGGTCTGGTCGTAAATTTCAGAACTTGAGGTTCGAGTTGTGGTGTGACCTTTATCCTTAGCTCTGTCAAGTTACTGGTCCCGTCTGATCTAATTTTTTGAACCACCATGGTCCATTTTAACTGGCACATTAGCTTAGTATAAAAGACTGGCTAGATTAACAAGCTGCGTATAAACTGATAGAAATAGAAAAATATGATGAATTTAATAGGGCACAGCCAGTTTACATAAAAGATCAGTCCAGATTATTTTTTGAATCCTGCTTGCAATGAGTAGGACAGTTCCCATAGCCATCATTCATAACGATTTAACTATAATCTCTCAACATTAAACATGCATTATAATACAAGTACAGAACAGCCACAAGGAACAAGCAAACAAATCACTCGTTTGTGAGTCATGCAGGAATTTTAAAATTATCCATATATTTTTGTGTAACAGGCAAGAAAAGTATGTATAGAATTGATTGCACAGGGAAATTGTTGTTAATATATCATTTGACCAACTGGTAGTGCATCTTAGTTTTCCCTTTCAATTAAATTAACCTAGGCATTTACTATTAGCATGCAGTTGTGATACATAACCCTTCAATGTTCATAGGACCATGTAATTTGTCATTATTGTCACGTATACTCTTCAAATAATCTGATTATTATAGGAAAATATGGTCTGAAGAGTTTTCTTACTTGTATTGCAGATGCTAGTAAATTCAAGGAAAATTTGATGTCAATCCGTTTGGCAGCAAGCCCGATATACAAGCACTCCGAGCAGGGTAGAGAGCTACGAAAGTCCAATCTAATGCCTAACTGCTGCAGAGAGTGCTTATTTTCTAATGTCAAAGATGTAGTAAATTCTATTTTGTTAGAAAAAACACCTCGAGACGGTTGTTGAAGATGTCACTAGATATAGCTTATAAGGGTTGTATTCCACTACATTGTTCCATGGGCCTTAGATTTTATCCTAGTTATAAGTGTTATCCTAGAGTTTACTAATTGCAATATATTTAACTTCATATCATTATTTGGGCAGAACCAATAGATCCAAATCTGAAACTGTGTATAAATTGCATTTATGACGAGTTAACGACAAGGAAAAATAGAAACAATGGACATGTATGCATATGAAAAAAATCTGTGTTTTAAAGGATTTAAAAAATCCATATCCAAATATTAAAATCCAAGCATGTGAAGACCAACATAGACATTATTTGGTTGAACACATAAATGAGCAATCCAACAGAAATCATTCATAGGCAAATGTTTCGCAACAAAAAAAAGAGTATCAACAGCAAATAGAAAGGTTGGCTGCTTTGAGCCACATTTGTCTAAGATAAAAAAACAAATTACTTCAAAATATTGTCTCTAATTCAGCCCAACTACTATATTGACACAAGAAGACCTTCACAATTCCTCCTCTTGTATAGCTCATCACCATCCTTATGGTCTATCACAAGTGCAGAAACATCTTATGGGGCATATGAAGTATAAACACTTTCATCAAAGATAGCCAAGTCATGAAAGCCTCTTGGTGGTGCCTTTAATACTACATGCCAATTAGATCTTTCACTTTCTTTGGAGTAAAATACTTGCTTTGCTTGTGATGCAAAAATGAATGGATCTCTTTCAAATTTACTGAGTCCTTCATGAAGATTAACTAAGGTGAATCCATCCTCTTTCTTTATACCACTAACTATGTTGGCCCATTCACATTGAAAAACAGGAATTCATAATGTGTTGAAGTCCAATAACAAAATATCCCTTATAACCCCATAATAAGAAATATTTACAACAACTTGTGATGTGTCCCTGGCACTGGATCTACATATAGTCTCAGCTTCTATATAAACACCATAATCTTGAGTAGATCTCTCAATTTCTGTTGTATGAAAGCATTTTCCATTGATCACATAACCCAAGTACGAGATTGCCACACGTCTAGTCCTTGCACAAGCCATCTAAGCGTATCTGATATTGTGCTCGCTGTACTTTTAAGATTAATCTGAAAAAAATATAACTAATATTAAAAGTTACCCCTCATAACCAGCTTAACTAGTATCCAGTGTGTCTGTGTGTATGTATATCTGACCTTCTCTGACATCGATGAAATGAATGTTTCTAAATGCCTCTTCTGCAACAAATTATTATCCCGTAACAAACACCTATCATCACGCTTTAACTCCTCCATGTGTACTCTAATAATGACATCAAAGTTTATATAGTTACTAATATATATATATATATATATATATATATATATATATATATATATATATCTCAATGCAACTTCTGCTCTTAGAATGGGTTGGTATTATACTTACGGAATATATGGTTCAACTTCTGCACTGTTTAGAAGAATATAAAGATGAGCAACCTTCAACATTTTACTTGACATGGTAATTACTTTTCCTTTTGAAATTGGGCATCCCTCTATAATTGCATCATCCTCAAAATCTTCATTGCGATTTAGTTTTGTGCCTAAAGCTGCTGCTTGTGGCATGTATTCGCTACAAAATCTCACACACTCATCTACTAGATAGCATTCGGCTATGCATCCTTCAGGCCGAGCAAGATTTCTAACAAATCCTTTATGATACTTCATAAATCTGGTGGAGGTTAAAACAGAAAAAAAATAACAAATGGTAAATGACCTAATTTAGAAATTTATTGAATAAACTATAAACCCTAAATATATAATGAGGTTCTATTACATACCTCTCAAAAGGATACATCCATCGATAATACACCGGCCCGCATAATCTAGCCTCACGTCCTAAATGTATTGTCAGGTGAACCATGATATAAAAAAAAACTGGAGGAAAGTACCTTTCCAACATGCATATAGTCTCCACAATTTTATCCTCCAATTCTTCCAATTAATTTTTGTCAATTTCTCTTTGACATAGTTCATTAAAAAAAGAACACAAACGAAAGATTTTCTTCCTTGGTCCCTTTGGAAGAAGTCCTTTTAAAGCAACTAACAACAATTGTTGCATTAAAACATGATAATCTTAGGACTTGAGACCAATAATCTTGCATTCTTCCAGCTTGACGCAATTGCTAATATTTGAACTATAGCCATCAAGTATCTTCAAATCAAACAACCTCTTACAAAATATTTGTTTTTCAGCTTTTGATAGTGTGTAAGGTGCTGAAGGAAGGAAAAATCTTTGCCCTCTTGGTTCTGCATACAATTCAGACCTAATATTCATGTCAGCTAAATCTCCACGAGATTGTAATCCATCCTTCGTACGTCCTTTAATATTCAATAGTATTCCCAAGATGCTTTGGCAAACATTCTTCTCTATATGCATAACATCCAAGTTGTGACGCAACAGTATAGCCTGTGATATAATAAAAAAATAAATCTATTACATTAAAACTAACTATATATGAGTATTCTAATAAAAAATAATTTACCTCCCAATAGGGTAATTGAAAAAGTATTAACTTCTTTTTCCACATACTAGGAGGATCATTCTTCTTTCTCTTCTTCTTGCCCTTTTCCCACACATTTTGAACTTCATTTACGGCATATAAAATTTCATTGTTAGTCAATAGTTTTGGTGGGTGTCCTTTTTCTTTCGTCCCGTCAAACCAGCTGGCATTATCACGCCACAAATGTCTAGGTGGAAGAAATCTCCTGTGAGACATATACACAGTCTTATGTGACTTCTTTAAATATCGAGAACATGTATTAGGACCACATATAGGACATGCAAGTTTTCCCTTTGTAGTACAACCAGCCAAATTACCATAAGCGGGAAAATTATTGATTTGTCCACATTAAGATAGCTTTTAAATTAAATGTGGACTTAGTGAATGCGTCATGTGCCTCCACGCCATGGCTCGAAAGCTCCATTAAATCATCAATAAGTGGTTCAAGATATACATCTATGTCGTGTATGGGCTGAGGTAGGATAGTTTTGGGTAGGTTTTGTTAGGGTTTGGAGTCTAATACAAGATAGATTGATATATAAATATATAGGTTTCCAAATATTGAAACCAAGATTATTGAGTTTCCTTCTTAGAGTTTGACTTAATAAATACTCAATAAATCTGAAATAAACATGTGAGGTATTTGCAACTTATTACAAAGTTTAAGCTCAATAGAAGTTACCTGATTTGGAAATAGGCTTAGAAAGTCACATCAGGGGTCTTATGTGCCATTTAAATTTAAATAGCACATGGGACCTCGATTGAGAGGGACACCCTAGGCATGTGTGTAGTAGGCTCAAAAATAGTCAAAATAATATATTGGTTCTTTTAGGTTGGATCCATGTCGAGTCCTGAATTCAAGTTGGAAGTTACAACAAATCTCACAATAGATAACTTGGCCTAAATTGACCCCAAAGATGTACAGAACAAATAGAATATAAAAAGACATATTTGAGTGGGACATGATATAATAAATCGAAGATAAATTTGTCTAAGGTAAAAACTCTTGAAGGAAGTTTCTAGACTTTAGCATTTTTTGTGCTCCTAAAATCAAAGCTATGGAAAAGTGTATGATATGATCATGAATAAAAGTGAGAAAATATATAAATTCAAATAATATATATAAAAATATTTATAAAATATGTCAAAAATTTAGAGGTCTTATAGAGTGGACGGCGCATTCGTGCGGGCGGCGTACGCGGGAGGGCAAGCGGCCGGCACGCTCGGACGGATGGGCGGCGCGCACAAGCTCACGGGGGCGAGGCGGAAGGGGGGTGAACGGCTGGAGGAGGGGGAGGGTATTTTGGAAAATATATTTTTCATAGTATTAATTGGCTATTTTGAAAGTTTAGGGTATCAACTTGCCAAAAATGGATAGTTTGGGGTTTACAGTTAAAATTTAGCCATGGTAAATTAGTAGAATAATTAGTAATTAGTAAATTGGTATGTTGGATCAATTTATTCCGGGCCCTAGGCCTTGCTAATATATTAGAAATATATTATGGATTTTTATAAATGTATTAGAATTTATTAATTAGGTTTCGTTATTTGTTAGAGTAATAGTTTAATAAGATTAGACTATGGGCTAAGGCTAATGGTTATTAAGTAGAATGAATTTTAGAAGTTTTCCTCATAAAAGATTTTAGGGATAACTACCAGTAACTGAGTTTAATAAATATTGATAGTAGATTATTTGGTTAGATATTAAACTAGTACTTAGAGATAGTGTTTAATAGGAAATTTTAGAATATTTTCTATAAACAAATTGTTTCCTTTGACACACATTTTCAGGACTTTGGACTTGACCACCTACAATAATTCAGGCAAGTACACCGACTTAAACTTTTTACTTCGTATTTCTATCTTGTTTCTTGTTTTTCTTGTTGGACACCAGATTGACATGATTGTTCCATGTTCTATTGATTGTCTTACCATTATTAGAGAAATATTATCAAGTGTATGTCTACACTACCAAAATATCTCATATTGGTGACGAAATTAGCGACTTCGGATAAGTACGTCGCTATTTTTTGTCTTTAGCGACGTATCACAGTACCGTCGCTGAACGTCACTATCAGCGACGTTTAGCACTATTAGCGACTAGCATTATGGTTTGGAAGACGTCACTATCATCGCGGTTTAGTCGCAGAATGTCGCTAATTTGTTTTATTCAGCGACATTTTGTGACGCCTACTCCAGTACGTCGCCGGTTTGTTAGTGAACAGCGACCTTTTGCGACGTCTTCTTTCGACGTCACTAAAATATTTCATACAGGGTTTACGGCCCGATCGATTTTATTTTTTTCACCCAAAATTTTATTCTTCCGCTTAAGAGCCCCAAATATTTCTTTCTTTCCCCCTCTCGTCTCCGGTGATTCCCTCTCGCCGACGACCCCCTCCCCTCCGGCGACCCCTCCCCCCGGTGACCCCTCCCTCTGGCGATACCCGTCCCCCTCATTCCCTGCCCCGGCGATATCCCTCGACCGCTAGTGTCCTCGTCGCCGCTCCTCCATCGCCGACCCCCTTCGTCCTCTGCTCTGACGACCCCGACCCAACCCCATACATGTATATCTAACCCTAACCGACACAACATGATACAGACGTACTGACATGATACATGCACACAGAACCCCCTCCCCACTGCAGATTTGGGTCTTGAGAGTTCATAGTTTTCTTAGATTGTGTGTGTGTGTATATATATGTTTGATATAAGTATTTATAGATATATGAGGTTATATGAGTTTGTATATATATAATATCTGATAAATATATATATGATGTATGTTTATGAGAGTATAGCCATGTGGGGTTGTATATGTGAGGGTTGCCAGGTTCCTGCTATCTGTGAGTTTTTCTGAGATGGAGGTGAAGTTCTGTTAAGATTAGGTAGATTATATTATAGGTTATAAGTTATTCATGGGTTACCAGTTATGTAAATGTTATATATATATATGAGTGGGATTAATTGAGTTAGATGCAATTCAGTTTTCAGAGTTACACATATGGGTTAAAGGCGGTATAGTTTGGGGGTTCAGTTTTTCTGAGATCTATATATATATGTATGAGTATAGATATAGGTTTTGCCAGTACCTAGAGTGTATAGTGTATCCTAGTACCTAGAGTGTATAGAGTATCCTAAGAAGTGTATAGAGTATCCTAGTACCTAGAGTAGAGTATTCTAGTACCTATAGAGTATCCTCTAGAGTGTATAGAGTATCCTAGTACCTAGAGTGTGTAGAGTATGCCAAGATATTGGGGATTACCTACTCTGAGAACCTTGCTAAGAAGTATCCTAGCACCTACAGTGTATAGAGTATCCTAGAAGTGTAGGTATGATTGGTACAGTATTTTGAGCCCTTCTATAGAAATTAAATTTACGTATGCCAAGCCTTTTGGTCTTATCAGAGTTATAGATTTTTTTGAAAATCTAGTATAACGTTGATTGCCTCAAAAGGCTTGCATAAGTAAGAGCGTATAGAGTGAGTATACTAGTAGTATATCGTAGTATGCTGAGGTTGAGTATGATACCATATGATGCTGAATATGATACTGAGAGAGTCGAATGAGAAGCAGGAAAGTAGAGGGGGTCAGATAGGGTGATCAGAGAGGGGGACTTCTTGTTGAACATGTGACGACACTCATTTGATACTCATGTGTCTATATGCATCAATTTGGAATATACTCAAATAAAGGAAGGCAATGGGAAGTATAAGCAGCCTAAGGCAATTTTTTTAATAGACAGGAAGGATAAAGTGAGACTTTGTAGGTGGATTCAGGGCCTAAAATTTTCTGATGGATACTGTCAAATTTAAGAAGATACGTCGACCCGAAGGAGACTAATGGGTATGAAGAGCCACAACTGTCATGTATTTATAGAGAGGCTAATTTCGATAGCATTTCGGAAGTTATTACCGTTGGTCGTTTGGGATTCGATGACAGAGTTGAGCATATTCTTCAGAGATCTTTGTTATACTAAGTTGCTTGTCGATCATCTAGAAAAGTAAGAGAAGGACATTACAGTAATGCTGTGCATGCTTGAGAGGGTGTTCCCTCCTGGGTTCTTCGACTCCATGGAGTATTTGCCAATTTATCTATCCTACTAGGCACGTATTGGTGGGCCCATCGGTTATCGGTGGATGTACCCGTTTGAGCGGCATTTGAACCACCTAAAGGTAAAAGACAAGGCTCGGGTCGAAAGTTCTATTTGTGAAGCCTATGTTCTCGAGGAGATTACAAACTTCTGCTCGATGTATTTCAAGCCATATGTTGCTACTAATAGAATAAGAGCTCCCAGAAACGACGATGGATATCTTGAATCTAATGATACAATACTGAAAGTCCTCAATGCTTTCGGAAAGCCTTCCGGGAAAATAAAGAAAAGATATCTGAATGACGAGGAACTAAGTGCTACTCAGTTATATATATTGCTCAACTGCGACGAGGATGAAGTGGAGAAGCTAAGGGGTAAGTAACTAACACGTCCATATTTACATCATCTATGCATGTAATAGTATCCAATATTATTATTACACTAATTGGTATATGTGTTGTTATTTTCAGCACATTTAATGATGAGGTGGGGTCGAGTAGACAGTACATAATGGATGAAGAACTAGAACAGGAAATGAGACATTATTTTTCTTCATGGTTGAGTGCATATGTACGATGATGTAGTAATTACTGTTGGCCCATTGGTCATGGTCAAATCTGACTTTAATAATTGATCAAACTCTGTCTTGATATAAATGCAAGTCAACTCAGATGTTTACCTACGACGTTTTGGACACTGCTCAACAATAGATATCAACAATGTTCAAGACTGAAGCTGTTTGCCATTCAGAATGTACTTCCTGTTATGCAATATAATTTTTTATTTTATTGAGTCTAGGAATACATTGTACACCGAGTCGTAGTGGCAAATAGGCTATCCTAAAACGTTTTTCAAAATCATCCTATTTTTTACAAATGACCAACGTTTTTGAAAAACATTTCCTTTTACAAAAAGCTTCTGAAGGATCTTTCAAAAAGCCAAAATTTATTTTCTCCAAAAATGAACTGGCAGAACCCCAGGAGAACTCGGGCCGAGTTCGGCCAGAGTTCGGCCATTTGGAACGTTAGTGAACGTTGGGTTTTTGAACTTGGTCATCATTCAGTTACGGTTTGTTACAAAGAGTTCTGTCCGAATTCTGCCCGAATTCTGTCAGAGTTCTGTCTTTGGAAAAACTATAAATAGAGAAGTATTTCGATCATTTCAAATCACCAATTCACTTTCAATCTCTTCTCTTCCTGAGCTTACATTCTTCCAAAGAGTTCTTAAAAGCTTTCATTTTCAAATTCCAAGCCAGTTACAATCCTCTAGTCGATTTGCCAGTACGGTACGGTCTAGAAGTTTCAGAGTGATTATAATCAGAGGCTTGATAGAAGATTCAACTCTTCACAATTGAAGTTGGTCGAGTCATTCGTATCAAAGCTCGCGTTTGTAGAAGTTGCAAGGACTTCGTATGAAAACTTGCAAGATTTTCTAATAGTGGATTCAACTGGAAGCTAGAGTTCTTTCGACTGGACTAGTCCTCGTAAGAGGGAAACCAGTATAAATCTCAGTGTTTGCGTTTGCCTTCTGATATCTTTTAAATTCTGTCATTTACTTTTTGTGATTATTATTTTATCTGCGATCTAACTGCTAACAAGTTTTTAATTAGCAATATTCTGCTGCCTACTCTATTCACCCCCCCTCTAGAGTATTCTGCTTTACGATTTTGTTCCTACAATTGGTATCAAAGCAGGTTCTCTATAAGCAGGTTCTCCATCTAGAGGTATATCAAAGCGGGTTATACAGGTAAAGCAAGGTAAAATTGTAGTTGTATTCAATTTTTATATAGATTATAGCATTATACATGGCAACTGTAAAATTCACAAGTGAAGGCCAAGCCACAAACAGACCTCCACTGTTTGACGGCACAAACTACACTTATTGGAAAACACATATGAGTTTCTTTCTAAAATCTCTTGATTTTGACTTTTGGTCTGTGGTTATTGATGGCTATAAAAAGCCACCTCGTATTTATGTTAATGGTGTTTTAGCTGAAAAACCCAATGACAAATATACAGAGGAAGAAAAAAAAGGCCAGTTGTGACGCACGTGCTATTAACGCTTTATTTTGTGCTTTAGACAGAACTGAATTCAACAGGGTGTCTACCTGCACAACATCAAACGAAGTATGGAAACTTCTCGAAGTAACCCATGAAGGAACAACACAAGTCAAGGAGTCAAAGATCAGCAGACTTACTCAGGAGTATGAGGCGTTCAAAATGAAGCCAAGTGAATCAGTCACTCAGATGTTTACAAGATTCTTGTATATTGTAAATCCTTTGTCCTCACTAGGCAAGGATTACAGTAACCATGAGAAGATTCGTAAACTTCTACGAGCCCTTAAAAAGAACTAGATTCCAAAGGCTACAGCAATCATTGAAGGGAACGACCTCTCAACAATGTCTCTAGAAATACTCATGGGTAAGCTACTCACTCACGAGTTAGAACTTCAAGACTTTGAAGATGCTACACCAAAGGAAAAGTCAGAGAAGACGATCGCTCTCAAGGCTCAACATAGAAGAACCATCGAAGATGATTCCGACGACAGCGACTCCGACTCTGAAGAACAAGCTCTTCTGGTAAGAAAGTTCAAGAAGTTCATAAGATTTAATAGAAGAACAAAGGACAGCAAAGACAACAACAACAACGAGAAAGATTCTATTTGCTACGAATGCAAGAAGAAAGGACACATGAAGAAAGATTGTCCCTCAGCATCATCATCAAAGAAAAATAGCAAATATGACAAAGGCTACCTGAAGAAATCTACATAAAGAAAGTACGCCAATATAAGCATATGACATGAAACTGAAGCCAGCGACTCAGAAGATGAACAATCAGTGCAAATGTGTGCTTGATGCCTTGCAATCAGGTAATCACTAATCCTCTATTTGACCCTTATAATAATTTCACCTTTGAGCAATTAGGAGAGGCTTTCAGTAAACTGTTAGATGATTACAGAAAACTGCATAGTAAATATGAAACCTCTAAGAAGGTACTCAAAGAGTACAAAGGTGAAATAGGAAGACTTACCGACCTACTAGATCAGGTTAGAGATAATGACTCTTCAAATGAGTCTGGTGAGCTTTCTTCTATTAAATTGTTGTTACACGAGACTGTTAAGCCATCCGAAGAAAAAGACCAAACTATTATCCAGTTAAAGGAAGACCTATCTAAGGAGAGAAAGAGTCTCCAGTGTGCACAGGTCAGATTAGATTCACTTACATCTGACTATACTAGATTATATGACACTTCCCAAAAGTTAGAAATTAGTTTAGGAAAATGGCCTGAAGTTGCTGCTTCCTATTCTAACACGTGTCAATTACCGAATCATCGGAACACGCCTAACACTGTCAGACCAAACCATACCAAGACTATGACCAAGAAGACTAATAGGCATGCATTCTTCTATACTAGAAAACCAAAGCCTACCAATCATGCACCTTACACTACTTTCAACACTCAACATGCTAAATGTCATTATTGTGGCCTCATTGGTCATATATCTTCTGCATGTAGAATCAGAAAGTTAGTATATTTAAATATTTATGCGTGGATACCGAAAACTAACCAGTCAGGACCCTACATGAAATGGGCACCAAAAGTTTCATCTGCAAATTATTTTGTAGGTGGGATACCCTTCACATGCTAGGAGCAAATGGATCCTCGACAGCGGTTGCTCACGGCACATGACCGGTGACGCTTTATTATTTGCAACACTATCGAAGAGGAATAAAGAAGGATACGTCTCCTTCGGTAATAATTTGAGAGGGTACATAATCGGTATCGGTGACATTGGTAAGGCTCCCTATCCAGTGATTAAAGATGTTTGTCTTGTTACCGAGTTAAAACATAATCTGCTCAGCATAAGCCATTTAGCTGATCACGGTTATGGCATTAACTTCGTAAAAGATAAATGTACTATTATTGATAGTTCAACTGGCAGTACTATATTTGAAGGTACTAGGAAAGGCAATATATATGTATTCTATTTGTTGGAAGATGCTAACACAGCAGGTAGATGTTTGATGGCCAAAAGCATTGAGAGTCAACTATGGCATATGAGACTCGGTCATGCAAACATGGATACGATTTCAAGATTATCAACGAAGAAGTTGGTACGCAGCTTACCGGATATTTCTTTCAAGAAGGATACGGTATATAGTGAATGTGAAAAGAACAAAGCTACCAAATCCGTATTCAAATCCAAGAATGCTGTAAGTACCACTAGACCTTTACAATTATTGCATATGGACTTATTTGGACCCAGCAGAATTGCTAGTCTAGGTGATAAGTTATATGCATTTGTCATTATAGATGACTTATCTAGATATACATGGGTTTATTTTCTTGCACGCAAGAATGATGCATTTTCAGAATTTGTCACCTTTTGCAAGAAAGTACAGAATGAAAAAGGGTTCATGATTATTCGTATTCGTAGTGATCATGGTGGCAAATTTGAGAATGCAGAATTCAAGTAATTTTGTGACACACACGGTTATCTGCATGAATTCTCTTACCCTAGGACTCCGCAACAAAATAGAGTTGTGGAACGTAAGAACAGAACTCTATCTGAAATGGCTAGAGTTATGTTAAACCAGTTTAGTCTACCTAGATATTTATGGGCTTAAGCTGTAAATACTGCATGCTATATTTTCAATAGGGTTCTAATTCGACCTATATCGAAGAAGACTCCCTATGAATTATGGTTTGATAGAACACCAAATGTTTCTTATTTCAAAATCTTTGGTTGTAAATGTTTTATTCTTAATACCAAAGATAATTTGAGTAAATTTGATAAAAAGGCCGATGAAGGTATATTTTTAGGTTATGCAGCAAAGAGCGAAGGATATAGAGTCTTCAATAAAAGAACCATGATCATTGAAGAATCTATCAACGTCAAGTTTGATGAACTAAATCAACACTTAGACGATGATGACAATGAAGACATAATCGTACCAAGTACAGCCACTACAAAACCTTTACACAAAAATACAGAACCATCACATCAGGCATCAGATGAACCTCCAAGCAAAGAAGCCGGAACTAGCAATCCTGAGACTACACCAAAAGAGATGAGATTCTTGGCTAGTCATCCAAAGGACTTGGTAATTGGTGAGATTACCAAAGGTGTAAGTACTCGTTCCTCCAATAAAGATATAGCTTCTTCTGTTGCTTTTGTCTCGCAGTTTGAACCCAAAAATATTGATGAAGCATGTGGTGATAATTTTTGGTTAGATGCTATGCAAGAGAAATTAAACCAATTTGAACGGAATCAAGTTTGGTAACTTGTTCCCAAGCCTATTAATCATCCGGTCATTGGCACCCGATGGGTATTCCGAAATAAACTGAACGAGAATTGTTTAGTGACTCGTAATAAGGCTCGACTCGTAGCTCAAGGATACAATCAGGAAGAAGGTATCGACTACGATGAGACTTATGCCCCAGTTACGAGATTAGAATCCATTCGCATGTTATGTGCATTTGTATGTTTTCATAATTTTAAGTTATTTCAAATGGATGTCAAAAGCGCATTTTTAAATGGTTTCATAAAAGAAGAGGTTTAGGTAGCTCAACCACCCGGTTTTACTGATTTCAAATTTTTTGAATATGTTTTCAAGTTGAAAAAAACTTTATACGGTTTGAAACAAGCCCCTCGTGCTTGGTTCGATCGTCTAAGCACTTTTTTACTTGATAACGGTTTTTCAAGGGAAAGGTTGACACTACTTTGTTTATAAAGACTTTGAATAATAATATTCTTTTGATTCAAGTCTATGTAGATGATATTATCTTTGGATCTACTGATGAATCTCTTTGTCAAGAATTTTTAAAGTGTATGCAGAATGAGTTTAAGATGAGCATGATGGGAGAGCTAAAATTCTTTCTCGGACTACAAATCAAACAAACCAACAAAGGAACGTTCATAAATCAAGCTAAGTACACAAAGGATCTATTGAAGAAGTTCGACATGGAAACAACAAAACCACTTAGCACTCCAATGGCGACTTCAACCAAGCTTGATATTGATGAACAAGGCAAATCTGTCGACATACGTAAGTATCGAGGTATGATCGGTAGCTTACTATATTTAACTGCTAGTCGATCAGACAATATGTTTAGTGTTTGCTTATGTGCACGTTTCCAAGCTAATCCTAAGGAATCACATTTGTCAGTTAAGCGTATCTTCTGATACCTTAAAGGCACTTCTTCTGTCGGCTTATGGTATCCCAAAACCATGTCGTTTGACCTAACCGGTTATTTCGATGCTGATTTTGCTGGATGTAAAGTAGATAGAAAAAGCACTAGTGGCACATGTCATTTCCTAGGAAAAGCTCTACTCTCTTGGTTTAGTAAAAAGCAAAATTCTGTTGCATTATCAACAACCGAGGCTGAGTATATCGCCGTAGGACGTTGTTGTGCACAAATTTTGTGGATGAAACAAACCTTAGAAGACTATGGATTGTATTTTCATACATATCCATTTTCTGTGATAATACTAGTTCTATTAATTTGACTAAGAATCATGTATGTCATTCTCGTACTAAACATATCGAGATTCGACATCATTTTCTTAGAGATCATCAACAAAATGGAGATATAGACCTTGTATACATAGACACACAGAATCAATTAGCTGACATACTCACAAAACCTTTAGCAAAAGATAGTTTCAACTATTTACGTCGAGAATTAGGAATTTTAGATATCAATAATATTAGTAAATTTTGTTTTATTAATTATTTATTCGATACTCATAAACTATTTTTGAGACAAGCCTAAAAAGAGTCTGTCTGTCACCACGACTACGGTCGAAGCGAAGCGGTATTTAAGAGTTCCCCGGTGAACCTCCGTTAGCTGGGACAGTACTCCTACAGCTAATCTGAGACAGATGCTGAGTAGAGAATATTAATTTATAAAATAATATTAATTATACTATTTTGAGATTTAAAATTACTAAACTTTGAATTAAGCATTTAAAATGAATTAATGAAAAAGAATGTGGCCTCATTTGAAATTTTTTTATATATATAGCCAGGCAACCCTTGGCGAATTCTGTCCGAGTTCGGTCCGAATTCGGCCAGAGTTCGGCTGGGTATTTATATATACCAGTACCAACCCGAGGCTTCCTTCTTCTTCATTCTTCCCCACATCTTCATAACAGCAGCAGCGCCCCACCAAAACCCTAGCTTCTTCTCCATTATTGTTCTTCCAATCCTTGTGGAGTTTCTCGTCAAAACTTTGGATTCGTGCGGAGATCGTCATCCTCTACAACATATTCAATTCTTGGAAGGTATAATCTCTTCTTTCCTCCACTTTTCAATACTTAGGGTTTCTAGAAATTTTTGGGAAAGAATGCCTAAGTTCAATCCCTTCAAGAGGAAGAAGACCAATGCCAGTAAAGAGGCAACGTCTTCAGATCCGTATACGGATTGCCACTTTTCTCCGGTCCAATCGGACGATGGTGCGTCGGATGAGTTTTACTTTAAAACTTTCGATCAAGCTTTATTGTGGTACGCCAACTTTATCATGCGTACTATTTGCACCGGATTACCGATTAAGTGGACTGTTTTTCCGGATCATCGCCCTTATTTTGAGGCATTAGGGTTACAACACTTTGTCACCTTATAATTCCCTATTGCCACTAATGCTATTAGATTATTCTATTATAATTTCGTGTTAGACACTTTTACAGCGAGGACACGTGTCGGAGGAATTGATATCGAATTCACTGATGAAACGTTAGCGGAAATCCTTGGTATCCCAAACGAAGGTGACCCGCTCGATGACATCACTGATTTTGATTTCCCCGATGGCACGACACTCGTTAGTTTCAAGAATGAACTTTGTGCGCCCGTACGCGTTCTTCCTGGAAAGTTCAAGGCTAATAACTTGAACTTGTTTAACTACGAATTACATCGCATCATCTATTCCACCTTACTTCCAAACTCTACTTCTAAAGATGATGTCACTGCACTTGAGCTTTCTGCTCTTTATCATATTCTTAAGGGAATTCCTTTTTCTGCCCCTAAGACTATCATCCAGATGATGGGTAGATGTCGCGGGAGAGACCGTAACCTATCTTATGCGATGCTTATTCTTCGTATTTTTTAGAGATTTGATATTGATTTATCTACTTGTGCTGTCGACCCCGAGCCCAAGTTTCTCAAACTCTCTCGTCACAGCATTACATCTATTCCTCCACCTACAGTACCTACTTCTCCTGTATCTACTCCCACAGCTCCCACAGCACCTGTTCCTCCTCATTCTTACCCTATGACAATTTAGGGTATACATCAGCACTTATCAGATCTGCAGTCTTTTTATGTTGAGACCTCTAGGGAACACGAGTTCTGTGATGTGACTCGGTTCCAGGCGATTGCCAACTCCTTCGCCGATCTGAGGTTTGCGCAGACGGGTCATTCTTCTAGCTCTCTACTTCGAGACCCTTCTGTTTCTGGCTACCGCATTGACGACGAGGCGGTTCACTCTCTGTTCCAGCCAGGGAACACCTATGATTGGTATCGTACCACTGGCGCCACTCCTCGCACTTCTGGCGCTGGTACTTCTAGAGCTGGTCCTTCTGGACATGCTGGAGCTGCAGCTGATGACTTTGATGATGATGATGATGAGTTTTGAGATGTTAGATTCTTGAGACTGTTACTTTTGTCTTATGTTTACTTGGAAATGCTCTGACATTCCAAGATTTTATCAGTACTCTTATATTTTTATCAGCACTTTTTCTATTATGGGACTATTCATGGACATGGTTTTTGCTTATGCCTTAGTTTTGGTATCTTAGTCTATTATTCAGCACTTTATGTGTTTCGGTACTATGGTAGCACTATCTATCTTTTGTTGCTTCATACTTTATCATATACTGCCTGTGACAAATACATGCCTGTGTTGTATTCTATAGACTATCTGTTTCTCTTACCATGTTTACTGTTTCTACCATGCCTGTCATGATTATCTATGTTTCTTGTGTTTCTTCACTGTTTGTTACTTATGCATTTATTGCGGGGGAGCTTTCTCTTTTGTAATTATTTTGCTAAGTGACAATGGGGGAGAAATAAGATAACATTTTCGTGCATACAGGTTATGAACAATTTCTTTTGATTACTATTTTGATTTGATTCCAAGCTTAGATGTTATATCGGTAAGGTTTATCAATTATCAAAATGGGGGAGATTGTTGCCCCATTGGTCATGGTCAAACCTGATTTTAATAATTGATCAAACTCTGTCTTGATATAAATACAAGTCAACTCAAATGTTTACCTACGACGTTTTGGACACTGCTCAACAATGGATATCAACAATGTTCAAGACTGAAGCTGTTTTCCATTCAGAATGTACTTCCTGTTATGCAATGTAATTTTTTATTTTATTGAGTCTAGGAATACATTGTACACCGAGTCGTACTGGCAAATAGGCTATCCTAAAACGTTTTTCAAAATCATCCTACTCTTTAAAAATGACTTACGTTTTTGAAAAATATTTTCTTTTACAAAAAGCTTCTGAAGGATCTTTCAAAAAGCCAAAATTTATTTTCTCCAAAAATGAACTGGCAGAACCCCAGGAGAACTCGGGCCGAGTTCGGCCAGAGTTCGGCCATTTGGAACGTTAGTGAACGTTGGGTTTTTGAACTTGGTCATCCTTCAGTTGCGGTTTGTTACAAAGAGTTCTGTCCGTATTCTGTCCGAATTCTGTCAGAGTTCTGTCTTTGGAAAAACTATAAATAGAGAAGTATTTCGATCATTTCAAATCACCAATTCACTTTCAATCTCTTCTCTTCCTGAGCTTACATTCTTCCAAAGAGTTCTTAAAAGCTTTTATTTTCAAATCCCAAGCCAGTTACAATCCTCTAGTCGATTTGTCAGTACGGTACGGTCTAGAAGTTTCAGGGTAAATGTAATCAGAGGCTTGATAGAAGATTCAACTCTTCACAATTGAAGTTGGTCGAGTTCTTCGTATCAAAGCTCGCGTTTGTAGAAATTGCAAGGACTTCATATGAAAACTTGTGGGATTTTCTAATAGTGGATTCAACTGAAAGCTAGAGTTCTTCCGACTGGACTAGTCCTCACAAGAGGAAAACCAGTATAAATCTCGGTATTTGCGTTTGCCTTCTGATCTCTTTTAAATTCTGCCATTTACTTTTTGTGATTATTATTTTATCTGTGTTCTAACTGCTAACAAGTTTTTAATTAGCAATATTCCGCTGCCTACTCTATTCACCCCCCCTCTAGAGTATTCTGCTTTATGATTTCGTTCCTACAATTACTTCTCGTATATGTACTTTCCATAGTAACTAACGGAATGCTGAATTTAATTTCTTATCTTGTGGTATTTAGGTCGATCGTTCGGACGGAATATTAGAGAATGAGTCTATTAGAACTCTAGCCAAGGGGCCTATTTATTTTGTCAAAATATGGCCAAGCTATTGTGTGAATGGGTTTAGGTTCAAGTCAACAAATGCACCGATCAGAGAGAACTATCCAGATCTTGATTCGACCAAAAATAGTTGTTTGTGTATTCGATCTACAAACTACAAAGATATAGATCCAGACAATGATTTCTATGGCATCTTACGGAAGATTTTG
This sequence comes from Iris pallida, assembly GCA_029216955.1. Lineage (NCBI taxonomy): Eukaryota > Viridiplantae > Streptophyta > Magnoliopsida > Asparagales > Iridaceae > Iris > Iris pallida. Next base: position 16,521,303 of record JANAVB010030816.1, on the reverse strand, counting down.
GAGTTGACATATAACTACAACATAGAGCCGGCTAAGATCGTATTGTTCAGGTGTAATTGATTCGATTCGATCCAAGATCAAGGTTAGAAAATTGACAAGCATGGTCATATGGATATTAACTACCGCCGTCGATATCAAGGATAGGCTCAACTAGCTTACTTTACTACTTATCCTAAACGGAGAACAACTAGGTTGGACTGGTGGGCAGTATACAAGACTAAAGCTAGAAATACCTACGATGTTGACGAAATAGTTTATTAGCAGGACGAGCTACCTCTCGTAACAAATACGGTTGATTTGGACACAACTAAAGTTCTTTATTATACGTCTAATCGTGTAGAAGAGGTAGAAGTATCCGAAAAGAAAAATGAAGTAGATAAAAGCAAAGATGAGGAGGAAGAGGAAGGTGAGGACGTAGAGGACGAAGAATATGAATTTTTAAAAGGTGATTGAAAGTAAAATAAAATATAAAATATCTTCCATACTACATGTCTAATATTGTCATTTTATTTAATCCTTAATTAATCTCTATGTTTCTATCAATCTAATCAGATGGCACCCATGACCCGAGGACATCGCTTAAGAGAGGTAGTGGCAGCTCCTACTGCTGAGGAGGTAGTGGCATCTCCTGCTGCTGAGGAGGTAGTGCTTCCTCCTACTGTTGAGTCGGTAGTGGTACCTACTACAGAGATGACATTCAAAGAAGAACTTTCTCTCACTATTAAGGAGGAATTAATTCCTAAAGCCGAGATTGCTATGAAGGAGGAGGTGGCACCAGAGGGCAGTTGCACCGGAAGTTCTAGTCATCTATCTCCTCTGGATATTAATCTTGCTGGCATGGATCCTACTTATGCATAGTGGCTGAGGAGGGAGATGTCTTTGCGCGTGCGTAGAGGACAGTAGACTTATTTCTGTGTTAGACTTGGCTTTATTTTTGGATGTTGATTTTTGATCGGCTTTATTTCCGATAGACATATTTCTAGGTTAGACTTGGATGTTTCTGGATGTTATTATCTAGACTTGGATGTTTATTTTACTTTCTGGATGTTTATAGAGTTTATTATCTAGACTCTAGACTTGGTTGTTATCTAAAAATTCAATGGAGGGTTACTCCGAGTCTATTTTTATAAACTGTGATATGTTAAATGCATATTTATTATCTACAAATTCAACGGAGAGTTGCTCCGGGTCTATCTTCATAACCTGTGATATATTAAATGTATGATTATTATCTTGTAGATATCTATTTCTATCAGGTATGACAGGACGTAGAGGATTGTTCACCCATGGCAGTAGAGGAGTATCCCGCGGAGGTAGAGGTTCTATCGGTGGACGGAGTGGCACTCCGTTAGTGGATGACGGTGCCGGTCCCTCGTCTCACAGTACTCCAGTATACCAGCCACTCGGATCTCCATCTGCATCGACGGTACGTGGCAGCACTCCTGGGACGGACAGTTCCAGGCCTGATCCTAACCCATCCAGCAGCATTCCTCCTGCTGACAGCACTATGGAGGCAGAGGAATGGGTAGAGGTACGCTGTCTACATATGATTCGAGCGATCCCCCATGCGCCCCTCCGGACGAGACGAGGATGGAGATTTGGTCCGACGGGCCTACAAAGTAAGTTAATTAGTTAACATTTATTTATACTTATATCTATATGTTAATGAATTTAATTATCATTGTGTAGATATCATCCCCCTTCAGTTCAGAGGGCATTTGGGCTATTTCTGAGGTCCAACTATGACGGGCCTTGGATCAACTACTCGGTTGCCTCGAACAAGAGGAAGGCATTCTGGTTTCCCCACTTCAAGGTAACTAAAGTATATTGCTTTTAGTATAAATCATATTTTATACATATTGAATAGCTAACTAATTTGATTCTTGTAGAAAATATATTTTTATCCACCACACCGGGCTGAGACAATTGAGAAGCAATTTCCTGCCGTTGCCACCAAGTTGATCTGGGATGCGATCGATGACCAGAAGGCTCGAGACTGTTCCGAAAATGGGATCCAAGGTTGGGTCACGCCCGAGCAGTGGACTGCCATGAAGGCTAAATTCGACGCTCCTAGGTACAAAGAACGGTCGGAGAAGGCAAAGGTGGCTAGGACAAAGGCATGGAATTGGTGTGGTGGCTGGATTCCTATGACGGAACATTTCTGTCGCCTGGTACGTGTTTTACTGTAAGATATTATTTTAATGAAAGTAGCAGTAAAATGTTTAATTTCAATGACAAATATTTTATTATAACAGGTAAAGAAGGCTACGAACCCCAACTGGTACTTCCGTGCATCCCCCTCCGGTTCGGACGATGGACGAGCTCTGGATGACCGCTATTGGTGGTCTTCAGAGGCGTACGTACTATGGTACGGGATCCTACGGTGCCTTTGTGGTGACGCAGTCATCCAGAGCCTCCTCTGCCAGCGTGCATTCCCTACATCCCTCCGAGGAGTCGATCTGAGTGGGGGAACTCTGTCGCTAGCTTACTGAGCTACGTGGCGAGCTGTTGTGGAGGATGGAGCTGCCCCAGTCTCAGCTACAGACGGACGATACGGCCCTCACTGGACGATTTGACATGCTCGAGCACACCATTAAGGAGACGGGCGAGAGGGCGGATCGTGCCGTTCAGGCGGTGCTGGGGATGCAGACGGCCATTGGCGAGCAGGTTTCGAGGTTGGTGGCTGTTATGGCATCCACCGACTCCATACTGCTGGCCATGGAGCGGACACTTCCTGGTCATAATTCGACATCCATACCGACTACAGCGGCTCCACTGCCCCCTCTTCCTCCTACTGATAGGTCATCACCGGTGATGCTGATCCGGGAGCAGTATAGGTTTCTGGTGTCCCAGGTGCAGGCACTACCTACTCCTCCTCCTCCTCCTCATCCTGACCAGGCATAGTCCTTTATTGGACTTATTTTCATTTGTTGTTTTGGTGACCCATTGACGGGTCTTTATGTATTTGTTGGTTTGTATATTTATTTTATCCGGGTATGACTATTTGTTTAATGTTATGTTGAATATTATCGGACATACTTTTTATAGCCATTTGTAGTGGATTTCAATCCACCCGGCAATTTCTTGTCTTTCTGACCGTTCGATTCTATTTATTTAGTTATTGGTAATGTATTATTATTATTATTTGTCTCTATATTGGTTTACCGGTATTGAGTGTTCCACCGAAGGGGTCGGCGAACCTAGATAATTCTACGGAGGGTTTTTTCGGGTCTATTATTTGCAAACTGAAACTCTAAATGTAGGTACAATGTTTTTAATGTAACTGTTATTTATGTGAAATGCATACTACCTGCTATTTTTTTATAATTTTTTTGAATCAGCGACGTTCAGCGACGGTCAGCGACGTACACTATGTCGCTAGAACGTCGCAAACCTGAGAATCAAACGTCGCTAATCGTCATAGAACATCACAGATTTGTTGACGTGGCAAACTGTACAGGTCAGCTAATCTAGTATCTGGACGTCGGTAATCAAGTATCTTAATGTCGCTAAAAGTCGCTAAATGATGATGTTGCAACCAAAAAATTCTCAGATATGGAGTCAGACAACGTCGCTAATCACTAATTTAACGTCACTAAAATCTGAACGGACAGCGACAATCAGCAATGAAAGGTTACGTCACTAATTAGCAATGTTGTTGTCGGTAAAAGTTGCTAATACTAGCAATGTAGTGCGTCGCCGATCTGCGTCGCTTTGGCGACGAATAGAAACATTTTTGCTAATAGCGACCATGAATAATGCGACATGTCCGAAACGTCGCTAAATACGTTGCTATTTTCAGTTAGTGACGTTTTGTGGATGTTTAGCGACGTCGTTTGGCATCGCTAATATGAGGTATTTTGGTAGTGCTACATCCCCCTTAGCTAGGTCATTGTAAATATCCTAATCGTACACCTCATATACTATTAAGCTGTACCATATTATTGTGGTTTCCAGTCGGTCACATGTTAAATAGTATTTCAAATTCATTATTGCATTGATTGTCTTGTTCATTGTTTCAGTTCTTGTACTATTATTTTATATTACAGGTTACTACATATCTTTACTTGTGTATTTCAGATTACTTTGTATAACATTTTTTTTCAGGATTGTACTTTGCTCCTTTCATGACTATATACGTTGCAGGTGAGACTGTTGAGGACTTCTACCCCCATCAACTATGGACCTCAGTGTAGGATGGTAGTAGGTGCTGGAGCAGATGCTGTTCAGGAGTAGAGCCATGTTCTTTAATATAAGAATCCTATGTATAGGTTTATATTTCTATCTTGATGATGATGTAGTACTTATTGATGTAGCTGGATGACTGTACTATGATACCTTGCCTTATATTTTACCGAATTTGTTTTCGAACATCAGTTGTAAAGGTTTACACCCAAAGCATAGTAATATATGTAATGTTGTGGTGATTGTGTTCTGGGTACGTTGTGTTCTAGCAGCTATGATGAGTGTGATTGATTTCATTTACTTGATGACTTATGAGGTATAGATATATGACTGCCACTGTTAACAACAGCATAGGATGGACATATCCGACACATATCCAGTTATCTAGGAGGGGGTCATGACACACGTTCATGATTCAGATAAACATAAGTCATAACATATGCTTGAACAATAAGATAGAACATTGAATTACAATTGTAGCGGAGCTTGCATCAAGTGCACAAGTCGGAGAAAATTGAAAACTAAGTCGTAGAACGTTAAATTTTATTGAGGTGTGCATCAAGTGCAAGTGTCAGAGAACAATGAACACTAAACCATTAGACATCGAATAACTATATTGAGGTATACATCAAGTGCACAAGTCAGAGAACATTGAACACTAAGTCCTAGAATATTGAATAACTGTATCAAAGTGTGCCTTAATACACAAATTGTGGACATTGATATAAGTAAATCAGAGCGCGTATATGTGTACGAAAATTATGTAGTATGGATTCGTCTGCAAAGTGAGCAATTATGGCACAATTTTAACAAAACTGCTGATATGTAAATGGTATTCTTCATTAGCAAAGTGAATTATGGTGGTTCGAAGCCACGGAACAGTTGGAAGGGGTATGGTGCCCATGAATTTATCGAATGTGGCATGGTGCCTTGGTATGTTTGGGACATACGGATCATCGTTCTGAACATTGATTGGTATGAATGAGTTGGACATGATGCCACAGTATGGAGATAAGATAATGTGAATTGGTGTGATTTTTATATTCGATCTTAGAACATGCTTATATTTTTATAGTTTTCTTAACTGTTCATGCATATTACGTGGTCATAAAAATTTATGCACAGGGTAATGCTTTTCCTCAAATGGCTTTTGGAGACCACCAGAACCATTCGGCCTACAAGGAAATTATGGCATGCTTTGACATGTGGTACTACGGGACTTCCAATTAGGCTTGCTACCCGGATTGATCGGGCACATCATATACGGATATCATGGACATTCTCTAGGCTAGACACCTATATACGAAAGATTGTCATCATATCGAAGATTTGCTCGATCATACTAAGGCATTGGAGCTTGAATTTGGCAACATGAAGATGTTCAACTGAGGATGCTTGCTTGGATATTGAAGAAATGATTGTAGGAACGAATCATAAAGCGCAATACTCTGGAGGGGGGAGGGGTGAATAGAGTAGGCAACGGAAAATACCTAATTAAAAAGTTAGCAACAAGATCATAGAGAATGTATATATCACAAGTAAATAAATATAAAGGTAGAGATCAGAAAGCAAATGCAAAGACGATGATGTACATACTAGTTTCCCTCTTGTGAGGACTATACCAGTCTAAAGAACTCTAGTTTCCAGTTGAATCCACTTTTGGAAAATACCATAAGTTTTCATACGATGTCCTGGCACCCTCCGACAATATATCTTTAATTAACTCCAGGATTCGGTTGTAGCATTCTTGAGACATGTTGAAATCTGATTTTATGCTCAGCAGTCTTGTAATCACCTCCAACGGTAAATGGTCATCACAACCAGGATATAAAGGAGTCCTTGCATTCTCCAGCAACTCCATGAACTTTGCAGCATCAGCATTCGGTGCCTCCTCAGCTACATATTGATTGTTCAGATCGAAACTAGGTCCCGCAGCATCGAAAACCATGTTCGTCCACCCTTGGTCATAATCAGCATGCTTGTGGACATCTACATAAGGCTCTGGCTCGGATGCTAAGGACAAGTTCTTCGTGTGCGGTCCACTGATAATAATTAGGCATAAAACCCCTTGAATAAAAATGATATGTCACATCCACTTTCGAATGATATTTCAAGTTACGACATCTCACACATGGACACTTAATTTTTGTACGGTCCATGTACTGAGGGAATGCCTTGGCAAACTGCAGGAACTATTGCACATCCTGTATAAATTCATCCCGTACACCGCACATGTCATCAGGGTGACGATTGTACATTCACAAACGATTCCACAGATAGTAATTCATATCTATTTTAAGATAATTCTGTAAAGATTGACACTCAATGCATAATTCATATATGTTTTGTAATTCCAGAAAAGAAACAAGTGTGAGAACGAATGGCTTAGAACACATTTTCATAAGCAGGTAAAAGGGTTATATTCGATTTTTTCAAAAGCAAATAAAAAGGTTATATTCGATTTTTTGACAAGTGTGAGAACGGATGGCTCAGAACACAACCTAAAATTCATTCTAGCATACATTAGTGTGAATCATCTATGTTCTGTACATATGGTGTAGTATATGTTCTTATCGTATCTCGTATCTGAAGAATGTAACAGAATCAAGATGAACTCACATAATGCAATACTAAGACATCATCTACTATAATAACAAAATAAAGATAGGTTGTCGTATCATCTTTGCCGAGGGATGGAGGTTAATTGGAGGAAGTTACTGCAGAAAGTGAAGACCGACATGAACTGACGCACGAAAATGAGGGGCTCAAAGCTGGAACAAGTAAAGTTGTGCTTTAGAAAAAGAACTCTTGTAAACTATTTGTTCACAAAACAAGCTATAATTAAAGAATACAAAACAAGTATCGTGTTCGTAACTCAAGTATAGAGCTTATAATAGTTATAAACTCGATACTTGTTCTGTATTTATTATATCTTGCTTTGTGAACAAAGAGCTTACAAGAGTAGAACATCCAAAACACAACTTTACTTGTTACAGCTTTGATCCCCTCCTTTTCGTGCGTCAGTTCATATCGGTCTGCAATTTCTGCAGTAACGACCACAAGTTTTATGTTCTTCAACGATATATTTCACATGCTTAATTGCCAAGTGTGGGAAAGAATGGCTCAGAACACAACCCAAAATTCATTCTAGCATACATTAGTTTGAATCATCTATGTTCTGTACATATGGTGTAGTATATGTTCTTATCAAATTTAGTATCTGAAGGATGTAATAGAATCAAGATGAACCCACATAATGTAATACTAAGAGATCATCTACTACTAAAAGATATAGTGATAGGTTATCGTATCATTATTGCCGAGGGATGGGAGTCGGAGGACAATCAACTTTATCTACGGCTACATAGTTTCTGCCTCGTCAGTCGAATGGCTGCAGGGACTATGTCCTGATCACCATGTCGTACCGTAGATTAATGCAAATTTTTATAGCAAATGTCGTACATAGATTTCTTCCTCGCCAGTCGAATAGCTACAGGGACAGTGTCTGGCTGGTACCAATCCAGTGTCTATCGAGAGATTGATGGTCATTGCGACATGTATGTATATTAAGTAGTAAATACATACTTGTTATTTAATAAATAAAATTTATTTCACTTTTGATGCGCTTTCATTCATATAAAAACTTTATTATATAATATTCCAACTAGAATATCCAATATACACTGCAGGTCTAAATCTATATTATCAATTAAGAACTAGATTTGCAACAGTACATATTTTTATTAAGTCTTCTAAATGAGATTTCAACCTATATGTTATATGATACAATGTTCTTGCCACTATACTAAAATTCTAAATTGTTAGAAGAGTTGAATGTTATATGTTTATATTATTCAAACAGCAAAAACATAGCTCGAGTTATCATAGCTTGAGTTTTGTGCTTCTGACAATTCCAGTGCCTCCAACGAATTCTTTCGACTGTGTAGTCATATTCATTTATGTCCATAGAACATCTATGAAACAAAATTGTTAAATTTGACAGAATATGGCTATAGGTAAAATAAAAAAAAACCAACACTTGGGATATCATAAGTAGAGAACAGATAAATCCTAAATTATCAATGAAAACCTGGAAAGAAATAAAACAAGCCATCCACGTTGTGTACCACCCATTAACGCCCCCCTCCGGCCACCCTCCCACCCATTCCCGTCCCTCGCCCGTCCACTCCCGGCCACCACGTACGTCTGGAGGGGTTTTGTGCGTGTTTAGACTCTCGGATCAAGATACAATGCCAAGCCTATTACGATGTATATGCTAGTGTATATAATTCCTTTATTTTTATTAAGAATGACACAATAATTTTTTATTAATATGCCTCATCTATCCCCTTTCCCTTATCTCTCTTCCGTTTTCCTTCAAAATCTCCCAACCCGTGTATCCACCGCCAAGAGGAACAAGAACCACTTCATTTTTCCTTATCACCGCTACCATGACCTAAATCTGAGCCAGTGTCGAAGTGCCTCAAATCCATTCAAAACCTGCCCATATATATTTCTTATATATATAGACACTACACACACAGGCACCCACTAGATCACCTTGCCCTGCCTATTGCAGTGCCTCACTACACAGGTCACACCACCTGACAGGTTTGAATCTCCCCTCTAATCCGTCCCTGATACATATGCATCCCATCATATATAATATATGTTCACATGTCAAGAGGCACAAGGGACACACACACACACTATATATATACACATACACACATATAAGATTAATGGGATAGTTACTTCCAAACCCAGACACATCCCTCACATTAGAAACATGTAATTCAAAATCAGACCACAATGGAGATGGCATACTGTCCTCACACAGCTTATGACACACTCAAACTCACTGGACGGAACAATTCTATTGGTTTAGGGACTGAACAATTTGTTAGTATAGGATTTCTATGACTAATACATAAAGGAATTATACAACATGCCTTAATAACCGAGACATAAAGGAATGATTGAACCAAATATAGAAGCAGGAGACTGAATCAAAGGGTAATGTGGACTGCCACATTCAAATGTAAGTTAAATGAAATAAGGGATGACGAATTATGGTATGTGACTGGATATTAAATGCTCATCCCAAAATTGGGACTTAATTGAACAAATGAGGAAAGAAAAACTAATATATTGGTAGAGTAACAAACTTAACCTATACTAAAAATATCCTATACCCCAGCACCTTCTTACCTCATCTATTTCTATCATACATATTATAATAGATTGAACAGTGAAGGATAACTGAACAAATTAGGATGTCCAAACAGTCCCCTTGTTAAAACACAATACTGCTACTAAAGTCCAATGGGGACTGAAGAATGATTTCCAATAGAAAAACTCACCTGATATAAGCTGAACCATAAACCACTCCTAAATGCTGGACCACTTTCTTCTTCCTTATCACCGCTACCATGCCCTAGATCTGAGCCAGTTTCTGTGTCGTACGTGAGAGAGAAAGAGAGAGAGAGAGAGAGAGAGGGGGGGCTACCTGAGGAGAAGGGAGGAGGAGGAGGAGGAGGAGGAGGCCGGAGGAGGGTGCGAGCGCCGGAGTAGGGACAACAGGAAAATTGGGGGGAAGAAAAAATTCAGGGAATGATCGAAAAGAAAACCCTCCTGCCCTATATGAAACATTTAGCGATGTCAGCTTGCGACGTCGCTAAACGTTGCTGATTAGTAATATACGACGACGTTCTATAACAATCGTCGGTACGCGTTGTTATAATTAAATAATTAGGGACGTATAGCGACAACATTGCGACGCAGATTCCCATTTAATAAATTAATGTCACTATTCGTCGCTAGTAGTCGCCAACAGCGATGAATAGCGACGGCACATTACCACGTCGCTAAATTCCCAAAAATTAGTGACGTCTGTTCATGGAGTCGCTAAATTCGTCGTAAATCTACCATATTTTGGTAGTGTGCAGGGAAACCAAGTTTAAAATCCAACAAAAAGTAGGCAAATTCTGGCCGAATTCTCCTAGAATGGTTTTTGATTTTCTGGCCATTTTAAAAGCAGATTTTGGGTTTTGGCTTTTAGAAAAAGTTTAAGCAGTTAGGAGCTTTTATAAAATTGGCTATTTTTCAAAACATAAGATATTTTGAAAATAGTTTTGGGTAGCCTATTTGCCAGTACGACTCGGTTTATAATGTATTCTTAGACTCAATAAATATAAAAAAATATATTGCATATAGAAATATAGACTCATACGACAAAATTAGCTTCGATCTTGAACAGATATGTAGCAGTTCTTTAGCAATTGTCTAAGAGTCCAGATAGCCCATATATCGAGACAGATTTTGATCAATTATTAAAATTAGGTCGACCATGACCAATAGGCAACAATAATATATGGTCGACGAGATCCTTTGTAAGAAAAAAAGAGCATGTTCTAAGCCAACTTGGCATATTCATCGGGCTATTGAGAGCTTTTGTGATCAACTCTATTATCAATAAAGAGATTTATTTCATATACCATGTTGTAACTTTAGTATGACTCTAAAAGTCAACATTTTGAGATAACCATTATTGTATATTCTTGCCTTATACAAGTACAATAAAAACTTGTACGACATCACGCTTATGTGAGGATGATCGATTCTGCAAACTCGAAACATGATATAGTGGTATCAAAGCTTTCGGTTTCACTTCCTCGAACACTCATTTTGTTTCGTTTCAATTTGAAGTTGCTTTCGCGATCGAGTGACTCTTGAGCCTACTCGTGCTGCACTAGATGTTCCATACAATAAGTCTTAGTAATACCATATGTGTCTTATTGCATATATTTCTTAGTTATTACGATGTTACTGAGTAACACCATGTGATATTTTTTACAACAGTATAACAAGTCAATTTGGAGATGTTTGTTGCATCAGTACAGTAAGTCGATTTATTGGACAATATCATAGGAAATGTTATATATAGGAACATCAAAAAGATAACAAAGTGTTGTATGGATTTGAGTAGTAGTTTGGATTATCGAAAAGGAAATATTGCACGAGATGCAATAGATGGGATCGAGAAGTCATAAGTAATAGAAATGAGTTGGTCGGGTTACATGTCAGATGTGAGTAAGTGAAGTTATATTTATGATCGACAGGACCACAAGATGATTATTCATAATATATGTTTAATCAATACAGAGTATGGTATTAGGAGTGACTCGATATCTGAGTGGTACATACCATACAACATAGCGATAGGTGCGTCGAAACATTTGTATGGATAGCGGTTGGTTTATCCCCGTAGAAATAGGTAATATCGATACTCGGTTGGGAATGTGTATGACAGTATTTGATTCAAGTATTTCTTCGATGATTGGTTAGAATGATCATGCACAGACTCGTATCAATGGATGACAAAATCGATTGAGATTTCAAAAAGTATAAGTTGGACAATTTGGCTGAGAATAGCAAAAGGATTGTGCGTCGAGGAAATGATTGGATCATTTGGACATAAATTTGAATGTCATAATCTAGTCACACGATTTGGAAGTTTAATAGAAAGTTGGTTGATGTAGATAATCGTGCTTAAGGAAATTATTGGTCATATAGAAGAAAACTTATTTGAGTATGCAGAACTGTATGATTGAGTCATGTAAAACTTCAAAGATATGATCGTTACTACTTGAGAATTTCGATATTGGTTAGTTATTAAACCACTTACGCTAACGAGGTATAGTAGGATGAAGCTAATTAAGAAATGGCATAACGGGTATAGAAAAGTTCTTTATGAAACGTGGATGGATGCGATACGAGTCAAGTTGATGTTAATCCAGATTCAAAGTTAACCCTTGCAGTATGGAATGGACAAAGCATATCGAAATGGATGTGCAAGAAAACTTAAGAGTGATGTAATAATACAAAATGGAGCAAGATTACAATATTAGGATTTTTGTACGTAACAGTATGGGAAGTCAAAAAGAATAACAAAAAAATTGTGATGTATTCAGGGGAGTAATAGAAAGTTAGTGAGGATGGTTTTACTGCATATAGTACCTCAGATATTGACCATGGGTACATAGACTTAAACTCTAGATGGGTAGATATTTTTGTGGTTAACGAATATTTTAACTTTACAACATGAGTTGTTCAGAATTGAAAGTGTATTCTTGGATTGGATAGAGTCCCATAGGATTCATCGGGTTGGCTACAAGATAGGATATAACATGGTTCATAGTAATTGTCCATTATTGATATCTATAATTTTTTATTGTAACTTCTAAACAGCTGACCCTAGAAGACTTCACCGCTAAATCAAAATGAATATTGAAGACCCATATGATGACATCAATGATGTCGCATAAGGGATTACATCGAAGATGAATAATAAGTGGTACATATTGAGGATAAGCTTAAGCGATTGAATATTAGTTTTTTGATTGATGGAATAGCCTTTCGCTGAAAATAATATAGTTGGATTTTGATGGTCGACTCGAATAATTTTGTTCGTCGATAATCGGAATAAATATTGATTTATGAACTTATCGTAGTGATAAGGATAGACTGTTGCAAACATTATGCTATGTGCGAGAGCGAGGGAAATGGGAATGCCCCTCGGACTTTTGTTGTTAGATTTGGATTCAAGTAATGATTAAACCTATGTGTATATTAAACTTATTATCGAAGTTATTGAGACGGACAAGTTAGGATTTGATTGGATATGTTGGACTTCCGTAAGACTTCAGGAATGGTCGAATAGAGACTTGTGTGTGCAAGAGGTGGATAACAGTTGGACGAGAAGGTGCTACGGAGACTCATTGGGAACGTATGGGAATGGCTTAACGCAATATGTATGTTATATTGTCAGTGTGAACCATATAAAATTAAAAATATGGTTATGAATCAAGTTGTGTGCAAAAACTTTGGGGGATGATCACATGTTATGGAATAATGTATATACGAAAGAATTATGGGAATAGACGCTAGGAACAAATCACTCGAGAATATGAGATGGATAATATTTAAAGATTAAAAGTTGCACCTATTAGCTTCGTTTGAATTCTCAGGCTTGGTTGAAATGCATATACTTTTTGGAAGCATAAAATATGTTTACGATCCAAACTAAGTGGCATGCTGAAGTCAAATAAAACTGTCAAAAGGATTATGTTATGTTAAAGAATTTTCTCGAATGTTAGAATATGACCGAGATGATGAATCAGAATCAGTGATGTATAATTTGCATGGTCCAAAATCTTGAAATGGCCGAGAAAAACTTGTGGATTGAATATTTCCTTTGGTTCGAGGACGAACCTTTTTTGAGTGGTATATTATGTAATACCCCACACTGCACGATACATTATGCTAATTCATTGATTCGGACAAGTATTAATTTGAATTTCATTTCATGTACAGGCTTTAAGCCGAGTTTTCTTAGGTCAATATTTACCATATTGCAAACTGAGTTCATGGTGACCAGAGTTTTGCCTCGTAATTGGCTGAGACATGAGCATATTATTTCAGATCAGTTAGTTAGTTCAAAGGAGCATGAAGTGCTCGTATGGTTATACGAATGAGAGGATCATACAACACATATATTCACAGAGTTAGAATTAGACTGTATCAGCTCAGCAAGCGATAGACGTAATAGTATAGGTGGGTGGGCTCTAGCCCTTCTTTCATGCACTTTTATGTCATAATAAAATATATCCTTTGTGCAAGTAACTTCATGGAGTCTATGTACGTCATTTCGATAAATAGAAGTCATATCATATGGTTGAACACTAAGATAGAATATTAAACAATAGTAGCGAAACATGCATCAAGTGCATGGTCGAAGAACATTGAATACTAAGTCATAGAATATTAAATATATCGATACGTACATCAAGTGCATGAGTTTGACAACACCGAAGACTAAATCATAGGATATCGAATAACTATGTCGAGACATGCATAAAGTGCCCCAGTTGGAGAATATTAAACATTGTGTCCTAGAATGTTAAATAACTGTATCGAAGCGTGCATCAATGTACGAGTCCTGGAATATTGATATTACAGAATTGGATCATGCACATATGCACGATAATTATGTACTATGGCTTCTTAAACTAAGTGAGCAGTTGTGGTACAATTACCATGAAACTGTTGATATGCAAATGGTAGGCTTCATCAACGAAATAAATAGTGCTGGTTTGAAACAACATAATTATTGGAAGGGGTATGGTGCCCACGAATCAATCGAATTTTACATGATGCCTCGGTATGTTGGAGACCTACGGGTTGCCATTCGAAACATTGATTGGTATGAATGAGTTGGGTATGGTGCTATGGCTTAGATTGAGTGGAGAGGAATGAATGGTGGAGATTACTTGGGCTTGGTATATATACCACTCTTTCTCTTTCTCTCCTTATTCACTCTCACTCATTTCTCTTTCACCAAACCCTAGCTATTAGAGATAGGCAAGTACATCTTGCATAAATATGGAGGAATTTCTCAAACTTTAATTTTATTGTTCTATTCTCTTCTTATTTCCATTCTTAGCATGATTAATGATGCAGCTGTAGCATTTAAATTTCATTTTCTTGTGTTTTAATTACTTTGAAGAAAATTGGTTCTTTGAGAAAAATGGGGTTTGATCTTAAAGACTTGTCGTTCCTTGGAAACAAATGGTTTTATGTTAAAGAGGGTTCAATTTTAACCAAGTTTGTTTCTTGTTTTATCTCATTTTGACTTATAGATTAAAAGTTATGATCATTTGAAGTTTTAGGATTTTATGAGTTTTTCGAGTTCTTGAGCTACTGCACCATTCGTCTACTGCGCCATTCGTCTACTACATCATTCGTCTGCTACACCATTCGTAGTCTGCTCTATTCGTTTGTTGCACCATTCGTGGTCTGTACCACTCGTCTGCTGCACCATTCATGGTCTGCATCATTCGTCTACTGCACCATTCGTGGTATGCACCATTCGTCTGTTGCACCATTCATGGTCTGCGTCGAATAGCTACTGCACCATTCTTGGTCTGTGCCAGTTGACTGCTGCACCATTCGTGGTCTGTGCCAATTGACTGCTACACCATTCATTGCGTGCACCATTTGTTGCGTGCACCATTCATTGCGTGCACCATTTGTTGCGTGCACCATTCATTACGTGCACCATTTGTTGCGTGTACCATTCATTGCATGCACCATTCATTGCGTGCACTATTTGTTGCGTGCACCATATGTTGAGTGCACCATTTGCTGTGTACATCATTCATTGCGTGCGCCATTTACTGCGTGCACCATTTATTGCGTACAACATTTGTTGCGTGCACCATTCGTTACATGTACCATTCATTATGTGCACCATTTGCTGCATGTACCAATTTCTGTTGCACCATTCATTACTGCACCATTGCTGCGTGTACCATTCATTATTTGTGCCAATTATTATTGTACCATTTGTTGCTTGCAACATTTATTGCTCTCACTATTCATTGCTCGCGCCATTTACAGTCGCACCATTGCTATCTTGATTAAACATTGATCATGCGTTCCTATATTTGGAACTAAGGGACTGGCTAGTCGACATATTAGATTGAATGAGACACGTTCCTGTTTATACAATGAACTAGTGCGACTGACTAGCTGACCCCGATTATTGACATGTGTACTCATGCTGATATTTCTAATTATACAATTACTTTCAATTCATACAATATTGAGTATGTGCTAAGGCAATGGTAAATATTTTCTTATTACAAAATTAGCGCGTATATCTTAAAATCAAGGCATGATTATCCTGTGGCTAGGTTTGTTTGTTGTATTACGCTATGTAAAACCTACAACCTAACCGTACTGGTATCGTTATAGAGTTATACATATCGTATCCCGTATGGATGTACTCATTCAGAATGATCATGACCCATGGCATGTGACTTTAATTAACGCAGGGATAATTAAGTAACATAAAATAACTACTGCATGGGTGGAATGAATTCTTGAGTTCTTATATGACAGTCATCTTCGGGACAAATAGTATCCCGATATGTCGGCTGGTCTTCGCGGATACTGTAAATCTGTCGCACAGACATGGATGGTATCTATTTACATTTTTGCAATATTATCGACGGATGTCTTGATAAGGACCTGTGTAATCCATGATTGGCACAATTGACTACGGATCGACTAGCCTTTCTTGTACATGGTAAGAACTGAGGAATTCTATAATACATCTTTCCAACATAACTTGGAACATACAGTTAGCAAGCCGTCGTAGTTGTTTTGCTGCTTTAGTTTGATTTGTCTGTGCACTGTATCCTATTCTGTTAACTACCAAGGTGAGCAAAATATCATGACATGACGGGTCAACTTCTGTCCTTGTTTGGTTGGGAGTTGGTTCAAAGTGTCACGATGTCACATAAACCCAGAAGCAAAAAATAGAGACTAATATTTATTTTGCTTTATTTACTTCTTACTGGTTTTTATTCCTGCATATCGTGCTTTCTTGTGGTACTTGCTATTTGGGGTCTAACCTCACTAGTTTTGTATGACCAGATTTAGAGCCAGTTCCTGAGGATCCAGCTTATTTCTACCCCCAAGATGGTCAATACTAGAAGCATGGCCGCTGGAGGACATGAGTAGGTTCCTTGCCTGCTCATTTTGCTACTTACTTTACTTTTGTCGCTTGGCGCTGACCTGTTAGTCGGACTGTCTTGCACCTGCTTTTACATAACTGTAACTAAATCAGACTATAGCTGATAACGATTATGTATACCTTGTCATGTCATCTGGCTATATTTTGTAAAGCCGGATCTCTAGAATATTTTGACTGAGCGTTTGGGATGCCTTATTACTTTATCTTATATGTTCTCTATTACTGCTTCTCGTTTGAATGATTGAGACAATAGATGTTGAGTAACCTATGCACCCCCTTGTCTTGTAGATAACGTTGATCGTATTATACGGTATTCATCTACCCGTAATACGTAGCTGGCTGAGTCATTCTTCCGCTCTCCGATATTCTGGATCTAGGGCGTGATAAGGTTTTAGTGGTGGCCCATGCATGTCTGATTTCAGGCTTGTGGGGTGTTTTGATTTATAGGATGTCTCAATCACACAACTTTTCCCTTGATCTCATGATTCATTGTTCTCGATCCTAGCTTGACATTCCAGTATCGTTTGACTTCATTGATCTTTCTTGTCCGGTCGTTTGATTGTTCACTTATCCCTTTTTTAGGGCTCTTTGTCCGTTTCTGTCAGAGCTGGACAGCAACAACAAGGACAATACGAACAACAGGACCCTGTTGATCAGCAACAAGGGCCAGTGCTTCCTCAAGAGCACATCCAAGAAGAGGTGATAGTGGAACCAGCAGCCAGACTGCGGTATCCGGAGGTTCCAACACCACCAACAGTTCTACCACCCCCTATGGCAGTAGACACACCAACACTTCTGGAAATCATAAGAGGGATTGATGGCTACTCCACAACATCAGATGTTGGCCCAGCAGCACATGCACACTCAACTGCAAGAGCAGAATGTATTACTCAATCAAGGATTACATACGGCTATGGAAAGAGAAGTAAGGACTGATTCGGAGGCGTTAACTAGATTCTACAAGTACAACCCCGGTGTTTCGAAGACACGGAAGATGCTATTTCAGCGGATGCATGGCTTAAGGTCATCGAGGCTATTCCGACAGCGGCTAAGGTTCCAGCTGAAGAACAAGTGGATCAAGTGAAGCTGTTACTTCAGGATCTCATGCATGATTGCTGGGAATCAGAGAAAGTCGGCATCAGACGCCCTATTGCTTGGGACAATATTACTGCGAGATTCAAGACGAAGTACTATAGAGTTGTGACAGTCGAGCTACAACAGAAGTTTATCAACTTGAAACTGGCTGGTAAAATAGTAGATGCTTATGCAGTATAGTTCTGCGGACTAAGTAGGTTTGCCCCAGAGATGGTAGCAACGGAGGGCTATGAGGTTTCAGCAAGGGTTTCATCTTGAACTCTTACAACTGATAGAGGGGCACAATTACTGTCATTCCCTGATTTCGAAGAATTAATAGTCGTCCCCCGGACGTGATGTCGTGCGAACCTAAGTTGTGATCGCACAAGCCATATTCATAAGTTTATCCGAAAACACAACATCAAATAGAGTACGCAGAGAAATTGAACACATTGAATGAGAGAAACTTTTGTTTTCATTGGTAATAAAACTTCATTTACAAGACTCCATTACAATCATTGCCGTGTGGGCTATAATATGACTCGATTACAAAATAAATACTGATAATATAGTCATTCCATACATTACATCCCCCTTTACAAACAAAACATTCCAAAGGACCTAGAATCTTAGGGAATCGAGACGCCATTTCTGATGGACTGAATATGGAGTCTTTAAAAGGATTCAAAATAAGCCTTCAACACATGGATGAGGCTTCAATGTACTTGCGTCGCCTTGAGCTAAGTGGCACGCCCTTATTGGTTCAGGCTACCTGTGTGGAGAGCGAGGATTAGTACATTACATTTTGTACTGGTGCGTGGCAAGTTAAGTTCCATGATCTCATTTGGTTGAAGAGTTTATATGACTTAGTTGTAAATCTTTCTAACCATCCTAATGAATTTCAGACAAGCATATGACAAGCACAATGTAAATTATATTAGAACTTACCCACAGCAGATCGTGCCGTAAAAAGTGAGACTTACCATTGTTCTTCCATGTCAATTGTTATCGCTAGTATATCAAGTATAATTTACGTGATTGGTCACTGACATCACAAGCCATTCTGGACTTATAGAATTGTTAGTCGAGGCCCTTTCAATGCAAGTAGGGAGCCCCGTTGTAAGTCCCCGTCTAACCCCTGCTATCATCCAGCACAGCTATACCCTGTTTCCTCCTAGGCCAAAACGGTCCCATGGCCCCGGGTTGCCATTCGAGAAAACTTTTACCTTGTCGACAAGTTATCCATGACTGTGCTAGAACAATTTAGTTACTAAGGCATAGTCTACATTTCTTTGAAAACTTAATCATTTCATCGTGTCCCACCTTGTCATGTCATCAATTTGTTCAATGAGTCAATCCTTTCTTCAACACAGTTTTATAAGGTAACTAGACGTGTCCGTGCCCTTGTATCTATCATTCCATTCGCATTAATGTTATCGATTGAACTAAGAAGGGGGTCGAGAAGAGAAGGATCAGCCACTCACTTTGATTTTTGTTCGAGGCAAGAAACTTGTTGGTCACGCTAGTCATCGTCTAAGCGATTAGCTAAAATCACACAAGCAACCGATTAGAACACTGTATTAATCAAGGTGTTCGATATGTAAATGTGAGTTCAAAAACACAAGCCATAAAAACCATCAAAAATATTCATGAAAATACATTCAGAAACCAAAGCCAAAGAAGCAAGTGTGGCATGAAAAGCAGAGCAACAGAAGGCCTCTCCCGACTCAGCCGCATAGTCTATCCTCGAGGCACAACCTGGGGCCACGGTACCATTTCGGGTTGGAAGGAAACAGGGTATAGCTGTGCTGGATGATAGCACGGGTTAGACGGGAACTTGTAACAGGGCTCGCTACTTGCGTTGTAAGGGCCCCGACTAACAAAGTTATAAGTCCAGGATGGCTTACGTTGTTAGTGACCAATCATGTAAACTACACTTGATATACTAGCGATAACAATTGACATGGAAGAACAATGGTAAGTCTCACTTTATACGGCATGCTCTGCTGTGGGTAAGTTCTAACGTAATTTATATTATGCTTGTCATATGCTTGTCTGAAATTCATTAGGATGGTTAGAAAGATTTACAACTAAGTCATATAAACTCTTCAACCAAATGAGAGCATGGAACTTAACTTGCCACGCACCAATACAAAGTGTAATGTACTGATCCTCGCTCTCCACACAGGTATCCCGAACTAAGAAGGATGTGCCACTTAGCTCAAGGCGACGCAAGTCCATTGAAGCCTCGTCCGTGTGTTGAAGGCTTGTTTTGAATCCTTTTGAGTACTCCACATTCATTCCATCAGAAATTGTGTCTCGACTTCCCACGATTCCAGGTCCTTGGGAATGTTTTGTTTGTAAAAGGGGATGTAATATATGGAACGACTAACTCATCAGTATTTATTTTGTAATCGAGTCATGTTGTAGCCCACGTGGCAATGTTTGTAATGTAGTCTTATAAATGAAGCTATATTATCAATGAAAACAAAAATTTCTCTCATTTTAATATGTTCAATTTTTTTGCGTACTCTGCTTGATATTGTGTTTTCGGATAACCTTATGACTATGCCTTGTGCGATCGCAACTTAGGTTCGTACGGCACCACGCCCGGGGGACGACTATCGATTCTTCGGAATTGGGGCATGACCTAATGGTATCAAAGCACGGTTTTACGTCATGTGGCCTTCCATTTATAGTCTCAAACCCTTGACCTCGCATTGATGAGGTAAGTTGTTCCATACAATGAGTCCGTATTAACTTGAGACTGATGTGTGTGTCTGTGCATTGCAGAAGTGATAAAACTAGTGGCAGAAACAGTGGCCGAGCAAGAACAAAGTACTTCGAGCGGTTCGAACAGCTTATGGGTCAGACCTTCTTACAATACCATCGAGAGGATGCTGCGTATGATGGAGGCACAACAGAAATAGTCTGAGAACCGACATCAGCAGATAGAGGCACGACAGGCCCAATTCGAAGCTCGCTTCGATGCGCAAACCAAGATGCAGCAAAAGTAGCTTGATACTCTGCAATAGATCGTCCAGGCGATTGTGGCCAACGAAAACTGTACAACTGTGCCTACTATCAACAAGCCGACGGTCCGACCCATCGAAGTCGATCCAGAGGAGCCCGAACATCAACCTGCGACACCAAAAAGATATAACTTTAAAGTGTCAGAATTTAAGAAATCGTGCCGCACTTTCTTTAGCGGTACCGAAGGCCCTTCTATTACAATCGACTAGTTAGAAGAGCTGGAAGATCACTTCGAGCTCCTCGACAATGAAGAATCAAAGCAAGTCGCATACGCACAACTTCAACTACGTTTGAACGCGCACGACTGGTAGGCCGTGTGCAAACGAATGATCCGACGCGATCATAACTCAGCGCCTATCTCTTGGGCCGTATTTCACAAAGCCTTTGAAGTCGAGTACCTTTCTTCAGCCGTTCGTCAAGAGAAGAAAAATAAATTCATGCAGTTGAAGCAAGGTAATCGGACAGTACAACAGTATGCCGCGGAGTTCAACAAATTGTCCAAATTTGCTGGTGTGTTTCTTCCTACAGAAAAGTGTCGTGTGCGACGATTTGAAGTGGGTCTGCGGTGGTCTATCGTTGCTCATGTAGCAGTTCCAGATTACAAGACCACAGGCGATACTCTAAATCATGCTCTCCGCCTTGAGAGCCAGTACCCTCCCGTTGCTGCAGACGTTGTGCACAATTTTAATCACAAACGTCCTAACTATACATGAGGCAACAATCAAGCGTCAAAGTGTCAGAACAATGGCGGCTACCAGGGATATAACCTATCATTTTGTTGTGCCAAGAGCAATTCCTTTGGATGCATTGCCAACGAGTGCTTTGTCCTTGAAGGAGGATGCTTCTTTTACGGACAGAAGGGTCACCAAAAGCGAGACTACATGGCCCGAAGACAACATCTCAATCCTCTGCCCCAACAAAAATGTCAAGAAAATTGAGGACAGTTGCCCCAACCTCCTCAACCCACTCAATCCAACAACCAAGACCGACGTCCTAATGCTCAAGGGCACGTCTATGCCATGACACGGGATGAAGTGTTCGCCTCGGATACGGTAGTGACAAGTATATTAAATTTCAATAATGTGCCTATTCGTGTACTTTTTGATTCAGGTGCTTCGTATAGTTTCATATCGACGAACTTCACCGTCGAGCATAAATTTCCTATGATATCGCTAGACCTCGACCTTAGTGTAAGTGTACATTTGAACGTGACAATTACCAGACTTTCAATAATGTATTGATGGCAACCCGAAGGCATGAGATCACCATCCAGAGGATGACATCGAGAACTGGAGGCCAAAAGAGGTCTCACAATCAAATTGAAGGGGAAGAGGAGCAACGCCCCGAGTAACAGAACCGTCCCCTGGCATTCGCATTCACGATATGTCATTACAAGGAAAAGCACCCCGAGCAAGACAACAATAACAACAACAACAACTGAGGAAGAACCAGCAACCCCCAACAGGCTGCACCTATTATGGAACGGCAGGGCACACTAGAGGTGTGTGTCGGGCATTGAACGGACAGTGATGATATGTGGGAGTCCAGATCATCGGGTTTCCACTTTTTCCATGAATTCAAGGCCAGGAGGGCCAGTACAATAATTTTTTGTACTGCCAGCACCTGGGATAAGCTAGTATCGAGGACCAGCAGCAGCAGTGAGACCGTTGGCACAACGTCCGTTGATGATGCAAGCTCAAATATTTCGGCAGCAGGGACCGTCGATACAATAGCAACAACAGAGACCAACCCAGCATCACCAAGGCAGTGGCCAGCACCAACACCAGGCTAGGCCATAGCACAGAAACCAACAAGGAGGCTAAGGACAGGCATTCAATTTGTCCTTGGAAGAGGCATTGGCATCGAAAGATATTATGGCAGATAACATTCTCGTCGTCTTATATCCCGCAGTAGCATTGTTTGATTCGAGAGCATCATATTCATTTATATCTGCACGATTTGTGACACGACTAGGAATAAAATTCAAGGCATTATCGAAGAGGTTGAATATACTCACTGGTAATGGGCGCGTAGGAGTTAGTAGAGTTATTCTAGCATGTCGAGTCGTAGTATGTGGGCGTTCCTTATACACCCAGGTGATATAATTTCCTATGGGTAATTTTGACGTTATTTTGGGCATGGACTGGCTGAAACACAGTCATGCAATAATAGATTGCTGTAGAGGGAGTGTATCTTTTAATATTTCAGGTATGGAGAAGTTTACCTTGGTCAGATCAGAGGCAGACCAACAAAAAGAAGGAGTCATAGCGGCATTGGAAGAAGTTCAAGTCCCGAAAGTAGTGGGAGAATTTCTTGACGTATTTTTCGAAGAACTTCCAAGTCTACCACCTGTAACAGATATTAAGTTCGACAAAGAATAGGCACCTGGAACTAAACTAATTTTTGATCGAGTTTACAGAATGTTGGATTCAGAACATGCCAAGTTATACCAAAGAAGTTCGTTCGAGCCAGCGAATCACCATGGACAGCACCAGTGGTACTTGTAGAAAAGAAGGATGGGTCATCAAGATTGTGCATTGACTACAGGTAACTCAATACGGTAACAGTGAAGAATAAGTACCCATTACCAAGGATCGACGACTTGTTTGATCAATTGAGTAGAGCAAGAGTTTTCTCCTAGATAGATCTTCGGTCAGGATATCATCAAGTTGGAGTTCGAGAAGAGGATATTCCCAAGACAGCATTCTAGTCAAAATACGGGCATTACGAATTCTTAGTTATATCGTTTGGTTTGACCAATGATCCAGCAATATTTATTGATTTGATGAACCACATCTTTGTGCCATACTTAGATCAATTTGTCGTAGTATTCATCGATGACATTCTCATATACTCAGCAAGTGAAGAAGAGAATGAAGATCACCTTAGAAAGTGTTACAGGTTCTGAGAGAGAACCAGTTATGCGCCAAGCTCAGTAAGTGTGAGTTTTGGTCAAATCGTATTTGATTCTTGGGGCATATCATATCAAGGGCTGGAGTAGGAGTGGATCCCAAAAAAGTGAAAGCAGTGGAAAGTTGGCCAATTCCTAATACCGTAGCAGATATGCGAAGTTTCTTGGGATCGATAAGATATTATAGAAGGTTCGTATCAAAATTTGTAAGAATCTCAGTACCCATGACTCGTTTGACACGAAAGGATGTACCATTTGTCTGTTCGGCAGAGTACTAGGCATCATTTGAAAACTTGAAGCAATAGTTGATTTTGGTACCTATTCTTACGTTATCAGTTGGACCTGAAGGTTTTACTGTATATTGTGATGCATCAGAAAAGGGACTGGGATGTGTCCTAATGCAACATGGGAAGGTGATAGCGTATGCATCAAGGCAACTTCGAAACCATGAGAAGAATTATCCAACTCACGACTTGGAGTTGACAGTAGTAGTATTTTCTTTGAAGCTATGGAGGCATTTCTTGTATTGTGATCGCGTGAACATATTCACAGACCACAAAAATCTGAAGTACATTTTTACTCAAAAGAAGCTTAACATGAGACAGAGAAGATGGTTAGAGTTGATTAAAGATTATGACGTGGAGCTTCAGTATCATCTAGGCAAGGCAAATATAGTAGCAGATGCTCTCAGCATGAGAGGCGACACATTTATGTTGATATCACAGAAGTACATTCTAAAAGATCTTCAAGAGATGGGCATCGAGGTTATACTTTCTAGTAACATAGGAATTTTGTAAGCCTACAAGTTCAATTCGACTTAGTAGACGGGATTAAGGTAGCTCAGGTACAGGACCTAAGGATTAAGAAGCTTAGGACAGAATGTGCGTAAGGACTCAGAAAAAAGATAGAAATTCATGAGAATGGAACACTTCGATTTGGATCACGTCTATGTGTGCCAAGTGGAGATATCAGACAGGTGGTTATAACAGAGGCTCACAGTTCTCAATATTCTATACACCCTGGAGGCACCAAAATGTAAAAGATATCAAACAAAACTTCTGGTGGAACGAAATAAAGAGAGAGATAGCTAGATTCGTTTTCCATTGCTTAATATGTCAACAAGTGAAGGCAGAATAACAGAGGCCAGTAGGATTACTAAAATGCTTCCTATCACATAATGGAAGTGGAAGCACATCACAATGGACTTTGTGGCCGGTTTACCAAGATCACCAAGTGGTATGGATCCTATTTGGGTAATATTGGATAGGCTTACAAAGGTGGCACATTTTATTCCTTTTAGTATAGGACAATCTCCAGAGAAGTTGGCTGAGTTGTATATCCAACAGATAGTTAGGCAGCATGGAGTTCTTGTCAATATTGTGTCAGATAGAGATACCTGTTTTATGTCATATTTTTGGAAGAGTTTACATTAGAGCATGGATACCAAGTTAAGATTCAGTACGGCTTACCATCCAGAGATGGATGGACAATCAGAAAAAATAATTCAGACTTTAGAAGATATGTTGCGAGCTTGTACCCTATACTTTGGAGGATGCTGGGAGAGTCACCAGCACCTAGTCGAATTCTTATACAAACAGTTATCAAGAAAGTATCCAGATGGCACCATTCGAGATACTATATGGTAAGAAGTGCAGATCGTCGCTAGTAGGGGATGGTATTGGGGAGAGAAAGATGTTAGGCCCAGAGATGATTGTCCAGACGGTTGAAGTTGTTAAAGGGATTAGCGAGCGACTTCGGATTGTGCAAGATCGGCATCGTCATTGGGCATACCAGCATCGTAGGCCATTAGAATTTTTTGCTAGTGACTACGTGTTCATGCGGATTTTGCTTACCCATGGAGTCATTAGATTTAGGGTTCGCGGGATGTTGACTCTGTGATATGTGGGACCATTCGTTATCCTTGATAGGGTAGGCGATGTTGCTTATCGTTTCTCACTTCCGTCTTTCTTTCGGAAGGTGCATGACGTATTTCATGTATCTCAGTTGGGTAGGTATGTATCAGACCCAAGCCATGTCCTCGATCATTCTGAGCTGGTTGTTGGTACCAACTGGTCTTACGAGGAGCAGCCTATGTCTATTTTTGACCGAAGGAAGACGATACTCAAGAACCGAACAATTAACCTTGTCCATATTGCTTGGGGTTATCACTCCTTAGGAGAGTCAACGTGGGAATGTGAAGATGATATCCGATCACGGTATCTGCACCTATTTGACTCACAAGGTATATTTCTTTTCATATACCTTATTGTCTTGATTCTGTATGCCTACCACCCTATGGGTAGATATTACTTGATATCGAAGATTGATAATATATATTGATTACTTGCTATTGATACTGTAGGATGACTGTTTTCTTGCTAGAATTGGTTGTAGATAGCTTTGTCTAGCCCTGATATTTCTAACCTACTTGGATTTGAAATTTTGAGGGCAAATTTTTTTTAAGAAGGGTAGAGATGTCACTCTCTATTCCTGAAATATATATTTTTCATGCGTGTACTACTTGCCTATATTTATTTAGTATTTGCCATGCATTTATTTTGCATTTAGTTTCTGTAATTACCTGCTAATTATTTTTTTGTATTTTATTTTTTGCTCTTGCCTAGCTCTTGGTTCATTTTGGTTCATGTTGAACCAACTTGGTTTGGCTTGGTTCATCAGGAAAAGGGATGAATGGCTTAGATTGAGTAGAGAGGAATGACTGGTAGAGATTACTTGTGCTTGGTATATAAACTACTCTCTCTCTCTCTCTTTCTCTCTCTCTCTCTCTCTCTCTCTCTCTCCCCATTCACTCTCATTCATTTATCTTTCACCAAACCCTAGCCACTAGAGAGAGGCAAGTACACCTTGCATAAATATAGAGGAATTCTTTAAACTTTAATTTTATTATTCTATTCTCTTGCTCTTTTCATTCTTAGCAAGAATAATGTTGTGGCTGTAGCATTAAATTTTGTTTTCTTGTGTTTTAATTACTTTGAAAAAAATGGGTTCTTTGAGTAAAATGGGGTTGGATCTTCAAAACTTGTTGTTCTTTGGAAACAAATGGATCTATGTTCAAGAGGATTCAATTTTAAGCAAGTTTCTTTTTTGTTTCATCTCATTTTGACTTATAGATTAAAAGTTATGATCATTTGAAGTTTTAGGATTTTATAGGTTTTTTCAGTTCTTGAGCTGCTACACCATTCGTCTGCTGTATCATTCGTTGTCTACGCCATTCGTCTGTTGCACCATTCATGGTCTGCCCCATTCGTCTTATGTACTATTCGTCTGTGGCACCATTCGTGGTATGCGTCATTCGTCTGCTGCACCATTCGTAGTCTGCACCATTCATTTGTTATACCATTCGTGGTCTGTGCCATTCATCTGTTGTGCCATTCGTCTGTTGCACCTTTCATGATCTGTACCATTCGTCTGCTGCACCATTTATGGTCTGCACCATTCGTCTACTGCACCATTCGTGGTCTATAACTTTTGTCTACTGCACCATTCGTCTGTTGTACCATTCGTGGTCTATGCCATTCGTCTGTTGCATCATTCGTGGTCTTCACCATTCATTTGCTGCACCATTCGTGGTCTGTGCCATTTGTCTGCTGCAACATTCATGGTTTACACCATTCGTGGTCTGTGCCGATTGACTGCTATATCATTTATGGTCTGTGCCAATCGACTGTTATACCATTCGTGGTCTGCGCCAATTAACTGCCACACCATTTATTGCATGCACCATTTGTTGCATGCACCATTTATTGCATGCACCATTCATTGCCTGTACCATTTACTGCGTACACCATTTGCTACGTGCACTATTTGTTGTGTGCGCCATTCATTGTGTACACCATTTTCTACATTCACCATTTGTTGCATGTACCATTTGCTGCGTATACCATTCGTTGCATGCACCATTTGTTGCATGCACCATTCAATACGTGCACCATTTGCTGCATGTATCATTCATTGCGTGCATAATTTGTTGCGTGCACCATTCATTGCGTGCACAATTTGCTGTATGCACCAACGCTATTGTACCATTCATTGATGCACTATTGCTACTTCTCCTTTTATTGTTTGTGCTAATTGTTGTTGCACCATTTGTTGCTCCCACCATTTATTGCTTACGTCGTTCACAGTCGCACCATTGCTATATTGATTGAATATTGATCATGTGTTCCAATATTTTGAACTAAGGGATTGGCTAGTCAACATATTGAATTGAATGAGACTCGTTCCTATTTATATAATGAACTATTGCTACTGACTAGCCGACCTCGATAATTGACATGTGTACTCGTGCTGATATTTCCAATTATATAATTACTTTAAATTCATGCAATATTGAGTATATGCTAATACAATGCTAAATATTTTCTTATGACAAAATTAGCACGTGTATCTTACAATCAAGGCATGATTATCCTGTGGCTAGGTTTGTTTGCTGCATTACGCTATGTAAAACCTACAACCTAACTACACTAGTATCATTGTAGAGTTATGCATATCGTACCCCGTACGAATGTACTCATTTAGAATAATTATGACCCACGGCATGTGATTTCAATTAACGTAGGGACAACTAAGTAACATAAAATAACTATGGAGAGGAATGAATTCCCGAGTTCTTACATGATAGTCATCTTTGGGACAAATAGTGTCCCGACATGTTGGCTGGTCCCTACGGATACTGCTAGTCTGCAACACGGGCAGGGAGTGGTATCTGTTTACATTTCTACAATATTGTTGACGGATGTCTTGATAAGGACCCGTGTAATTCATGATTGGTGTAATTGATTACGGATTGACTAGCCTTGCTTGTACATGGTAGGAACTGAGGAATTCCATAATGCATCTTTCCAAGATAACTTGGAACTTACAGTTAGCAAGCCGTACTAGTAGTATTGCCGCTTTAATTTGATTTGTATGTGCACTGTATCATATTCTGTTAACTACCAAGGTGAGCGGCATGTCATGACATAATGGGTCAACTTATGTCCTTATTTGGTTGGGTAGTTGGTTTGAAGTGTCACGATGTCACGTAAACCCTAGTAACATTAACATGGACTAATATTTATTATGCTTTATTTACTTCTTACTGGTTTTATTCCTACATATCGTCTTTCCTTTTGGTACTTGCAATTTGAGGTCTAACCTCTCTGGTTATGCATGACCAGATTTAGAGCCAGTTCTTGAGGGTCCAGCTTACTTCTACCCCCAAGATGTTCAATACTAGAAGCATGGCTACTGGAGGACACGAGTTGGTCGCTTTTACTATTTACTTTACTTTTACTGCTTCGTACCGACTTGTTAGTCGTATTATCTTGTACTTGCTTTACATAATTATAACTAAATCAGACTGCAGCTGATAACGATTGTGTATGCCTTGTCATATCATCTGGCTATGTTTTATAAAGCAAAATCTCCAGAACATTTTGACTGAGCATTTGGGACACCTTACTGCTTTATCTTATATGTTCTCTATTACTGCTTCTCATTTGAATGATTGAGACAATAGATATTGAGTAACCCTAGTAAGACATGTATGTAGTATGCACCCCTTATCTTGTAGACAGCATTTATCGTATTATAGGGTATTCATCTACCTGTAATACGTAGCTGGCTGAGTCATTCCCCCACTATCCGGTATTCTGGATCTGGGGCATGACATAATGCTTTCCCTTGAATGACTTCCGGAGGCCACCAGAACCGTTTTTTCTAGGGGAAAATTATGGGTGGTTCGATACCTGGTATTACGGGACCTCCAATTGGGTTTACTACACGGACTGATAGGGCTGGTCGCAATATGAATATCACGGATCGTCGATGGGCTAGCTACCCTTATGCGAAGGATCGCGTCATATCGTAGTTGAAACGTCCAATGTGGCTTATTATGCTAATTTTCTTA
Organism: Iris pallida; assembly: GCA_029216955.1. Lineage (NCBI taxonomy): Eukaryota > Viridiplantae > Streptophyta > Magnoliopsida > Asparagales > Iridaceae > Iris > Iris pallida. The sequence goes on along the minus strand of JANAVB010030816.1, from coordinate 16,491,585 downwards.
TATAGTTGGGCGGTTGTTTATGTTGTCGACTTGTAGGCTTAGCTGTTCAGTCATGAGAATGACCATACAAATGTATCTTTATGAACTTTATGAGGATAAAAAATGTCTTATGCATGGACACAAATTTTGCCACATTTATATTACAAATGTTATCTTTAACATGAAAGAAAAGGGTGGTAAGTATTTACCTTGTATAAGAGCAAGGGTGATTGCATCGAATGGGTAAAAAGTCATTGTTAAGAGATGTGGTTTGTTATGTTTCCTGATTTTCTTATGCTATCAAGTATAACATGCGTACATGCTTTCCTGCTTTCACAATATGCTATAAAACTGAACCTAAGAAAAGAATAGAAAGATCACCAATTAAACTGTATGCTTCATATTGTTACTTAATATCGATTCATGCGAGTGGGTTTTCCCACACACCAATACGCAATATTGTTTGCAAATAATAAAAGTTTCCTAAACAAAACTTATACAAACTGATAAAGAAAGTACCAAGTACAATTTTGATTTTGGGAAAGTACAACTATAGGAATCTGATTAGAAGACGACCATTTTATCCCTTGGACAATACAATATCGGAAAAGAAAAACTCTTGAACTTGCTGCGAAAGCGATAATAAAATGTTGATCGCATAAGAAGTGTTTTTGGAACTCTATTTATAGAGTTTGGCATAACTGTCAGACAGTTACAATGATTGGTGCACAGTATAATGGTATACTGATTGTGTACTGCTTTGCGCGCCATGTATCATTTCATCCATTGGTATGAACGGTTAACTTAACTACATAGGACGCATGGCTTTTTATGAGAGAAAGACGCATGGTCAGGGGCAGTATTGTGTGCACGTTCTTCAAGATTAGTGGCATGCGCGCTACGTCATATTTAACTATTTCTTGATAACGATTGATTGGCGCCAGTTTGATGAATGACGCGTTCTGTTGATTAGCGCCAAACTGTGAATGGTGCTCTGTATTGAGTCTATGTAAAATTTATCACTTCTTGCCATTTGGTGAATGGCGCTGAGAAAGCGAGTAATAGTCGTCATGACAGATCTTTCTAAAGAGATATGAGATTTGGCTTCTCGATGAAGATTGTCCCGTGGTGGCATTTTTATTACATGGCGCTGCAGTATTTTAGTTATGTTTAATCTGCATGATCCAGCGTTGGCGTCGAGTATCTAACAAAAATTCTCCTTGAACGGCACATGCGTAGGATTCGAAGAGAAATATTTTCGACAATTGTGCTGTCAGTCCTCATGACCGATGATTTAACTTCTTGAGGAAGATTGCCACGTGGTGGCGCTATTCGATGTATGGCCTGGCGTTATCTGATGGATGGCGATATTCAACGTATGGCGCCATTTAACAAATAGCGTGACACACTTTGTTGATATTTTTTTAGCTTCTAAAAGACCCCCTTCAAAGTTTTCAAATTTCAAAAATTTCAAAATTTGAAATACTTTGAATGAGAAGCATGCCATGAATTCAAATAATTTTGAGCGCGTAGAATCCCAACAGTTATGATCTGCACGAGATTTGTGCAGACTTTAAGCTGTGGCCTAAGGCTATAAATACCCCACTATTTAGAAGAGAGAGAGTCTCTCTCAAAAGTTTCTCTCTAGTTCTCTTCCTCTTCCATTCTACTCAAGCATTTTAGAGTTTTCTTGCTCTACAGAAATGGTGCCTAAGTGATATACGATAGAGAAGGACAAGGGCTTGGCCAAAGCTTCGTCTCGCGCACCATCTTTGAGGGTGCCAAGGCATGCACCAATGTCAGCGAGAGCCGAAGAGGCAAATCCCGTTCTTGGAAGTAAGAGTCGATCGGAGAAGACGATGAGTCATTTCAGTCGGCACGATTTGATAGTTGGCACGAACCACCGCCAGTGCCAATCGCCTCTTTTAGATTATTGGTTAGCGTCGCATAAATCTCAATGTGCGCCACCTTTTTCAGAGTGTTGGCCAACAAAATACGCTAAGCATGGTTTCATGGATCACATGCTCTTTGTTCATTCAATGTGTGAGGCGCTATACAACATGATTACATGCACTATTGTTTTTAACATAAAGCAGATAACGCCACACAAAACAAATTTGTCCTTTTGTGTATGCAGAACAAAAACTATCATATTATATTTGCAAAACAGAGGCTGTTACTCTGTGTGTCACGCCATCTATTATTTGCGCAGAATTGTTTTGAAAACTAGAAATTACTTAAGTTTGCTTCACACATAAGAGTGGTCTTTCATGATTCTAACTTTGTTTTCTTTTGCAGTTGACCTCATAAAAGATCCTTATGTTGAAATATTGGCTTCAGCTTTTTCACGTATCAGAATACCAAGAAGACTTACCATATGTCATATTCCCACAGTTTGACCCTGATGGACCAGCTAATAGAAGAGCTCTCCTAGAATCTCAAGATAACAGAACGCTGCTGAGCCTAATGAATGGTGAACCTTTCCTGACAGTGGATGAAGCCCCCCACAAGAAACTAGCTTTCTTATTTGGAGAGGCAATTGAAGCTCTCTCTCAGCCCAAGCCAAAACGAGAAGCTCGGATCTTCAAAAGAGGACATAAGTTGGTATATCTCCTAGACATGTCAAGGAGTCTGTCTTTGTCCTGATACGCCCTTATCAGCTAACCTCGAAAGATGTCATGGGATATAATTCTGTTCCAACAAGCCAATATATGGTGGATATTGTTGGCCCATTCCATGGTCACACCCGATTTTGATAATCGATATGCACTTAAGTCAATACACAAAATATACAAACTGCTGCTAATCATTTCAGGGTATATGAAATCAATATCAACGGGAGTTGTACTGCATCATCAAGCATAGATATCATCAATCTGAAGATGAATTTCAATAGGATTTAGTTTGAGTCATTTTACATTTTATTCTGTATTTTATCTTTATTGAGTCTAGGACTTAAAATTGTAAAATCGACTAGGTAATACTGGCTTAGGTTTATCCCAGTCCAAAATTTCTAAACAGCCTACCTATTTCCATTTCATCTTTACAAAATGTCCAAGATTATTTTTACAAACTGTTTTTGTCAAATATTTTGAAATTTCCCATGACAGAAATCAAAACTGAGTTCGGCCCGAGTTTGGTCCGAACTCTGCCCGAGTTCGGTCACTTTGAATTCAAATGTCAGTTGCCTCCAAATCTACGTGCAACGCCTCTATGCAAAATATTTGCATCAGAACTCTGCCAGAACTCTGCCCGAGTTCGATTCCAGAAAACACCTATAAAAAGAAGAGAGTTTTTTATTTCAAATCACTCATTCATTCTTCATCTTCTCTTCTCTACTGACCAAGTGTTTTCAAACGTTCTAAAGCTTTCATATCACACCTATACATCCCTTAGCCAAAAGCCAGTAATATCTACGTTAATTTAGAGTCTTTTGGTGTCCAAGAGTTGTAAAGAGGTCGTTCCAAGTTCAGCAACTATTCTTGTTGTGGAGCCGGTCGTGCGCTTGTCACCTAGCACTGTGTTGTGAAGTTGGTCGTGCACCTGTCACCAAGCATGGTGTTGTAAGAGACTGTAAGCTCTCATTTAGCTTGTGCCATAGTGGATTAACATCGAGCAAGAGTACTCGATACTGGATTAGTCCTCTCAGAGGGATACCAGTATACATTGCTGTGTTACTGAGTTTGATTTCTCTATCTTTTGCTGTATTTATTTACTGTCTCTTATTTATTGCCATAGTTATTCATAAGTTTTTAATTGGTGATTATTTTTCGCTACACACACACACTCTATTCACCCCCCCTCTAGAGGTGCTCAACGGTCCTACAATTGGTATCAGAGCAGGTTATATTCTAATATAACAAATCTCAGAGAGTATATATGGCAGCCGTGAAATCAATATTCAACGGTGAAGGGCAATCCACAAATAGACCCCCTATTTGATAGAACAAATTATACCTATTGGAAAACACGGATGACTTTCTTCTTAAAATCTCTTGACTTTGATCTTTGGTCTATAGTCATTGATGGTTATAAGAAACCAGCACCCACAGTGGTTGAAGGTCAGCTTGTAGACAAGCCTCATGACAAATACACAGAAGCTGAAAAAGCTAAGGCTAGTCTAGATGCTCGTGCCATCAATGCACTATTCTGTGCAATTGACAAAACGGAGTTCAACAGAGTTTCAACCTGTAAAACGTCTCACGAAATTTGGAAACTTCTTGAGGAAACTCATGAAGGTACTTCCCAAGTGAAGGAATCCAAAATTGGTAGACTAACATAGAAATATGAATCTTTCAAGATGAAACCCGGTAAGTCAATTACACAGATGTTCACACGTTTTCTTGATATAACTAATCCTTTGCAATCTCTTGGTAAGAATTACAACAATCATGAGAAGATCAGGAAAGTGTTGCGGGCTCTAACCAAGAATTGGAATCCAAAAGCCACAACAATCATTGAAGGAAACAATCTCACCACTATGTCCTTGGAAATACTGATGGGCAAGCTCATGACCCATGAACTTGATTTGCAAGAATTTGAAGAAGCAACTCCAAAAAAAAAATCTATTGCCTTCAAAGCTCAAGCTAGAAAATCAACTTGCAATGACTCTGATAAAGAATTATCAAGTGGTGATGAACAAGCCCAACTTGTGAAGAACTTCAGAAAATTCCTAAAGTTTGAGAAATCAAACAGAAGGAAGAGAGATATCCAAGAAAGCAATAAAGATGAAACCATTTGCTTTGAATATAAGAAGACAGGGCACATGAAGAAGGACTGTCCAACTTCAAAGAAAAGCAGTCCATATGACAGATCAAGATCAAGCAGAAAAGCAACAACCGGTCGAAAGTATGCCAACACAAGCATCTGGCATGAAAGTAATGCCAGTGATACAGAGGAAGAAGACAGACCCTGCAGAAATGCTAATGTTTGTCTTATGGCATTTGATAAGGTATCCTCAAACCCTCTATATGATGATTTTACTTTCAATGAATTAGAAAATGCCTTTAGCGAATTACTTGAAGATCACAAAACTGTGCTTGACAAGTATAAGCAATCTCGAAAAGAGATTAAGGATACACAACCGAGATAGCTAGACTGTCCAATCATATTGAAGATATTAAAGAGACGTCTACTACCGGTAACACGGAAGAGATAGCCAAACTCAAAGTAGACTATCATGAGGCTATCCTTCAAATTAAAAAGAAAGAAAGATACTATGTCAAGATGCAAGAATTGAATGACATAGAGAAGAAGAAGCACTTAATTACTGAACAAAGACTCTCAGATATGACTATTAGATATGAAGAGTCTATTGCAATTTCTAAAAAAATTAGAAATCAAGTTTGGCAAACAGGCAATACCTGTGACACAGCCTAAGTTTAGTCCTAATGCTAAGCATACACCTAAGAGAACTAAAAATAAGAAAGCACAGAAGAAACACGATTATCATCATGCTTTCACTTATAGGTTCTCCAAGAAACCAAACAAGCATGTAAACACAGTTTTAACCACATCTGGTTCTAAACTAACTTGCACTTATTGTGGTACACACGGACACATATCATAGTATTGCTTGGCAAGGAAACTTGTTGACAATCACACTTTATTCTGGAGACCTAAAACTAATCATAATGGACCCTTCAGTAAATGGGTACCAAAGGATTCATCTACTTGTCTTGTAGGTGGACCCTCAACCCTCTCATGCTAAAAGTAAATGGATCCTCGATAGCGGATGTTCGCGGCACATGACTAGTGATGCATCTTTGTTTGCTACGCTATCGATGAAGAAAGAAGGATACGTCTCCTTCAAAAATAATTTGAGAGGTGATATTATTGGTAATGGTACTGTAGGTATTTCTTCTTATCCAATAATAAAGGACGTTTGTCTAGTAACAGAATTGAAACATAACCTACTAAGCATAAGTCATTTGGCTGATAATGGTTATGGTATCAATTTTGTGAAAGATAAATGTACCATATATGATATGTCATCTGGTGATCCCGTATATAAAGGGATTAGAGAAGACAACATTTATGTTTTCTTTTTGGAGAGTACTAATAATGCAGGTAGATGCCTAGTAGCTAATCTAGATGAAAGCTGGCTATGGCATATGAGACTAGGACATACAAATATGGATACTATCTCACGACTCAGTACTAAGAAGTTGGTAAAAGGACTCTCCAAGATTCCATTCAAGAGAGATATGGTATGTGCTGACTGTGAAAAGAATAAAACACATAGGTCTATATTTAAATCCATCAACGATGTAAGTACTTCTAGACCTTTGTAGTTGATTCATATGGATTTATTTGGTCCTAGTAGAGTCGGTAGTTTGGCGGTAAGCTCTACGCTTTTGTTATTGTTGATGATTTCTCTCGCTTTACTTGGGTTTACTTTTTATCAAACAAAAGTGATGCTATTTTTGAATTTCAAATATTTTGCAAAAAGGTACAAAACGAAAAAGGCTTCATGATTACTCGTATTCGAAGTGATCATGGTGGCGAATTCGTAAATTCTGATTTCAAAAAGTTTTATGATGATAGTGGATATTACCACGAGTTTTCTTGTCCTAGAACTCTCCAACAGAATCGTGTTGTGGAGCGGAAGAATCGTACTCTAAGCGAAATAGCTAGAGTCATGCTGAATCAGCATAATCTTCCTAAGTATTTTTGGACAGAAGCTGTTAGTACAGCCTGTCATGTTTTGAATAGGGTGTTAATTCGACCTATCTCGAAGAAAACACCATATGAGCTTTGGTTTGGAAGGATTCCAAATATTTCTTATTTTAAAGTTTTTGGATGTCGCTGTTTTATCCTGAACACCAAGGATAACTTGGTAAGTTCGACTCTAAAGCAGATAAAGGAATATTTCTCGAATATGCTGCTAAGAGTAAGGGATATAGATTTTTTAATAAAAGATCTATGATTGTTGAAGAATCTATTAATGTTACTTTTGATGAGCTAAACAGTCACAGATCTAGCGACAGTGATGATGAAGATGCACATGCAAAAATTGAGAAGTGTCCTGTGGAAGATCTGACCCAGAAGGTTGATTCATTAAAATTCTTACCAGATCATCCAGAGACACTTATTATAGGTGATAAAGGTGTAAGGACACGCTCCTCTCTAAAGGATTCTGAAATAGCAGCTAATGTAGCGTTTATTTCTCAAATAGAACCTAAGAATATAGATGATGCTTTTTCTGATGAGTTTTGGATTGATGCCATACAAGAGGAACTAAATTAATTTGAGAGAAACCAAGTTTGGAAACTTGTTCCTAAACCTATTGGTCAATCAATAATTGGTACCAAATGGGTGTTCCGAAATAAACTTAGTGAAGATGGACAAGTTCTACGCAACAAAGCACGTCTAGTGGCACAAGGTTATAATCAAGAAAAAGGAATTGATTATGATGAGACTTATGCTCCTGTTGCTAGACTAGAAGCCATCCGCATGTTTTGTGCATTTGCATGTTTTAATGATTTTAAATTATTTCATATGGACATAAAAAGTGCATTTTTGAACGAATTTTTAAAAGAGGAAGTTTTTGTGAAACAACCTCCTGGTTTTGAAGATTTTTAAAAACCTGATCACGTCTTCAAGCTTAAGAAAGCACTCTATGGACTCAAACAAGCACCTCGTGCTTGGTATGAACGCCTAAGTGCCTTCTTACTTGATAATAGTTTTTCAAAGGGAAAAGTTGATACTACCTTGTTTATCAAATCTTTGAATGATGATATTCTCCTTGTGCAAATTTATGTAGATGACATAATATTCGGTTCTACTAACGAAAAACTTTGTCAAGATTTTGCTAAGTGTATGCAGAGTGAATTTGAGATGAGTATGATGGGAGAGCTAAACTTCTTCCTAGGACTTCAGATCAAACAACACTCAAAAGGAACATTCATCAACCAAGCTAAGTACACAAAGAACATACTGAAAATGTACGACTTCGAAAACGTAAAGCCAACCGGGACTCCAATGACTACATCAACAAAGCTTGATTCTGATGAAAGTGACAAACCTGTCGACCAGCGTAAGTATCGAGGTATGATTGGTAGTTTATTATATTTAACTGCTAGTCGTCCTGATATTATGTTCAGTGTTTGCATCTATGCACGTTATCAGACAATTCCTAAGGAATCACATCTAAGTGCCGTTAAGCGTATCTTTCGATACCTTAAAGGAACTTCTACAGTCGGCTTATGGTATCCTAAAACCAAATCCTTTGACCTGATAGGTTACTCGGATACAGATTTTATAGGATACAAAGTAGACCGTAAAAGTACCAGCGGCACGTGTCATTTTCTAGGAAAGGCCTTAGTATATTGGTTTAGCAAGAAGCAAAATTCCGTAGCATTATCAACTACTGAGGCTGAGTACATCGCCGTAGGTCGTTGCTGTGCTCAGATTTTGTGGATGAAGCAAAGCTTAGAAGACTATAATCTGCACTACACTAAGATTCCTATTTATTGTGACAACACTAGCACCATTAATCTGACTAAGAACCCTATTTGTCACTCACGCACAAAACACATTAAGATACGACATAACTTTTTACGTGATCATCAGCAACACGAGGATATCTGCTTAGAGTTCATTGACACAGATCATCAACTAGAAGACATATTCACAAAACCATTGGCTGAAGATCGATTTAACATAATGAGACGAGATCTCGGTATACTTGAATTTTCAGATTCATAATGTAGTATGGTAATTAAATTAAATTTTATGACTTGAAACTTTGAAATTTATTTAACAGAAATTATTTTGGAGCACAAGCCTAAAAAGGGTCTGTCTGTCACCACGACTACGGTCAAAGCGATGCGGTATTTAAGCGTTCCCCGGTGAACCTCCGTTAGCTGGGACAGTACCCCTAATGCTAACCCAAAGTAATACTGTTACTAAATATAGGAGTCAAAGTCATAAAGTTGAGATTCAATTACCAAAACTGCCTTTATTGTCTCGGAAATACAAGTAGCCGAACTCGGACCGAACTCTGACCGAGTTCGGCCCGAATGTGGGCCGAGTTCAATCGGCGCTGTATTTACTTCCAGAACTGAACAGCCGGCCCTAACCCCTATTTAAACCCCTCTTCCTCTCTTCTTTTTTACTCACCAAAACGAGAATTTATCTCTTTCCTCCCAAAAACAACTTCCTACTCCCTCTTGGCAAGTGTTCTAGGAGATCCGGTGGGATACCCAACTTCCTTCTCTTCCTCATTTCTAAAGGTATTTCACTTCCTTTCCTCTTTTCTTTCATGGCTCCTAAGCGTCAGAGGGGATCAACTGACCATGCTGGATCCTCTTCCTCTGATTATACTCCAGCAAGTCTCTTTAGTCCAGCACGACTAGTAGGATCAGAGGATTATGATTCCACTTTATTTCATGACAAAGAATTCTCTGACCTATGGTTCGACTCCTTTTTCGGTCGTAAAATTTGTTTTGGAGCTTTCGTTAACTTTATATTTTTTTCTGAGTATGCTCCTACCTTCGACCATCTAGGCTACCAAAATTTTTTCGAAGTAGCTGAAAATATTTTTGACAATACAGTCCGTATGTTTTACTGCAACCTGCAAGTAAAACCAAACGACAACTTTTATTCTTGCGTTGCTGGGCAAGAATTAGAGTTCAGTGCCACCGATATCAGCGAATACTTTTATGTTCCTGATGTTGGTGAAGCTCTGGTAGATATTCATCATTTCCAATTTCCAGAGGATGTCACCCTTGCCTCCTTCAAGGAATTAATTTGTCATCCAAACCCCCTTCCTCGCAGAGTATTTTCAAAACATCTGAATCAAAATTTTTATGAACTACATCGCTTTATTTTCTCTGCCCTCCTTCCTAAGAAAGGATCTACTGATGAGATTACTTTCTTACAACTCTCTGCTATGTACCACATTCATTTTGGTATTCTTTTTTCTATCCCAAAGACTATGATGGCCTGGATGCTGAACTGCAGAAATGCAGGACGTAACATGGTGTATCCTATGCACCTGGCCTCTATCTTCCGTAGGTTTGATATTGATCTTCAAACCTGTGCATACTCCTCCACTCCCGTCGAGCTCACCAGATCTCGTAGATATCCTGCTCCACCTCTGCCACCTGGAGCTCAGCCTGCTCCAGATGTCGGTACCGAGGCTCCTCCTCCTGATGCTGCTCCTGCTCCAGCCCCTGCTCCGGGATTTGATCCAGGATTCTATCAGAGATTTGATGATTTTGTTGCTCTTTCTGCGCAACGTCAACAAACCTATCTTGACTCGGAGTTTCGCCACATCTATCAGGCTCAGGTGTTGCGGAACGGGATTGCGGATCTACACTGGAGTCTCTCTCAGGATCCCGTTCATCCGGTCACTATCATACCTCACCCAGGCTTCACTGGTCCTCGGTTCGGAGATGAGGCATCATTTCCTTACTTCGATCCTACTGCAGCTTATTTTCCTCCTGATGCTCCTGGAGGTGATGACCCCACTATGTGACGTGGACTCAGCTGATGGATAGTGGATAGGATGCTAGCCGATGATCTTATGCTATGATGTAGTTTTTTTCTATGTCTAAACTTCTTAGTTAGACATATTTAGTATTTCATGATTGTACTTTGCACTATTAGTGAGACTTTTTCAGTACTATATTTCAGCACTTTCTTTCCATATTAGTTGTTTATGCTGTGTTCATGTATCTCTTTAAGCTTCACTTTGTCTTTTGTTTTTTTATTGTTGGCTTCACATATTACGGGGGAGCCAAAGTCATTTTTATATTGACAAAGGGAGAGAAGAGCTATACATAACCAAACAAAACAAAACCACAAAAACAAAATCTCAGGTATTTTGTTTGTTCTATTTTTTAGATATATTTTGGTATAGACTCAAGTTTGTCAATTATCAAAATGGGAGAGATTGTTGGCCCATTCCATGGTCACACCCGATTTTGATAATCGATATGTACTTAAGTCAATATACAAAATATACAAACTGCTGCTAATCATTTCAGGGTATATGAAATCAATATCAACGGGCGTTGTACTGCATCATCAAGCATAGATATCATCAATCTGAAGATGAATTTCAATGGATTTAGTTTGAGTCATTTTACATTTTATTCTGTATTTTATCTTTATTGAGTCTAGGACTTAAAATTATAAAATCGACTAGGTAATACTGGCTTAGGTTTATCACAGTCCAAAATTTCTAAACAGCCTACCTATTTCCATTTCATCTTTACAAAATATCCAAGATTATTTTTACAAACAGTTTTTGTCAAATATTTCAAAATTTCCCATGACAGAACTCAAAACCGAGTTCGGCCCGAGTTCGGTCCGAACTCTGCCCGAGTTCGGACACTTTGAATTCAAATGTCAGTTGCCTCTAAATCTGCGTGCAACGTCTCTATGCAAAATATTTGTATCAGAACTCTGCCAGAACTCTGCCCGAGTTCGATCCCAGAAAATACCTATAAAAAGAAGAGAGTTTTTCACTTCAAATCACTCATTCATTCTTCATCTTCTCTTCTCTACTCACCAAGTGTTTTCAAACGTTCTAAAGCTTTCAAATCACACCTATACATCTCTTAGCCAAAAGCCAGTAATATCTACGTTGATTTAGAGTCTTTTGGTGTCCAAGAGTTGTAAAGAGGTCGTTCCAAGTTCAGCAACTATTTTTGTTGTGGAGCCGGTCGTACGCTTGTCATCAAGCACGGTATTGTGAAGTTGGTCGTGCACTTGTCACCAAGCACGGTGTTGTAACTATCACGCCCCGATTCCGTCGAATCGATAGTCATCCCCCGGGAGTGATGCCGTGCGAACCTAATTTACGCTCGCACAAGGCATAGTCATAAGGTAATCCAAGACACGAGATCTAAGAGAGTACGCAGATAAATTGATTCACACAATATATAAAGGAAACTTAATCTTTATTGATAATGAACATCTTTTACAGACTCCGATACAAGACTCATTGTCGCACGAGCTACAACATGACTCGATTACAAAAGAGTGCCGATGAGATAGCCGTTCCATACATTGCACACATCCCTCAATATAAACAAAGTACTCCAGTGACCTGGATGGGAGGGACGCTGAGTCATCTTTCTTGGACTGTCGAGAGCATTCAAAAGTGGAGTCGCAAAGAAAGTCTTCGACGCACGGCCGAAGCTTCAAAATCATGAACGTCGTCGAGCTAGCTGGCGCATCCTTCCTGGTTCGCGGGACCTGCAAAGAGCGAGGATCAGCACGAACACATGTACTGGCGAATGGCTAATTAAATCCAAGCTCTGTATTTGATTCAAGAAGTTTCGTAAACATGTTACTAGCTATTTCAATGATCTTTTCTAACCATCCTGCTCGATTTGCATGTTAACATGTTTTGAGGCAAGCATATGAAACTGTATATCATTAAACAACTATCATATTCATCCCGTGTCCCGTGCACCTGTTAAGCAGTGAAAGGGGTATGAAGGCCACTGGCAATGTCAAGCCATCACGGACTATAGCATTGGTTAGACGATGCCCCTTTCGCGTCGGGTAGCGAGCCCTGTACGAAAGTGCCTGCATAACTCGCGCCGATGAAGGGTTGGCGCTGCTACACTCGTTCCTCTCGGGCCGAATCGGTCCCTTGGCCTAGGCAACCGTTCGAGGAAACTTCACCTTGTCGACAAGTTGTCCAATGACCGCTTTCCTTTGAACTTAGTTGATTTGCTTACTTGACCGTATCGTTGCGATAAACGTTAATCGATTTATTCATTGTTTTGCATAGGCTAAGTGGATTTACGTAAGAAAACACGTTTTCCATTTTCAATACCGGCAGTTCGATAGCAAGTGTTTGGTGAAGAATCGTGCCACGATTTCATTGATTCTACACTATTATGATAAGCATTCATATTACTTCACATATTGAGTTTTGAAGTAGAGGGACGAGACGAAGGAGGTCAGCCACTCGCCTTAGCCTTGCTTCAAGCGAGCGACCGGTTGGCTGCGCTGACGTCGCCTACGCGATCACCTGCAATCGCATAAGCAACTGATTAGAATACTGTATAATTCAAGGAAATTCGATATGAATGCGAAGCTCGAAAACGCAAGTCACGAAAACTCATTCGGAAAACATTCATGAAAAGCGCATTCACGAAAACCAAAGCCAAAGCCAAATCAAGTGCGGCACGAAAATCAGAGCAACGGGAGGTCTCTTCCGACTCAGCCGCAGAGCCAATCCTCGAGGCGCAACCCACTGAATATAGGACTTGGTTCCGAAGAAACCATTCCATAACGTGGAATGGATCGTAATTCAATCGTTCCCGTTCGATCGACTCGGCCGATTCCAACCTATCGGTCCCGACCGAATCGATAGCGACAGTGTTCCTTTCTCGCACACCCCGTGGACGGAAACGGGGCACGATGTAGGGACGGGGCACTACACCATAACCAACTAATAAAAAGTTTTGTCCTCAAAACTTAAAGATGGAACCTACCTCTACGAGAACAATGAAAGAAATTTCTCCTTCATCTCCGATTCAAGTTTCCACGTCGACTCTTCGACCGAGTGGTTCTTCCAGAGGACGCGGACGAGAGGGATCGCTCGATTTCGCAACAACTTATGCTTGCGTTCTAAGATTTGAACTGGCTCTTCAACGTAGGATAAGTCTGACTTTAGCTCCAGCTGGCCAAAATATACTACGTGGCTAGGGTCATGCACATACTTCCGCAGCTGGAAGACGTGGAAGACGTTGTGTACACTTTCGAGCGCCGGCGGTAGGGCAATTTTATAGGCCACTGGGGTGACCCACTCGAGTATTTCGAACAGCCCAACGAATCTCGGACTTAATTTTCCTTTCGCGCCTGTAAAAGCATGGAAAAGAACAAGAAAAGCCCATGCGGCTCAAAACAGAAGAAGCCCATGCGGCTCAAAACAGAAGGAGCCTCATGCGGCTCAGGAATCTATCGGAGCCTCATGCGGCTCAGAAACTCACCAATAGCCTCATGCGGCTCAGGAGAGAATCACGTGGCCCCATGCAGCTTACTTTTTACAACTGGCCATAAAGTGACTGCTTCCATTAAATGCTCTGACATAAAGTGATAACTCTGACATTAAAGCTGAAATGATGAACTCTGACATGACGGCGTGTTCCTCAAAAAACGAAGAAAATCTCCTATACAGCAGGCACGATCCACCAACTCCAAAGCTCCCAATGCGGCTGCCACCCCCCCATGCGGCTGATGCTCTCATGCGGCTCGGATCGTGGAGACCATCGTCATGCGGCTCAAATCCTAAGAAGCCACCCCATGCGGCCGCTGTTCTCTTGCGGCTCGGATCATGGGGATCATCTCCATACGGCTCAAATACTGAGAGGCCATGCCCATGCAGCCTTGACACGTGGCTAGTCTTATGCGGCTTAATTGGAAACAACCCCCATGCGGCACAGATTTCGAAGGCTACACCTATGCGGCTGCCACCTTCATGCGGTTCAAAACCTAAGAAGCTACCCTCATGTGGCTGTGGCTCGCGGTTATGACACGTGGCAGAAGATCAGTTTCCTCGTAATGATGGTTAGATACGTGGCATTAAATCAATCAAGATTTATCAACAAATTCCAACAACCAGATTTAGTACAATCATCATAATTACCCGAATCAAAGCAGATTTATTACAATCACGCGGATTAAACACATGGCAGGAGATCCGAGCTTCCAAAGATTCTTGACAATCAATATTAATTGCCCATACGGATTTTACACAATCAGCATTAATTGTCCAGATTCGTTGCAATCAAGATTAGTGGTCAGATTAATTGCCAACAAAATAGGATCAAGGAAAATGGCAATTAGATCCCCAAGCCGCCGACTTTTTTAGGGCAATCATTGCAAACCCTAATGATCACACCCCGCTCCTATAAATAGCAAGGTGCCATTCCCTTATAAACCCCCGGCTGGATACACAGAGAGACAAAGGCACGCACAGAAGAGTCTTCCCACATATTCCGAGAGCATTTCTTCATCAGAGCCAAGGCTACGTCCGATCGTCCAAGGAGTAAGGCAGAGCTGCCGTCGCTTTTTCGAGCCTCTACCGTCACCCCCAGAATCAAAACTAAATAATTGTACTTAGATTGCTGTACCTAGGTTTTCATTCCTAGGCTTTCTTTGTATGAGCGAGTTTGTATTGTGAAGTAAAAGTCCAGTCCTCCCTTAAAACTGTTCTGTTCTTTTATAATCAATAACAAACACGATGGCGACTCTGCTGGGGACAAACTTCTCCACGGCTAAGAAGTTGGTGACACAATCGAATGCAGCCAAACTCGGCTCCACACATCAGAAGATGGTCTTCCGCTTCGACCAACAGGCGTTTGAAGAAATGCTCTCCGATGGGAGCGCTGGCCCGATCCAGAAGCAAGCCCGCACGAAGATGGCTCGCAGGGAGTGGAGGCCCAAGTCATTTGCTCCTCCCCAAGCTCTGGAAAAAGTACTCTCTGCTGCCCAAGACGACAAGGGTGACTCTCATACGGCTCCACTTCAGGCCATAGAGGACTCTGCTGTCCCCAAGTCCGGCAGAGGAAAACACTACGATGCTGGACTTGCAGGGGCAAAGAGGGTTCTATGTGGTCCAGGAAGCAGTCGAATAAAGGCACCAGCGATATGCATGATGCTCATGCGGCCAAGATTGCCAGTCGCATGTATGATGCTCATGCGGCCAAAACTGCCAGCCGCATGCTGAATGCCCATGCGGGTAAGACTTCCAGCCGTATGGACGAGACTTATGCAGCCGAGACTTCCAGCCACATGAAGATGGCCTATGCAGCCATGACTGCCCGCCGTATGAAAACTGCTGATTCCAGCCGTATATTATCCACTCCACGCGGTTCGGGCTCTGTCTTCGACCACCCCTCCTATGGACCTGATCTCTCATGCTCCCAAGAAAATGCGTCTGACTCTCTGCAGCACCACTTAGACTCTTCCTACTATGTTCCCTCAAGCGCTATAGTGAAGAAGTCTAGGGCAGCACGAGCTCGACAAGCTCCATCGGCTGTCCCAACCTCTGACCATTCGAGCGCTCCGCTTACTGTTATGCGGGCCTCTGATGGGAAATTATATAGAACCACTCGAGTCCAGCCCCGGCGGCAAACGGACAGAGTGGTTCCCAAAAGTCTTCCCACAACCAGGGAGCAAACGTGGTTGTTCGAGACCCATCTGACTTGCATGACGTGATCCTTCACAGACGCAAGAAAAGAGAAGGAGACTCGGTGTGCAAAGAGTCCTCCCACGGACATCACTGTACCCAAGTCATTGTCAACTGCTGCTACAACAACGCAGCAGTACGAGAAGACCGGCGGTCCGTCTTCCAAAGACAGCAACAACCAAGTTCAGAGGATGAGGCGCTTCCCGTCGTCTCCTGTAACTCTGCTCAGAGAATTCCCGCCATCGGAAGAGGGAAGAAAATAAATATCCCCAGCCCGAAGATTTTAACCACTGCGACCAAGAAACTATCATCTAAGCGGTTGACTACCACCGAAGTTTTCTAAGGTACCCGTTCGAAGACGAGATCTACTACATTAGGAGATTCATCATCCACATCACTGGGGGTCGCTGGAACTAGGGGTAGCATTCCTCCGAACATCCACGATAATCCGGTATTTCAAGGAGATAAGCCCGGAGAAACGACTCTCCCGACAGATACAGCAGGTGCCGACGTCCCCGAGGATGTTCGCAACTCTCAAGACGAGGCAAGCTCTGAAGCTGGGGGTACTATTCTTTCTGAGTCCGAACCAGAGGAAAACATTCCCAAATACCCCGACGACTTCTCTGTACAGGGGTATGATTCAGAGGGCACATCGTCCACCGTCCCTTCCACTTCGGCTCGTATGAGGACGGCATTCATGACGAACGACGATCAAGACGGTCCCAGTGATTGCCAACGCATCGACACTCTGGAGGCCATACTGCGTACCTTGGTCAAATTCGTGGACGAAATCAAAGCGGCTCTTCCAACTCTGCAAGGAAGGATGCCTGGCCAAACAAGCTTGGGTTCCGCGGTCAATGCGGACTCGAACTCAGCGGCACCAAACTCGGGCGATAATCCTCCTGAAATATCGCCTCCCACCGCTGCGGATGAGGCCAAGGAGGCAAGAAGAGAGGTACAGGAGCTCCGGACCATGTTTTACGCCCGGAAAACCTTCCAAGACCTCAGAATACGGCAACCATACCTGCTGCATGGTCGGATGTCCCTTTCCTACCAAGATATAAGTCGTTCAACATCAATCCCTATGATGGCAAGACTTTCGCAAGTCGGTACATTACTTACTTCGAGGTCACAACCGACCATCTGCCCCATGACGACGCCATCCTTACACGATTATTCATCGGGGCATTGGAAGGGGTCGCCTTCGACTGGTACCGCAACCTGCCAGACAACTGCATCCATTCCTTTGCCGGCTTCAAGCGTATATTTTTGGAGAGGTTCTACAAAGTAGGACAAGACGTGACGATGTCCACCCTCATGGATGTTGTTCAAGGGGAGAAGAAGCTGACAAGGAACTATATTGAGCGGTTTTGCCAAACCATAATGAAGTTGCCGTCTGGAAATCCGGATTCCTCCTTAATTAAAATTTGCCAAAAGAGACTGCTCCCAACAATCAGCCTCTGGATGGGTGAAAGTCAATTTAAGGACTGGAAGACGTTCATCATTAGTGCCACTAGCGTCGAAAATATATTGAAGAAGGCTCGCCAACTGGGATTACACAACTCGGAGGGAGAGGACAAGGGCAAACGCCCTAATGCCAACACCAACAATGGGGGTAATTCCTCCAATAACCGAAAAAAACAAGGGCAAACAGGCTATGGTGGCCGACGCAACCCAGAAGCCTGAATCAAAGCCAGCTGAAAAGCAGTGGCCGCAGATGACTTACTCCTTCGAAGACGGTCATGTCAAGCCCATCTTGGACATGCTCATACAAGAAGATGGAATCTAGCTCCCTCCACCTAGATGGGAACCTCGGCCGGCCGAGATGGAAAGCCCCAAGTACTGCCATTACCATCGTTACGTCCACCACACCACGCAGGACTGCTTCCAATTGAAAAGATATATCCAGCATCTCATCGATTCGAAGGCTCTGGCCATTGATTTCGAGGAGGTAACCGTGGCAGACAACATGGTGTCAGTACAGTTCGGCAGCTTCCTTCCGACAGAGACTCAAGACGGCGTAGTACCCGTCCCTCGGGCAATAATAGAGATTGCTAACCTTCTACCTCCTCGAGATCAGGCTGCTGGTCTAGTACCCCTCACCATATCACGAGGGGATGTGATGTGGGTCCATCCGGACCAGGTACTTGAAGTGACTCAACCCACACCACCCTCCACTAGCAAGAAGAAGGGTGGAAAGGTCAGATCCGGCCGTACATTATCGACCGATGTCGAAGAAGCCACAGTTGTTGTCATCCGGTCGGGTGCGCAATCCCAACCTACACCGGATAACACGGCTGAAGATCATCAGCTGGCTACTGCTGACGCTCTAGGACCTTCTCAAACTCTGACGACCGACAAGCCTAGGCCGAAGGAGACTCTCTTTGACAAAACCCTCCAAAAATAGGCACCTCATGGGCTGGAGAGGCCCTACAACTTTGACATCTTGGCACAATTGGCCAACACACCGGCCGAATTATCATTATACGAGCTCCTGAGACTCTCCAAAGATGTTCGTGTGGTACTGAGCAATGCACTCCAAAATGCCGACGCATATCTGGCTCAGGTCAACCTCACGGGAGAAAGCCCGCCTACAAATCTCTAGAACAGCGCTTACACAGGTGCAAAGCCCAACATCGTCTTCACTCCGCAAGATATGCTCATTAAAACCAACCTGCTCGATCGTCTGTTGTATTACACTGGATACATCGGTGACGTAAAGGTGGATCGGATGCACATTGATCCCGGTTCTTCCATAAGCATCATTCCGAAGAGTCTGTTGCACCATCATCGCATCACCATGCATCACCTGACGCCGACAAGTACCGCCATCAGCGGTTTCAATTCGGGCAGGAGATACCCGATCGGAAAGATTTGCTTGAAGTGCCAAATCGGCGATCTGCAGTCAGAAGTGACTTGTTATGTCATAGATGCGGATACTTCCTACAATATTCTCCTGGGGCGTTCTTGGATACACGATTACATGATCGTGCCTTCCACGCTGCACCAGTGCTTCAAGTATATCAACAAGTACGGCTTCGTAAGGACAGAATTTGCCGACATCGATCCCTTCAAAGGGGTCGAGTCTTATTACTCGGACTCCTGCTTGTACGAGAAGTCGAAGAGGCACCTTGTCGAAGGAGATATGCAAGCTCAAACTGAGACAGCAACGGGATCAGAAGAACCTCTGACGATCCACCTTCAAGCTCGTAAACCTGGTAAGACCGTACCCCTTACGGCCGCTCTGCGTAAGGATGCAATCAGTCTCTCGGCACAAGAGAGGAAAATGATAATTCGACTGCCAAGGTCTGGCCAAGCGCCAAAACCTACAACGAAGCCACTGACAATCAGGCTGCCAAGAGCCGACCAGCCACAAACAGAGAAGCTCAAAACCTCTGATAAGCCAATATTGATACGTCTTCCCAAGATGAATCGTCAGCCCAATGCGAAGTCGGGGACTCCTAGCGAGCCGACAACTCCCCGCCTAGCATCAAGCACCAAACAGGGGGTCGCTAGTTCGCTAACGACTCCACGTTCTGCCGTACTAGCGGAACTCTTGATGATTAAGCTTCCCAAGTCATCCTCTCAGTCTTCATTTATACAGGGGGTGGCCGAAGAAGAACCAGAATTGGCCAAGTATGTGGCTTCTCATACTGATGTTCCATCCGCAGATGATGTAATCCCACTTGAAAAGATACCTTACTCCATCAATAAAGGACTGTCTTTGAACTACCTCGAGCTTGATAAGCTTTGTACAATGTATGCTACGGAACATGGTATAGGCACTCACCTACACACACAAGTGACAAATGTTTACACCGTAAATCAACTTACTCCTGTGGAAGGCGCCTACTTCATAGTCGAGGGAGAAGACCATCCAATCATCTTCGGCCGGAAGAATGATCCACATCCCTTCGCAATAGAGGAAGTCGATCTCGAATCAGACGTCGGAAGACGGCCCCTTTATCTGTATAGCTCCCAATCCCAGTACCTCATGCAAAGACAGTAGTATGATCTGGAGACTACACCAGGCTTGAACAACGGTACTGGTCGGTGGTTACCTTTACAGTTGCTAGTCCCGGCCGGGAAACTACGGGATTACTACAACAAGACCCGATGTGGACTGGGGTATGTTACGCCTGCAACGACCCCTGAATGCTCAGATGAGGAATGCGACTGGCATTCACACTCAACCGGATTACCAACTTCTGATTCAGATATCAGCATCGGGGACGTATTCAGGCAAGTCTTGTCTGTCAATATGGCATTCTCCAACGCTTACGAAGAAGAAGAAGACATTCCTGAACTCCTTGAACTAGAGCCGTTGTCCCAACAGCTGGATGCACAATAGGAAAAGCAGTTCGAACAAAGAGAGCCTCCTACTGAAGATGAGGTTATGCAAGTTGACCTCGGCAATGAGTCTTCTCCAAAACCAATCTTCGTTAGTAAAAGCCTGGCAGACGAAGAGCGAGAATCGCTGCTACAACTAGTCAAAGAATATATTAATGTGTTCGCATAGAGTTATGAAGACATGCCAGGGCTAAACCCCGAGATTGCACTTCACAAACTCAACATTCGGTCGAATGCAAAGCCGATCAAGCAACAACAGCGACGCTTCCGTCCGGACATTATGAATGCGATCGAAGCCGAAGTCAGTAAACTGATAGCCAGCGGCTTTATTCGTGAGGAACAACATCCGGACTGGGTCGCCAACATAGTACCGGTCCTCAAGAAAAATGGAAAGATTCAAATCTGCATCGACTTCCCCAATCTGAACGAGGCGTATCCTAAAGATGAGTTCCCCCGCCCTATCACGGACATCATGATTGACAACACCTACGACTTCGAGCGCATGTCATTCATGGATGGTTTCTCGGAATATAACCAAATCAAGATATCTCCCGACGACGAGAAACACACATCATTCCGAGCACCGATTGGTAGATACTGCTACACAGTCATACCTTTTGGTTTAAAGAATGCTGGCACCACGTATCAAAGAGCCATGAGTGTCATCTTTAGAGACCACTTACACAAGATCGTGGAGTGCTATATTGACGACATCGCTGTCAAAAGTCGCTATAAGGAAGACCATCTGCAGGATCTAAGGACGGTATTCGACCTGATGCGAGCGCACAACTTGAAGATGAATCCTACCAAATCCTTCTTGGGCGTATCCAGTAGAAAATTCCTGGGTTTTATCATTACTGCCCAGGGGATTCATATAGATCCGGAGAAGACAAAGGCAATCATGGAGATGGGTCCCCCGAGAAATCTTCGTGAACTCCGAGGCCTTCAAGGGAGGCTAGCTTACATCAGGAGGTTCATTTCCAACCTCTCCGGACGATGTCAGCCATTCACTCACCTCATGAAGAAGGGCGACTCATTCGTATGGGATGAAGAATGCCAACGTGCCTTCGACAGCATCAAAGAATATTTGTCGAACCCTCCAGTCCTGGTGGCCCCGGTTGTTGGAAAACTATTCCTGCTCTATGTATGAGCGATGGAGCATTCTCTCGACGCTCTGCTAGCACAAAACAATGATGCAGGCCATGAGCAGGCTATATATTACCTAAGTCGAATGATGATGGGGCCGAAACACCGATATACCGCCGTGGAGAAGGAATGCCTCGCCCTGGTGTTCGCCATTCAGAAGACGCGACACTATATCACGGGACAAACCATACATGTGATCTCATGAGTCAACCCCCTCAGGGTCCTCATGACCAAGCCAGGGGCACTTAGCTCTCGCCTCGCTACGTGGGCGATATTGTTGTCTCCCTACCACATGATCTTCGTCACACAAAAGGCTATTAAAGGTCAAGCTCTGGCAGACTTTTTAGCAGCCTATCCAGGTTCGGAGTCAACCAGGATATACGAAGAGATTCCAGATGAGGTTGCCGACTCACATGTGGCCTCTCATGATACCATATGGCAAATGTTCTTCGACGGCGCTTCCAGAACTGGGCCCAAGGACAACATTGTCGTTGGAGTCGGAGTGGGGCTAATTTCTCCCAAAGGGTTGGTGATCAATCGGGCTTATTCCCTCACGGAGCCCTGTTCAAACAATATGGCCGAGTACAATGCTTTGGTCATTGGCCTCCGACTTATAAAATCACAGGGGGTAGAATACCTTGAAGCATACGGCGACTCGCAGTTAATCGTCAATCAGATCCGGGGTTCATATGAAGTCCGCCATGAAGACATGATCCCCTATCACCAAACGGCGATCAGCATCATTTCGTTGTTCGAAGGGTTCTTCATAGAACACGTTCCCAGACTCCAAAATATCGAATCCGATGCCTTAGCTGGCCTTGGCGCTTCCCTAGCAGTTCTGAACTTTGCTCATCACTCAGTAGATGTGATAGGCCACGAACTGGTCTATCCCAAGAATAACATTCAGTTTCTGGTGAGTCATTCTGCTCAGACGGTTGACAAAACACCAGACTGGAGACAGATATTTATAGACTTTGTAGTCTATGGCATCTTGCCCGAAAACCCAAAGGAGGCCACCTCTATCAGAAGGCATTCCCTCAGATTCTTCTACGATACAGAGACAAAAATGCTGTATCGACGATCCTACGATGGATTACTGCTTCGGTGTCTATCAAATACAGAAGCCAAAGAAGCCATACGCGAAACTCATGACGGTGTCTGCGGGGCCCATCAGCCTGGTCTAAAATTACAAGACCGTCTTCGCCGGATGGGCTATTACTGGCCCACGATGGTAGCAGATGCGATAGACTATGCAAGAAAGTGCAAAGTCTGTCAAGTCCACACAGATTTCATCCATCAGCCATCCGAGTTTCTACATCCGACAGTGGCGTCCTGGCCATTCGAAGCATGGAGAATGGATATCAACGTTCCAATCACTCCACCTTCGTCCCGAGGACATCGCTTTATACTCGCAATCATAGATTACTTCTTCAAATGGGCGAAAGCTGTTCCGCTTGTAGAAGTAAAGACTTCAAACGTGATCAGCTTCCTCAAGCATCACGTCATCTATCGCTTTAGACTGCCCCGAAGGATTATCCACGATAATGGTCCGCAGTTCGCGAGCCACGCCTTCTATCGGTTCTACGACAAACACCGAATCCAGAATGTTTCTTCAACGCCATGCAATCCAGCAGCAAACGGGTTGGCAGAACCATTCAACAAAACCATCATCAAGTTGCTCAAGAAGTTCGTGTCTTCCAACAAATGCGTCTGGAATAAGAAGCTTGGTGAGTGCTTATGGGCATACCGTACTACAGTCCGAACGGCACCGGAAACACACCATTCTCCCTGGTATACGGGAGTGAGGCAGTTCTTCCATTGGAGACTAAAATCCCCTCGCTCCGTGTCGCCCTTACCTATCGATTGACGACGGACAATAATTACCGTCGTCGACTACAAGAGTTGGAGGCCTTGGATGAAAAGTGCCTACTAGCTCAACAACGAATCGAGCTATACCAAGCACGCATCTCGGGAGCCTTCAACAAGAAGGTTAAAATCAGAACATTCCAAGTGGGCGATCTCGTTCTGGCAGTTCGGAGGTCGATGGTTATGACTCACAAACCTGCCGACAAATTCCAGCCAAAGTGGGAAGGTCCATTTGTGATTGAGGTTGTCTTCTCCAACAGCGCTTACCGCGTCGCAAAATAAAATGGAGACTTTCTCATGTTGCCCATCAACGGCAAGTTCCTAAAGAAGTATTACGTCTAAAATGACATCCTACAAATTTCCCAGATTGACGAGTTATGTACCCCCTGGTACCGCTGAACTCGCATTTCGACTATAAATTACCCAGAATGATGAGTTACGTACCCTTTGGTATCGCTGAACTCACATCACAAATCCAAATATCCCAGAATGGCTTGTTACGTACCCTCTGGTACCGCTGAACTCATATTCTGACTCCAAATCTCCCAGATTGTTGAGTTATGTACCCACAATTACCGCTGAACTCACACTCTGGTCACTACAGATAAATCTATATCGCATCTTTTAGGTAGTAAGTCATGTATGATCATACCTCTGAACTTTCCTCCTAAAAGAGCTTCCTTCTTATGATCCAATACCCGTACTTTCAGTGCACAAAAAGGGTAACAGATCCACAGATTTTCCGAAACAACTGCGTAGATGTTACCTCTGAGTTGTTTTCCTTCCATCAAAAACAAACCGCCCCTCATATAGAACTTCCACGTCCTTATTACCTCTGAGTTGTTCTATGTACCTTTCATGGAGCCAACTCCTGCCATGTCCTCATTACCTCTGAGTGGGAAGGCTCCATCGAAGAAACCCTCATATTTACCACGTCCTCATTACCTCTGAGTAAGTATGTTGGTTTCCTTTCGACTTATTATCCGTACCCAAAATCGGAGTACGCCAAGGATAATAGGCCCATAAATGTCCACTGTTGACCACAAATATCCTCCGCTGAGTCCACTCCTGCCACGTCCTCATTACCTCTGAGTAGGAAGACCCCGCGGTAAAACCCCCATACTTGCCACGTCCTCATTACCTCTGAGTAAGTATGTTGGTTTTCTCTCGTCTTATTATCCGTATTCTGAACCGGAGTACGCCAAGGATAATAGGCCCACAAATGTCCTCTGCTGACCACAAATGTTGTACCAAATTTCCTGGTACATGCTGTAGAAGCATGGAAAAGAACATGATTGCCCATGCGGCTCAGAACAGAAAAACCCATGCGATTCAAAACCAGAAGAGCTTCATACGGATTAAGAGCATCATGCGGTTCAAAACCAGAGGAGCTTCATGCATCTCAAGAGCATCATGCGGTTCAAAAGTCACCAACTTGGTCATGCAGCTCAAGCAACACTACGTGGCCTTCTGCGGTTCACTTCTACAATTGGCCATTAAGCAAAGGCCCTATTTAATGCTCTGACATAAAGGAGAACTGACGGCTCTGACATAAAGCTGCAATGATGACTCTGTCATAATGGTAGACTCCTAGGGAAACGAATGAAATCTCTGACACAATCCATCAAACCCTTTATGCGGTCTTGACACGTGGCCAGCCCCATGCGGCTCAGGAAGAGGCCACCTCATGCGGCTCAGGCAGAGTCTACCCTATGCGGCTCACGAGGACTATCTTCATACGGCTCACTGAGAAGCCACCATCATGCGGTCACTTACGCTCATGCGGCTCAGATCATGGGGACCATCTCCATGTGGCTCAAATGTTCAGAGGCCACGCCCAAGCAGTCTGACACGTGGCCAGCCTTATGCAGCTCAGTAGGGAACAATCCTCATGCGGCTCAGATTTCCTAAGTGGCTCGTAGTTGGGACACGTGGTATCAAATCAATCAAGATTCATCAATGAATCCCAACAACCAGATTTAGTGCCATCCTCATAATTACTGGGATCAAATCAGATCATTTGCAATCAAGCAAATTGAACACGTGGCGGGAGATCCGAGCTTGGCATAACAAATTATGAGGATTTATGGCAATCATTATTAATTACCTACAGAGATTTGATGCAATCCACATTAATGGCCTAGATTTGCTACAATCAAAATTAATGGCCCATATTAATTGATCCTTAACTGCCGACTTATCAAGGAGGCAATCATTGGCAAACCCTAATGATCGCATCCCACTCCTATAAATAGCAAGGTGTCATTGAGACATTTTTTTGGGAAGGAGGACTTTAGTTTTTTTTTCGAAGAACACCAGAGCACCTGGAGAGACCTAAAGAGAGAGAGCAGAGAGGAAAAGGCACACAGAGAGCATCCTGAGAGCATTTCTTCCCCGGAGCCAAGGCTGCATCCGATTGTCCAAGGAGTAAGGCAGAGCTGCCGTCGCTTTCCCGAGCCTCTACCGTCACCCCCAGAATCTAAAATAAATAATTGTACTTATATTGTTGTACCTAGGTTTTTGTCCATATGCTTTCTTTGTACAAGCGAGTTTGTATTGTGAAGTAAAAGTCCAGTCCTTCGATAATTGTTCTGTTCTTTTATATTTTATGGCAAACACGATGGCGACTCTGCTGGGGAAGAACTTCTCCACGGCTGAGGAGTTGGTGACGCAATCGGATGTAGCCAAACTTGGCTCCACACAACAGAAGATGGTCGTCCGCTTTGACCAACAGACGTTTGAAGAAATGCTCTTCGACGGAATCGCTGGCCCGGTCCAGAAGCGAACCCGCACGAAAAAAGTTCGCAAGGAGTGGAGGCCAAAGTCATTTGCTCCTCCCCAAGCTCTGGACGGAGTACTCTCTGCTGCCCAAGACGGTGAAGGCAAGTCTCATGCGGCTCCACTTCAAACCATAGAGGGCGCTGCTGTCCCTAAGTTCGGCAGAGGAAAGTACTACGATGCTGGACTCGCAGGGGCAAAGAGCGATTCTATGTGCTCCAAGAAGAAGCCGAACAAAGACACTAGCCGCAGGCTGAAGACTCATGCGGCCGAGATTGCCAGTCGCATGCACGATGTCCATGCGGTCGAAGCTGCCAGCCAAATGCATAACACTCATGCGGCCAGGATTTCCAGCCGCATGGAGAAGACCTATGCGGCTGTGACTTCCAGTCGCATGAAGAAAGCCCATGCGGCTACGACTGCCAGCCGCATGAAGACTGTTGATTCCAGTCGCATGCCACCTGCTCCACGCGGCTCGGTCTTCGATCGCCTCTCCTATGCTCATGATCTCTCGTGCTCCCGAAAAAACATGGCTGACTCTCTCCAGCACCACTTAGACTCTTCCTATTATGTGCCCACACGCACTGGAGTGAAGAAGTCTAGGACAACACGAGCTTGGCGAGCTCAGTCCGTTGGCCCGACCTCTGACCATCCGAGCGTTCCATATACTGTTATACGGGCCTCTGATGGAAAGTTGTACAGAACCACTCGAGTCCAGCCTCCGGCGGCAAACGGACAGAGTGATTCCCAAAAGTCTTCCAATATCCAGGGAGCAAATATGGTCGTTCCTGACCCATCTGACTTGCGTGAGGCCATCCTCCACAAACGCAAGGAAAGAGAAGAGGCCTCGGGGTGCAAAGAGTCCTCCCACGGGCGTCACTGTACCCAGGTCATCGTCAACTGCTGTTGCAATAACGCAACGGTATGAGAAGACCGGTAGTCCGTCTTCCAAAGACTGCAACAACCATGTTCAGAGGACGAGGCACTTCCCGTCGTCTCCTGCAACTCTGTTCAGAGAATCCTCGCCAGCGGAAGAGCGAAGAAAACAAATGTTTCCAGCCCGAAGATTTCAACCATTGTGTCTAAAAAATTGTCGTCTAAACGGTTGTCCACCACCGGAGTTTTCCAAAGTACCCGCTCAAAGACGAAATCTGCTACAGTGAGAGATTCATCATCCATATCACTGGGGGTTGCTGGAACTGGGGGTAGCACTCTTCCGAACATCCACGAGAATCCGATGTTCCAAGGAGACGAGCCGGGGGAAACAACTCTCCCATCAGATGCAGCAGGTGCCAACGTCCTCGAGGACGTCCACAACTCCCAAGACGAGGCGAACTCGGAAGCTGGGGGTACTGGTCCTTCTGAGTCCGAATCAGGGAAGAACATTTCTACGTACCCCGATGACTTCTCGGTACAGGAGTATGATTCGGAGTGTATGTCATCCACCATCCCTTCTACTTCTACTCATGTCAGGACGACATTCATAAAAAATGATGAACAAGATGGTCCCAGTGATCGCCAACGTATTGACACTCTGGAGGCCATACTGCACACTTTGGTCAAATCCGTGGACGAGATCAAAGCAGCCCTCCCTACTCTACAAGGAGGGACACCTGGCCAAACAAATTTGGGTCCCGCGGTTAATGCAGACTCGAACTCTGCGGCACCAAACCCGGGCAATAATCTTCCTGAAATGTTGGCTCCTACCACTACAGACGGGGCTAGGAAGGCAAAAAGAGAGGTCCAGGAGCTCCGGGCCATGTTCCATGCCCGAGAAAACTGCCAAGACCTCAGGATACGACAATCGTATCCCGCTGCGTGGAGAGATGTTCCCTTCCCACCAAAGTATAAACCATTCCACATCAATCCGTATGAAGGGAAGACCTCCGCAAGTCGGTATATCACTTACTTCGAGGTTACCACCGACCATCTGCCCCATGACGATGCCATCCTTACACGATTATTCATCGGGGCATTGGAAGGGGTCGCCTTCGACTGGTACCGTAATCTACCAGACAACTGCATCCACTCCTTCGCCAGCTTCAAGCACATATTCTTGGAGAGGTTCTACGAAGTAGGGCAGGATATCACAATGTCCACCCTCATGGACGTCGTTCAAGGGGAGAAAGAGCTAACAAGGAACTATATTGAGCGGTTCTGCCAAACTGCCTTGAAGTTGCCGTCCGGTAATCCGGATTCCTCCTTAATTGAAATTTGCCAAAAGAGACTGCTTCCAACAATCAGCCACTGGATGGGTGAAAGTCAATTCAAGGACTGGAAGACATTCATCATCAGTGCCACTAGCGCCGAAGACAGGTTGAAGAAGGCTCGCCAACTGGGATTGCACATCTCGGAGGGAGAGGACAAGGGCAGGCGCCCTAATACCAACAACAACAATGGTGGAAACTCCTCCAACAATCGAGACAACAAGGGCAAGCAGGCTATGGTGGCCGACACAGCCCAGAAGCCTGAGTCAAAACCGGCAGACAAGCAATGGCCACAAATAACCTACTCCTTCGAAGACGGACATGTCAAGCCCATCTTGGACATGCTTATACAAGGAGATAGAATTCAGCTTCCTCCACCAAGACGGAAACCTCGGCCGGCAGAGATGGAGAGCCCAAAGTACTGCCATTACCACCGCTACCTCCACCATGCTACACACGACTGCTACCAACTAAAATGATACATCCAACATCTCATCGATTCGAAGGCTCTGGCCATTGATTTCGAGGAGTTAACCATGGCAGCCAACATGGTGTCCGTACAGTTCGGCAGCTTTCCTCCGACAGAGACTCAAAATGGCGTAATACCCATTCCTCGGGCGACAATGGAGATTGCTAATCTTCCACCTCCTCGAGATCAGGCTACTGGTCTAGTACCCCTTACCACGTCACGAGGGAAGGTCATGTGGGTCCATCCGAACTTGGTACCTGAAGTGACTCGGTCCAGACCACTCCCCATTGGCAAGAAGAAGAGTAGAAAGGTCAGATCATGCCGCACAATTTCGATAGATGTCGAAGAAGCCATAGCTGTCGTCACTCGGTCTGGTGCTCAATCCCAACCTACGCCAGACAACTCGACTGAAGAGCATCAGCCGGCCACTGCCGACACTCCGGGACCTTCCCAACCTCCGATGACCGACAAGCCTAGGCCGAAGGAGACTCGCTTTGATAAATCCCTCCGAAAAGAGGTACCTTATGGGCTGGAAAGGCCCTACAACTTCGATATCTTGGCACAATTGGCCAACACACCGGCCAAACTGTCATTATAAGAGCTCCTGAGACTCTCCAAGGATGTTCGTACGACTTTGAGCGATGCACTCCAGAACGCCGATGCATATCTAGCTCAGGTCAACCTCATGGGAGAGAGCCCGTCTGCAGATCTCCAAGACAGCGCTTGCACAGGAGCGATGCCCAATATTATCTTCACTCCATAAGACATGCTTATCAAAACCAACCTGTACGATCGTCCGTTATATTACACTGGATACATCGGCGACGTAAAGGTGGATCGGATGTACATTGTTCCTGGTTCTTTCATAAGCATCATCCCGAAGGGTCTGTTACATCATCTCCGTATTCCTATGCATCGCCTGACACCAACAAGCACCGCCATCAGCGGTTTCAATTCGGGCAGGAACTACCCGATTGGGAAGATTCGCTTGAAATGCTAAATCGGCGATCTTCAGTAAGAAGTGACCTGTTACGTCATAGATGCGGACACTTCCTACAACATCCTTCTGGGGCGCCCTTGGATACACGATTACATGATCGTGCCTTCCACGCTACACCAGTGCTTTAAGTATGTCGACAAACACGGCTTCGTGAGGACAGAATTTGTCGACATCGATCCATTCAAAGGGGTCGAATCCTACTACTCGGACTCCTGCTTATACGAAAAGTCGAAGAGGCACCTTGGTGAAGGAGATGTACAAGCTCGTACTGAAACGGCCAAGGATCAGAAGAACCCCTGACGATCCACTTCCAAGCTCGCAAACCTGGCAAATCCGTACCCCTTACGGCCGCTCTGCGTAAGGATGCAATCAGTCTATCGGCACAAGAAGGGCAAATGATAATCCGGCTGCCAAGGTTCGGCCAAGCGCCAAGACCCACAACGGAGCTACTAACAGTCAGGCTGCCTAGAGTTGGCCGGTCACAATTGGAGAAGCTCAATCACTCCGACAAGCCAATGATGATACGTCTTTCCAAAAAGAATCGTCAGCCCGATGCAAAGTCTGGGGCCTCTTACGAGCCAACCACTCCCCACCCAGCAATGAGTACCAAACTGGGGGTCGCTAGTTTGCCAACTACTCTACGTTCTGCTCCACCAGCAGAACCCCTGATGATCAGGTTGTCCAAGTCATCCTCTCAGTCTTCATTTATACAGGGGGTGGCCGAAGAAGAACCAGAACTGGCCATGTATGTAGCTGTTCACACTGATGTTCCATCCGCAGATGATGTAATCCTGCTAGAAAAGATACATTACTTCATCAATAAAGGGCTATCTTTGAACTACATCGAGCTTGATAAGCTCTGTACAATGTATGCTATGGAACACGGTATTGGCACTCACCTACATACACAGGTGACAAATGTTTACACCGCAAATCATCTCGCTCCCGCGGAAGATACTTACCGCATAATCGAGGGAGGGGACCATCCAATCATCTTTCGTCGAAAGAATGATCCGCAGCCCTTCACCATAGAAGAAGTCGATCTCGAATCGGATGCCGGGAGACTGCCTCTCTATCTATATAGCCCCAAATCCAAATACCTCATGCAAAAATAGGGGTATGATCTGGAGACTACACCAGGTTTGAAGTACGGCACTGGTCGACGATTACCTTTAAAATTATCAGTCCCGGCTGGTAAACCACAGGACTACTACAACAAGACCCGATGCGGACTGGGGTATGCTACGCCTACAACGACCCCTGAAAGCTCAGATAAGGATTGCGACTGGCATTCACATTCAACCGGATCACCAACTTATGATTCGGATATCAGCATCGGGGATGTATTCAGGCAAGTCCTGTCTATCAATATGGCATTCGCTGATGCTTACGAAGAAGGTGAAGACTTTCCTGAACTCCTCGAATTAGAGCCATGGGCCCAACAGCTGGATGCGCAATGAGAGAAGCAGTTTGAACAAAGAGAGCCTCCTACTGAAGATGAGGTCATGGAAGTGGATCTCGGCAGCGACTCTTCTCCAAAACCAATCTTCGTTAGTAAAAGCCTGACAGACGAAGAGCGAGAATCGCTACTGGAACGTGTCAAAGAATATATTGATGTGTTCGTCTGGAACTATGAAGACATGCCAGGGTTAAATCCCGATACTGCTCTTCACAAGCTCAATATTCGGCCAGATGCGAAGCCAGTCAAACAACAACAACGACGCTTCCGCCCAGGCATCATGGATGCAATCGAAGCCGAAGTCAACAAACTAATAGCCAGTGGCTTCATTCATGAGAAGCAACATCCAGACTGGGTCGCCAACATAGTACCAGTCCTCAAGAAGAATGGGAAGATTCGAATCTGTATCGACTTCCGCAATCTGAACGAGGCGTGCCCCAAAGATGAGTTCCCCCTCCCGATCACAGACATCATGATTGACAACACCTGCGGCTTCGAACGTATGTCATTCATGGATGGTTTCTCGGGGTACAACCAAATTAAGATGTCTTCCGACGACGAAAAGCATACATCGTTTCGGACACCAATAGGCACGTTCTGCTACACGTTTATGCCTTTCGGTTTGAAGAACGCTTGCGCCACCTATCAGAGAGCCATGAGTATCATCTTCAGGGATCACTTGTGCAAGACCGTGGAGTGCTATATTGACGACATCGCAGTCAAAAGCCGCTCTAAGAAAGATCATCTGTATGATCTAAGGACAGTGTTCGGCCTGATACGAGCGCACAACTTGAAAATGAACCCCACGAAATCCTTTCCGGGCGTATCCAGCAGGAAGTTCCTGGGTTTCATCATCACCTCCCAGGGTATCCACGTAGACCATGAGAAGACGAAGGCAATCATGGAGATGGGTCCCCCGAGAAATCTCCGAGAACTCCGAGGCCTCCAAGGGAGGTTAGCTTACATGAGGAGGTTCATCTCCAACCTCTCCGGGCGATGTCAGCCATTCACCCATCTCATGAAGAAGGGCGTCTCATTCGTATAGAAGGAAGAATGCCATCGTGCCTTCGACAGCATCAAAGAATATTTGTCGAACCCTCCAGTCCTGGTAGCCCCGGTTGCTGGAAAACTATTCCTGTACTATGTACGAGCAATGGAGCATTCCCTCGGTGCTCTGCTAGCACAAAACAATGACGCAGGCCATGAGCAAGCTATATATTACCTCAGTCGAATGATGATCGGGCCAGAGTACCGATATACCGTCGTGGAGAAGGAATGCCTCGCCCTGGTATTCGCTATTCAAAAGATGCGACACTATGTCACGGGGCAAACCATACATGTGATATCGCGAGTCAACCCCCTCAGGGTCCTCATGAATAAACCAGGGGCACTCAGCTCTCGCCTCGCTATATGGGCAATATTACTATCCCCCTACCATATGATCTTCATCCCGCAAAAGGCTGTTAAAGGTCAGGCTTTGGCAGACTTTTTAGCAGCCCACCCAGGCCCGGAGTCGGCCAAAATATACGAAGACATCCCAGATGAGGTCGCCGACTCGCATGCAACCTCTCACGATGATATATGGCGAATGTTCTTTGATGGCGCCTCAAGGACCGGACACAAGGGCAACATCGTCGTCGGAGTCAGAGTGGTACTAATCTCTCCTTCCGGACTGGTGATCAATCGTGCCTACTCCCTCACGGAACCGTGCTCTAACAATGTGGCCGAGTACAACGCCTTAGTCATTGGCCTCCAACTTGCAAGAGAGCTGGGGGTAGAATATCTTGAAGCATACGGCGATTCACAGTTAATCGTCAATCAGATTCGGTGTTCATACGAAGTCCGCCATGAAGACATGATCCCCTATCACCAAATAGCGATCAATATCATCTCGTCATTTGAAGGGTTCTTCATCGAACACGTCCCCAGACTCCAAAATATCGAAGCCGATGCCTTAGCAGGCCTTGCCGCTTCCCTAGCGGTTCCGAACTATACTCATCAATCGATGGAAGTGATAGGCCATGAACTGGTCTGTCCCAAGAACAATGTTCAATTCATGGCGAGTTATTCCGCTCAGACGATCGACAAAGCACAAGACTGGAGACAACCATCCATTGACTTCGTAGTCTACGACATACTGCCGGAGGACCCAAAAGAAGCCACCTCTATCAGAAGGCGTTCTCTCAGATTCTTCTACGATACAGAGACGAAAATGCTATATCGCCGATCCTACGATGGACTATTGCTTCGATGTCTGTCAAACGCAGAAGCCAAAGAAGCCGTACGCGAAGCTCATGCCGGTGTCTGCGGGGCCCATCAGCCTGGCCCAAAATTGTAAGACCGTCTTCGCCGAATGGGCTACTACTGGCCCACGATGGTTGCAGAAGCGATAGACTATGCAAGAAAGTACAAAGCCTGCCAAGTCTATACGGACTTCATCCACCAGCCATTCGAATTTCTACATCCGACAGTGGCGTCCTGGCCATTTGAAGCATGGGGAATGGATATCATCGGTCCGATCACTCCACCTTCTTTCCGAGGACATCGTTTCATACTTGCCATCACAGATTACTTCTCAAAATGGGCGAAAGTTATTCCGCTTGTAGAAGGAAAGACTTCAAACGTGATCAGCTTCCTCAAGCATCACGTCATCTTTCGCTTTGGACTGCCCCGAAGGATCATCCATGATAATGGTCCACAGTTTGCAAGCCACGCATTCTATCGGTTCTGCGACAAGCACCGCATCCAGAATATTGCTTCAACGCCATACAATCCGGCAGCGAATGGGTTGGCAGAAGCATTCAACAAAATCATCATCAAGTTGCTCAAGAAGTTCGTGTCGTCCAACAAACGCGACTGAAACGAGAAGCTTGGTGAATGCTTATGGGCATACCGTACCACAGTCCGAACAGCTACAGGAAACACACCATTCACCATGGTGTATGGGAGTGAGGCAGTTCTCCCATTGGAGACTCAAATACCCTCGCTTTGCGTCGCTCTTACTTACCAATTGACGACGGACGATAACTACCGTCACCGGCTACAAGAGTTGGAGGCCTTAGATGAAAAGCGCCTCTTCGCTCAGCAACGAATCGAGATATACCAAACACGCATCTCCGAAGCCTTCAACAAAAAGGTTAAAATCAGAATATTCCAAGTGGGTGATCTTGTTCTAGCAGTTCGAAGGCCGATGGTTATGACTCATAAAACCGCCGGTAAATTCCAGCCCAAATGGGAAGGTCCATTTATCATTGAGGCCGTATTCTCCAACGGTGCTTACCGCCTCGCAAAGCAAAATAGAGACTTGCTCATGTTGCCCGTCAACGGCATGTTCCTGAAGAAATATTATGTCTAAACGACATTCTCCCAATTCCAGATTATTGAGTTATGTACCCGCCGGTACCGCTGAACTCACATATTTTCCAGATCCCAGATTATTGAGTTATGTACCCGCCAGTACCGCTGAACTCACAGTCTCCAGATCCCAGATTATTGAGTTATGTACCCGCCGGTACCTCTGAACTCACATTCATATTCTTCCTCCAAATATCCCAGATTATTGAGTTATGTACCCGTCGGTACCGCTGAACTCACATTCACAAAATCCCAGATAGCTGAGTTATGTACCTGCTGGTACCGCTGAACTCATATCCCGACTACAAATATTCCAGATCACCGAGTCATGTGGTCTTTCGTACCACTGAACTCACATGCCGACCCTAACTCTCCCAAATCATCGAGTTATGTACCCGCAAGTGCCTCTGAACTTACATTCAGGTCACTCTTTCAGATAGTAAGTTATGTATGACCATACCTCTGAACTTATTTCTCTGAAAGAGCTCCTCCCTCATGATCCACTACCCGCAGTCTCAGTACACAAAAAGGGTAACAGATCCACAAAATTTCCAAAACGACCACGTCGATGTTACCTCTGAGTCGTTTCACTTCCGCCAAAACAAATCACCCCTCTACATAGAACTTCTATGTCCTTATTACCTCTGAGTCGTCCTATGTACCCCATCATGGAGCCCACTGCTGCTATTTCCTCATTACCTCTGAGTGGGAAGGCTCCATCGAAGAAACCCTCATATTTGCCATGTCCTCATTACCTCTGAACAAATATGTTGGTTCTCCCTCGACTTATTATCTGTACCAAAAAAAATCCCAGGGTACGCTAAAGATAATAGGTCTACAAATGTCCTCTGTTGACCACAAATATCCTCCGTTAAGTCCACTCCTGCCATGTCCTCATTACCTCTGAATAGGAAGACTTCGCGGTAAAACCCCCATACTTGCCATGTCCTCATTACCTCTGAGTAAGTAGGTTGGTTTTCTCTCTCGTCTTATTATCCGTATCCTGAACCAGGGTACGCCAAGGATAATAGGCCCACAAATGTCCTCTGCTGACTACAAATGTTGTACTAAGTTTCCTAGTACATGCACATCATTCCTTATCATGCCCCGGGAGCCCAGCTGCTCCATGGCATTCTTTCTCCCGATATCCGGAACGTCCATGACCACCTTGCCGTGGAATTGTTCTAGGTATCCCCATCAAACTTGTTATCTGTACCTAAAACCCAGGTATGCCAAAGGTAACAGGTCTACAAACAAGCCCCCCAAGCGGGGCAAACACCACCATAACACCACAAGCACAACGAGCAGTACAAATAAAGGGTAGAATAAAGCATACTCTTTTATTTGGAAGGCGAAAGTACTACATGTTCTAGGGACAACGTCCCACTTAAAGAAAGAAAAAGAACGAAAACAAAAAAAGAAGAAAAAAAGCCGTCTATGGTTCGGCGGTACATAATTCCAAGAGACGGTTCTTCACCAAGGCGGTCCCCCACTCAAGCCGCTGCTTAGCTCGGCGCTCGACCTCCTGGGACAACCGCTCCGCATTATCCGGTTACATGTCTGCCCGCCAGCCGTCCTCCAACTTCTTCAGGGCAAGCTCCAGGCCAGCAGAAGCTCGATTAACTCTGTCAGCCTCCTCGGATTTTGCCCCCTTTGTCATAAAGGAGATTCACCCAGGACATAAAATCCAAAGATTTAATGAACCGACCCATGGGATTCCCCCAAAAGACGACTCTAAAATGAATTAAAGGCAATTAATGACATGCACACGTGGCAGGGAGCCCAAGCGGCTAGGAAATTTATGCGGCTAGACAGGCCATACGGCAAAGAGGTACATGCGGCCAGAGCATCCTATGCGGCCAGCGGAGCTCACATAGCCATGCTTCTTATTCAAAGTATTTTAATTTTGCAAATTAAAAACTTTGAAGGGGGTCTTGTAGAAGCATGAAAAAGAACATGATTGCCCATGCGGCTCAGAACAGGAAAACCCATGCGGTTCAAAACCAGACGAGCTTCATGCGGCTCAAGAGCATCATGCGGTTCAAAACCAGACGAGCTTCATGCGGCTCAAGAGCATCATGCGGTTCAAAAGTCACCAACTTGTTCATGCGGCTCAAGCAACACTACGTGGCCATCTGCGGTTCGCTTCTACAATTGGCCATTAAGCAAAGGCCCTGTTTAATGCTCTGACATAAAGGAGAACTGACGGCTCTGACATAAAGCTGCAATGATGACTGTGTCATAATGGCAAACTCCTAGGAAAACGAAGAAAATCTCTGACATAATCCATCAAACCCTTCATGCGGTCTTGACACGTGGCCAGTCCCATGCGTCTCAGGAAGAGGCCACCTCATGCGGCTCAGGCAGAGTCTACCCTATGCGGCTCACGAGGACTATCTTCATACGGCTCACTGAGAAGCCACCATCATGCGATCACCTACGCTCATGCGGCTCAGATCATGGGGACCATCTCCATGCGGCTCAAATGTTCAGAGGCTACGCCCAAGCAGTCTGACACGTGGCCAGCTTTATGCAGCTCAGTAGGGAACAATCCTCATGCGGCTCAGATTTCCTAAGTGGCTCGTGGTTGGGACACGTGGCATCAAATCAATCAAGATTCATCAACGAATCCTAACAACCAGATTTAGTGCCATCCTCATAATTATTGGGATCAAATCAGATCATTTACAATCAAGCAAATTGAACACGTGGCGGGAGATCCGAGCTTGGCATAACAAATCATGAAGATTTATGGCAATCATCATTAATTGTCCATAGAGATTTGATGCAATCCATATTAATGGCCAAGATTTGCTACAATCAGAATTAATGGCCCAGATTAATTGATCCTTAACCGCCGACTTATCAAGGAGGCAATTATTGGCAAACCCTAATGATCGCATCCCACTCCTATAAATAGCAAGGTGTCATTCCCTTGCAGAGGAGACATTTTTTTTTTGGGAGGAGGACTTTGGTTTTTTTTCGAAGAATACCAGAGCACCTGGAGAGACCTAAAGAGAGAGAGCAGAGAGGAAAAGGCACACAGAGAGCATCCTGAGAGCATTTCTTCCCCGGAGCCAAGGCTGCATCCGATCGTCCAAGGAGTAAGACAAAGCTGCCGTCGCTTTCCCGAGCCTCTACCGTCACCCTCCAGAATCTAAAATAAACAATTGTACTTAGATTGCTGTACCTAGGTTTTCGTCCCTAGGCTTTTTCTGTACAAGCGAGTTTGTATTATGAAGTAAAAGTCCAGTCCTCCGATAATTGTTCTGTTCTTTTATATTTTATGGCAAACACATGCCCCTCATTTCTCATCATGCACCGGGAGCCCAGCTGCTCTATGGCATTCTTTCTCCTGATACCAGGAACGTCCATGACCACCTTACCGTGGAATCGTTCTAGGTATTCCCATCAAATTTGTTATCCATACCTAAAACCCAGGTATGCCAATGGTAACAGGTCCACAAACAGTCCCCCTGCGGGGCAAACACCACCATAACACCATAAATGCAATAAGCAACACAAATGAAGGGTAAAATAAAATATACTCTTTTATTTGAAAGCCAAAAGTACTACAGGTTCTGGGACGGAGGAAAAGAACATGAACATAAAAAGCAAAAGAGCCGACTATGGCTCGGCGGTACATAATTCCAGGAGTAGGCTCCTCAGCAAGGCAGTCCCCCGTTCGAACCGCTGCTTGGCTTGGCGCTCGGCCTCCTGAGACAACCGCTCTGCATCATCCAAGTGCACATGAGCCCGCCAGCCATCCTCAAGCTTCTTCAGAGCAAGCTCCAGGCCAGCAGAAGCTCGAGTAACTTTGTCAGCCTCCTGGATAATTATCCCTTTTTCTGTACGGGCAGCTTCGAGTTCAGACTCCAAGAAAGCCAGCTTCCTCTGAAGCTCGAGGATCTGCTCCCGGGTGTCAGTTATCCCACAGAAGTCAGTCGCTTCCCGAGCCCTGCAATCTTCACTCTCGCGGCTCAACTGATCATATAGCTGAGACAGATCGCGGAGATCCTTCAGTATGACCGGCTTGACCGTATCCCGAGCGACCCTTACCTTGTTCACGGCAGTTATGAGGAAACTGCGCTCTTGATCTATCGCAGCAGACAGATCAGCTTGTCGCAGCACCTGAAACTGGGCCACCAGCTGATCAGCCTCTAGCAATTTCGGCTCTAGAAGTGCGACTATCCCCGCTCCACCGGGAAGGGTTTTGAGAATGTCAATTTGGCCTAGGGTGCATTGTCGGGCCAAGGCAAAAGGGGTCCCTCGTTCCACAGCAGCCTCGACCCCTCTCTTCAAGTGGCGGTAGAAACTGTCAACCACGTCCTGTGACGCTTCATCCAGAACTTTCGCAGAAGACGGCGTCAAAGGAAGTGTGGCTGGTAGTGTCGAAGGAGGCACGCTAGAACTCGCCACCCCTGCCACCAAGGAAATAAATTTCGAGCGGAAAGACGCGTGGATAGGGGCTAACTCCTCCTTCGCGGCCCGCAGAACCTGGATACTCGGCAAGGCAGAAAGGTCGACCCTCGGAGCCACTTAAGTAGAGGAAGATGCAGAGACCATCGCTCCCTGTCCCGGCTGTACCGCCACCTGACCTCCCGAACTCGATTCAGCGGAAGGCCCTTCAATATAAGTCGAAAGAGGAGGGGGCACGCTCCCCTCTACCAGATCTCCTCTGGCAGAGCCTACCTTAACAATGTCCATCATCGGCACTAAAGGGGCAGGACCTATATGTCCAGAGCAACCATCAATCAGTCTAACCCAAAGGATGTGATGATAGAGCAGATAGGCCTTCTCACTAGTTAAGATTTGGCTTATCTTACCAGGGGAGGAGTATGGAGGTTGCGGTTCGCTCACAGCCGCCGTAGTCCCCTCACCAGCAACCTCCAAGTCGAATTTAGCTGGTTCTTCTGCCCCAGCCACCCCGGAAAGGGATACGACTGGTTCAGCATCACCCTGCTGAAATTTAACAGTCTCAGGGACAGGTTCAGTAGAGCCCCCGTCAACCTGGGTTGAGTCCTCAGCAACGTGGGACTCCTCGGCCGCCTCCGGAAGAACCCTAGCAGAAATGATCACGGTACACACGTCACTGACTAAAGTGGTCAGGGCCGGATCGACTTCAGCGGCCGGTTCTCAAGAATCCGACTCCTCTGACGCCTACAAGAGCAAAAAAAAATGATTAGGCCATAATGCAGAAAAAAAAGACGAAGAAGATAGTTATAATTCAAGTTACCTCAGAAACAGCGTCAACATCCTTGATAAGTAGCCGACGGGACCTAGCAGCAGCCCATTTTATGGAATAAGTCATGCCGCCAACAGTAGACTCACTTCTGCTTCGCTTGTACGAAGGACCAGGCACATCAGGCGGCTGATCCGCCACCACTTCATCGGACACAATGGGCGGCTGATCCGCCGCCACCTCGTCTAGAGGAGGGAGAGAGTCATCGGTACCCTGCTTGCCATCCTCTTCATCCGCAGTGGTGGACTCCGAGTCCGGCACAGGAACCGTGTTCGCCCTCTGCTTCCTCGTTTTTAACCCCTGGGGCTTCTCCGCCAAGCCGGTACCAACAATAAAACTGGTACGAGGGTCAAAGTTAACAGGAAAACTGCTCGCAGTGACGTGGTAGAGAGCTGCTAAATACAAAATATTCCCTTGCGTCTCGACATCAGGGATCGAGAAACTAGCACGGGTATGAGCAATGTCATAGTAATGCCAGGCCCTGATGCCATCCAGAACACTGCCTTCAAAACCCAGGCAAGAGCTGGGACTCTCTAGAAACAGCTGGCTGTACCCAAACTGGCGGGAGAATCGGCAGGGCAAGTAAGGTTGCAGGTAGACGGTATTGCGGTTGCGATATACTAAGTACGAGGGACGAACGTTACGCAACCAAAGAAGCATCCTCCCGGGTAAGAGGAGAGGAGGACCGGTACTGTCAACGTGTACACTCTTCACCTCCTCAGCAGAAAAATGGAGAACAGACACGAAGAAGTTATATCCATCCACCCTCGCCAGCGCCCTCCGACAGGCGGGTATAGTGTTGTACTCCCAGGACATCTGGCGGTACTGGAAGATAAAAGCATCGTCGTCAGTTACACCATCTTCTGGGCCAGGTCTCATCAAGACCGACAGTGCATTAATAGCCACCCCATCAAATAGTGGTAGGGCAACTCGATTCGTTCAAAGTTCATCGCCGTGTCATGGGCAATAACCTTGGACGAAAAAGTATGGAGGCCACGGTGTATACTACACACCATGGCCGGAAGAAGAGCCAGTCTGACCCCGAAGGCCAGCTTCACGGCATGAAGGATAAAATTTTGGCTGATCCTCTCAATGGAACCAACTCCTCCTGAGACTACGCAATTCCGTAGCCATACCATCAGAAACCCTGCCAGGATTGCCTACTCCGACAGCGGCTGGGTATCCTGATAAAAATAATCGAAGGAATCAGTTTGACTCCCAAACGTGTCGCTCAAGGCCCTCGATCTCTTGGCGGTTAACACCAGATCCTGTACTCGCTCTCGGGTCAGATGATTTCGGAAAGTAACCCGGCCTGAGGTACCTTGCTAAAAAAGGTGGGAGAGCCAAGCCCTAGTATGCGGAAGGTTCCCTTCCGAGCTACCATCCTTCTTGGTCGTCTGCTGACAGTAACTGTGGTGACACAGTAAATCCTGGTAGACAGCAACCAAACCCGGATATCGTTGCTTTAAATCTTCGAACTCTTCGTTCGTTGGAGTATATACTTCAAACACTTCATTGCCCCAGGGCAGCCTAGAAACTGCGTGCATCTCATAAAGAGCGAGACTAATCTCCCCTCCAGGCGCGAAGAAGGTTCCCGTCCGCCGGTTGTACATCTCCAAGAGAGCCATGAACAACTCCTTGTTGATGGACAGTCTGTGACATGTACCCCGGATGGCGTGGTAGAGACCAACCTCATGAAAAAAAGTCTTATATTCTCGTAAAATCCACCCGGTCAAATTAACCCACGAAGGGATGGGGTGTATCCAGTTCAAAAGCGAGAGCCGGCCAACGGAATAAGACCCTTTCCGAGCAAGTTAATTCAGGAAGGTGTCGGCTTGAGAGAATGAGAAATTGGGACCTTGAACATTTAAGAAGGTACCCGGGGCCAGCCCCATCACGTAGCAGTTGATCGGTTCCCTGCCCGCGTACGCTGATCCAATGTGCTTATTGTAGTGGATGTTACCCACAATCATTCCCGACCGGCTCGGGGTCAAGGATTCCGGCATCTTCCTGTCCACCGGCAACATATTGAACCACGCCAAAGGGAAATGACGCTCCATTTGGGGGATGTGGATCGCCCTTCCAGCAAAAATAAAATTCCAATTCTCAGATATATCCAATACCTGAGAGTTCTTCACAGTCAGGGCGTCCCCGAAGAAGAATGCCGGCTTCAGGTACTTTCCCTCCAATCGCCCTGAGTTCAACATGGCACAGAAAAAGCGAAAGGGCTGGTTCTTAATAAGATTCAGCCCCTCCTCAGGCTCGTTCTGGGGCAGTTGCTCTACCATCTGCTGGACTAGATAGTCAAACCTAACTCCTATGGCAAATTGGGCCTGACCCACCAGGGGTTCTCCTGCAGTATTGACTGGCAGATTTACTGAAAAGAGACAAAAAAATAAAGTCAGGAGACGGCCAGAAAACATTTAGAGTTCATGCGGCTCTGATTAAATAAGTTCTTATACGGCTCAGTTTTTACAGAGTACATGCGGCTCCGTTTAGATGAGTCTTTATGCGGCTCGGTTTAGACGAGTCCTTATGCGGCTCTGTTTATGTGGGTTCATATACGGTTCTGATTCGTGGAACGCTATGCGGCTCAGACCATTAGGAGCTCATGCGATTCTGATTCATAGGGGCTTCATGCGGTTCAGTTCTAAAGGCATTTATATGGCTCAGACGTTCTCATGCGGCTCAAACATAGGGCATATCCCATGCGGCTCAGATATGAGAAGTTCATGAGGCCCATACAATATATGCGGCTTCATAAAGACGAAGAATGCATTGAATACTGAGGAGAAGAAGGCTTGTGCAAAAAAAAACATGCGATAGAGCCATTGTTTCAGGGTTTGAAGTATTCGATCTTCTATATAGTCCTTACCCTTGATGGCAGGGTGGACGTCAGGATGGACTGGGGGCACTACAGTCGGCGATGAGGCCGCCGCCTTCTTGTCTTTCGCCGCAGCAGAGGCCTTGGGAGCTTTGGAAGCTTTGGAGGCCATTATCGATGATGATCGGAGAAGGAAAAACAACAGCTTAGGGCAAGAAAAGAACAAAAGAAAATAAA
The DNA here is from genome assembly GCA_029216955.1 of Iris pallida. Taxonomy (NCBI): domain Eukaryota; kingdom Viridiplantae; phylum Streptophyta; class Magnoliopsida; order Asparagales; family Iridaceae; genus Iris; species Iris pallida. The sequence goes on along the minus strand of JANAVB010030816.1, from coordinate 16,448,512 downwards.
GAAATCTCCATGACCTAAACACACCCCTATTTATAGGAAAATATGGGGGGCACGTGGACCGATAACCGCTTCGGGTCGTGTGCTGCAGGCAAAATTGACTCCTCGGATTTCGTCCCCTCTCATAAAGGAGATTCACCCAGGGCATAAAATCCAAATATTTAATGAACCAACTCTTGGGATTCCCCCAAAAGATAGCTCTAAAACGAACTATGGACAATTAATGAGACGCACGCGTGGCAGGGAGCCCATGCGGCTAGGGAGTCTATGCGGCCAGACAGGCCATGCGGCCAAGAAGTCCATGCGGCCATAAAATCCTATGCGGCCAGCGGAGTTCATATAGCCATGCTTCTTATTCAAAGTATTTCAATTTTTTTAAATTGAAAACTTTGAAGGGGGTCTTGTAGAAGCATGGAAAAGAACAAGAAAAGCACATGCGGCTCAAAATAGAAGAAGCCCATGCGGCTCAAAACAGAAGGAGCCTCATGCGGCTCAGGAATCTATCGGAGCCTCATACGGCTCAGAAACTCTCCAATAGCCTCATACGGCCCAGGAGAGAATCATGTGGCCCCATGCAGCTTATTTTTTACAGCTGGCCATAAAGTGACTGCACCTATTAAATGCTCTCACATAAAGTGATAACTCTGACATTAAAGCTGAAATGATGAACTCTGACATGACGACGTGTTCCTCAAGAAACGAAGAAAATCTCCTATACAGCTGGCACGATCCACCAACTCCAAAGCTTCATATGCGGCTGCCACCCCCCCCATGCGGCTGATGCTATCATGCGGCTCGGATCGTGGAGACCATCGTCATGCGGCTCAAATCCTAAGAAGCCACCCCATGTGGCCGCTGTTCTTATGTGGCTCGAATCATGGGGATCATCTTCATGCGGCTCAAATACTGAGAGGCCATGCCCATGCAGCCTTGACACGTGGCTAGTCTTATACGGCTCAATTGGAAATCACCCCCATGCGGCTCAGATTTCGGAGGCTACACCTATATGGCTGCCACCTTCATGCGGTTCAAAACCTAAGAAGCTACCCTCATACGGCTGTGGCTCGCGGTTATGACACGTGGCAGAAGATCAGTTTCCCCGTAATGATGGTTAGATACGTGGCATTAAATCAATCAAGCTTTATCAACAAATCCCAATAATCAGATTTAGTGTAATCATCATAATTACCCGAATCAAAGCAGATTTATTGCAATCACGCGGATTAAACACGTGGTAGGAGATCCGAGCTTCCAAAGATTCAAGACAATCAACATTAATTGCCCATACGAATTTTACACAATCAGTATTAATTGTCCAGATTCGTTGTAATCAAGATTAGTGGTCCAGATTAATTGCCAACAAAATAAGATCAAGGAAAATGGTAATTAGATCCCCAAGCCGCCGACTTTTTTCGGGCAATCATTGCAAACCCTAATGATCACACCCCGTTCCTATAAATAGCAAGGTGTCATTCCCTTGCAAACCCCCTGGCTGGATACACAGAGAGACAAAGGCACGCACAGAAGAGTCTTCCCATACATTCCGAGAGCATTTCTTTATCAGAGCCAAGGCTACGTTCGATCGTCCAAGGAGTAAGGCAGACCTGCCGTCGCTTTCCCGAGCCTCTACCGTCACCCCCAAGAATTAAAACTAAACAATTATACTTAGATTGTTGTACCTAGGTTTTCATTCCTAGGCTTTTTTTGTATGAGCGAGTTTGTATTATGAAGTAAAAGTCCAGTCCTCCCATAAAGCTGTTCTGTTCTTTTATAATCAATGGCAAACAGCGTCGAACCGAGTAACTCCCCGCATGGGCGACACTTTGAGAAATACGTGATCGCCTACTTGAAACTCGAGGGGGCGACGATGAACGTCCGTATAGCTTTTCTGACAACTCTGCCCGGTCTTTAATCTTTCCCGAATGAGCCAAATTTTCTGCACGGTCTGTTCTACCAGTTCTGGACCAAGAATCTATCGTCCTCTGACTTCGTCCTAGCAAATGGGTGATCGGTACTTGCGCCCGTACAAGGCTTCATACGGCGCCATTTGAATGCTGGATTGATAGCTATTGTTGTATACAAATTCGGCCAGAGGTAGATGATTGTCCCAGCTTAATTTGAAGTCAATTGCGCAGAGTCGTAGCATGTCTTCGAGAATCTGATTGACGCGCTCCGTTTGGCCGTCGGTCTGAGGATGGTAAGCTGAGCTGAACTGCAACTTGGTATCCAGCGCCGACTGAAGGCTACTCCAGAATCGCGACATGAACCATAAATCTCGATCAGAGACGATGGATACTGGAATTCCGTGCAGCCGTACTATCTCATCCAGATATATCTGCGCACTAGGCGATCAACGCTCCAAGTAACTTTGATGGCAATAAAATGTGCTGACTTGGTTAATCGATCGACGATGACCCAGATAGCATCATTTCCTCGCGGCATCTTCGGCAGACCAATAATAAAATCCATGCACACGTACTGCCACTTCTATTTTGGAATCGCCAGATTCTGCATTTCCCCACCCGGTCTCTGGTGCTCAGCTTTTACCTGCTGACAGGCCATGCATTACGACACGAAGAGTGCCACATCTCTTTTCATCCCGTGCCACCAGAAGTTTGTGCGGAGGTCCTTGTACATCTTCGTGCTACCGGGATGCAAAGTGTATTTCGTATAGTGCACCTCCGACAGTATCTCCTTTCTAAGTTCTGAATCGTCCGAAAAGCATTGCCTACCCTTCAATCGAAGCACGCCGATTTCGTCTTCTGCAAAGTCGGTCGTCCTGCCCGTCGAGATTAGCTCTTGCACCTTCTTCAGGTATAGATCGTCCGTCTGAGCGGTCTTAATCTTATCAAGCAAGCTCGGCTCTAACTGCAACTTTGTCAATTGTACATTCCAAAATCTGACTCAGAGCTCGATGCCCATCTCTTCTAGGTCACATAGCAGTGTAGGGTCGATGGGTAACGAGACAATGTACTTCCGACTCAAGGCATCCGCCACAATATTTCCTTTTCTCGGCGTATAGTCGATAGTCAAGTCGTAATCTTTGATTAGTTCCAGCCAACGCCTTTATCGCAAGTTCAGCTCCTTCTACGTGAATAGATACTTGAGGCTCTTGTAATCGGTATAGATCGTGCATGACACGCCATAGAGATAGTGGCACCACAATTTCAATGCGAACACAATCGCCGCTAACTCTATGTCATGCGTGGGATAGTTCTTCTCGTACGTCTTTAGCTGTCGGAAAGCAAAAGATATCACCTTGTTCTGCTGTATCAGCACAAACCCCAAGTCCTGACCGGACGTGTCTCTAAATATCTGAAAACCCTCAGTCCCTTCTGGAAGTACGAGTATCAGGGCTGAGACCAGCCTTTACTTCAACTCTTGGAATGCAGCTTCGCAGTCGTCTGACCACTCAAATACGACTCCTTTCTGGGTGAGGCGAGTCAGAGGTGATGCGATCTTCGCGAAGTCTTTCACGAAGCGTCGGTAGTATCCCGCTAAGCCAAGGAAACTTTAAATCTTGTCGACGGACGTTGGCCCTTTCCAATCGACAACGGCTTCAACTTTCTTTGGGTCGACCGCAATGCCTTCAGCAGAAATAATGTGTCCGAGGAATACGACGCTGCTAAGCCAAAATTCATATTTGCTTCGCTTCGCATATAGTTGATTTTCTCGAAGGGTCTGAAGCACGGTCCACAGATGCTCAGTGTGTTGCTGCCTATTCTTCGAGTAGACGAGTATATCGTCGATAAAGACTACTACGAACTTGTCGAGAAATGGTCGGAACAACCGATTCATTAAATCTATGAAAGCGGCAGGGGCATTCGTTAGGCAGAACGGTATTACCAGGAACTCGTAATGGACGTATCGAGTACGGAAGGCAGACTTTGGCACATCGTCTAGCTTGATCTTGAGTTGATGGTAACCCGAACGCAGATCAATTTTAGAGAATACAGTGGCTCCTTGAAGCTGATCAAACAGATCGTCTATGCGGGGCAGGGGGTATTTGTTCCGGATGGCAGCTTTATTCAGCTCGCGGTAGTCGATACAAAGATGCATAGAGCCATCCTTTTTCTTCACAAACAGCACGGGCGCTCCCCAGGGCGAGATGCTGGGTCGGATGAATCCCTTGTCGAGCAATTCTTGTAACTGCACCTTGAGTTCTTTAAGCTCTGCAGGGGCCATTCTGTACGGGGCTTTCGAGATCGGTCGAGTGTCGGGGAAGGTATCGATAGTGAACATAATCTCTCGATCGGGCGACATGCCGGGGAGCTCGTCCGGGAACACATCAGGGAATTCTGCCACAACGTCGGTCTGACCCACGTTTGTACCATCCTGTTGCATGTCTCGAACGAAAGCTAGATAGCCTTCGCACCCGGAATGCAGCATCCGTCGAGCAGATATTACGGAGATCACCATGCAGGTCGATGACGCCTCACTACACGAGTAACAGAATTCAGGCACTCCAAGTATGCGGAATGTGACCTTCTTTTCAGCGCAGTCTATGGTTGTGTTACACGGACCGAGCCAATCCATCCCCAGAATGATATTGTAGTCTTTAATATTTAGAACAATCGCATCGAGACTGACCTTTTGACCACCTATACAGATGATTTCTTCTCCGCAGACTAAATTTGTAAGTAGTGGCATGCCCGACGGTACGTTAACAGTGAGGTCGAGGCCCAGTGGTGTCAAGAAAAATTTGTGCTCGGCGGTAAAGTCCGTCGATATAAAACTATGCGTGGCACCTGAATCAAACAATACACAAGCAGGTTTATTATTGAATTGTAGTATACCTGTCATGACTGTATCAGATACAAACGCTTCGTCCCGAGTCATGGCGTAGACGCGGCCCTGAGCATTGGGGCGGCGGTCTTGGCCATTCTGTTGTGCGGTCGGTGGAGCCCGAGGTGCTTGGCCTCGGTTTTATTGATGTTGCGGGAGGCGTTGGTTCGGCGTAGCTTCCGGGCAGTCCCTTACGAGGTGATCTCTTTTGCCGCACGCGAAACATACTCTGTGCTTAAGTCGGCACTCAGTGTCCAGGTGCCTGACCTTATGGCAGAAATTACAGACCATCCGCTCCTTCGTCTGATTGTCGCAATATTGACGCTTGTGCACGTTATTGCCTCCCGCATTACTATGATGTTTGTTATTAAAGTGAACCGCACCGGTAGTAGTAGGAGGATACTCGGACTCCAGACGAAGAGCATGGTTGAGTGCCTCGCCCACAGTTTTATATTCAGGCATCGAGACATGAGCACGAATAGTGGAACGCAGGCCCACTATAAATCGTTTTGCTCGACTTGCAGTGGCAGGTAGATAGTCTACAGCAAACTTGGCCAGTTTGTTAAATTTGGCCGCATATTGTCGTACAGTCATATTCCCTTGCATCAACTGCATAAACTCATTTTCTTTTTCCTATCTCACGGCTGCAGAAAGATATTCGTTCTCGAACGCATCTCTGAATGTCGCCCATGAGATCGTCGTCGTCTCGTCTTCACGTCGAATAGCCCGCTTCTGTACAGCCCACCAATCGTGTGCATTCATTCGAAGTAGAAGTTGAGCACACGCGACTTTCTTCGAGTCCTCGACACCCAGAAGCTCGAACTTGTCTTCCAGCTTCTCCAACAGTCGATCGCCACCGAGGGATCTTCTGTGCTGTTGAAGGAAGTGCGGCAGCTTTTTGTGAATTTTGACACGTTGAAGTTGGAACTTCTCGGTGCCGCAGGTGAGAGCACGGGCGCCTCTGGTTCGACTTCGTTGGATCGAACCGTAGACTGGGTCACGGCAGGCGTCATCGTTGAATTATTGTTGTTGTCCACGACCGACTGCACAATTTGCTGGAGGGTATTCAGCTGCTACTGCTGCAGCTTGAATTGAGCCTCGAACCGATTCTCAAATTAAGTCTGACGAGCCTCTGCTTGCTGACGATGGAGCTTATTTTGACGTTGCTGCATTTCAAGCATCTGCAGCATATGTTGCATCGGGTCGCCGGAAGGTCCGGCTACGGTAGGCGTCATTCCTGTTGGATTGACAGAATGCTCGGGTCTAGAAGCACTCAAGCTGCTGGAAGCGCTCGTCTCGTCTTTCGCCTGAGCTCCCGTAACTGCAGGGAAAAAAAAGGCAACTCTCGTTAGTTTCAGAAAATGTCCTGGGTTCAGCGTATAGAACAACTCATCTCATCGATACGAGGTCAACGGTTGGAGACTAGAACTCGACATTGGAGGCCAAGGACGTAAAGCCGTGCTCTGATACCATTATGTCACGCCCCGATTCCGTCGAATCGATAGTCGTCCCCCGGGCGTGATTCCGTGCGAACCTAACTTACGCTCGTACATGGCATAGTCATAAGGTAATCCGAGACACGAGATCTAAGAGAGTACGTAGACAAATTGATTCACACAATATGTAAAGGAAACTTGATCTTTATTGATAATGAACATCTTTTGCAGACTCCGATACAAGACTCATTGTCGTACGGGCTACAACATGACTCGATTACAAAAGAGTGCCAATGAGATAGCCGTTCCATACATTGCACATATCCCTCAAAATACACAAAGTACTCCAGTGACCTGGATGGGAAGGACGCTGAGTCATCTTCCTTGGACTGTCGAGAGCCTTCAAAAGTGGAGTCGTAGAGAAAGTCTTCGACGCACGGCCGAAGCTTCAAAATCATGAACGCCGCCGAGCTAGCTGGCGCATCCTTCCTGGTTCGCGGGACCTGCAAAGAGCGAGGATCAGCATGAACACATGTACTGGCGAATGGCTAATTAAATCCAAGCTCTGTATTTGATTCAAGAAGTTTCATAAACATGTTAGCTAGCTATTTCAATGATCTTTCTAACCATCCTGTTCGATTTGCATGTTAACATGTTTTGAGGCAAGCATATGAAACTGTATATCATTAAACAATTATCATATTCATCCCGTGTCCCGTGCACCTGTTAAGCAGTGAAAGGGGTATGAAGGCTACTAGCAATGTCAAGCCATCGCGGACTATAGCATTGGATAGACGACGTCCCTTTCGCATCGGGTAGCGAGCCCTGTGCGAAAGTGTCTGCATAACTCACGCCGATGAAGGGTTAGCGCTGCTACACTCATTCCTTCCGGGCCGAATCGGTCCTTTGGCCTAGGCAACCGTTCGAGGAAACTTCACCTTGTCGACAAGTTGTCCAATGACCGTTTTTCTTTGAACTTTGTTGATTTGCTTACTTGACCGTATCGTTGCGATAAACGTTAATCGATTCATTCATTATTTTGCATAGGCTAAGTGGATTTGCGTAAGAAAACACGTTTTCCATTTTCAATACCGACAGTTTGATAGCAAGTGTTTCGTGAAGAATCGTGCTACGATTTTATTGATTCTACTCTATTATGACAAGCATTCATATTACTTCACATATTGAGTTTTGAAGTAGAGGGACGAGACGAAGGAGGTCAGCCACTCGCCTTAGCCTTGCTTTAAGCGAGCGACCGGTTGGCTGTGCTGACGTCGCCTACGCGATCACCTGCAATCGTATAAGCAACTGATTAGAATACTGTATAATTCAAGGAAATTCGATATGAATGCGAAGCTCAAAAATACAAGTAATAAAAACTCATTCAAAAACATTTATGAAAAGCGCATTCACGAAAACCAAAGCCAAAGCCAAATCAAGTGCGGCATGAAAATCAGAGCAACGGGAGGTCTCTCCCGACTCAGCCGTAGAGCTAATCCTCAAGGCGCAACCCACTGAATATGGGACTTGGTTCCGAAGAAACCATTCTATAACGTGGAATGGATCTTAATTCAACCGTTCCCGTTCGATCGACTCGGCCGATTCCGACCTATCGGTCCCGACCGAATCGATAGCGACAGTGTTCCTTTCTCGCGTACCCTGTGGACGAAAACGGGGCACAATGTAGGGACGGGGCACTACAGTAAGAGACTGCAAGCTCTCATTTAGCTTGTGCCATAGTGGATTAACATCGAACAAGAGTACTCAAGACTGGATTAGTCCTTTCAGAGGGATACCAGTATACATCGATGTGTCACTGAGTTTAATTTCTCTATCTTTTGCTGTATTTATTTACTGTCTCTTATTTACTGCCATAGTTATTCTTCAGTTCTGCTCAGATATCAGAAGAAAGGCGTCATCAAAGGGCTCTTGGTTTTTATGTTTATTCCAAGTCTGTAATCTTCAATTTATTGAGTCTAAGAGAATGTGTACGTTGAGTCGCACTGTGTCATCTCAACCCCTAGACATATCTCTCCAAGCTCTACCATACAAATAGACCAATTCCTGAACCAAGCCCAAGCTCCACCAAGCCAATCATAGCCCAAAGGCTATTTGAATATTCTGCCACCAAGAAGGCAGAGTTCGGGCCGAACTCTGCCCCCTCACAGAGTTCGGGCTGAACTCTGTCTCCTGATTTTCAGTACCCTGATTTTTAGGCCTTGCTTGGTTCAAGCTGTCCAACGTTCAAAAATTTGAATTCTTGGGGCAGAATTCGTGCCGAACTCTGCCTCCCCAGTGTAGTATAAATAAGGCCTGATTTCTCTCATTTCATATTATCTTTCTATCTCTCACTCTCAATCATCTAAGCCTTATACTACCTAAGCCTTACTCTTCCATTCTACTAGCCACAAAACTTCCTAAGCCCTAAGGTGCTCAAGTGCGATTCAGCTAGAAGTTTTTGTGCAAGAGTTGAAAAGAAAAGTCACTTAGACATTTCCAAGTTTTGCCACCAACAAATCTGTAAGAAGTTGGCGTGCTCTTCTGTGTAAAGGCACGTGGTTGTACACTATTTCACAAATGGTGGATTTCAATCCTGAGCTAGAATTCTCAGGCCTGGACTAGTCCTCCACGAGGGAAACCAGGTTAAAACTGCTGTGTTTGCGTATGCTCTTCTGATCTTTATTTACTTTCGCATTTCTTTCTGATTTATTTGCTATCTTGATAGTTGTTTTGTGGAGGTGATATAGAGTTAAGTTTTATTTGGTGATTATCGACACAAACTCTATTCACCCCCCTCTAGAGTTACCTACACGTTATTTCAGTTTTTGCTGAATCTTTCCGAGAGGTTGTACCTGTTGGTTTCCATGATGAGGTACAAAGTTTCTTGTGCGTCCCTCTCAAGAAGCAGAAGTGAAAAATCTCCTACGAAGGGAGAGAGCAAGAAACAAAAGACTAGGACTTCGTCTTCTCAGTCATCTCATGATGAACTCCTTTCTTCTGCTAAGGAGAAAAGGAAGAAAAAAGAAACTGTTATTGTTGAGAAACTTGCGTCGAGGACAAGGGCTCAAGTACGACAACAAAGAATCACTCTAGAAGCTGAGCTTTTCCCTGGGAAAACATGATCTTTCAAGGGAGGAACCCCGTCTCCTATCCTGAAGGAGAGTAGGGAAGTGATTGAAGAAACAAGCCGAGAGCGGATTGCTCCTAGAGAAGTGCAAGATGAACCTTCTGAAGATGAAGTATCACCTCAACCGTTGCTCAAATGCAAAGCAAAAGGAATTAGTGGCATCCAGAGTTGTGAAGGAGAAGACTGTGGTTTCTCCTACTCGATCCTTGCCAAGGCAATCTCTTGATCATTAAGAACCATCGATGCCGTCACGAGAAAGATCTCCGCCATCACCTGGAGGTATACCCTCCCCAAAAGGTGATATCCTTACCCTTTCATGCCAACAAGAGTTATTATATGTTAACCTATTGGCCATTTGTATTGAGATTTATTTATCTCCAGAACTTCTCCATGATATCGCATCAGCACCAGCCGCTTCTGTTGACGTCCCTATGGCTACTGTTCTGGAACCGGTGACTGTTGAGACCGATGTTTTCCTTTCTACTAAGGCACTCACAGCGCTTATTTCATCTGGTCTGATGTCGCCACTAGCTTCAGATGACACTTCGAGAGTCACTACTCCTGGGGAAGCATCAATTCAAATTGGAAGAGTTTGGAGTCGAGATGGAAGGAAGTTATTTCAGAGGTTCCAACTCCTTCTATGATCCAAACTACTGAAGCCACTGTTCTGAGCGAGCTACCCTCTTAAGATGAAGATATCATAGAGGCGCTGTGGGACTATGAAGATGAGAAACCTATGAAGACATTGCTGACACTGTCCAAGTTTTTGAGAAGACTGAATCGAGCCAGGATCAGTTGGCAACCCAGGGTCAAGATTTGGTGGCCAAAGATGGCCAACTTATAACTGAGGGTAATGTGCACCCTGTTAAAAATGAGGGCAACTAGTGCCCTAGTGGAGATAATCAGAGTCTGAACGAGCCCCTTGGCGATGAGAACTATGATGTCAATATTGAGGGCAATGGAAGCCCATCTAATGAAGATGAGGACAATAAGAGCCTTGATGAAGGTAACAATAATCTCAAAGGCCACAAGGGTGATGAATACCCCGATACTGATATTGAAGGGACTCAAATCCCCGTCGAATATGTTTTTGAAGAGAAGTGGGTAAAATTAGAAGCCCAGGAAAAATAAGCTGCATTTGAGGTTGAAAAGACCCTCGCTCTATCGGGGACCACAAGAGATCAGGCTGAATCAGGGGCTATAGGCACCCACACTGATTCAGAAGCCTGAAGCAGCCGTTTTATGTTTGGAGACTCAAAGGCGCGGAGCAGTCAAGCCGGTGCAGCAATATATGCTTCTACATTGGAAAGGCTTTATACAGAAAGAGATACTTATCCTGTCAATACCCCATATATCCGAATAAACCCGGGTAAATTTTTGATTTTATTTACCATTGCTTTTTATCCAATGATAAGTGATATAATGATTTTGATTTGAATTACAGAAAGTCAAATAGGGACACTTGCTGAAGTCCCACTAGCTACTACTGCATTCAGATTTAGTTCGACTCTGGCTCCCTTGGATGCTGGAAACTTATGTCACATGCTATGGAGGGGATTTCATCAGAAATGCTTGTATTGGAATTTCTAAATACTGATGCTACCTCGGTTGCCAATATTCCTCAGGCCACTGTAGAAGGAGAGGTTTCAGACGCAGCAGTGACGCCTGGTATGGCAGCGGTAATGGGCAGCCTTATCCGGACTTATACGGAATCCTTCTTCACCTTATTGTGATTCTTGGTTCAGTTGGCCATAGAGAAGAACTATTCTTATGATTTTGTAAGGAGGTCTTCTCTTTACCCAATTGAATCCATACGCAATTTTGACGACATAGAGAGGGCAGAAGCCTTAGAGCAGATCTTGTCGGAGCTAAAGGAGCCTATCCAGACTTATCAGGATCTGATCGGGAAGAACATGAACAGATTGTGTAACTACCACTTTCCAACATAGGGGTATTTTGACAAATTTTTGGATTGATTATATATATATATATATATATATATATATATATATATATATATATATATATATATATATATATATATATATTTTTTATATATAAAAAAAAATATATATATATATATATATATATATATATATATATAATATATATATAATTTTTTTTTATATATACATACATACATTTTATTTCTATATACATACATACACCCACATATATATATATATATTTTTAAAAAATATATATACATATATATATATATATATATATATATATATATATATATATATATATATATATATATATATATATAGATATATATATATATATATATATATTTTATATATATATATATATTATATATATATATATATATATATATATATATATATATATATATGTATGTATACACACACATATATATGTATACACACACATATATATATATATTTTTTTAAAATATATATATATATATGTGTGTATGTATATATATATATATATATATATATATATATATATATATATATATATATATATATATATATATATATATATATATATATATATATATATATATATATATATATAAAATATATATATATATATATATATATATATGTATATATATATATATAATATATATATATATATATATATATATATATATATATATATATATATATATCTATATATATATATATATATATTATATTAGTGTTAGTTAGTGGCTAGCCAATTAGATTTTGTATATATATATATATATATATATATATATATATATATATATATATATATATATATATATATATATATATATATACAAAAATCTAATTGGCTAGCCACTAACTAACACTAATATAATATATATATATATATATATATATATATATATATATATATATATATATATATATATGTAATATATATTTACATATATATAATATATATATATGTAAATATATATTACATATATATATATATATATATATATATATATATATATATATATATATATATATATATATATATATATTATTTTAGTGGTTGTCTAGAATTATATTAGTGTTAGTTAGTAGCTAGCCAATTAGATTTTTACAAGTGTTGTACTAATTATTGTTTGTCATGACCTTACTAATTAGAATTAATTAAGTTTAGTTGTCATGAAAGGAATATTCCTTGTAGTTATAGAGATTCCTTCCTTTAGTTAATTATATTATATTCATGACAAATGGAGAGCGGCAAACTTGATATTTTAGCAAGATAAAAATCTTACTATAAGAGATAATTTCTAATTAGGTATTCATCCATCCATTCCATTTCACTCATTAGCCTCATTCTTCCCAAAACTTCTTCTTTTCCAAGCAAATCCAATTTTAATCCAAATTCACTCATCCTCACTATCATGAAGGCATAGAGCATTCGTGAGCACAAAGAGTTCCATAGGAGAGGAGCTTGCTAGGGGATCGTGTCCGAATCATCCATTCTATGTCCAAATTCGGAGTTCTCCAAAGGAGGGACATTCAAGTTGGGTAAATTCTATTCCTCACCAATTTCATAGCTAGGAGCACCCTTTGAAACCATATGAACCTTTCAATAGGTGGATTCAAATTTCTAATGATAGATCTAGGAATTAGAAGCTTTCAATTTGGTATATCTAGATTTTTATCATGAGTAGTGTTAATTTCTATGCTCATTTTCTATTTATACGAATTTGTGACCACCAAGTGTTCGATACGTGTCCCCAAAGGAATTTTCGTATCCTTTTTGGGTCGAGATTGGGTGCATGTGTCCTAAATAGTATAAATGGTATTGTGTCATGGTATCTCATGATACACATAGTTAGATTTGGTTGTATGCATGTGTTCTTTTGTCTAAAATAACCCAAATTTGTCATAATATTTATTATCGTTTTTAGTAGCCACAACAACTTATAAATGCAATAACTCCGAGCTCATAACTCCAGTTAATCTCATTTTTTAAAAAGAACTGTATTGAAGTTAGCTTTCCAAATATATATATATATATATATATATATATATATATATATATATATATATATATATATATATATATATATATATATATTCTTTTTTTATTTTTTTTAAAACTAAAGTCGGTGGACGACTCCACCCGACCTTGGCCCAGAGGCCGTGGCCACCGCCACCCAGCCACCTCCGTAGGAGGGAGGGCTCGAACCCGGCCCTCACCCCCGGTGCACGATGGTGTTACCAGTACACCACGACTCAATGTGCATATATATATATGGGAGCGGATCAAAAGCCCCCTTAGAAAACCCCCTAAAAACCTCCCTCACTCTCGGTCATAATATTGACATTAATATTAATGTTAATATTAATGTTAATGTTAATGTTAATATTAATGTTAATGTTAATATTAATTTTTTTAAAATTTTATATTAATGTTAATATTAATGCTAATATTAATGTTAATGTTAATGTTAATGTTAATGTTAATGTTAATGTTAATGTTAATATTAATTTTAATGTTAAGTTTAATGTTAATTTTAGTATTTAACGTTAATGTTAATGTTAATATTAACATTAACATTAATATTAACATTAATATTAATGTTAATGTTATGACCGAGCGTGAGGGAATTTTTAGGGGGTTTTCTCTCTCTCTCTATATTTATATATATATATATATATATATATATATATATATATTATATATATATATATATATATATATATATATATATATATATTATATATATATATAAAATATATATATATATATATGTATATATATATATATATATATATATATATATATATATATATATACATGTATTAATAGGGCAAAAAAAAAAAAATATATATATATATATATATACATGTATGTATGTATGTATATTAATAGGCCAAATTCGTTCCAAAATTTTCTGTAAAACTATTTGAGTATTAGGTATCCGAAAGACGAACGCGTTTCGGTATTTTTACGATTCCGGAAGCTTTCGGACACGAAAATACAATCCGCTAGAAATTTTGGAAAGCTGATACGAAGGGTTACGACATAATTTAATTCTAGAATTTAGTGAATAGGTCTAATAGATATAGTATTGGTTTCAAGTAAAAAATTGACTATACAACATAGTTATTTTGTGTATCCTATGAGCCTATGTAGTATGAATATCAAGTAAATGTAGGTATCACAGGTTGTCAAATATATATATATATATATATATATATATATATATATATATATATATTATTCTTAGGTAATATGTGTTAGTTACTTTATGTTAATATTGATACAAGTGGTTATCAAGTGAGCCAAGAATAGATAAGTTATGTGTCAAGGTATTAAAGTTTTAGGCAAGGTACTAGTGCAATACTTGGGTACCATGAGGATATTGGTATCATGACACTCAAGTATCATGAGTAAGGATAAATGAGTATTAAGACTTGAGTAAGGTCTCTTATTTGGTATCAAGTATTAGTATTAGAGTTAGTTGGATAAGTATCTAGGAGGTTAAGGTATTAGCCAAGATATTAAGATATTGGGTATTAGAACTAGGTAATAAATAATATCAAGATATCAAGTGCCAAGTGTAGGATGGGTAAGTCCGCGTGTGTATGATTGGTAGGGTATGCTAAGCATAGGATATCCTTGAATAATTTTGATAGGTAATGAAATAGAATGGTATATTAATATATAGTTATATAGGTAAACATATTGCTATAATCTATAGCTACACATGTATAGGTATCTTCATATCAATGGTAGGTAACCGAAGATACATATATATATATATATATATATATATATATATATATATATATATATATATCAAAAATCAATGATAGATATGTATAGGTATATGTACATATAGAAATAAGATACTATAACATATATTATGCTACATAGCGTATAGGTAAGGTAGCCAAGATATGTTATAAAATATGGGATACTTAATGAATTAAGGTATCATGACATATCATGGTATAGGATATGCCAAGTATTCGGTAGAACATGGTATCCTAAGGATATGTTATCTATATACGTATATACAGGTGTGTATATATATATATATATATATATATATATATATATATATATATATATATATATTATTTTTATATATATATTAAGAAAACCTCCCATTTTATTAAAGGCGGATCTTAAACCGCAGAACAAAACCGTATATAAGGCGTAAAATACCGAAGCCTATACATGCATAGCATCAGAAGAAGGGGTGAGAGGGAGTCAATCACCAGGGCTAAGGGGGAGCAACGACCAGAATGCTCTCGAACTGTGGGAACACAGGGTTTTCGCTTCCGGCATTGGCGAGCAACTTCCTGCAAGAGCTGGTCTGCCGAGAATATGTGACCTTCGAACCTCGCCTTGTTGCGGTTCTTCCAAATGACCCAAGTAGCGGCCGCTGCGATGATCTGGTGGCCATGGGAGGCAGAACTCCAGGTAGCCAATAGATCGTGGAAGCGTCCACCTCCCTGCTCAATGCTGAAAAGCTGGTTAAGGGTTGACCAAGTCCTGTTAGACAGCGTCCCCTGGCGGAAGATGTGATCGATAGTCTCCGTCTGGCGCTCGGAGCAGTAGGAATAAGCTGAGGCTAAGCTAATCCCGATAGTGTTGAGGATGTCGTCTGTCGACAGTTTTTTCCTAATGGCTCTCCAGACGAGGAAAGACCACTTCTTAGGGATGTAGGAGTGCCAATAGTGTGCTATGGGGAGGTACGACCGGTCGGTGCCTTGGATAGCGATCCTGGCCGATCTTACCGAGAATGACCCAGACACCTTGAGAGTCCATCTCAGCGCATCTGCCTCACCACAGATGTGTAACCCTTTATCGCGGATGCCATCAGCCGCCTCGTTGCCGGACCACTCACGAACCATGTTCCAATTCTAGTCATCGGTCGATGGGTTCCACAAGTCTCTGATTCTACAATCTCTCGGGGTCTCCGTAAGATTCGGGATCATGCTGTCGCCAACCCATCTCTCGAGGAATGGGTACGAGTCGCCCTTTCCCAGTTGTAGTCTCATCGTAGGCTCGGCGAGGTTGCGGCCAATGAGGATGCGTCGCCAAGCCGCTGAGGATCTGCAGTTGGATATGGCCATGGAGGGGTGGATGTGTTTGAAGTATTTGGCTTTCAAAAATCTGCTCCATAAGTTGTTGCTCGTTCGTAGTTTCCACCACAGTTTCATCGAGAACGCTTTAATAATGTGAGTGAGTTTGGTGAATCCCAATCCCACCTCGTCGGTCGGGTGAGCCATTGAATCCCAGCTAGCCCAGTGGTGCTTATCCTGGCCGTTGCTATGCCCCCAGAAGAAATTACAAAAGATCTGTTCTATCGAAGAAAGAACATTAATGGACGGCGAACATGCCGCCAGAATGTGGATGGGGATGGAGGATAACACGTGATTGATGAGGATCATCTTGCCACCTGGGAAAAGGGTGGCATTGTACCACCCTTCCAGTTTCTTCCTGATTCTGGTGATTAAGTCCTCGAAAATGCCGACGTTGGATTTTCCGTACACTAACGGGTATCCGAGATATTTGAATGGGGGCTTAGCAACTGAGAAGGATGTTAGGTTTGATAGTTTGTTGGCATGATCTCTGTTGGTGTTGTGGTGAGCGTAGATAACGCTTTTGGAATGATTGATTTTCTGGCCAGAGCATCTAGAGTATCTTATTAGAGTATTGTGAACCACCGCCACCGCGCCTTCATCCCTGGAAGAGAAGATGAGAAGGTCGTCAGCGAAAGCCAGATGGGTGATGATAGGGCATCCACTGGATGTGTGATAATATTGAAAGTTAGGGATGTTGACCATATTATTAAGGTTTCTACTCAGAGCATCAGCTGCTATGATGAAGACTGTAGAGGATAGTGGATCGCCTTGTCTCACCCCGCGTTGGGATTTAAAAAATCCTTCAGCACGTCCATTGATGACCGTGAAGAACCACGAGTTGCTGATGGATCTCCAGATGATATTTGTCCAAGTTTCCGAAAATCCGAAAGCTCTGAAGACCCAGATCATGAATTGCCAGTCCAGTCTGTCATAAGCTTTCTCCATGTCGATTTTGACGGCAATGTTGCCTCCCCTCACCGAAAATTTTATGCAGGTGATTAACTCTTGGGCCAGCATAATATTGTCCTGGATGTTTCTCCCGCGAACAAACCCGCTTTGCTCCTCCGAAATGATTTTGGGAAGAATACCAGCCATTCTGGTCGCGATGACCTTGGATATGATCTTGTTGGTGAAGTTACAAAGACTGATAGGACGAAAGTCACGGAAGGACTCCGGATTGTCTTTTCACTACACCAAATTGGCAAATTAGAAACGCTAGGTATTTTTCAATCTGAAACACTTATTTTTTGTTCCTAGGTTTTGGAACATATTAAATATGTTCCGGAGCACAAAAACGTTCCTAATATATTTTATTTTATTTTTTAGAAAAAATATTTATTTAGATACGCTTTTTTAGTGTTCTTAATATGTTCCAGATTGAGATAATACCATGTGCATATTAAGTAATTACCAAATAAAGCATACGTCCAAACAAACGAATATTTTTCTCCTATATGTAGAGCAAAACCTAAACGTTCCAAAACCTACCGATCCTTTTTTCTCTCTCTTAAAATTTTCTCCTCCCTCCAGAACATCTACATCTCCCTCCAAATTAATATTTCACCTCCCTCTATTTTCTTCAAGACCTTCGAATTTCTTGTCCGATATCCAGAGGAAGGATTCAAGACCTTCGAATTTCTTGTCCGATCTCCAGAGACCGATCTCCAGAGGAAGGATTCAAGACCTTCGAATTTCTTGTCCGATCTCCAGAGGAAGGATTCAAGACCTTCGAATTTCTTGTCCGATCTCCAGAGACCGATCTCCAGAGGAAGGATTCAAGACCTTCGAATTTCTTGTCCGATCTCCAGAGGAAGGATTCAAGACCTTCGAACACACGTAAGATCTTCGAACCCTCACAAGATCGCCATCAAGGAGGAAGGGTTCGCCATAAGCATACGATTTCCATCGAGGAAGATTTGCATCTCAGGAGAAAAGGGTTTGAAGGGCTTGCCGTCATCCATCGAGGAAGGTTTATTCTTTCTATTTCCTCTATTTTTTTCTTTAATTTTTCGATTTCACCATGCCTCTCTCTCTCCGTATGTTCGTATGGATATTTTTTCCACATATTTAAGTACTTAATTTTTGTTTTCTTATATCCCCAATTTACACAAGTTACTTTAATTCTCTCTATGTGCACAGATCCTAGAAAATTATACACCAAAGGAAAATTTTCTCATAAGCAAAAGGAATAATAACTCCTTATGGATATGGATGTCAATTTTCTTCGAACCCTACGGGACCAGATTTATTTCCGGACGGGAGCGAATTTGGGGATTTAAAAATTGGAACCGGGACTGGGATGGGGATTTAAAAATTGGGACCGGGACTGGGATGGGGATTAAACTATCTAACGGTGGAATGCTATAGCTAGAACCCGCATAACAGTAATAGTAGATAAACTGTTACTAGTAGGAATGTAATGTGGATTCAATGTGGGATGATAATTTGCATTATTCGAATTTTTGGACCTAGTCTAAAAAAGAAAAGTCAATAATGGGACCAGAGATGGAACACATTTCGACATAAAATGTGGAAGTTTGCATATTTTGATAACGATATTTTTTAATACTCTGATATGAAGGAGAATGCGAAGAAAAGTACAGTATATGTGAATTTGATATGGGAGCCCCCTATAAACCAAAACATATTCAGAACGAGGGTTAGAGAAAAGAATGTGAAGAAAACATAGTAACATTTAGAACACCATTATGTATAATGAAATGAAAAGAAGATAAAATCAGTACGCCATAGCCAATGCATTTTTCCAAATCGATTAGATGCCGAAAAGATTTTCCCACGTAACCCATTTTTAGCTTGGTTATACTAGTCACAAGCCAACACGATGCCACTACCAGGAGAAGAAAACTACACATTATGTAGGATAAATGCACATTACCGTGAATCGTCTCTAAATTTGTTGTAATATAATTTTTGGTAGAATCCTCATTATAAAATTAAGCACCAGTACTGATCTTATCCTCATAAACCAGATTCATATGACGTATGTGATTTCACCTGAGTAATGTTTATTCTGCATGAAAACACACTTATACCGACTTGATGTTTTTTCATGAAAATACAATAAATATAATGTCATGCTTCCATATTACTAAAGGAGTGTAGTTTAAAAGTTTAAGGACACTTCTCCTTCTCGATGAGGAATAATAGAATATATCAGGAGCTGATGTAATAGCATTATTATTACCATGTGGATGCCTTCAATGTCATCTTAATTTGGAAAGTATATGCTATCTCACTATAATCAAATAAGGAAAGTGGCATAAATTACCTTCTTTGTCCATTTTCATGATCCCATTACTATCTTTATAACCTGTTTATTTTTGCTAATAATCATGTCCTATACATAAAAAAGACTTCACTACATAAACAACATGACAAACCACTTTAGCAATCGTCTTCCACTCGTCTTTAGGATCGATATGTATTTGGTGGTAGCTGTTTCAAATATCTAACTTAGAAAAGACTTTAGATTTGTTATTTTAATATCTAACTTAGAAAAGTATAAGAAACTTAGCAATCGTCTTCCACTCGTCTTCCAGCTTAGTTGCCGATATTTAATATTCCCACGTTCTTATTCAAGTAATGGTAGATTTGTTATTTGACATGCATTTTAATATAGAAGTTTTTAACCCTTCAAGTTTCTTATATAAATTTCGTTCTGAGTATCCTTGAGCTGTACAATGATCAATTTATAAATTACATGAATATAGACATAATTAAACATGAAAGCGGAAGTAATAATATTAAGTGTAAACTTGAGCCAGAACCCTGTATATCCATATCACCTAGAAATTATATAATCTACCGGTACAGTTGCTCTTAACCTCTCTACATTACCATTGAAACTAGATGACATCTAATATAATGTAGCTCAGGAACTAATCCCTCTTTGACCTGTATAATTTGGTCTCCAGAAAATGTATCTGTGAAATTGGAATGATCAGGTCCACAGAGCACAAAGTGATTTATATCTCGATACTCTTGACATTAATTATATTTGCTACTGTCAGTGTAACTTCTTGTTCATATTACTTCAGCCTGTCTAAAGTTTTTCGGAACATGTGCCATTTTGATTACATAAGATCTTGGGATTATTGACATTTGGATTTGCTCCTACTGCGGGAAATCTTTTATTATCATTTATGATGGTTTCATTCAGATATATTTGTGTCTACTGATCTTTGTCGTACGAAATATTGCATATCCTGGTGTGAGATATTTATGTGTTGAGTGCGCACACGAGCACAACCCCGAAACTTACCATATTGTAGCACTAAAATTACCTCATTCAGAATTGTTTTTTAACCCCATGAGTCCATGCCTTATTTCCATGCAATCTACAAATTTTAATGAGTTGAACTACATATCATCTATGTCAGGATACTTTAATATTTGATAGATCTTTAGGATACTTTAATATTTGATAGATCTTTAGGAGTGGCTGCGATTCATGTAAGGATTTTAGTGAATATTGTCCAAAAATTTGTTCATTCCAGAGAATATTGTCCAGAAATTTGGCAGTCGTCAGGTCTTAAATTGATATCCATATATGATAAAAACAAATAATTTAAGTCTTCAAGAACCCATCATTTATTTTAAAAATTTGGCAGTCGTCAGGTCTTAAATCTCTATAAGTCTTCAAATAATTTAATTTATTTGACACATGTCATACATCTTGGAGATCCTTAATATAATTGAAATGTATTCCTATGAGTTTATTGAGTATTTATTTTATTTGTTTTTATTTTCTACAGATCTATCTTATAGAAAGAATTTTTTTTGGTATGGAAAATGCCTTTGGACAAGTCATGGATGAGTAAACGGGGGGACTTAGAATATATTGAAGGTGTCAAGCAATTTGTGAATTTTGTCAAGGAGAATGCTAACGGAGAAGACCATTTTTTATGCCCATGTGTTCGATGCAGAAACTCGAAGGGACACATAGAGCTTGATTTAATCAGCTTTTATTTGTTGTCAAATGGTATTGATCAGAGCTATGTGCTATGGGATCAACATGGAGAAAAATCGATGGGCCATAAGTCTACAACAATACAACTCGACCCAATCAAAGAAGCTGATCAACCTATGATGGAAGAACTTATTGATGATGTTTTCAATGTGATTAATTGGAGGAATGAGCACGAGTTAGAAGACATGAATATTACACTTGAAGGTGGAGTAGGAGGCGATCAAACTATTGGTTTTGAGACCGAGATGAATGAGAATAGAAAATACAAAAAATACAGGGAGATGGCAACACAACCTCTGTATAATGGTTGTCCTAAGGGTAAGACAATGTTGTCTACTATTATCGAGCTACAGAATTTGAAAACACGATACAGTTTGACTGGGAATAGCGTGACTGCTATATTAGATTGGGTAAAGTCTTTATTTGTAGAAAACTGCAATCTTTCCAAAAATTACCCACAAATGAAGAACATGATTAAGGACTTGGGAATGGAATGTGAAACCATACATGCATGCAGAAATAGTTGCATCCTATATTGGAAGGAATACAAGCAACATCATATGTGTCCCAAATGTGGAGTCAGCAGGTATAAGCTTGTCTTTGAGCATGACTCTGAGGTAAAAAAAGGTGTCAAAAAAGAGCCAGCAAAATTTGTGAAATATTTTCCATTGATTCCAAGGCTAAAGAGATTCTTTAGCATTCCTTGGATCAAAGATGCAATGACTTGGCATAAGAAGGCAAAAACTGATGGAAATCTAATGAGACATCCATGCGACTCAGGTCAATGGGATTCAATTATTGTCAATTGGCCAGATTTTGCCGCTGAGGCTAGAAATTTATGACTTGCAATATCAATTGATGGCTTTAACCCACATGGAACTCAAAGCAGCACTTATAGTTGTTGGCCGGTGATTGTAGCACCTTTAAATCTTCCACCATCTTTGTGCATGAAAAAGGAGTTCTCATTGTTGACTTTATTAATATCAGGGCCCAAATCACCAGGCAAACACATCGATGTGTTTCTAGAACCACTTGTAGATGAATTGAAAGAGCTATGGGTAAATGGTGTGCCGACGTGGGACGCATTTACTAAAACCTCTTTTACAATGAAAGCAATGTTGATATGGGGGGTCCATGATTTACCTGTATATGGAACACTATCTGGCTGCAATATTCATGGCTATAAGGCTTGTCCAGTATGTGCCGATGATGTTGACTCTGAGCATCTTGAAGACTCAAATAAAATATATTATCGAGGCTATCGTCGATTTTTAAGGCCCGACCACAAGTTCAGAAATGATAAAAGATTCAACAAGACTGTAGATCATCGACCAACTCCACGACGATTATCTGGTGACGAAGTGGAACAACGAATTTCTGAAATTCTTAATAGTAATGATAGGCAAGGGGTTAGTAGAGCCACCGACAAAAGAAGAAAGAGTAAGAACATTGGTAAAAAATGCAAGGTTGTGGTAGATGAAGATGTCAATATGGATGTTAATTCCACTATTGCACCTCCATGGTCGAGAAGGTCAATTTTGTTTGATTTGCCATACTGGAAGTTCCTTGAGGTTCGTCATAACATCGACGTCATGCATACGGAAAAGAATGTCACTGATCACTTATTAAGCATGTTGATGAATGTTACCAGAAAAACAAAAGATGGGTTGAAGGCACGAAAAGATTTGAAGAAACTGGGCATCAATAAAAAATTGTGGTTAGTAGAAGAAAAAGACACCGGAAAAACTTCAATGCCAAAGGCGTCATACGTCTTAACTAAGGAGGAGAAGGAAGAACTTTGTCGTTGCTTGAAAGATTTAAAATTACCTACAGAATTTTTCTCCAACTTAAGTAATTTGGTGACTATCCAACCTCCAAAACTAAGGGGGCTTAAATCACATGACTATCACGTGATTATGCAACACTTGCTTCCAGTTTTGCTTAAACATGCTTTAAAAAGGAGAAGGACTTGAGGATTGCTATTCACAGAATCAGTTTATTCTTTAATATCTTATGTGCTAAAGTGGTAAATAAGGAGGAACTCCGTAAAGAAAAGAGGGCATTGGTGGAAGCAATGTGTATTCTTGAAAAGGAACTTCCTTTCTCCTTTTTTGTCATAAGTGTGCATTGTATGATTCATTTGGCAGATGAGGCTTTGGCATGTGGCCCAGTTAGATTCAGATGGATGTACCCATTTGAAAGGTATACTATCTTACTTTTTTAAGAAAGTATGTTTTACATTTAATGCAATTTCACTTATTCTATTTAATATAACTTTTTAATTATGTCATGGCAGATTAATGAAGCGGTATAAAGATTATACCCTTAATAAAAGATACATAGAAGGCTTTATAGCGGAGTCTTATCTTGCAGATGAATCTGTGATGTATTGCATGGAATATATGACAAATACAAGCATTGGTACTCATAAGTCGACTCGAGAAGATTGATTGGATGAGGATGTTGACTTTACAGATGAGAAACCTTTAGATGTTGGAAAAGTCATTGAGCTAAACAATGTACAATTTGAACAAGCACGAAAGTGGGTACTCAACCGACTTGAAGACTTGGACGAATGGGAAGAGTAGGTTTTATCCATATATTTAGTTAAATGACTATTATATTTGTTAAGAGTAGGAGTTATTTTGATTGTTGTGAATTTATGCAGTAAGTATGCAGAATATTTTCGAAGGACGACTGTCCAGATTCGAAAAGATTGGGCTACTAAGACGAGCACATCAATCAAGGAATTCATTCCTTGGTTGTGTGATGAGGTAATTTACCTAAGCTAAGTAGCATTTTCTTAATAGTTTGTGTGTCACTTTTCAAGTTTTTTGACTAGTAAAATCTTTTGCAATGCAGTTACAGAAGGCCGGGGAAACTAATACAACCTTATGGAGATTAGCCAATGGTCCAATGTATAAGGCAACAAGATACAATAAATATTGTGTCAATGGTTTTGTCTTTTCGTCAAGTTCTTCCGATACAAATTTGGTGACTCAGGATAGTGGTGTATCTATGAAGGCTTATACTACTTTTGTTGCTGGTCAAAAAGACAAAAATCCAAAGGAAGGAATGATGACTTACTATGGAATAATTAGAGATATATTGGAGTTGGACTGCATAGATTTTAAGGAGACTGTATTTTATTGTGATTGGGTCAAGGTGGAGGATTCAAAAAATGGATGTAAGGTTGATCCTATTTTGAACCTTGTGATGGTAAATTTGAAGAAGCTCAAGAACAAAGAAAAAGTGGAGGAGGATCCATTCATTTTAGCTCGAGAAGCCAGTGGAGTATTCTATTCAAAAGATCAAAAGGAAGATGGGTGGCATGTGGTTTTACATACGCCCAAGAGGCTAACTAAACAAGTTGACATGATAAGCATCCCTACCGACTATCAATCCATTTTGAATGACAACCCTAACCTTCAAAATTTGTTCAATTTTGATGAATGAACATATTATAGTGCATTGCTTCATTGGAAAATTGTATGGTCTCACTTTCTATAGAATTCCTTAGTTTGTACTCCAAAAGGTTGTCCTTTAATCAGCTTATCATAAATTGTTATTCACCTTACTCATTTAGCCATGCTTTTTGTTTCCTTTGGATTTAAGGTAAGTAAGCAGTGTTGCAGTAGTTTTTACTCTGCGCCAAAGAAGTTCCAATTCCTTTTTTGCATCAGTCTCAGACGATTGGATGCAAACTTTTACCTCTGTAAGCTTCTGTTGTAGTGTATCAACTTTAGGGTGGTGGCACTCCAAATCTTGCTTCCATGTGAGGCTTTCTCGACTGAGCTCGGACTTCACAGTCGAGTGTTCACACTCCTGAACTTCATCCTCCATAACTGTAAAGAGGAGTTACAGTCAAAATATGAGAATATTATAGGTCATACAGTGACTTGGGAATTTATGATAACTCGATAATTTATAGACACTGAAAACAGTATTACTGCCAATACAATTAGAATCATTCACCGGCTTCTTTACAACGAATAGCTAGCACTGTTACTTTTGTTTACAAAATCACTATGTATTTACCTCGAAAGTCTTCAATTCAAGATATCAAAACAGAAAAATACTATCTTCCAATTCTAAGGTGAGATTCTCTTGTCACTTGGATTGCTTGATATAATATATACTCTAGTTCAAACAGGTTTGTGATGTTACTATGTTTATCATGAATTGTATATGGCTATCTAAACTTCAATTTTCATAACACCGAAGATAGATTTCTTTGACCATGTATCACATCTACTTGAAATATGAAAGGTTTCCAATTACAAATATGCCTCACCAAAATAAGTTCTTTAAGTGCTGGTTAAATTCCACCAATGTTATAGGGGTCCACGTCCTTTTAAGTCATGAACATGCTTTGTCAACACAATTATAAACATCATATTTGATTAATTAGCGATAATGAGCTGAGAGACAACCAAAAGTTCATGAGTAATAGTTACGACACCAAACTCGTTTGTATGTACATGAAAAAATCAAAACAACATCCAGGCATTGGCAGCCCTTATCCGTGCAACCTAGGTTACATGGATATTCAGTTGTTGCAACTCAAGCCACATTGCTGATGCCACAGCAGCTCTCCCAGCTGCAAGCTATCTTATTATCTAGAGTACTGACATTGTTTTCTAGTACTGACATTGTTTTCCCAGCTGCAAGCTCTCCCAACTGCAAGCTATCTCTCATCTAGTACAGACATTTGAAATTACTAATGTTTCCAATGCCCTTCATAGAGATTTTTCCAATGCCCTTCAATAGTGGGAGGATAATGCTGCAACATTTGAAATTACTAATATTTCCAATGCCCTTCATAGAGATTACCATCTTGCTGATGGATATGGGAATAGTAAAGCCAAAGATGCATTTATTAAACATAGAAGCAACTTCATTGCATAAGAAGATTTTTCCTTCTTGTCCCAACATGATGTAAATACTGCGATAATTCTTGTTGGGTGGTGGATTACACAAGACTCGGATCCACCAGCTCATATTATTGGAGGATCCTTGATAGCTCTGAACAGAGCTTTCTTATGGGCACAGGCCTATGACTTCAGGTGCATTATTGATCCCCATGTTGTTCCTGGCTCACAAAATGAAATGGAACATAGTCCTAGCAGAGATGGTTCTATAGGCTGGCCCCTACCAGAATACATTTCACAAACTCTGGATGTTATAGACTTTTTATCTGCAACTTGGCTCGTTCACATGTTCTCTTCTCTTCATGACACATGGATACACGGAGCTGAAAGACTTTGCTTAGGTATCAGGACTCCTAAACTGAACAGAATATTTTCTGGGCATTCCGATGGCAAAATAATGGTATGGGATCCAGGCCCTAGTTCAGTTCCAGTAATATTAGAAGGTGATCTGGGTCAGTCTTCTTCAAGCTCATCCAGTTTCATGGACAATAAAGGGGTTCCAATTTTCTTAAGTGCAATTAAGGAATGGGTAATAGAGTTTGGCTCTTCTATGATCTTTCTATCAATCCGAACTGATGTGGCATGGTACAGGCTAGGGAAACCAACAAAGCTGTATGCACCAGGGTATGAGCATGTCCTCAAAACTGCAAGGCTTGCGATAAGTCTTATCACCTTGTTGAAAGAACAGAGCCGAGCAAAAAAGCTTTCATCTACATATATGATTAAGGAAGTTTCACAGTTTGACAAGGATCATCATGTTCATATTTCATCAAATCTGGGAATGAGCCTCACTGGGGTGCCACTGTACTAAAGGGCTATGCGTACATTCATTTGAATTTACCATTTGAAATATTGTCATAGTAGAGTTGTTCAGCGGTAGTATTGTCTTTTTTTCCTGATTTACATTAGTATAAGTATTTCTGAAAGGAGGAGTGGGGATGGAAAATCTGAAAGTGTCTGTAGTCATTTAGTTGTAGTCATTTAGATTGCATAACGAAGAGTTCTTTATTTAAATTTCTGTCTCTATTGTGTAGAAACTGTTCCTGGATGCAAATGACATCTCAGATGAGAGGATTAGCTGGGAAGGACTATCAAATCTGAATTCTTTAACGATCCTATCGCTGAACAAAAACAAGTAAGTACTATTCTTGTTCAAATAACTGTTGTCGGCTCTTTGTGATGAATCACTATGTATTTACCTCGAAAGTCTTCAATTCAAGATATCAAAACAGGAAAATACTATCTTCCAATTCTAAGGTGAGATTCTCTTGTCACTTGGATTGCTTGATACAATATATACTCTAGTTCAAACAGGTTTGTGATGTTACTATGTTTATCATGAATTGTATATGGCTATCTAAACTTCAATGTTCATAACACCAAAGATAGATTTCTTTGACCATGTGTCACATCTACTTGAAATATAAAAGGTTTCCAATTACAAATACGCCTCACCAAAATAAGTTCTTTAAGTGCTGGTTAAATTCCACCAATGTTATAGGGGTCCACGTCCTTTTAAGTCATGAACATGCTTTGTCAACACAATTATAAACATCATATTTGATTATTTAGCGATAATGAGCTGAGAGACAACCAAAAGTTCATGAGTAATAGTTACGACACCAAACTCGTTTGAATGTACATGAAAAAATCAAAACAACATCCAGGTATTGGCAGCCCTTATCCGTGCAACCTAGGTTACATGGATATTCAGTTGTTGCAACTCAAGCCACATTGCTGATGCCACAGCAGCTCTCCCAGCTGCAAGCTATCTTATTATCTAGAGTACTGACATTGTTTTCTAGTACTGACATTGTTTTCCCAGCTGCAAGCTCTTCCAGCTGCAAGCTATCTCTCTTCTAGTACAGACATTTGAAATTACTAATGTTTCCAATGCCCTTCATAGAGATTTTTCCAATGCCCTTCAAAGGTGGGAGGATAATGCTGCAACATTTGAAATTACTAATGTTTCCAATGCCCTTCATAGAGATTACCATCTTGCTGATGGATATGGGAATAGTAAAGCCAAAGATGCTTTTATTAAACATAGAAGCAACTTCATTGCATAAGAAGATTTTTCCTTCTTGTCCCAACATGATGTAAATACTGCGATAATTCTTGTTGGGTGGTGGATTACACAAGACTCGGATCCACCAGCTCATATTATTGAAGGATCCTTGATAGCTCTGGACAGAGCTTTCTTATGGGCACAGGCCTATGACATCAGGTGCATTATAGATCCCCATGTTGATCCTGGCTCACAAAATAAAATGGAACATAGTCCTAGCAGAGATGGAACATCTAACTCATTTATTTATTTATTTGATTGAAAAAATTAGTAAAATCATTGATTGACCCCATTCCAATGGGAGAAAGATGATGATGAGTTGATTGTAAAATCATTGGTCGATTTGCCCTCCATCTCATATTTCCCATATGAAATTTGCCTTCTTTACTGTTGAATCAGCTGTATATAAAATATATAAGGAAAGAAATTTGTCTTCTTTATTTCTAGTATATAATTCTTAAAAATTTGGGTTAAGGTCTTTGTTTGTGTATACTGCTTGCATTTTTAAATGGGGAGGGGGAGGGGGGTGTTGCAAAGCCTGATGGGTTAAGGTCTTTGTTTGTGTATACTGCTCCTGACACCAGATACCTGTACTAAGATATGGGACCCAATCGCGACCAAACCCAAAGGACACCCAATTTCTTGGCCAAAATGATCCTAATGTAGTGACCTAACTTTGATTCTATAAAATATAAGGACTATATATAACATGATTCTGGCTTTGATTCTTATAAACATTGTGTTTATAAGGACTATTTATAAAATGAACGGCCCTATATTAAAGGATGATTTATAAAGTTCTTACACTCTCCCTACGACTTAGGCACTTTTCATTATCTTATTATTTTATGTAAGCCAATAATCATTTCATTTTTTGTTGATACTGAAGGTTTTCTTGATAAGCATAATGTCAGAACATATGGGCAGCAACTTCACTCAAGAAAATCTAGTATCACAAGATAGCAACAAACCTCGGAAGAAAATTGACTTCAACCGACATGGAAAAGCAATTGGAAAGAGAGCGCCTCACTTTATGCACCGTGTTGGCGAGATTGTGAAGTCACATGCGTCCATCAAGTATAATGACTGGAGGTTGGTTCTTGATCACCAAAAGGATGAAATTTGGAATGGCATATTGGTGAGATAGACATTTTTTATATTTCTTCATTAAATTTTAAGGGGTTTTTTATTTAGAATATAGTACATTAATATATGTTTTATTCCTCTTAACATATGTTTATTGCAGAAAGAATTTGAAGTACCAACCTACATCAAAAGACATCTTCAGGGTTCAATGGCGAGTGTGTTTAGGAAGCATAAAAATACTTTGCGGAAGAATTTTTGGACAAGTATCCAAATATAGAGGCACAAAAATTGAATATTCCTCCTAGAACAAAAAAAGAGGATTGGGAGCAATTCTGTGAAAATGAGTGTGGGGAAAAACCAAAAGAACGTAGAGTGAAAAATGTTGAAAACAAGAAGCGTAGTAGATGTGGACATACTGGAGGACGTAAGAGTGCTGCAATGGTTGAGGAGGAAATGGTATGTATTCTAGTGCACCTTTGTTATAGTTCAATGGTTAAAATGATATAATAATAACCATTTATGGTACAGATTCAAAAACAAGCAGATCCTACTATTCCAATTTCACGAACTGCAGTGTGGATAGAAACTCATACTAGAAAGGATAAAAGCATATTGCCGAGCGCTGTGGAGCTGATGGTGAGATAAATGACATTAGTAAAGTTTAATGCATATACATAAATATTTTTGTATTTATTTAGTAATGTTCAACATCACATTACAGGAGAAAATTAAGAAAAAGGTCGAAGAAGCTAAAAATAGTGAAAACAATAGCGACATTCATCCGTTATCAATTGATTCTGATCCTTTGACTCAAGTTCTAGGTAAGAACTCAAATGGCAGTCTTCCGGGTGTTGGTAGCCATGTTTCTAGGAGACAGTATGAGGATTGTCTTCCTTGCCATATAATGCTATTGGATGAACGAGCGGAAAAGAAGATTACAGAAAAGAATTTTGAAAGGTTGGAGTCAAAAGTTGATTTATGTTTGAACATGTCTTCGGTGAGTACCTAACATTACTTTATCAAAGCCCTAAGATATAAACTTGATTGTGTAAAATCATATTTGTGCATTAATTAATTGTTGTTATGTACTCTAGAAAAACTTCTCACAAACAGAAGTAGAAGCAATTGTTGGGTCTTCGCCGCCTGCAATGATGATGAACATGAATTTAACAAGGAAAAGACATTCCTTAGCTGAAGGAGGCTCGATGACATCTGCACGCAATGCTGTTGAAGTGGCAGACAATGAGCCTACTGAAGTGGCATGCAATCAACCTACTGAAGTGGCATGCAATCAACCTACTAAAGTGGCATGCAATCAACCTACTAAAGTGGCATGCAATCAACCTACTGAAGTTGCAAGATTGTGCGAGCTGCTTGACTGGGATGGAAACTGTCTTGCAATTGCGAAGGAGGTAGTAGATCCAATTCATCGGGGTATATGTCATGGCTATGTCTTGGAACCTGATGAATTAAAGGTGAGCATGGTTACACGAAAGGTGTTCTCTGCAAAGATTTACAAGGCTGATAAAAATTCAGAATCGAAAAAAATTGGAGAAGTTGCCCTCGGCGATTTTCTTGTGTGGAACAAGTCCTTCGTCAAATACATGGAGCCATAGTAAGTCCTATTTTCTCTTCATTATAATTCTGCTAGTACGATAATCCGCTTCATTCTTTTATTACTGCAATATAATTTGATTAGTCCTTGACATACTTGTCTTAGCTCTATAAATTTTATTGAATTATTTTCTTTTGTTCTGAATAGGTTCCTGAGAACTTTTTACTGAAGATTTGCCTCGACTTTTTGTGCGCACGAAGGAAGATTGTTGTTGATTTTTAGAAAGGCAAGCATTAGGCCATGTTTCAAATGGATTCAACTGAAGGAAACAAACATTTTTTGAGGAGCTGTTAGCAACTATAGTTGATGCTCGATATATAACTTGTTTGTTATTTTTGGTATCTGTTCAACTTTTGTTTACTTGAGCATTGATGTCAAATTTTTTTAAAGTTATAAAACTACTTGTAGTTTCTTTTCCTATCATAATAGTGTATGAGATAGTGTCCATGTTTTGCTCTTCCTCGTTTTGGCATTCAATGTGGCTTTTCTCTTGTGTGTGTTTGACTGCCTCTATTATGTACACTGTAAGCCAAGGAGCTTCTTGAACCTAGTAATGTGATGTACAATGGATCAAATGTTCAAATTGCTCAAATGTTCACTCATTGATTTGTGTTTAAGCTATTACTTATTTTTGTATGATTTAGAATAGAATAATAGGTACGCTTACAAAATGAAATTAACAAATAAATAGGTACGCTTACAAAATGTTGCAAAATTTGCCACAAGAATAATGAAAAAGTGTTACAATTTATATTTAGAAACGAGCAGAACGTGTTCCAAATTGATATTTAGAAACATTTCAAATATGTTTCAAAAATAATTTAGAAACACATCACATATTTCCAAAATCTACATTTGGAACGCTATATAACTGTTACAAACCAAATTTAGGAACGTAGTCTAACTGTTCCAAATATTGCAACGCCACTTTTAGGAACGGTTATGATATGTTCCTAAAAATATTAGGAACATACAAAAATTGTTCCTAAAGGCCTTTTTTGGTGTAGTGTTTTAGGGATAAGAATTAGGTTGGCACTAGAAATAGCTTTAGGGTATGTGGCACCTTCGAAGAAGGCTATTGCCGCTTAAGTGATGTCTTCCTTGAAAATATCCCAGCATGTGTGGAAGAATACCCCCGAAAACCCGTCCGGTCCTGGCGCACTGTGCTCGTTCAGAGCCCACACTGCATCTCTAACTTCCTGAACAGAGGGCGATTGATTCAACTGGGCGTTGTCGGTGTCGTTAATGAGGGGGGGATTTGGTCAAGGAATGATCTGTCTTTGTGGACAGTCTCTTTGGAGAATGGTTTGGAGTAGAAATCCGTAGCTTTCTCATGGATGCTCTTTTGGTCGGTGATAATGTTCCCATTGTCGTCAGCTATCCTGTGAATAGATAGCTTCTGTCTGCTCCCGGACACGCAGGCATAAAAGTACTTCGAGTTTTTGTCCCTCTCGCTGTCCTATTTCAACCTCGCTTTCTGTTTCCAGAAATCGGTTTCCACTTTGATCCTGAATTTAAGCATTACCTTGGTGAGGCCTAGGGCTCTCCTGGCCTCTGATGAGCGATTCGTGACGACCAGGGCTTCGGCGCGGGTGACGTCGTCCTCGGTGACGCGGACGGCTTGAAAGATATCTCCGTAGGCCATCTTGCTCCAGACGGACAATGCTTTCCTGGTAGCCTTAATCTTGTTGCTCACCCGAATTAGGGGGTTGGGGGAGTCCTCACGGTTCTATGCTTCCGCAATAATTCCCAGAAACTGGGGATGCCCGGTCCAGAGGTCGAGGAATTGAAAGTTCTTTTTGGGTGAGTTAGTCTTGTTTTTGATCTCGATCAACAGGGGAGTGTGGTCTGATTCTGTGGAATTGAGGTGGGACAGATTAGTGGAGATCCCCATTCCCTGCCAGAAGGTGTTCGTGAGGGCTCTGTCTAGCCTAGAGTATTGACGACGATCGTCATCCTGCATGTTGCACCAGGTGAATGCATTACCAGTGAAATGGAGAGTGGTTAAGTGGGCGTTGAAGATGAAGTTGTTAAAGTCAAGCATGGCCGGGGCGGGAGGGGGCCGGCCTCGAATTTTCTCTGTGCTGCAGGTAATCGCGTTGAAGTCCCCAATGCAGAGCCAAGGGGAGTTGGTGTGGAGGTGATGGATGTCAAAGAGGTCGTCCCAGAGTTGTTTCCTCTCCTCAACATCGCAGCTGCCATGGACCGCTGAAAGGATGGCACGAGTGGGAAGTCTTGGGTGATCGAGCCAACAGGAGATGGCTTGCCCGGAGTCATGGATGACTCCTAATTTAACGTCATTCGTGCACAGGATCCAAATATCATGTCTGCCAGCTATGGCCGAAGGAAGGCCAAGTTGCAGTTGGATAGATTTTAGTCTTTTGGAGGGGATTTTGGGTTCAAGAATGATAAGGATGTCGATCTTGTAGATTTTCTGCAGATTGATAATTCTCCTTAACGTCGGTTTGTTTCCCAGACCGCGGACATTCCAGGATAGGATGTTAAGCATTAAGGATGTTGTTGGAGGTTTTTGTTGTTCCGCTTGGCGGCGGATCTGGTTTAGATGGTTGTGGTTAAAGTGGGCCTGTGGATAGCATTGGCCTTGCTCGAGTTAGGAGGTCCTGCTTCCATTGAGGGTGGTTGATCGTTGCATGACTGCTCCTGCGGGATCTGTTGCTGATTGACCGATTCCCCTGCCGAGTCCAGGATTGGATTCTCTGGTGGGATGACTATGGAGTCACTGGTGCTTTCTGTGATGAGATTAGTATGCTGAAGGGGGATACCCACGGCCAGGACCTGAAGCCCTCTCTGAACCAGATCTGGCCCCAGGATAGCTAGTGCCTCTACCACGGGATCTTCGATAGTGAGCTGTCGGTTGACTTCGGTGGAGTCAGTGGGCTGTCCTACGCCTACCGGATTGGGGATAAACTTGGTGAGCGCGCGGTAAGCTGGGGGGAAGCTGGCTCCTCTGGGTCTTTCGCGTCCTCCAAATCAAGAGCATCGAACTGGTTGGATAGGGTGAGTGGTTGGGTGCAGTGGGGGATCAATGCTGTGCTGGGGGATTCGCTCCTGGCTGTCAAGGCGTCTCCAGATTCGAATCGAGCGTGCGAATTCGGGTGTTGTAGGAGAGGTGGCCTGGGTATCCTCTCCTCGGTAGGCTCGCTGTCTTTTCTGGGTTGTTTCTTCTTTAGTTCTGGATGAAGACGATGGCAGTGCCTCTTGAGATGACCCCTCAAGTGGCAGTGGTTGTAGAACATGATGTGGTTGTCGTAGAGGATTTATTGGATGTGGGTTTATATATATATATATATATATATATATATATATATATACCAATATTATAGGATACATAGGAATATCTATATATATTTATACGTATAGTATAAGGGGTATATTATACCATGTGGATATGGTATATGGGTATCTTGGTGCACTATGACATGTATGGTGGATATATATATATTATATGAGTAAGGAAGTAACCTAGCACCATAGGTAAGTATAGACAAACATGTAGGAGGGTATAGTAGTTGATAAATGATTAGTGATGCGGGTTTATAGCAGGATATATGAATTTATGTATGTTATATCGATAAAGGGTAAATGTTTAGATAAGGTAAAGGATATATTGGTGTACGTTATGGATAGGTAAAGGTAATAGTTTATGTAAGTGGCATTGGGTATATCCATGTATAAACAAAGGATAAATTGGCTAAGATAATCCTGGATAGTAGGTAACTAGTAGAGATGTAAGATATATGTATTAATACTTGATAATATTAGCTAGTGTGGCTAATACCTTCAAGATATGGACCTAAAAAAATCAGGTGTTAACTAACTTGGTCTAGAAAATTTAGTTTACCCAAGGTATTGACCCTAGAACTAAGATATTAACTAAAATTTAAGATATTTAAGGCAATGGCTAAGGTATAAGAAAAATGTGTGATACAGATTAAGATACCATGATACGGGATAAAGTATATAGCTATAGCCCAAGGTGTTGCTAGAAATTATAGGTAAAATTATATATTAGGATAATATATACTAGAAACCTAGTAGTATAGCCTAAAAATTTAGTAATGGAGTAGTATTAACTAGTACTGACTAGTTTGACCTAGTTAGTACTTAAAAATCAACTAATGACTTGTTAAGACCTAGTATAACTTTATAAATCTTATAAATAGATAAAATCAATCAATAATCTAGGAAATTACCTAGTTTGACAGTGCTAACCAAGATTTGACCTAATTTAACTTTTATGACCTATAATT
The DNA here is from genome assembly GCA_029216955.1 of Iris pallida. Lineage (NCBI taxonomy): Eukaryota > Viridiplantae > Streptophyta > Magnoliopsida > Asparagales > Iridaceae > Iris > Iris pallida. The sequence goes on along the minus strand of JANAVB010030816.1, from coordinate 16,413,136 downwards.
GACCTAGAAATCATATTTTAATTTAGATATCAATGATTATCACTCAAAAATACTAAATTGAAATTGATATTCCATATTTGATCTTCGAGGCTTCGTATCGGATACCGTTGATACTTTGTATCGGATCTCAGGTGAGTATATTTTCTGATAGTTTCTATTATTTGATATCTACTATGATTCTTGTATTTAGTGATGCTATATTTGATTCTGACACGATAGTACAAGGACTGTTATGTAGCTAAATCTTCAGTCATGAGATGTTACCATGATTATCGTATTGACATCGTATACGACATGTTTATTCGACACTATACATGATAGTATCATAAAATATTTCTCATGTATCATGACATGTCGTGGTTGGTTCTATTGTACTAGTTGGGGAGAGGAAAATTCTAGTAAAAGATGTGATCAAATTCCTATTGTAATTGTAGATATTGTAAGTGTTAGTCGTACACCTCACACACGATTTACCAGACAACCTTGCTATTGTACATGTTTCTAAGCCAACCATATCTTGAAACTAGTATTTCAAACACATAGTGCTTATTTATTATTCTATCTTATTTCTTGGACTATTCTTACACGTCTGTCTATTTATTTCCATTCATGTATATTATACTCCTTATATCATTTATTCTTTATACTCCTATTGCCAGGTTACATATTGGTAGATCTATTTTTTCATCATCTATCGTACTCTCTATTTACAGTTTTATAGTTTTTATCAATTAACTGGAACTATTATTAGTGGTGTGCTTGCTCCAATCCTGAGTGGATATATTTTTCCACATAATTTGGATGACGGTTTTCCTACCTACTACGGTCCACAAGATGTAGTAGACGTAGACCAAGGGACACTGATCCAGGAGGGTTTAGCTCTAGCTGAGGAGGCTTTATTAGCAATTCAGTTAGACCAGGTTATACTGGATTTGTCTCCAGCCTTATGACTCTAACATGCTATTATTTTGAGATTGTTGTTATTGGAGATAGATGATCATTAGGCTCATTGTGGACTTGTATTATGTTATGTTAGACTCCTGAATATTTCATATCATATTAATATCTTTATCGTGCCATTTATTTTCCTTTTAATCAATGTTATTGAGTATAAATATTATTATTATTTTTCCTCGTTTGGACTTGAGATATCTTGACAGGTTATGATATTTATATTGTTAGTTAGTATAGCAGACCTAGACATCGTTCTACCATAGATGCTATGGCATAGGGTGGACGTTGTCTCGTACTCGTGCCCCTACATCGAGTGCGGGTCGTAAAATGTTTTTGTAGTGGCCTATGCAGGTCAGGCTTCGCAATTAGAGCGATGTCGTGGTAGTGCAATGACTTAGTTGTACTGCTGCGAGCCTGCGATAGGATATAGGAAATAGGATATTTGGATGAGATAGTACTCAATCACAATTAGAACTCCTTAAGAGATTACCGGGATGACCCCTGAGGATCTCACTATAAACTCTATCTCGGAGACTACTTTCACTTGTCTTTTTCTATTCATTCTTGTTCGTTGTTGAATTTTATTCTTGTGGTCGATGTTGAATTACATCTTTGGAGTTCCCTGTTGACTTTCATTTAGTATCGGCTGAATTTTATGGACTAAGTTAAGGTGCATTTTGATGAGGACAGTGTGAAAGGTAAATGTCTGCTTGGTAATGGAGTCTAGAGTTTATTGCAGCCATACTAGCTGGCACAGTAAAGACATAGAGCTTGACTTTAGATATATTTATATTAGTTATAAAATTTAGAGGTTTTTGCAGCCATACCGGTTGGCGTGGTAAGAATTCTAGACAACATGATTATAGAAGTATATATCTCAGTCATTGACTCTATCGTTTATCATAGCTATGCATACTGGCATGACAAAGATTCTGGATAACATGATTATGGATAGGCATATATGATTATCAGATTGTATCTTAAATTAGTTCTTAATATATTATCCATGTCATTCCATTTCGGTTATAAAAGAATTTATTTCCATCATCTTATTATCTCAGGATATAGATATCCTTAGTTCCTCTAATCTAATTCCTTATATGATTTCATTCTATTAGTTTCAAAATTTTTTGGATAGTGTAGTAGCTTGGTAGCTTGCAGATATGTTTGTATCCTTGAGTATTTGTGTTGGTTCTTAGTATGGCTTGTGAGTCTGTGAGTGATTCCATTGGATAGGTGAGCATTATGTATCGGTGTATAAGCCTAGAAGTAACTCATAGTGTAGTACCATTTATAGCAATAGTTATAACATATGTGTCAGAGTATAGTTAACAGTTAGTATTTTAGAGTATCAAGCATGCGTCGACTATAGTTATGGAGTTAGTGACTGTGTACCAACGGTGCCTAGAGGGTGCAAGTATCCAGGATGTATCATGATTGATGAATAATAAGTGATAGGTATAGCAAATCAATTTATTATTACAGAGTGTTATTGAGGGTAATAAAATTAGGTAGGTGTATCAGTATGATATTAAATATACTGTATTGTAAGGGAGTATCAAGAGAGTAGGAGTGCAGGTGTCTAAGGCAGTGAGAGAAGGGTTTACCTAGGCCACCTGTGGCACATCAAATTGCCCTGTACCAGTAGAGGGAGACACCCCATCAAGACAAGACTTTTACGATGACTGTCGAGGGGACCGATGCTATAGGTGATGGGTTGGCAGGTTCTGTTATGATGTTCTCCTTCTTTTTCTTTTTCTTTCCATCTATTGATATGTGTGATTCATAGTATCTTATAGCTTGCACTAGTAATATTGTGTTGTAATATAGTTAGTAGTAATCCTAGATAGAGATTACAATATCGTGATAGGTAGAAACCGTAACTATTTATGTTTGGTAATCTTGGATGTTATTTTCAAAAGAATTGTAAGTTGTATAATTTTAAATGAGATTTTCTTAAGATCATGATTTGATTGGGGTGGCTTGACCATAGTAAGGATTATCAGAATTAGAGGAGACGAGATATATGAGTGATACCTATCTTTTGAAACATGAGTTATTCTTCATTTCGTGTTCTGCTTTCATCTAAAATTTCGAGGACAATTTTTTTAAGGACGGTAGGATGGTAACTACCATTTTTCAACATAGGGTATTTTGGCAATTTTTTGGATTGTTAATATATATTTTTATTCTTTATTATATATATATATATATATATATATATATATATATATATTATTTTAGTGGTTGTCTATAATTTTATTAATGTTATTTAGTGGCTAGCCAATTAGATTTTTGCAAGTGTTAGTGCTAATTATTATTAGTCAAGACCTTAGTAATTAGAATTAATTAAATTTATTTATCATTAAAGAAATATTTTTTTTAGTTGTAGAGATTCCTTCCTTTAGTTAATTATATTCTATTCATAACAAATGGAGAGCGACAAACTTGATAATTTGGCATGATAAAAATCTTACTATAAGAGATAATTTTTAATTAGGTATTCATCCATTCATTCTATTTCACCCATTAGCCTCATTCTTCCTAAAACTTCTTATTTTTCAAGCAAATCCAATTTTCTTTCAATTCCACTCATCATCACCATCATGAAGGCATAGAGCATTGAAAAGCACAAAGAAATTCATAAGGGAGGAGCTTGCTAGAAGATTGTGTCCGACTCATCCCTTCCGTGTCCAAATTCAGAATTATTTAAAGGAGGGACACACAAGTTAGGTAAATATCGATTCTTCACCAATTTCATGGTTCGGAGCAGCCTTTGAACCCATAGGAAACTTTCCATAGGTGGATTCGAATTCCTAATGATAGATCTAGGTATTAGAAGCTTTCAATTTAGTAGATCTAGTTTTTTTTATCATGAGTATTGTTGATTTCTAGGCTCATTTTCTATTTATTACGAATTCGTGAACACCAACTGTTCGATACGTATTCCCAAAGGAATTTCGTATCCTTTTTGAGTCAAAATTGTGTGCATGTGTCCGAAATACTATACGTGGTGTTGTGTCATGGTATCTCATGATACGCACGGTTAAATTTGGGTGTATACATGTATTTTTTGTCCAAAATAATCTAAATTTGCCATAATATTCATTCTCATTTTTAGTAGCTATAGTAACTTAGAAATGCCATAACTCCTAGCTTAGAACTCCATTAATCTTCTATTTTTTTAAAAAACCATATCGAAGTTAGCTTTCCAAATATATATATTAATAGGCCAAATTCGTTCTGGAACTTTCTGTAAAACCATTTGAGTGTCAGATATCTGGAAGACGAACGTGTTACGGTGTTCTCGCGATTTCGGGAGCTTCCGGAATGAAAATGCGATCCGTTAGAAGTTTCGAAAAGTTGATACCAAGGGCTATGACATACTTTAATCCTAGAATTTAGTGAATAGGTCTAATAGGTACAGTATTGATTTCAAGTAGAAAATTGATTATACGATATAGACATTTTGTGTATCCTATGAGCCTATGTAGTATGAATATCAAGTGAATATAGGTATCGAAGGTATATATATATATATATATATATATATATATATATATATATATATATATATTATTGTTAGGTAATATGTGTTAGTTAGTATATGTTAGTGTTATTAAAAATGGTTATCAAATGAGCCAAGTATAGATAAGTTATGCGTCAAGGTATTAAAGTTTTGGACAAGATATTAGTGTAATACTTAGGTATCATAAGGATATTGGTATCGTGACACTCAAGTATCATAAGTAAAATGAGTATTGTGACTTGAGTAAGGTATCCTATTTGGTATGAAGTATTAGTAGTAGAGTTAGTTGGATAAGTATCTAGAAGGATAAGATATTGGTCAAGATACTAACATATTGGATATTAGAACTAGGTAATAGATAATATCAAGATGTCAAGTGCCAAGAGTAGGATGAGTGAGTCCATGTGTGTTTTATTAGTAGGATATGGTAAGCATAGGTTATCCTGGAATAATTTTTATAGGTAATGTGATAGAATGATATATTGATATATAGGTATATAGGTAAACATATTACTATAATATATAGCTATACATGTCATAGAGTAAATATATAGCTATACATGTCATAGAGTAAGAATACAGGTATCTTGGTATCACTGGTAGGTAACCTAGGATACATATTTATGCATATATATATATATCAAAGATCAAAGATAGATATCTGGTATGTGTACATATAGAAATAAGAAAGTAGAATATATGTTATGCTACATAGGGTATAAGTAAGGTAGACAAGGTACGGTATAAAATATTGGACACTTAATGAATTAAGGTATCATACATATCATGGTAAAGGGTATGTCAAGTATTCGGTAGAACGTAGTACCTAAGGATATGCTATCTACATAGATATATAGGTGTATAGGTATATGTATACGTAGTTAAAGTAATTCTAAGGGTAAAGTTAAATACCTTAGTAGTAAGGTAACTCATGGGTATACATAGAATAGCAAGGGCACAATTTCATATTTTTTTTATATAGGTATCACATAAATATCAATATTATAGGATACATAGGAATATCTATAAATATATATTTATACATATAGTATAGGGGATATATTATACCATGTGGATATAGTATATGGGTATCTTGGAGTACTATTACATATAGGGTGAATATATATAGTATATGAGTAAGGAAGTAACCTAGCACCATAGTTAAGTATAGACAAACATGTATGAGGGTATAGTAATGGATAAATGGTTAGCGATATGGGTCTATAGTAGGATATATGGATATATGTATATTATATAGGTAAAGGATAAATATTTTGATATGGGTAAGGACATATTGGTATATGTTATAAATAGATAAAGGTAATGGTTTATGTAGTAGGCATTGGGTACATCCATGTATATATAAAGGATAAATTGGCTTAGGTAATCCTAGATAATAGGTAACTAGTAGAAATGTAAGATATATGTATTGATATTGATAATATTAGCTAGTATGGCTAATACCTTCAAGGTATGGACCTAGAAATAAGGTATTGACTAGCATGGACAAAAAAATCTAGTTTACCCAAGGTATTGACCCTAGAACTAAGATATTAACTAATAGTTAAAGTATTTAAGATACGGACTAAAGTATTAGATAAATATGTAATACAGATTAAGATATCGTGATACGGGATAAAGTAAATAGCTATAGCCCAAGATGTTGCTAGAAATCATAGGTAGGAGTATATATTAGGATAATATATGCTAGAAACTTATTAGTATAGTCTAGAAATCTAGTATAGGCCTAATATTAACTAGTAGTGACTAGTTTGACCTAGTTAGTACTTAAAAATCAAATAGTAACTTAGTAAGACCTAGAATAACTTTATAAACCTTGTAAATGGGTAAAATCAACCAATAAACTAGGAAATGACCTATTTTGACTGTTCTAACCTAGATTTGATCTAGTTTGACTTCCATGATATAGAATTGATCTAGAAATCATATTTCAATTTAGATATCAATGATTATCACTCCAAAAAATCAAATTAACCTTGATATTCCATATTTGGTCTTCGAGGCACCGTATCGGATATCGATGATACTTCATACCGGATCTCAGGCGAGTATATTCTCTGATAGTTTCCATTATTTGATATCTACTATGATTCTTGTATTTAGTGATACTATATTTGATTCTGACATGACTATGTTGCCCTTATTTAAATTAAACAAAGATACAATAAAACCACTAAAAATTTTATTGAAAGATTCTGCCGTGAGGTACTTAAAATGCCCCTAGGAACTCCATCTACTGTAACAATAGACACCTGCAAATTAAACTTGTTGCCTATTATCAGCATATGGACCGGACCAACACAATTCTAAGACTGGCCTTCTTTTATTGTAAATGCCAAAGCTACGGAGGTTAGTGCTGAGAAATTTAAACAGTTAGGAGTTCAAATGGCTAATCCTAACCAAGATGAACATTCTACATCTGACAACAATAATCGCCAGAATAATTGCAAGGGCAAGGAAACGTTGACCATCAATCTAAAGGGCAAGGAATCATTGGCTGTCAATGTTGCTCATCCTACACCCACTCCATCAGCACCACCACTGTAAACCCCCTAAATTTCTACTACGATTTAAAAAAAAATTGTATTTATTTTGTACTTCGTATCTGCACGTCACATGCGAGTTTGCATTGTTGTATTTGTGTAGCGTGCGAGAATTGCATTTCGTATTTGTTCGACGAATGTAAATATGTATCGAGGTACATATTCTAGAAAAATATTTTATTTATAAATTTTATTTTATATAGGAAAGTACATGTTCAGATAAATTTAATAAATATTTATTTTGTATAAAAGAGTTATTTTGTTCGTCGTTTAAAAATAAGTAGTGATTTGGAAATTGTGGTTTATATGAAATGTATTCCAAATATTTTACAAAATTGGAAATTTGTTTATTGATATATTTTGTTATTTATAAAAGCAATTTTATGAGTTAATATTTAAGTAATTATCTTGATTTTCAAAATTAATTAATGCTATATTTTAATATTTATGAAAAAGATATTTAAAATTTTATTTTATTTAATATTTGAATTATTTTGATAATTTAAATTTGAAAAAAAATTATTTTAAATTAAAGGAAGTTTATCTAGATCGATTTGATTTTGATTGCTTATATTCTAAATCGATTTTAATAAAAAGATAGAATTATCCATCGGAGTTTAAACCATTGCACGTCTTTATCCAACTGGGAATTTCCACCTCCTATATAAGGAGAGGTACTCATCCGTAAAAAATTTCCATCTACCAACTTGTGCATCGTGTTTGTGCCGTGCCCTTCCCATCCATTATATCCGTTCCAATACAATTACATTACCATCTCCGTGTCTGACAACCCCAGACACACCTGCCCCATGTCGTGTAGGACACGACACCCCGACACATACAATCAGTACACTACAACCGACCCTAATCCTAAATTTCCCTAGCCGCCTCTGTCGGCCACCTTCTTCGCTGTTGCCAAAGACTGTCCTTCACCGTCACCACCGTGTCCAACTCGGACAGAATTCCCCAACCTCCTCAACGCCACCAGCACCGTCATGACCACCTCCTCATCTTTCTTCAGAGAAGCATCGGTCGGGCGAAGATCCTCCAGCGCGCTCTAGACCGCCGCCAACCTGCCCTCGCCTGAGCCTCCCTCCGGTGTCTCCAACGAGCCGCCGAGCTCTCCTAGCCAGCGAGCACCACGCCGCATTTTCTCTGCCGCCGTCGGTGAGTTCCTCCATCCTCTTTCCCTCTCTCTCTCGGCTACTCTCTCTCTCCACCTTTTTTTCTCTTCTTTTAAAGACAGCAGTGCTGTCATAACCATTTTCATTTTATTATTATTATTATTATTATTATTATTATTATTATTATTATTATTATTATTATTATTATTATTATTATCATCATTACTATTATCATGTTTTTATTATTATTATTATTATTATTATTATTATTATTATTATTATCATTACTGTTATTATTATTATTATTATTATATATTACTGTTATTATTATTTTTATTATTATTGTTATTAGTATTATTATTACTATTATTGTTATTATTATTATTATTATTATTATTATTATTATTTAGGATTACTGCTATTATTATTAAGCTTAACACTATTGAAATATTTTTACCAAATATCAAAAAATTTAAATAGCAAATTTAGTTTTAAACCTAAAATATATTGTTATATATTTATAGGACATGGTGAATACGTTTTACCTAAATTATTTTTTATTTTTTTAAAGAATATCGTGATTAGTAAAATACAGTTTTAAATATATTATAAATATCTCTCGATTTTAAATATCTTGACGCTTAAAGTGTATCTTCTTGATTATAAAATAATTTATGGTATTTTTCAATATTTATCTAATTAATAAAATATAGATTTCTACTAAAATCTTTACGAACTTAGAATGATTGTAGCCTAAAATTATTTTCGGTTCTTCAAGTATTTATATGGACATGTATTTAGCTAATAAAAGGGTATTTTCCAAAATTGTAAATAGAAGGTATTTTTAATTACGTAAATTTGTTGTGAAAGTAGTTTTCAAAATTAGTACATATATTTATTTCCACAAATTCTCTTCAACTATCTTAGCTGATCATGACTAATCGTACACTTACTTTCTTCCCGATTTTGGACCCAATGCCTCGATCATGGCTATTGGACTGTTGGGACATGACGGAATATCGTACCACTAGGTGACACACCAGGCAAGATACCTTGCCATAATTTAATATTTATAAATTAGTCTGCATTTTATTTATTGCATATCACTGTGTATATATTTTCAGTTCTTTTAACTGTACCATTATTACAATTCCTGATCTAGTACCTGCTCAGTGATATTAGCTATATTTTGTTATTATCCTTCGATTGCATATGGACCTAGAGTTAAGGGACTACCACTAGTTTAGTGTATTACATAAACTTTGACACTGATGTGCCACGAGATATATGAGTTGTGAGTAGCATATAGTATCCGGACTTGCGTGTTGGCTGATCACTGATGCGTATAAGACGTGCTTTAGGTCAAATTGTCAATAGTTGTATGTTAGAAGACTTGAAGATTAGTAGTGTTATATGGTTGTGGATGCGACATGATAGGTACATTGGGTGGAAAGAACATTACCTGACGTATGGGCTTCTTTGTACTTCCCTGATTACCTGTGCGGTCCTCCGGAGATGCAGGCTCCAGGTGCCCTCTGACATTTTCCAGAGCGTTACGGACATAGCCCCTTGTACATGATGCCCTCTGACGATCTTCGGACGTTACGAACGTAGGCCCCTGGTGCCCTATGTGAGCCCCTAGATATTTTAGAATATTTTTAAATAAGGAATTATAAATTTAAATAGCATTTATATCCTTAAAATAAATTATTATAATTATTAGGAATTTTCTAAGATTTTTAAATAATTTTTAAAGCCAGAAATATCAATTTGCAATTATTTAAATTATTTTTATATTAGATTGCAATTTATTAAATTATTTTAATTACTTTTTGCAAATATTTAAATGTTTTAAATGCAGCTTGTAATGTTCTAATTGTCTGTGCAAATTTTATTTGCACAAAGCTGTGCGGGGGGGGGGGGGGGGGGGGCTTTATGCAAATTGGACTTTTGCATATATTAGGGCGGTGGGGATTTTGTGCTATTCATGAAATGTGGGGGGGGTTTGCAGAATCCTGTTGACCACCGCCTTCGTCCCCGACTAATCCCGCCGATCGATGGCTAACTGAAACCCTAATCCCTAAATCTAACCCTAAACCCTAATCGAAACCCTAATCTAAACCTAGCCCGACCCTATAAATAGACCCCCGACCCGAAACCCTAACCCTATTATACTCTCCAACCGCCCTAGCCACGCCCTAGCTCGTCTTCTCCGACCGCCCTCGCTGGAACCCTAAATCTAGGTTTCAAACCACCCAGAGCCACTTCCCGACGAACCACCACCGCCAATCGACGCGTCTCGACGAGGCGACTCGGCCACTATTTTTCTTCGGCCACCCCGACGTCTCCTCCGCCGTGCAACGCCCCCGACAGCCACCGCCCATCGGACACGTATGTGTCACTCTCTCTATGTATCGTGTCGTGTCTCGTGTACACGTGTGTGGACTCGCCCAGTGTCGAGGAACCCAGTGGTGTGCATGGACACGCGAGATTTGTGTCTTACGTGTCGTGCTAGCCGCAGACACAGGTCTCGGTGTCGGATTATATACTCGTATCCCTAACTGTCTGGACACGGGTTAAATTATAATGGGTTATCGGGTTTAAATTTATGTTAACGGGTTTAAACCCGCACAGTAATGGGTATTTACTTAATGGGTTTACTGTTCATAATGGGTTTTGGGTTTGGGCCCAATGGGTTTGGGCTGGATTTTATATATAAATATGTATGTATATATTTATATATATGTATATATGTATATATGTATGTATATGTATATATATTTATATATTATGTATATTTTTGTTAAGTATATTTTATATATATACTGTTTGTATATATATAAATACTGTTTATATATATTTATATATATACTTCCTTATATGTATATATGTATATATATATATATATATATATATATATAATTATATATGTTATTAATATGTATATATATATATATATATATATATATATATATATATATATATATATATATATATATATATATATGTATATGCGTTTACTAAATTATATGTATATATATTTCTAAGTATGTAGATATAACTTTGTGCTATGTTATTATGTATAAATTTACAAGTTATTTTATTATTTAATTTTATAACTTGTATATTTCCCTACTTTAATATATATATATATATATATATATATATATATATTAATACATGTAATTTTGTATTTCGATTGATTACGGCCATTTGAGTCCAGACCTAGCATGCGTTTTGTGGACTCAAATGAGCCTAAATACATTCAAGACCTGTACGAGTCATATCAGACTTGATTCATGGCTTTGGGTCCCGTATCTGGACTCTGGTTCAATTTCGTATACGTGGATAAAATAGTAAATAATTAATTATTTAATTTCTAAAAATTATAACTTGCTGTATTTGAATTTTTGTATATATTTTAGTTGCTGTAAAAATATGGTAAAAATTGTATTTAAAAAAATGTTAATTTAGCTAATTTAATATAATTTGCCAGGATTTAATTAGTTCTTTTGGCATTTTATAAAAATCGGAAAACAAAACTCATTTTCAGAGAACTTATGCTTACTGATTTTTAATAAATATCTATGAGGGTTTTTAAATTTCAGAAAAATTAGTATAAATTTCTATAATTAACAAGGATTATTTTGGTACTTTACTTTATATATAATTGAGCTTTTTTCTGATCTTAATAATTATTGGAACACAGTGTACAGTCTGATTTATTTATTGAATAATTACGACTTGCGATGTATTGTATAATTTTGGGATATTGTAGTATTGGACCTCACCATACCATAGTGTAAAGGCCCTAGAAATTTGGTTTAGGTATTTTATCACCTCCACATTGGTCTCCTATGCTAAAGTTGTCATTTGGCTAGGTGTCCAGTCAGAAAGTCGTGTCACACAACTAGTGTCCTAGTATTTAACTTAGTATAAAAACTAAGTTTATGTATTATGTTTACAGTGATGAGGCACCAGGATATCTATAGCTTCATATACATACACTTGCTTTGCATAAGGCAAGTACCTCTATAAATTTTATTTACTGCATCTAATGAATTGTGTATAAACCATGTTAAATATCGATACTTAAACTACAAGTCATATCTCTCCATGTATCAAATACTTTATACTGCTCTCAGTATCCTCCATATTTTATACAATTCTTGTATCTCTCACATATTTAGAATCTGGGTTATGGTAAACTGATAGTTGAGTACGTGATCATGCCTCCTTTACCGTACTCGAGCAAAGTTTTATTTTATATGTTACTTCACCGTAGGCCTTTCTCTCAAAGCAGTATTTGTGCGTATGTACATCTATCGCCGTGTCACTTGTACAAAAGTACATTTTATTTACATGTGCCCTCGTATATTGTACACCTATTGACGATCACGTACCTGCTACTGTTTTAAACATTACATATATATCTGTCTCTATGACATATGTATCCCTACCATGATAGATTGTGATATGCCATGATTCCTGTTTATTACACTCATGTTCATTTCATGTTTCGTATATTTAGTTTACTAGAATCAGTACTTGCTCCCGTTCTGACAGGATAACGTTGCAGGTATACTTACCGAGGAGGAGTTGCTATGTGATTCCTATTATGGAGTTGCCGTCGAGGATCAGACTTTACCTTACGATGATGTACCTACGAGAAAACTTGTCTAGTTTGTGTAGTTGCTCGGGACTTTTGAGAGTAGTCATATTGTTAGACCATGTATTTTGATACTGGACCTGTATCCAGTTTTATGTCTTGACTATGTATTTGGAACATATTTATATACGAGATGATTTTGTGTTTGGGATATATTCTGACTCAATATAATATATAGAACTGTTAACACACTTTGATCTTATCTTTTTTGTCTTTAGAACAGCTTACTACGCTTTATCTCAAGCGTAGGCTGGACATGACTCGGCTCGGCCCAACAATTTGGTTAGCGGATCATGACATGTTTATAGTGGTGGCCCATGCAGGTCCTAACTAAATTATTTGGTTACGTTATTGTACCAAGCATGCCTGCAATTAGGAACTTAAGGTAACTAGACAACACTAGGAATAATATTTAGAACACCTAAAGGATTACTAGGATTGTAACATAGGAAACGCATCGCATCATATGCTCGATATTACAAATTAGACTTTCTTGTTGTTTATGATTGTTTACTTAAAAGAGTCCTTATAAGTTCTTTTATTTATTAGATGGTGCTCAACCGCTCGTCCCAGTATGTCACACCTGAAAATGGTACACTTTTTATCCAGTCGATTGACCAGTTGACCGATGCACCTCCACCTCCACCTACCATACTCCCCCCACTCCACAAATCCACCAACCCAGATGCCTCCACCACCTTCCACATCACAGTCCCAGCAGGACCCGATACTCCCACCACCACCTATTAGTATACCTGCCCAGGCTTTCGTCACTCTCGACGGAAACCAACTGCTCACTCTAATCCAGGGGTTCCTAACGACCCATCAGGAACAGTCATCCTACTCCGCCAAAGCATAGAGCATTTTGAGGAGCGTACCATGGTCCCACCACCGGTAGAGCTACGGTAGAGAGCGGGGAACATCAAGGACTACATGATCTTGAACTCCAGGGAGTTCATGGGGACTGAGGGCATTATAGTAGCAGATGACTGGCTACTCGGTAGAGAGGAAGCTCCTTGGAGCTAGGTTGCCGGATGACCTTCAGGTCAAGGTAGCAGGATTTTAGCTGACAGACTTGGCAGGAGTTTGGTTCAGGAATGAGCCACTATTCACGAGAGGAAGGGCCACATGGGATCAGCTTAAGATCCAGTTCAAGAAGAAATTCTTCTCGACCACCGCTAGAGTAGCCATAGGACTACAATTCCAGAACGTGCAGCAGGGAAACCGTTCTGTTGACGAGTACGCGACAGAGTTTAGTCGTTTGAGTTGTTTCGCTCATAGTCTGGTTGTAGACCCAGAGGAGATGACGCGTAGGTTTTGTCATGGTCATGTCCCAGACATTGGCATTCTCCTAGTAGCGAATGGGACGACTGACTACTACCAGAGCCTACAGTTGGCCCGGAGCATAGAGGAGCGTCTTCAGTCTTGCAAGAGACCTACTTCTGTACACCACGAGGGACCTTCCAAGTGCCAGGCTTTCCAGTCGAGGGCACCGGTGTCGCACCAGCAGACATATCGTCCTCCCACACCATATCACCCAACCCCACCAGCTAGAGCCCCGGGACCACAGCAGCAGAAGGTAGCTCTATGTATATTTTGTAGGAGGCCAGGGCATGATTACTCTATCTGTAGAAAGAGGTTGAGGCAGTGCTTAGCTTGCGGGTCTGCCACCGACCAGCTTCGGAAATGCCCAGTAGCGAGGGTACCAGGTGCTGGACCACCACCTAGAGGACCGCCGCTTCCGACGCAGCAGTAGAGGTTCGGGCAACATCTGCAACAGCACAAGGGACCCCAGGGGAAGGCTTATAGTCTGGCTCTTGAGGCAGAGCTGGAGCAGGTTTCGGAGCCAGATTATTTGGCCGACGTCATCACAGGTCATGTTTATTTGCATACTTTTCTAGCTCTATGCTTGTTTGATTCCGGTGCATCGTATAGCTTCTGTCATTAGAGTTTTTGTATAAATACCACTTAGTAGCTACACCTACCGAGGAGATGAGTAGAGTAATGACGGGAGGAGGACCAGTACCCATTAGAGCTATCTATAGATGCTCTATTACTATAGCTGGGAGAGAGTTTGGGGGACGATTCTTTGTGATGCCACTTCCCGGGTATGATATGAATGGACTGGCTTAGCTATGCTCACGTAGCGATAGACTGTCATGAGGGTAGTATTCTGTTTAGTCCCCCAGGCACGACACCATTCAGTGTCAAAAGGACAAAGCCGAAGATCAGCCTGGAGCCAAACTGTTGTGCGACAATTGGGGAGTTAGCACTGCCACACCCTATCAACAGGAAATTTATAGATGTATTCCCAAAGGATCTTCCAGGACTTCCGTCAGACAGAGAGGTGGAGTTCACTATAGATTTAGTACCGAGTTCATCACCAGTATCCCGGGCTTGCTATAGAGTGAACCCCAAGGAGGCCGTAGAGATGAAGGAGCAGATTGATGACCTGTTGAAAAAGGGTTTAATTAGATCTAGTGCTTCTCCATGGGGAACGCCAGTGCTCTTTGTACCGAAGAAGGATGGTACAGTCCGGTCGTGTATTGACTACCGGGTATTGAATACCATCACCAATAAGAACAAATATCCTCTGCCCAGGATAGATGATTTGTTCGACTAGTTGAGTGGAAGAAGGTATTTTCCATGATAGATTTGAGATCCGGTTACCACCAGGTGAAAGTCAGGGCTGAAGACATCCAGAAGACGGTGTTCAACATGAAGTACGGGCAGTACGAGTTTTTGTTGATGCCATTTAGTCTCACAAATGCGCCAGCTGTCTTTATGAACTTGATGAATAAGATATTTCACCAGTATCTGGATAAGTTCGTCATGGTGTTTATCGACGAAATCCTGATATACTCGAAGACGCCGAAGGAGCACGCAGAGCACTTGCGGACAGTTTTAGGGATTCTGAGGAAGGAGAGGTTGTATGCCAAATTATCAAAGTACGAGTTTTTTTGGACCGAGTGGAGTTTCTCGGTCATGTGGTCACTGGAGAGGGGATCTCAGTGGATCCCAAGAAGATTGCTGCCGTCGAGACATGGAAGGCTCCAACATCAGTTTCAGAGATCAGGAGTTTCTTGGATTTAGTAGGCTACTATAAGAAGTTCCTCCAGGACTTTGCTAGGATAGCTGAACCCATGACGAAGCTGATGTGGAAGGACGCAGAGTACATCTGGTCAGAGGACTGCCAGGCAGCATTTGAGGAGTTGAAGAGGAGGCTGACGACCGCTCCAGTTTTGACATTACCTTCAGGATCTGAAGGTTTTACCTTTTACAGCGATGCTTCGAAAAAGGGGCTAGGATGTGTCCTACAGCAGCATGGGAAAGTGATTGCTTATGCATTTAGGTAATTACGGACTCATTAACGGAACTATCCTACCCACGACCTAGAGTTAGCTGCGGTGATCTTTGCACTCAAGTTGTGGAAACACTACTTATACGGAGGGCGAGTGGAAATCTTTACTGACCACAAGAACTTAAAGTATGTGTTCACGCAGAAGGAGCTGTGCATGAGGCAAAGATGATGGTTGGAGTTGATAAAAGACTTCGATATCGATTTACAGTATCACCCCGGAAAGGCAAATGTGGTGGCGGATGTGCTGAAGAGGCATCCGATGGCATGGTATCTGATGATAGATCGATATTTACGGAAAGATCTAGAGAAGCTCGGTAACGAAATAGTTCGGCCAGGATCAGTGATACAGATGATGGCGCTGGACATTCATTCAGGTTTGATAGAGCATATCAAGGAGACTCAGTCTACACATGAGAGCCTCCGCAGACTCAGAGTCCAGGCTTTAGCTGGATTGCTAGATGACTTCACCGTAGCAGAGGATGGATCCTTGAGGTACGGCAGCCGGTTATGCATGCCGAAGGAAGAGTTGATAGAGGCAGTCTTGCAGGAGGCGTACCGATTGCGATATTATATTCACCCTGGTGCCAACAAGATGTACCGTGACTTGCGAGAACATCTTTGCTGGTACGGGATGAAGAGAGATGTATCACGTTTCATTTCGAGGTGCCTAGTTTTCCAGCAGGTCAAGGCGTAGCGTCAGAGGCCAGCTGGTTATTGCAGCTGTTATCCATTCCCGAGTGGAAGTGGGAACATATCACGATGGACTTCGTTTCAGGGCTTCCTCGTTCCCAAGGAGGGAAGGATGCCATTTGGGTCATCGTTGACAGGCTGACGAAGTGTGCTCACTTTACACCCTTAAAGGTGGGGTTCTCCACAGAGAAGTTGGCAAAGCTATACATGCAGCAGATAGTTCGCTTGTACGAAGTACCGGTATGCATCGTACTGGACCAGGATAGCAGATTCATGTCCCATTATTGGAGAAGCTTGTAGGAGGAGTTGGGCAGTCGGCTCAAGTTCAGTACAGCGTACCACCCACAGACCGATGGACAGTCCGAAAGGACGATTCAGACGCTAGAGGACATGCTGATGACTTGTGTGCTGGACTTTGGCAGATCATGGAAGAGCCATCTGCACTTGGTAGAGTTTTCATACAACAACAGCTACCAAACAAGCATCGGTATGTCTCCTTTCGAGGCACTATATAGACGACGATGTCGTACACCGCTCTTTTAGGATGATGTTGGGGATAGAGTTATGCTTGGGCTAGAGATGATCACTGATGTAGCAGAGAAGGTCAGGATGATCAGAGACAGACTCAGAGTTGCTCAGGACAGGCAGAAACACTGGACCGATGCTAGTCGTAGATCGATGGAGTTCGCCGACGGAGATATGGTACTGGTGAAGATATCACCTACTAGAGGGACGATCCGGTTCGGACGAGGCGACAAGTTGAGCCCTAGATACATTGGACCGTTCAAGATACTCGGCAGGATCAGAGAGGTAGCTTACAGGATTGTACTTCCACCCAACCTAGCAGGAGTTCATGATGTCTTTCATGTATCCCAGCTGAGGAGATACGTTCCAGTCCCAGCCATGTGCTAGATCATTCGGAGTTAGAGATCGGCCCGAGCCTTGTGGTTACTGAGCAGCCAGTGGAGATATTGGACCGGAGGGAGAAGAGGCTGAGAAACAAAGTCGTACCCTTGGTTCGAGTAGCTTGGAGCCGTCACTCTCCGGGAGAATCTACTTGGAAGAGGGAGTCGGACATGAGGGAGAGATATCCTTACTTGTTCGACCCAACAGTCGCGAGGGAACCACCCGTTTTCGCTTGATTCCTTAGAGGTTAGTCTTAATAGTAGCCTTAGTCTTTGTTTGCATTGCTTGCTATATTAAATATTTGTAGTGTCTTCTATCCTTGTGAATTTCGAGGACAAAATTTTTCAAGGAAGGAAGATTTGTGAGCCCCTACATATTTTAAAATATTTTTAAATAAGGAATTATAATTTTAAATAGCATTTATATCCCTAAAGTAAATTATTATAATTATTAGGAATTTTCTAGGATTTTTAAATAATTTTTAAAGCAAAAAATATCAATTTGCAATTATTTAAATTGTTTTTATATCAGATTACAATTTATTAAAATTTTTTAATTACTTTTTGCAAATATTTAAATGTTTTAAGTTGTTTTAAACCCCCTAAATTTCTACTACGATGTTAAAAAAAAAATATTTTTGTATTTATTTTGTACTTCGTATCTGCACGTCGCATACGGATTCGCATTGTTGTATTTGTGTAGCGTACGAGAATTGTGTTTCGTATTTGCTCGACGAATGCGAATATGTGTCGAGGTACATATTCTAGAAAAATATTTTATTTATAAATTTTATTTTATATAGGAAAGTACATGTTCAAATAAATGTGATAAATATTTTATTTTGTATAAAAGAGTTATTTTGTTCGTCGTTTTAAAATAAGAAGTGATTTGGAAATTGTGGTTTATATGAAATGTATTCCAAATATTTTGCGAAATTGGAAATTTGTTTATTAATATATTTTGTTATTTATAAAAGGTATTTTATGAGTTAATATTTAAGTAATTATCTTAATTTTTGAAATTAATTAATGATATATTTTAATATTTATGAAAAAGATATTTAAAATTTTGTTTTATTTAATATTTGAATTATTTTGATAATTTAAAATTGGAAAAGATTTTATTTTAAATTAAAGGAAGTTTATCTGGATCGATTTGATTTTGATTGCTTAAATTCTAAATCGATTTTAATAAAAAGATGGAATTATCCATCGGGGTTTAAACCATTGCACGTCTTTATCCAACTGGGAATTCCCACCTCCTATATAAGGAGAGGTACTCATCCATAAAAATTTTTCATCCACCAACTTGTACATCGTGTCTGTGCCGTGCCCTTTCCATCCATTATATCTGTTCCAGTACAATTACATTACCATCTCCGTGTCGGACAACCCCAGACACACCCGCCCCATGTCGCGCAGGATACGACACCCTGACACATACAATCAGTACACTACAACCAAACCTAATCCTAAATTTCCCTAGCCGCCTCTGTCGGCCACCTCCCTCGCTGTTGCCAAAGCCTGTCCTTCACCATCACCATCGTATCCAACTCGGACAGAATTCCCAACCTCCTCAACGCCACCAGCACTGTCATGACCACCTCCCGATCACCATCAACCTCACCATCGGGATCCCTACCATGGTCACTCACCGCTGTAACAACCAGCGACCCCGAGTCACCACCGTGGTCACCCCGGACCCGTCGCCACTGCGTCCTCACCCCCTCCTCTAAACCCACCAGCTAGCAACCTACATCATCGTCGTATTCCTCCCTCGGCACCACCGCCGACATCCTCCCTACCGTGTCACCACAACCACTATTGCCACCGCCAGACCCGAACCCAGAACTGGTGGCGACGCCTACGGCACCACCCCCATCAACGATACCATGCCAGCAACCAAAAACCCCCAAATCTCATCGCCACTCCGCCGGATGGAAATAGTAGGGAGGGGAGACCCTTAGCTATCATCAGCCGCCGCCGTCCCCATGCCCACGTCGTCGCCTCCGACGAGAAAGTGCTCCACCGCGTGCCGCGCAGACTAGGCCGAGCGCGGAGCTCGATTTCTGCACCCCTATCCGGCCTCCCATTTCCCCCTCCGTTTAACACCTCCGTTCCGCCGCCTCGCTTGTGGACGGCCCCGTGAGCGTGCACCAACAGACGCTCCTCCTCGTCGTTCTTCGGAGAAGCGTCGGCCGGGCGAAGATCCTCCAGCGCGCTCTGGACCGCCGCCATCCCGCCCTGGCCTGAGCCTCCCTCCGACATATCCGAAGAGCCGCCGAGCACTCCTAGCCATCGAGCACCGCGTCGCATTTTTCCCGCCGCCGCCGGTGAGTTTCTCCATCCTCTTCCCCTCTCTCTCTCTCGACTGCTCTCTCTTTCTCTCTCCACCTTTTTTTTCTCTTCTTTTAAAGACAGCAGTACTGTCATAACTATTTTCATTTTATTATTATTATTATTATTATTATCTTTATTACTGTTATCATTTTTATTATTATTATTATTATTATTATTATTATTATTATTATTATTATTATTACTGTTATTATTATTATTATTATTATTATTATTATATATTAATGTTATTATTATTATTATTATTATTATTGTTATCAGTATTATTATTATTTTATTATTATTATTTTATTATTATTTAGGGTTACTGCTATTATAATTAAGCTTAACACTGTTGAAATATTTTTACCAAATATCAAAAATTTTAAAAAGCAAATTTAGTTTTAAACCTAAAATATATTGTTATATATTCATAGGACATGGTGAATAGGTTTAACCTAAATTATTTTTTTATTTTTCTAAAGAATATCGTGATTAGTAAAATACAGTTTTAAATATATTATAAATATCTCTCGATTTTAAATATCTTGACGCATAAAGTGTATCTTCTTGATTATAAAATAATTTATGGTATTTTTTAATATTTATTTAATTAATAAAATATAGATTTCTACTAAAATCTTTACGAACTTAGAATGATTGTAGCCTAAAATTATTTTCGGTTCTTCAAGTATTTATATGGACATGTATTTGGCTAATAAAAAGGTATTTTCCAAAATTGTAAATAGAATATATTTTTAATTACGTAAATTTATTATGAAAGTAGTTTTCAAAATTAGTACATATATTTATTTCCACAAATTCTCTTCAACTATCTTAGCTGATCATGACTAATCGTACCCTTACTTCCTTCCCGATTTCGGACCCTACGTCTCGATCATGGCTATTGGACTGTTGGGACATGACGGAACATCGCACCACCAGGCGACACACCAGGAAAGATACCTTACCATAATTAGTCTGTATTTTATTTATTGCATATCACTGTGTATTTATTTTCAGTTCTTTTAATTGTACCATTATTACAGTTCTTGATCTAGTGCCTGCTCAGTGATATTTGCTGTATTTTGTTATTATCCTTTGATTGCATATAGACCTAGAGTTAAGGAACTACCAGTAGTTTAGTGCATTACATAAACTTTGACACTGATGTGCCGCAGAATGTGTGAGTTGGGAGTAGCATATAGCATCCGGACTTGCGCGTTGGCTGATCACTGATGCGTATAGGATGTACGTTAGGTCTAAATGTCACTAAATGTCAATAGTTGTATGTTAGAGACTTGACGGTTAGTAGTTTTACATAGTCGTGGATGCGACATGATAGGTACATTGGGTACGGAGAACATTACCTAACGTATGGGCTTCTTTGCACTTTCCTGATTACTAGTGCGCTCCTCCGGAGACGCAGGCTTCAGGTGCCCTCTGACATTTTCCAGAGCGTTAAGGACGTAGCCCCTTGTACATGATGCCCTCTAACGATCTTTGGACGTTACGGACGTAGGCCCCTGGTGCCCTGGGACTATGCCGATCCCATTTTCAGCCAGGGTTCATACGTCGAAAGGACTGTTTCTCAGCTTCATGTTCACTTTGGTATGGTTAGATTACCTTATTGTTGTCTTATCACTTACTTTTGTTTGTGGCATATTTTATATTCATTAATTATATGGCATGTTTATTGTATCCTATTACGTCCCTCTGAGAACCTGGTTATCTCGTCAGGTGTATGCTCTTATCTTTCACAGGTGTTCTAGCCGTGGCCATGATCGTCACTATTTTTGCAAGGATGATTGCACTTAGATCATCTTCGCTTCGCTCGACCAAATCATTTTCCTTGTATAATTCTTTCTGATTTAAATTAGTTGATAGTTAATTTGTCTCCGCCCAACGATTGTATACATGAGAAATTCAAAGTTGCTTTTATATCATTATTTATCTTTGTGGATGAGATTTAGTGCCTTGGTTACTGCATTTTACAGCTTATGTATACATACGACGGTCTATATACTTCGTATGTATGCAGCTGGCATGATTACGTTCTAGTCGTTCTATTTTTGGGACTGGGGCGTTACAACAACAAAAAGCACCTCGTCCAAAAGAAGAGTACTCTTTCGATCAAGATAATATCATGAGCATCTTTGATTGCTTGATCAAAAGTAATAAGCTTCAACTGCCGGAGGCGAAACAGCCAGAGGAAGTTGGTAAAAATGATCATCCTAAATATTGTGTTTATCACAGGTTCATAGGTCATCCAACTCGAGCATGCTACGTACTCAAGGGCAAAATCCAAAAGATGGTCAACTCTGGTACAGTTACTCTCTAACAGGATGAGAAGACTGTGACGGCCAATGTTGTCTCTGTGCAATTTGGTGACTTTCTACCTCAACTAGCACAAGATGGTGTCGTCCCCATTCCGAAGGCTACTTTTGAGATCGTAAATCTTCTACCTCCCTAAAATGAGGGCGTTGTTCCGTTATCCACTGACAAAGGAGAAATTATATGGATTCATCCAGATCTAGTGGCAGAATTTGAAGTGCCTTCTTCTTCCAATCAAAAGAAGCATTTAAAAACTAAATCGAAGAGCTGCAACATGGTATCCTTTGAACCTTTGTAGCAGAAGAAGAAATTTTAATCGGCACCAGATCTGGGAGACCTTACCTCCGAGAGTATCTCGAAACTCAAGAGAATCCTTCTCTATCTCCTGATGTTATTCCTGTATCACCTTTCCCTGTTGAGAATATACCATCTACATCTTCGCCAGTAGTGGAACCAATTCCTCTAAACTAACATCAGCAGATAAGGAAAAGCAACCTGTCCACTTTGATAAAGCATTAAAGAAGTCTTCATCTCTCGGACTTGAGAAGCCATATAATTTTGATATACTGGCTCAATTGGCTAACACTCCAGCGAGATTGTCAATCTTTGAACTCTTACGTCTCTCAAAAAAGACTCGAAAAACGTTAAGTGAGGCCTTGATACAGGCTGATGCTTGTCTTGCTCTCCTCAAGAAGCCTGAAAAGGAGCCTGTCAGTTGTACACATTATTATAGTATATTTGAACTCATGCCCAACATTACCTTTATAGAATATGACATGTTGTTAGAAGACAATCGTCATGATCGTCCTCTCTACTTCACGGGATATGTGGACACCATGAAAGTCGATCGCATTCTGATTGACCCAGGGTCTGCACTTAGCATCATGCCGAAGACTCTGCTGGACGCTTTGAAGATCCTAGTGCACAATCTTTCTACTACTATCACAACTATCTTGGGGTTCAATCAAGAAAAATATGAACGTTTGGGGAAGATACGCCAGAAACTTCAAATCGGCAATCTTCGTACGAAGGTGACTTGCTACGTGACTGATAATCATGGCCTCAAACAATACTTTGCTGGGAAGACCATTCCTCCATGAACATAACATTGTACCTTCTACTCTCCACCAATGTTTCAAATATGTGGATGGCAATAGAGAACTACAGAAAGAAGTTGAAGACTTAAATCCTTTCAAGGGGGTTGAAGCATACTGCAATGATTCTCTCATTTACAAAGAGGAATTCATGAAGGTGGTATTAGCAATGGATACTGACGAAGAATAGAAAGGCGTGCCAAATGACACTCTGGTGATCCCTGTCAAAGGACGTACTTCCTGTTCTCAGTCTTCTAAGACATTGACTATTTACCGTCCTTCTCACAAGAAGCAGCCTCCTGGTGTTAGGTAGGAACAAAGGGAGCTCACCTCTTCTGATCCACTTGTAATCGACCTTCGTCATAAAAAAACCCTTCCTCATTCTCGTTCTTCTTCTCCTCCTTTGGTTATCAATCTGACTAAGCCTTCTAAGGCTAAAAGTCATATTGTAAATGATGATGTAAAGATTAATAAAGTAGCATCTCCTTTGTAGTATACCGATGTATCTTATCATACTCGATGTTATTTGGATATGCAAGATAGCTTCAAACCACTTACAATAGGAGTCGTACCATCTCTCCAAAATATGGTGTCATTTGAATCAATACAAGAATCGTTCTTCCTAGTGCCTTTTCGAAAGAAAGGCAAAACTCCTATACTTTTTAGTAAAAGAACAGAACAAAAAATCATGCCTGGCAGTGATAATAAGGATGATACAGAAAGGCTACAACTACGTCATTATAGTCCACAATCCAAGGCAATCATCCGTAAAATGGGCTATGATTTCAAAACTAGTCTCAATGGCGGCAAAGGAAGACGAACTCCTATTCGTATTCCTGTTCCAAAAGGAAAATCACAACAATACTATAGCAAAACAAAACATGGGTTGGGCTATACTTCACCAGTTATAACTCCACAAGCCTCTGAATCTGATAAAGATGAACGCTCTAATTTTTTAGATTCCATTTCATGGGACTCTGACACCAGTATTGGTCATATCCATCGGGTGACAGTATCTTCTAATATAGTGTCTGTCGAGTTCTCAAAAAATGACGAGGATGATATTAAAGAAGCTCATGAAGCAGATCCTTGAGTACAAAAGATGGACACTCAGTAGGAACTCCATTTTGAACAACGAGAACCACCTACCGAAGATCAACAAATCCCAATCGATGTTGGAGAGAAAGATGTACCGCGACCGATCTTCATTAGCAAAAATCTTCAAGAGGATGATAAACAAGAACTGATTCATCTCATTTGTGAATATATCGATGTCTTCGCCTGGAGCTATGAAGATATGTCGGGTTTAGATCCTCAGGTCGTAACTCAAAAACTTAACATTTTGCATAAAGCCAAGCCAGTCAAACAACAGCAACGATAATTCAAGCCTGAGATGATGGATGCAATAGATGACGAAGTCAAGAAGCTTATTGCTTGTGGTTTTATCAGAGAAGAGCAGCATCCTGACTGGGTTGCCAATGTTGTACCAGTCTTGAAGAAGACCGGAAAAGTTCGAGTGTGCATAGATTTTCGAGATCTCAATGACGCTTGTCCTAAAGATGAATTCCCTTTCCTAATTACTGATGTCATGATCTATAATACTTGTGGATTCGAACGAATCTCTTTAATGGATGGGTTTTCTGGATATAATCAAATCCGGATGAATCCTGAAGATGAAAAACACACTTCATTTCGTACTTTCCGTGGAATATACTGCTATACCGTCATGCCTTTCGGTCTTAAGAATGCATGTGCAAATTACCAACGGGCTATGAGTACTATCTTTCGAGATCATTTGGAAAAGATCGTCGAATGCTATGTTGACGACATTGCTGTCAAAAGTCGTTTAAAGGAAGATCATATCCAAGATTTAAGAACCATCTTCAATCTAATGCGCCAACAATAACTCAAAATGAACCCCACCAATTCTTTCTTAGGAGTCACTAGTGGCAAATTTCTCGAATTTGTCATTACCTCTATAGGTATACACGTTGATCCCGAGAAGATCAAAGCCATACAAGAGATGCGTCCTGCACGCAACCTAAAAGAGCTACGAGGATTTCAAGGTCGACTTGCTTACATCACGAGATTTATTTCGAATTTGTCTGGACGTTGCAGACCATTTACTCAGTTAATGAAGAAAGGTGTATCTTTCATTTGGACAGGAGAATGTCAACGAGCATTTGATGACATAAAGCGGTATTTAATGAGTCCACGGGTCCTAGTACCACCGATCTCAGAAATACCCTTTTTGATGTATATTCGGGCGATGGACCATTCACTGGGAGCTTTACTGGTTCAGAAGAACAAAGAAGGTCATGAACAAGCTATCTACTACCTTAGTCGGACGATGATTGGAGCTGAACATCGTTATAGTCCGGTGGAGAAGGAATGCTTAGCCTTAATGTTTGCTGTTCAAAAGATGAGGCATTACATCATCGGCCAAACCATTCATGTTATTTTTTGAGTCAATCCATGTTCGGTCTTAATGAAGAAGTCCAGTACACTCAATTCTAGGCTTGCTACATGGGCCATATTATTAGCACAATATGACATGGTGTATGTTCCACAAAAGTCTCTGAAAGGCTATGCACTCGCTGATTTCTTAGCAGCTCATCTTGTCCCTGAGACATCTAAACTCTACGATGAGATTCCAGATGAGTACCATACCACGAAGAATTTCCAGACATCTAAACTTTATTTCGAATATGATCTCAGAAGAATTTCCTACTTTGTGCTTATTCTTCGATGGAGCATCTAGAATTGGACCTGGAGGCACCCTTGTCGCTGGAGTGGGAATTATTCTCGTTTCACCAGATGGATTAGCTATTCAGAGAGCTTATTCCTTAGATGAGTCGTGCTCCAACAATGTTATAGAGTACAATGCCTTGCTCATTGGACTCTAGTTAGCTAAACAACTGGATATTGAATATCTCGAAGTATATGGTGATTCTAAGCTGATTGTTAATAAGGTTAGAGGTACATATGAAGTTCGACATCAAGATCTAGTACCATACCACGAAGCGACAATCGAAATAGCTTCTTCGTTCAAAGGATTCTTCATCAAACATGTACGTTGAGCATGCAACACAGAAGCTGATGCCTTAGCTAACCTAGTAGCGGTCTTGGCAATTTCGGTCAAATGACAACAAATGGTTGTTATCTCCAATAGAGAACTGTTTTGTATTGAAAACAACCATAATATTGAATTCAGTAATTCCACTGAAGTCAATGTTATCAGCATAGATTGGAGAGCACCTTTCATCGATTTTGTAGTACATGATATACTACCAGAAGACCCTAAGGAAGCTACAAGTATTCGCCAGTGATCGCTTCGATTCTATTATAATCATACCACCAAAACTCTCTTTCAACGAACTTTTGACGGATTACTCTTAAGATGTCTTGCTGGTGATAAAGCGAAGCAGGTATTACGCGAAGCTCATGACGGTGTTTGTGGAGCACATCAGCCCGGTCCCAAATTATACGATCGTATTCGACATATGGGCTACTACTGGCCCTCTATGGTATCAGATGCCATTGACTATGTAAGAAAATATTGAGCATGTCAAATTTATGCAGATTTCATTTACCAACCGTCGAAATTTCTATACCCGACTGCTGCCTCATGACCCTTCGAAGCTTGGGGCATGGATGTAATTGGTCCTATCAATCCTCCTTCGTCTAAATGACATCGTTTTATCTTAGCTATAACTGATTACTTCTCTAAATGGACTGAAGCCATACCTTTAGCTGAAGTGAAGACTAGCAGTGTTATCAACTTTCTCGAACATCATATGATATATAGATTTGGTGTACCTCGTCGGATCATCCATGATAATGGACCACAGTTCGTTAGTCAAAAATTTACTAGGTTCTGTGATGACAACCAAATCAATAATGTTGCTTTTACGACCTATAATCCTATTGCTAATGGGTTAGCTGAAGCATTCAGCAAGACTATCATCAAACTCCTTAAAAAGTTTGTCTCTACTAAAAAACGTAATTCGAGTGAGAAGCTTGGAGAATGTCTATGGGCTTATCGTACTACAGTCCATAATCCTACAGGTTGTACACCTTTTTCTCTGGTATATGGAAGTGAAGTTGTCTTACCGCAGGAAATTCAAATTCTATCCTTGAGAATCGCTATTGCTAATGAAATTACTACAGAAAATAATAATCATCTCCGGCTTCAAGAATTGGAGGCACTTGATGAGAAAAGGCTACTAGCTCAACAATATATCGAATTATATTAGGTCCGTATCTCAAAAACTTTCAACCGCAAAGTCAAAGTACGAACATTTCAGGAAGGCAAGCTAGTTCTTATGGTCAGACGTCCTATGACTATGACCCATATGAGCAAAGGCAAATTTGTGGCGAAATGGGAAGGTCCGTATGTGACAAACAAGGTTCTCTCAAATGGACCCTACCAATTAACAGATATGGATGGCAGAATTGCTATGATGCCTATCAATGACTAATTTCTCAAGAAATATTATGTATAAAAGCAAAATATTTTTTATTCAGAGAAATGATGTAAATAAAACTCATTTTATTCAAAAATGGAAAGAGATACATAATATCAAGGACGGGGACGAGGACCCGACCCTTTCTGGCTAAATATATAATTTGCCAGCAATTCAAACATCACATTGTCTGAACATACCAGCAACTCACAGGCAGCAGTCCTCTTGGATTCTTCCTCAGCAGTCTTTCCAGGCCCCACCAACTTGGCAATTAGGTCATGCTCTGGTATAGGAACAATTGAGCCTTCACTCACTTCTTTCTGAGGAGACACCAGAGGCTCAGCATGAGGCGCTTCAGTCGTATTTTCGATCTTCGGAGTGGGCATATCTTCGAAAGACATTCTGTACTGAGAGAAAAGAAGTTGACAACATCTACAAAAGTTTTTTTTCCATTTTTAGACGGAATAACTAGATAATCGGCTTCGAGAACCGATGCGACTTTTTCTCCTCGAAGAAGGTACAACTGTTCATTCATTCACTTCTTCTCCCCAAAAGAGTCTGATTGTTCATTCATTCTCACCCTCGAGAATCGAGGTGACTGTTTATTCATTCAGTTTCTCCTCTTCGAGAATCGAGGTGACTGTTCATTTATTTCAGTTTCTCTTCTCTAAGAAGTCTAACTGTCAATTCATTCATTTCATCAGTCTTAACATATATTGTCTTTTATTTACTTTCTCGTAAATAAAGCCATAGATGGTAAATCCTTAAATCTAAAACAGAAAAAAGAATTCACGTCCTCTGAACCTCTGAATTTCAAATATCTAAGTCAGCAACTTGTCACGTCCCTATCACCTCTGACAAAGTTGTATATTGAAATAATAATATTTTTAACATTATATTCTGCCACGTCTATATTACCTCTGAGCAGATGTAATAAATATCGTTATTCTATTCAAGAAATATATCACGTCCAGTACCTCTGAATATATTTTCTATTCTATTACTTATATCTATAACAAGGTATGCAACAAGTAATGGAACCACAGAAAAAAATTCATTTCATTTCTTTTTGATTAAAATGTTCAAAAAATATATATCATAAAGAAAAAAAATAATTTTGGTCATTTTATTCTGAAGAGTAAGTGATGAGATCCATGATCTGCATCTTCAAAGCTTTAGCTCTCTCAATGCAAGAATCCAGTACCCTTTGTCTGGCTTCAACCCTTCCTGACTCTGGGTCAAATGGGAGCAGAGCGGCTGTTTGACGGGCTAGTTCTTCGTTTTGTAGCCGATCAAAGTCATCCTTTTGACGCTTTAAAATATCTAATTGGTTGACAGCAGCTTGATGTAGCTAAGTTTCTTTTTCTACACCCTGCTTGATGACTTTGAGCTCTTCCTGAAGCCGGACGATTTCAGCCTCAAGATCAGAAGCTTTCTTTTTCTTATCTGCAGCTATAGCCTTATGACGCTCAGCAGTAGAAACTACTTCAAAAATCTGGATATCTAGCTCAGAAGATTGTCTTGTGAAAGCCAGTAAGAAAGCTTCAAAATTGGCTTTATTAGTCTTAGCCTCTCGAGACATAGCTTCATATTCTGCATTCACTAGCAGCTCAACGTCTCCTCTTTTAAGGTCTTTATAAGCCTTAATCGACTCCTCCAGCTCGTCCAAAATATGTTCCAAGAAAATGGCTTGAGCTTCATTTTCTTCGCTGCGGATGTCTCCAATTAAAAATTAAGAAGGATTTCTAACTGTGCTGAATGGAACATCCTCTCTCTCCATTACCCGATGAATTAAGGGCTCTAAAGATGTGAAGAAGACTTTGGTGAAGGAATCTACCACAAACTTGTTAGCAGCTACAGCACTTGGGGTGGCTACCACTTCTGTCGGAGTCTTTACAACTTTAACAGGTAGAGGCACTTCATCTTGTACACTGATATGGGAAGAGCTCCCCTCTCCTGCTGGGGTTCCTTTGTCCAAGGGAGCCATTGTTGAGCTGGTGGTTCCTGTAGGTCCTTCTGCAATTTATATATGCCAGTTGTTAGAGCGATATACGATGTTGAAAGAGCCAAAATAAATAAGTCATTTTAGAAATCTACCTGGGCCAGACATTACATGTGGAGTCTTAAAAGGTCTGGATGGTTCCATCTGAAGCCTTGACATGGTGTCCGCAGACACCGTAGCTTGACTACTTCCAGCCCCTGATTCAGTTTGAGGTGGCAGAGTAATTGGAGTCCGCTCTACTAAAATCCTCAGTGTTTATCACTCCGAAAGCCTTAGGTTTTCTACCAACTTCTTCAGAGATTCTGGGTTCATCGATTCTGAGACTAGCATGCCCTTCATCGATAACCAAGTTTTTTTCATCCTCAGCAGTTGACTGGCCTTCATTAGCCGATAATTCTTGAGGAGATGGAACATCCGCTAAAATCAATCCCTCCTTAGCGGTACTATTCCAGTCATCACCAAATGATTCGTCACCATAGTCACAATCTGGTAATGCGTCTATCATCTCCCGATCCTTTTCAGAGTGATTAGGATCTTGAGCCTTAGGAGAATTTATCACTCCTTCTTACGGAGGCAAATCTTTCTCTGGAGAGATGGTTACTAGAGAAATGGGAGTTGGTGAAGGAACCGTTATCCCCGCTGCAGCGAGTACATTAGCGAAATACATACCACCAAAGTATCTGATCTTGGGGCCTCTATAGCCGTGGCAGAAGGCTGGATATCTGCTGAAGTAGCCACTATAAATAATAGAATCAATCAAATGTACATCTTTAAGCGAAAAACATATATCGATATATATCAAAATCCTGATATTACCTTTCGGAGGTAGTAAATCTTGTTCCAGATAGTTAGTAGATCCCGTCGGTAGGGGAGGGACAAAAGATGTATCAGTTCTTCGAAGAACTTCTCGGTTCACTAACAATTTTCTCCTGACTTTCCTGTGTGGTGGTGCAACCAGTTCTTCAGTAGCTCCAGTGCGATCATCATCCAGATTAATCGAGGCAATAGATGTTCCCTCTTGAGTAACCCCTCCTTGTTTTTGAATAGAAGAAGGGGTGACTTCCTTCTCTCCAGGAGAGGTACTAAGGAGTATCTGTTTAGACTGAGAATGAGTTATTCTTGTAGTCGTTGGCTCATTTATGACCAATGAATTTCTTTGTTTCTGAGCTCTAGGCGAAGCAGGTCTATCATCAAGATGAAGGAGGGTCGTTGTCTCCTTAGTTTTTCTTTTTCTTAACCCTTTGGCAGGGGATTTCTCTTTCTGTACCTTTAAAGATACATCCAAAGGATCATGTACCTTATCTGGATAATTCTTAAAAATAGAAGCTTCCAGCGGTGGATCTACGGGATCTCTATCCTCTACATCTCGAAATTATTATGCAGTGTGTTCTCCTAATTTAGATCATTTGTCACTTGCAAAGCTATGAGCGAGATGGAAGCTTTCAGTAAAAGTGTTTGCCGAAGTATAGAAATTTGCGTATGTATATAACATACGTGGGCCTTGCTGAAGATTAAAGGGCATAAAAATACAACTTTCATGCCCCTGGCGTTATAATATCTCCAAGCCCTAGCCCCATCAATCAGAAAGTCTTTGTCCTGCAGACAAGTAGTAGAATTACCCACATGTAGTTGATCATAGCCAAACTGCCTTGTAAATCGACTTGGCAGATATGGCTCTAAATAGCAGTCTTCCTCAAATCGGTAGACAAAGTGAGATGGGCAGATCATCTGTAGCCATAAAAAGATGGGTGGACTTAGGCGGAGTGATTCTGCATCCAGATCTATCAACTGTGGAGGGATTGTCTCATATCCGTGAGGAGGCGGAACACACTAAAATCTCCATCCAGATCCACGATTCTGTGCAAACCTGCATTCTGAAAGAGGAGTGTAATTCCAATAAGCGCTGGAGTAACGTCGGATGAAATCTCCACTGACACGTCCTATATCGAAATTTATCGAACATGGATGGTGAAGTAATAATCATCCAAATAAATATGTGTAAGGCATCTCAGTGCGAGAAAAATCTTGCCTCGTCATCTTACCATAAAGTATAGTATGTACAAAAGAATGCAATCCTGCGTTCAAGCGGCAGGTCATTGCCAATAGAAGATCCATATTATACCCAAAGACGAGACGTACTACAGCAAATAGGATGCCTCAATGGAACCTATCAACTGTACTGGCTCCTGGAACTATGAAACATCACATCCATAAAGAGAGAAAACCCGCTAGCTGGGCCTCTTTAGACATGGATCTATAATCCTGTCTGAGATAACTTTGGAGGGTGTCACCAGACTTAAACGGATGCCAGTCCTCATCCAGTCTGATATCTCCATGTTTGTGTTTCTCTATCAAATATTACACCTCACTTTGACTAAGAGGCTCAAAGAAACGAGGAGCACAGGCTTGGCTCTTAAGTGGCTTTTTCTCCCATGCATGGCCCAGGAAGAGGTAAGACATCCATTTGGTGATATAACAAGTAACTGCAGTGGCACTTTTATTGTAGAGAGAGCAGATCTTGTAATGACATAACAGTTCGTGAAAGACAGCGATTATCTGAGGATTGTCTTCTGCCATAGTATCCAATTCTTCATTTGTGGGCACGTACTCTTCATATGGATTATCACCCATTGGAAGATGAGAGAGATATCTCATCTTTTGAAGTGCAAATCACATTTCTCCATGAGGAGTCATAAAAGTTACAGTCTTATCGTTGTATCTCTCTACTAAGGCCAGAAATATATGAGAATTCTAGCGAATGTCGTAGACTGTGGTCCAGATGGCATCATAAAGTTCTAGTTCGAGGAGTTTATCTTTGGACTGATCCAAAATCCAGATGGTTAAGCTACTCCAGCATTTCATATCTAGGTTAACCAGACCTGTCATACGCATGTCACGATCGGGATATCTTCCTTCAGCCTTTGCGAATGCATTTGCAAAGATGGGTACTCTGACTGCAAGGAGTAGAGATGAATCCTCGAAAGGAATACACCCTGGTCTCAAAACACTCAAGTGAGTGTTGTATTTCTCAAAAGTACAGTAAAAGGTGTCCTTGTACTGTGGACCCAATTTATAACAAATCCTTCCGACTCTGGCCTATTGGATTGGAGTCAGGTCTCATGACATTCTTTGCGGGTAGCTCGCAAATTCATATTGAGATAAAGCCGTAGACCTCGATATTTCTGTGAGGTATATGATTTTGTCTTCACATTGGTATATTTTATCCTCTTTCTTTGCCTTAGACTGGGAAGTCTTCTTGATGGCATCCCCAAATAAGAAAGCAGGCTTCTTATGGACTACACCGTCAACACTTTCTAGAGGTTCTCCGTTCATTAAACTTATTAAAGTATGGCTTTCTTGGCCCACAAGAATAGTCTTTCGCGCTTTCGGGCCGTCATACTGAGGAAATAAAACATGGGATAAGTTCTCTTTATACTCTAGGACATTAAAAGCTGAAGCGAACCTCTTAGAATGAGGATCTTCCATGAGGTCAACTATAAAGAAATATATAAACAGAAGGTAGAAATAACAAGAGTGTGCAACAATCATAAATGAAAAGAGCTATCCTTATGTTTGCAACATCCTAGGTTGTGCGACATCCTGGGTTGCACGACATACTGGGTTGCACAATATCTCGGGCTACGTGACATATTGGGTTACGCGACAATTAAGTTGCGCAACATCCCAGGTTGTGCGCAACAACTTGGTTGCGCAATATCCTTGGATTGTGCAAACAACTGAGTTGTACGACAGCATACTCAACACAGTTCGTAAGAACGAACAGTGCTCGAATAAGCAACCACACCCTAATAATGGGTGGCGCAGAGTCTGTGATGCGTCAAATACTCTAAGCAAAGGGGCACAAGTCAATTGAAAACCAAGTCGGCTACCATGGTCAAAGTTGTCCGTTCTCGTTCACCTTCTAAAGCAGGATTAGCCGTCTCTTGTCGAGAAGAGGGAGGCGCATACTGCGGCGCATCGGTTGGCGGAGCACGGGTCGAAGGTTCAGCAACACTCTTCCCCTTATCGGCGACGGTCTTCTTGGGTGCCATTTCATCGAGGAGATGATCGGAAGGAAGATTGAAAGAGCTCGAAGAATTCTCTCAGAGGATGAAAGCAAAAGTAAAGAGTTAAAGTCGGTTAACAAAGGGTTATTTATAGCCTCAACATAATCCTAATAGTCACCCCAAGCTGTGCATAAAATATCGTAACAGCTCGCAACAGACTGTACGAGATAGGCGCAACTTGACTCAATAATTGCCACGATTCAAAGTATTTTGAAGTTTTGTGACATTTTAAAATTTGAAAACTTTGAAGGGGGTCTTGTAGAGCCTAAAAATCAAGTTGTGCCATGTTTGTACTACTCAGCAATCGAGTTGCGCCCAAAAAATCAAGTTGTGCCATTGTTATGAAGCCCATAAATCATGTTGCGCCATTGCTCAAGTTGCACCATATATCAGACTGCGCCTAAATTATATTGTGCCTAAACCTACGTGGCGCCTGATAATGATTATCATCATTAACTGACAGCACTGACAACTGACAGCACGTTAAACGAAGAAATATCTTCGAATCACGTAAAGCGTGGCGCTCGAAACGATTTGATGACAGTTGTTCAGTGCACTCTGCAAGTTGCACCTAGACACAACCTGATCAAACTTTCCTCATAGACTGGCACGTAACTCAAATAATGCCACGTTCCTATGCACTGAGTTGTGCCTAGGTACAACCTGATCAAGCACAGTTTGGCTCGTTGACTGAAGCTCGTACAACCTAACAAAGTTGAAGCAACTAATGTTCTAAAGCAAGATGGCGTGGCGCACATGCCACTAATCTCTCAAAATATGTCCACTACTCTATACATGACCATGCACATCTTAATCATATGATGCCACGCGTCTAAATATAGTTAGTACACGTTCAAGTTACTGAATGAAAGTTAGCGCAACCTGAAGTCGCGCAGTTCAAACTCATGCACATCAGAATAACTGCTAAAATAGTTATTTCTAGAACTCTATAAATAGAGTTTCCAATCATTATCAGAGGATCAGAGATCAAGAGTTCTTGCAAAAGTGTTGTTGCATTCTCCAGAGGCTTTAGTCTTCAAGTTTAAATAGTCCAAGAGATAAAGCGATCGTCTTCTGATCGGATTCCTAAAGTTGTAATTTTCTAGAATTTATTGTACTTTGTACGATTCTTTTCAAGTTTGGAATAAACTTTTTGTTTTTGCAAACGGTGGTGTGCTCGTTTCAATCCTGACTGTATATATTTTTTCCAGATAATTTAGATGATGGTTGTCCTACCTACTACGACCCATAGGATGTAGTAGACGTAGATCAGGGGATACTGATTCAGGAGGATTTAGCTCCAGCTGAGGAGGCTTTATTAGCGACTCAGTTAGACCAGATTGTACTGGATTTGTCTCTAGTCTTATTACTCTGACATGCTATTATTTTGAGATTGTTGTTATTGGAGATAGATGAACCTTAGACTCATTGTGGACTTGTATTATGTTATGTTAGACTCCTGGATATTTCATATCATGTTATTATCTTTATTGTGCCATTCATTTTCCTTTTAGTTGTTGTTATTGAGTATGATTATTATTATTATTATTTTTCCTCCTTTGGAGTTGAGATATCTTGACATGTTATGATATTTATATTATTAGTTAGTATAGTAGATTTAGACAGCGTTCTACTGCCGATACTGAGGCGTAGGCTGGGCGTTGTTCCGTACTCGTGCCCCTATATCGTGTACGGGTCGTGACAGATTGGCAGATGCTGAATTTGAAGCCATAGCCCGAGAATATGAAGAACGGCGAGCCGTTCTTGACAATACTATAGTAGCATTCATTGTACAATCTGGAGAAATAGAGTCTGGTATAGATGAGGTTGTCTCTTCTATTGAACTTTATAAGGCCGAAGAGGCAGATAAAGACAAAGAGGTGTCTAAAGGTCAGGCTCGCATCCAATAATTAGAAGCTGAATTGGCCCAAGCCTGTGTATCGGTCATAGCTGTTAGAAAACACCAAGAGGAGGTTATAGAACTGTGTCAATTTGCTTCGAACTGTCTGGATGACTTGAATAGACCGAGGGATGACCTCATTTGAGCTCGAAATGTGGATATGGAGCGTCATATCTTATCGATGCAGCCATTAATTCTAAAGTTTAGGAGGAACTTGGCCAGGAAAATAATTTTTGCTACTAGAGTAGAATGAGCTGAAGCTTTAAAGAAGATGATTTTCGACATTAGCACTCCACCTCCCCCAATGAGTCTTTCAAAGGATGAAATAAATGTAATAATTTTTTTGAATGGTTTTTATCATATTTTTGAGAAGTATAATAGTTCATGTTCTTAAGATTCTGAAATGAAATAAAAACTAGTAATTTTACGACTCTATTACTTATTTTGTATCTGTTTGAGATGCAAGCAATAGATAAAAGTGTAGAAATACATTCAGAGATCCTGGATGTGACGTATTTTTTGAAAATAAAATCACTTATTATATCTGTTAAAGGTAATATTGACGTAACAGAATATAACTTGATGTAAGTCATTTTTGGGATGACGTTATCAGAGGTAATGTGGATGTGACAAGTCGTTGATACAAACAATAATATTCAGAGATAATGTGGATGTGAATTCTTTTATCTGTTGATTATTCTTAATCCAACTGGACTCAAGAATAAGATATCTTCTAAAACAACTGGGTTTCAAGAGATGATGTTGTGATGATATGTTGTGGTTGATGTTACGGGTTAATTTTTTGAGGATGTACCACAAGATCTGGGTTAGACTCTACTGGGGGATTTTTGAGGACTTATTATCTATGGGTTTATTCACGAAAGAATTAATAATTATAATAATTCGAAGAGTGTGTATGTACAATATTTTGTTAGACAATATAATACATGCTTTCAAACAAAGTATTTTTTTTAGAAATTTGTTGTTGGTAGGCATCATAGCTATTCGACCATCCATTCCAGTCAACTGGTAAGCTCCGTTAGATAAAACTTTACTTATGACGTAGGGACCTTCCCACTTTGGCTTGAATTTGTCTTTGCTCATGTGCGTCATAGTCATAGGACGTCTAATAGTAAGGACTAGTTCACCCTTTTGGAAGAACCGTACTTTGACTTTGCGGTTGAAAGCTTTTAAGATACGGGCCTGATATAGCTCAATGTGCTGTTGAGCCAGAAATCATTTTTCATCGAGTGCTTCAAGCTCTCGAAGTCGAAGGCGATTATTATTTTCCACCGTTAATTCATTGGTGATGGCTATCCTTAGGGATGGAATTTAAATTTCCAATAGTAAGACAGCTTCACATCCGTATACTAGAAAGAAGGGTGTACAACCAATTGGAGTACGTACGGTAGTACGGTACGCCCATAGACATTCTCCAAGCTTTTTGCTCTAATTATGTTTATTAGCAGAAACAAATTTCTTGAGAAGCTTGATGATTATCTTATTGAATACAACCATTAATTGCGGGATTATAAGATATAGAAGCAATACTGTTGATTCTAGTGTCATTACAGAATCGAACAAGTGTTTGACTTACGAATTGAGGTTTATTGTCATAAATAATTCTTCGAAGAACACCGAATCGATGAATCACGTGATGCTTGATAAAGCTGATGACATTGTTTGTCTTGACTCTAGCAAGGGGAGAAGCTTTTGTCCATTTTGAGAAATAATCGATTATAGCCAGGATGAACTGATATCTTTGGGATGATGGTGGATTAATAGGACCAATGACGACCATGCCCCAAGCTTCAAAGGGCCAAGATGCTACGGTTAGATGTAAGAATTTTGATGGTTGGTGGATGAAATCTGCATGAATTTGGCATACTTTATATTTTCTTGCATACTCAATTGCATCTGCCACCATAGTGGGCCAATAGTATCCCATGTGTCTAATACGGACCTGTAGCATAGGACCATGCTGATGTGCATCACAGACACCATCGTAAGCTTCGCGTAGTATCTATTTTGCCTTATCATCCACAAGACAGCGCAGGAGCATACCGTCAAATGATCGATGGTAGAGTATCTTGGACGAATGATTATAATAGAATTGGAGTGACCGACGATGAATTGTCGTTGCTTCTTTAGGGTCTTCTGGTGAAATCGATGAAGGAGTCCTCCAATCTTCACAAGTAGTGAAAATTTTGATCGCATTACTAAATTCAATATTCAAATTATTCTCGACATAGAATAATTCTCGATTAGCGATGACAATTAATTATTGCACTTTCAAAGGAACAATTAGTACTGTTGCTAGATTAGTGAGTGCATCGTCTTCCATATTGTGCGCTCGGCATACATGTTCAATAAAGAAACCCTTGAACGATATAGCAAGTTTAACTACTGCTTCTTGGTAGGGGATAATATCTTGGTGTCGGACCACATACGTACCTCTTGTCACGCCCCGATTCCGTAGAATCGATAGTCGTCCCCCGGGCGTGATGCCGTGCGAACCTAAGTTGCGATCGCACAAGGCATAGTTATAAGGTTATCCGAAACACAACGTCAAGTTAGAGTACGCAGAGAAATTGAATGACACATTTGAAATAGAAATAGACTTTTTCATTTATAGTAATAAAACTTTACATAGACTCCTTTACAATCATTGCCGCGCGGGCTACAACATGACTTGACTTACAAAATGAACGCCGATGAGATAGTCGTTCCATATATTACATCCCCTTTTTACAAGAAAAATATAACATCTTTCCACCTGCTATCGAGGCAAGTCGAGCCGCCATCTTCTTTTGGACTGAGTGCGGGTCTTCTTCAAAAGGAATCCAGAACAAGCCTTTTTGCACGGACGAGGCTTCAAAAATGTCCACGTCGCCTTGGGATTTTAGGTGGCACGCCCTTCGTGGTTCGGGGTACCTGCGTGGAGAGCGAGGATCAGTACATTACACTTTGTACTGGTGCGTGGCAAATTAGGTTCCAAGCTTTCATTTGGTTGAATGAGTTTATATGACTTAGTTCATGAATGTTTCTAACCATCCTAATAAATTTCAAGCGAGAAATGACAAGCATAATGTAATTCACGTTGGAACTTACCCACGGCGGGCTGCGCCGCGCCTTATGAGACTTACCATGTTCTTCCCTGTCAATTGTTATCATTTTTCATGCCAAGTGCAATATTACGTGTGGTTGGTCACTGACACCACAAGCCATCCTGGACTTATAGCTTTGTTAGCCGGGGCCCTTGCAGCACAAGTAGCGAGCCCCGCTGCAAGTCCCCGCTTAACCCGTGCTATCATCCAGCACAGCTATACCGTGTTTCCTCCTAGGCCGAGTCGATCCCGTGGCCCCGGGTTATCGCTCGAGGAAACTTTCTCCTTGTCGACAAGTTGTCCAATGATCGAGTTAAGACATTATTCAGTTATTAAGGTGTAGCCTTCGTTCTCTTTGAAACTTAATCATTTTACCGTGCTCGTGCCCTTGCATTCATTCTTTCTTTCGCGACAACACTATCGATTTACTTAAGAAGGGGTCGAGAAGAGAAGGGTCAGCCACTCACCTTGAGTTCACTTCGGCGGGAGAACTTGTTGGTCGCGCTAGACGTCGCCTACGCGATTAC
Organism: Iris pallida; assembly: GCA_029216955.1. Taxonomy (NCBI): domain Eukaryota; kingdom Viridiplantae; phylum Streptophyta; class Magnoliopsida; order Asparagales; family Iridaceae; genus Iris; species Iris pallida. The sequence continues at coordinate 16,373,506 of JANAVB010030816.1, read as the reverse complement.
CTGAAATTGCACAAGCAACCGATTAGAACACTGCATTATTCAAGGAGTTCGATAGAAAATGCGAGTTCGAAATGCAAGCCATGAAAACCATCGAAAACATTTACGAAAGCGCATTCAGAAAACAAAGCCAAAACCAACGCAAGCGGCGTGAAAAGCAGAGCAACGGGAGGTCTCTCCCGACTCAGCCGCAGAGTCAATCCTCGAGGCGCAACCCGCTGAATATGGGACTTGGTTCCGAAGAAGACATTCCATAACGAGGAATGGATCTTAATTCAACCGTTCCCGTTCGATCGACTCGGCCGATCCCGACCTATCGGTCCCGACCGAATCGATAGCGACAGTGTTCCTTTCTCGCGCACCCCGTGGACAGAGTACGGGGCACGATGTAGGGACGGGGCACTACACCTCTAACCTTGTTGATAATTAGTTCAGAGTCTTTGTATACTTCAAGATTACCGATATCCAGCTGTTTAGCGAACTGGAGGCCGATAAGCAATGCGTTGTATTTGACAACATTATTGGAACATGGCTCATTTAGAGAATAGGCTCTCTGAATAACTAGACCTTCTGGGGATACGAGGACAATTCTTACTCTGGTAATGATGATATCGTTATGTCCGATTCTAGATGCACTAATAAAGAATAGACGCCAAGCGATTATTCCTTCTGAAGTCGTATTAGACTTTAAAGTTTTATCGGAAATCTCATCATAAATTTTCAAAGTTTCAGGGATTGGATGAGCAGCCAAGAAATCCACTAGGGCTTGACAGACTTCTATAGGACATAGAGCATATCTACTGCGCTAACAGTATCACCCAGGTAGCAAGTCTAGAATTTAGGTATATTGGACTTTTTCATCAGGACTCGTAGAGGATTCATTCTGGAGATAACATGGATGGTTTGGACTGTGATGTAGTGCCGCATCTTTTGGATGACGAATATCATGGCTAGCATTCTTTTTCTACTGGACTGCATTGGTGTTCATAACCGATTATTGTGCGACTGAAGTAGTAAATTGCCTGCTTATGGCCTTCATTGTTCTTCTGGGCTAGGAGGGCACCGATAGAATGATCTATTTCATGAACGTACATCAGGAAGGGTATTCATATGATTAGAGGAACTAGGACTGGAGGGTTCATCAAGTACCACATAATGTCCTCAAAAGCTTGCTGACATTTATTAGTCCAAATAAAAGATACACCTTTCTTCTTTAATTGATTGAACGGTCTGTAGGATTTAAAAAGATTTGAGATGAATCTCCTGATATAGGCAAGTCATCCGTGGAGTCCTCGTAGCTCTTTTAGATTGTGTGGAGGGGGTATCTCTTGAATAGCTTTAACTTTATCGGGGTCAACGTGTATATCCTTAGAGGTAATAACGAAGTTTAAAAATTTGTTACTAGGGACACCCACAAATGACTTGGTAGGATTCATCTTGAGTTGATGTTGACACTTTAAATCAAAGATAGTCTTAAAATCTTGGTTGTGATCTTCCTTTAAATGACTCTTGATAGCAATATCGTCGACAGAACATTCGACTATTTTTTGTAAATGTTCATAAAAAATAGTACTCATGGCCTGCTGATAGATGGCACCAGTATTCTTGAGATCGAACGGTATAACTGTATAGCAGTAGACTCCCAGAGGAGTACGAAAGGACGTATGCTTTTCGTCTTCAAGATTAATCTTGATATGATTATAACCAGAGAATTCATTCTTGAAAGACATTCGTTCGAACCCACATGTATTGTCGATCATGACATTAATGATTGGGATAGGATATACGTCTTTGGGACAAGCTACATTGAGGTCACTGAAGTTGATACAAACTCGAACTTTTTTTGTTTTCTTTATATTCGGGATGACATTAGCCACTCAGTCGGAATGTTGTTCCTCCCTAACAAAGCTACAGGCGATGAGCTTATTGACTTAAGCTTCTATAGCGTCCATCATATTAGGTCAAAATCATCATTGTTGCTGTTTAACAAGCTTAGCATTTGGCATAATGTTGAGTTTATTAGTAGAGATCTAAGGATCTAGTCCCTGCATATCTTCATAGCTTCAAGCGAATACGTCAATGTACTCTTCAATGAGCTGATTAGTTCTTATTTGTCTGCCTCAGGGAGGCATTCACTGATGAAGTTAGACCTTAGAGAAGCTTTATTTCCTACGTCGATCTGGATCAGTTCATCCCAAGTAGGTGGTTCACCTGTTCAAAGCAAAGTTTCCATTGAGTATCCATCCTTTGTGCCCAAGGCTCATTCTCGTATGTCTCGATAAAGTCATCATCGTCTTCTGGAAATTCAGTTATCACCATATTAATGGACAAAGTCAGTCGATGGACATTCCCAACGCTAGTGTTTGAGTCCTATGAGGAGGAATTGGAAGGGTGAGGCCGTATCTCTTTATCTGACTCAGATCTGTCTAAGGTTGTGATTGGCATAGTGTAGCCTAACCTATGTTTAGTCATATTATAATACTGTGATGACCTTCCTTTTGTAGTGGGCAGTCGAATATGAGTTCATCTACCTTTACCTCCATTAAGTCTAGACTTAAAATTGTAACCTATTTTTTGAATAATGTTCTTAGATTGTTGACTATAATGATGTAGTTGTATTCTTCTACAGTCATCATTTTCAAAATTGCTATCGAGTATAGCCCTTTGGTTACGTTTTATGTTGAAGAGAATTGGATGCTCATCATCGTTCCGAGAAGGAACTACGAAAAATAAATTTTGCACAGGTTCAAATGCTATCTCATCCTGGAAGGGGTGAATTGCTCCCAAGGTAAGAGGTTCAAATTTATCCAAAATTTCTAAGTAACGCTGTGCATAAAGTCGACATCGATATACTTGAAGGAGATACTACTTTATTAATATTTTTCTCTGCTTCAACAGTTACAACAGCATTCCGACCTTGGCTAAAGACATCATCAAGTCAATAACAAGAGGAGGAAAAAAAGAAGTAGTAGGCTTATTACGACGAAGGTCGATAACAAGAGGCTCAGAAGAGGCGAGCTCCCTTTACTCCACTTTTTCACTAGAAGGGGCGAGATTGATAGTCAACATCTGAGAATATGAGGGGCGAGAAGTATGCCCTTTGACTAGAATTACCAAGACCTTGTCTAGGTAGTCGTTTTGGTCTTCCTCTATGTCCATATCTAATACGACCTTCATGTATTCTTTTTTGTACATGCTGAAATATGTATAATAGGCTTCGATGCCTTGAAAAGAATTAAGGTCATAAACTTATTTTTTTGATCTCTCCGTTGTCGTCCACATACTTAAAGCACTGGTGGAGAGTAGATGGCACAATATCATGCTCTTGCAACTACGATCTCCCTAACAATATGTTATTAGGAAACGTGACAGTCAATTACATAGCAGGTGACTTTCGTCCAAAGATTGCCAATTTGGACTCTTAAGCGAATCTTTTCTAGTGGTTTACTCTTTCCAGAATTGAACCCTAGAATAGTTGTAACCGTCGCTAAGAGGATATGGACTAGAATCTTCAAATAATCCTGCAGAGTTTTTCGAATTACGTTGAGTGTTGATCCGGGATCAAGCGATCTACCTTTATTTTGTCGACATACCCAATAAAGTAAAGAGGTCGGTCGTGCCGATTGTCTTCCAATAACATATCATCCTGGGTAAATGTAATATTTGGAATTATTTTCATCACACTATGACATTGAGGGCATGCCACATGCTCTTCATCTGACTTCTTAAGTTGTGCAAGAGAAACGTCGGCTTGCATTAAGGTTTTGCCTAACGTTTCTCGAGTTTCCTTCAAGAGACGAAAGAGATCGAAGATTGATAATCTTACTGGAGTGTTGGCTAGTTGAGCCAATGTGTCAAAGTTATACAGCTTTAAAGACTCTACAGTAGAGTTTTTTTCAGGTTCTTATCAAAGCAAACTTGTTGTTTGCCCTTATCAGCTGTTGTTGGCTTGGAAGGGCCCGAATCAGCTATGGAGTTGATATTGGAAGAGAATTAGGAGCATGAGAAGGAGTGACAACTTCGTTCTCCTGACCTTCTGGGTAGTCTCTAAGACAGAGTCTCCTAAACCTAGTACCGGCCAAGAATTCTTCTTCTGAAGTAGGTGAGAGAGAAACCATGTTATAAGTCTTTGCTCGTGTCTTGATTTTGGAAGATTTCTTTCTTTGTTAAGGTAACATATGATTTACCCCAAATCCTAGGCCAATACGAGACTTATTGTATTGAAGTTGCAGAGATATAGGTACCGAAGACCCCTTTCCATTGTTCAAACCTGATGCTTTCTTAAAGTTATAGTCCATCTTTAGCATCAGCTTACAAGATTGCTGACCGATAGAATTATGGTTCGTAGTCGACTTCTGACGTTAGCTAAGTATTTCCTGAAGAGGGAGGCATGGATCCTGCTGGAATAAAGGTAACCTTTAAGGGGGAATATGGCCATCAAGTGCAGTGGGCTCACTCGAAGTCATGTTGTATGATTTATATTTGGCCAACTTCTTCGATTTGGTAGAAAAGACAGATGTCTTCTTCTCGAAGTCGGCGACTAAGTCTGGATGAACAACCTGATTTTGCCCTTAGTTGTTGACAGTTGTTAATAGTGGTACCAAACAGTCGTTTCATACTGGCGGGAGGTTGACGATCTCCATAGTTGCTTTCGGTATCGAAGTCTGGCAAGCTGCTACCTCTAGGGTTGGAATCTGAAAGATTCTTCTGACTAAGGATGTCTCGGCTTCTCGATCGTGTGTTTTGATAGACTCCTTCAAAAGAGTCCAAGATTTAATTACGAAATTGCCGACTGAGAGGCTGTGATGACTTACGCCTCGGGCGTCTTCCACCTCCAGTGCTACGAGTCATCATATTTATGGAGGCAAACATCAACTCTTCCTTATCTATCAGGATCACATTAGGAGAGCGAGAGTAATTGAAATGGTCAAACATAGACCATTTTGCTAACTTACAGCAACATTTAATTACTACCTCATGTAAATGACAATGATGTGTGTTATTTACAGTCAATGTTGCACAAGGTGATTCTTTGATCTTTTGTTTTTTTGTAAGATAAGCTCACGGAGATCTATACATTAGAAGGAGAAGAAGAAGAAGAAGAAGAAGAAGAAGAAGAAGAAGAAGGCAAACTCTGCCTGATTACATTAGGAATATGATTTCTATTCCTAAACTTTTGTGTTCCCTGCGTGTACAGGGAAGTACTGAGTTCATTGTCATAGGTGAGCGAGTTCTTGTTCTTAGAAGCCTTTACTGTGTGCGAACTGGTGGTTGGCACAGACTACATCAAAGTCTTCTGGCGCACCATATGACTTGGTTGAGGAAGTTCTGCTCTGTGCCTATTGAGATAGGTGTCCATGTTAATGTCTGTAGTCTTTTGGTTGTCTGTCCATGACACCTTCAGTTTATCCTGTTCAGTTCTTGATATATGCAGGGTGGGGAGATCATGGCGCAGACCTGATTGGCGCAGAGCTGCCTAGCATGAACCAGTTTGGTACGACATAGGAAGAATGCCTTGTTGCTCTACGCGCATTAGCACGACACATTTGGCACAACGCCTATGGGCAGAAGAAGTTAAACTTTGAACATGACTTACATTCCTGGCATCATCTTGATTTTCTCTCACTACAACAAAAATACCTTTTAATGACGGCTAAAAAGCGTCATTAATTACAAACCATAACACTTTTTTTTCAATCCAAGCGTTATGAAAATGGGTGTTATAAATATTTTTAAAAGCGTTATAAATAATTCTTCCAAAATCGTCATTAATAGGTTGAATTTATGCTACGGTTTATTTTCAAAGCGTTATGAATAGATGATCTGTATATGGTCATTGTATCACATTTATAACGCTCTATACTGCATGTTATATGTTACATTCCAAACACTGCTCAATTCAATTCGAAAACAACCACTTTGAACCATATTCATAACAAAATATTGAAATGTAATATAAAGTACCATTCTCTATTTCAGTGTCTCAAAATAGGGTACATCAACATCTCACAGATATAGAGTACTTAAGCTAGCTACATTTCATAGTTTCTTGGGGAGGAAGCTTCCGATGGTCTTCCCGTAGATTTCACAGGTGGAGAAGTGGATGAGACGCTTCCCATTCTTCGAACAATACTTCACCTATAATGGCAATGCAATGCGATGATAATCAGGGGTGTGCATGCATGCAGAAAATAATAGAAGAAGAGGAAACAAGTAACAAATGTTTCAGTTCTATTAAAGGGATTAATTCTTATGAATTCTCTATTCATATATATATCTCCGCATAAATATCAATACGAAAAAGAAAAAGAAGAGAGAAGAAGAGATTGAGAGAGGATCCTTACAACTGGAAGAGCATCGATGAAGTTGCTGTAGATGGTATCAAACTGACGGGTGTTGTAGTCGGCCGACGTGCAGATCGCGGCCAGATTAATCGTCTGCAAAAGAGACAGACAGAAAGAGAGAGCATGATGACGATGAAAAAGAAAATTGAGCAGTACCAAATAATTATTGCACAATTTTTGCACCATTTCCTCAAAAATGGCTCCCAATTTCTTGCTATTCCAAACACTAGATCCACAAAAATTCAACTATGTCAATAGCACCGACACTCCCAAAAAGAAAAAAAAAAGGTGCTCCGTGCGTCGCCGTGTCATCCTATTTCCTCCTGACCGAAGTACTATTCCGAGTCCGAAACGCAGACCCACTTAAAAATGCACAAGGACACCGTGTCGTCGTGTCCGATACGCAGATCCAGCAGATCTGGCAAAGAAATGAAGGGTACGTACCAGATCGAACATCTTGATGAGGCCCTCGAGCCTAGAGTCGTGCTTGATGTTGAACCGATGGAAGTGGATCCTCCCCGTCCAGGGGTGGCTGCCGACCGTCCCGGCATCGTCGATGAGGTGGCGGATCTTATCGTTGTAGACGTCGAGCGCCAGCACTGTGTGCGGGGTCTCGCTCATGAGCTTCTCGCACAGGTGTAAGGCGATGAAGCCCCCCGCGTCGATCATGCAGATCGTAATCGTCTTGATCGGCTTCCCATCCAGATCCGACCGACTACTTAAAAAAACCCTAATTTGAGAAAAATGAGAGAGAGGGACAAACCCTAATTTTGGCAAGTATGCCCTTCTTCTCAAGTGTGCGAGTGACGAGAGTCTTCAGATCCATCATCTCTCGAGCGTAATCCATCATCTCTCGACGAGTTGGGGAGCGAAGGGAGAAGGAGAAGGAGAAAGAGGGAGGATGAGGGCTAGGCTTTTTCTTAAGTACGGGGGAGTAGAGGTTTTGATTTAAATTTTGGTCCTTTTTTTATAATGCTCGTATCACTGAAAGACTATCAATAACGTATATATTGGACAATGTCATAGAATAGAGTCTTGCTGAACTTTGATGACGTTTTTTTATCAACCGTCATAAAATCCACTTATCAAGCGTCATTAATAGGTCTTTTTGTTGTAGTATCTGCCAAAAGATGTAGAGTTTCTGTTCAGAAGTATTTGAGCACTGATCGGTGCAGAGGCACAATCGAGTGTATTTTCCATCAAGTCGAGGACTGAGAAGAGTGGAGAATGGCCATTCGACGATTTTCCTTATTTTGAGCATTAACAGCAGTGGTTGGCACGGATGTAGACTCAAAGTCTAGATAGCGTACGCCTTCCTGTTCTTGGCAACAGCAGTGGCATGCTTGTCACCCCCGGCGCCAATAATCTCGTCGTAAGCTATTTGGTCAATTTTGACGACGGAAGTCTCATGTCTCGTGCCGACCGACGCAACATCGCATTGAATTATCACTTTCTCGTCAGAGGAGAAAGACGTCCCCAGCAGAGTCATCATTTTGTTTGCAAATAACAAACATTTTCTAAAGAAAACTTAAATACAAACTAGAAAAGAAAGTATCAAGTATAATTTTAATTCTGGAAAAGTACAACTATAGGAATCTGATTATAAGACGATCACTTTATCCCTTGGACGATGCGATGTCAAAGAAAAAAGCACTTAAACTTACTGCGAAAGCAATGGTAAGATGTTGATCGCATAAGAAGTGATTTTGGAACTCTATTTATATAGTTTTGGATAACTGTCAAACAATTACAATGATTGGCAAGCAGTACGAAGGTACTCTGATTGTGCACTCCTTTGTACGCCATGTAACATTTCATCCATTAGCGCAGATGGTAAATTTAACTGCACAGGACGCGTGGCTTTCTGTGAGAGAAAGGCACTTGGTCATGGGCATTATCGTATGCACGTTCTTCGAGATTAATGGCATGTGCGCAACGTTATCTTTAACTGCTTCTGGATGATGATTGATTGGCACCAGTTTGATGAATGGCACGTTTTATTGATTGGTGCCAAACTATGAATGGCACTATGTGTTGAGTCTATGTAGAATTTATCATTTTGCACCATTTGGTGAATGTCGCTGAGAAAGCGACTAATAGTCATCATGACAGATCTTTCTAAAAAGACATAAAATTTGGCTTCTCGAAGAAGATTGTACCATGGTGGCTTTTTTATTGCATGGCACTATTTGAGTTATATTTAATCTGCGCGATCTAGCGTTGGCGTCGAGTATCTGACAAAAATCCTCCTTGAGCGGCACGCGCACAGAATTCAAAGAAAGATTTTATTGATTGTCGTGCTGTCAGTCATCATGACAGATGACTTAACTTCTTGAGGAAGATTGCCACGTGGTGGCACTATTCGACACATGACCTAGTGCTATCTGATGGATGGCGCTATTTAATGTTGTTAGTCCAATAATTATATCATATTTTTTAATATGGCTAATCAATTAAGTTTAACATAATGATGTCACTAATATTCATATAATCACTATTATATTGCTACTTAAACTTAGCAATGTCCTAAATGTATACTCTATCATATTGCTATGCTTGTATCATACTGTATCATATTGTTTTGTTCGTCTAACATGTACTTACAGACAAGTAGTAAGCATGATCAAACCAGGACATATGCAATGAAGAATTATTTATGGGCCAAAGACGGTATTATACTAGAAGATTTTTCTGAACCACCCAATGACTTATTCAGGACCTCGTATCGGGGGATCCACTGCTCGGTCAGAGAACGAGCGTCGAGGGGGTGACTGCCGTCAAGAAAAAAACGACTTCAAGTCTGCTCAAATATCAGAAGAAATGCGTCATCAAAGGGCTATGGTTTTACATATTTCTTCTATATTTTCAATTTTATTGAGTCTAGGAAATATATTATGAGGTTGATAAGGATCGGTACTGGCTTAGCTAATCTCAGTCCACAAAAATATACCCTACTATCCACAAATACCTATCTAAAAGTTCACACACCAAAATAGTCCAAAACCTATCAAAATTAGCCAAAACAGTTCTGGCAGAACTCTGTCCGAACTCTGCCAGGACTCAGTCCGAGTTTGGCCCAAGTTTGGTCAGGGTGGTTTTAACCATTCCCTTGATATCTGTCTACAACATTCGAATGCGAGATTTATGCATCCGAACTCTGTCTGAATTCGGTCCCTAAAAATACTTTAAATAGAGTTGAGATTACCATTCATTTCACTCATCCTCTTTCATCTCTTCTCTTCTCTATCAAAAGTGTTCTGAGCTTTTTACTTTCATATCTAAGCCTTTATGACTCTTAGCCAAGCCAGTACAGTTTCTGTTTAATCTAGAGTTTGGTATTGTAGAGTTGTATCGGTGGTTGTATTCAAAAAATGTTCCAGTTTTTCATTTGCCTTCTGGAGTCGATCGTACGCTCGTCGCCAAGCACGATGTTGTGAAGTCGTTCGTGCACTTGTCACCAAGCACGATATTATAAGAGACTACAAGCTCTCATTTAGCTTGTTAATAGTGGATTAACAGCGAGCAAGAGTACTCGCGACTGGACTAGTCCTCTCAGAGGAAAACTAGTATACATCGCGGTGTTCACTGAGTTTGGTTCTCTGATCTCTTGCTTACTGCATTTATTTAGTGTCTCTTATATCTATCAAATTTTATAAATGCTAAAAAAATTAAAGTGGTGATTATTTTTGCTGTACGTATATACACTTTAATCACGCCCCCTCTAAAGGTGCTCAATGGTCCTACAAACGTATGGCGCCATTTAACTGATAGCACGACGCACTCTGTTGAGATTTTTTGAGCTTCTACAAATATGTACTAATACCAACCCTCAGCCACGAAGATTCGCTCGATCACATTAAGGCATTGGAGCTCGGATTTGGCAACATGAAGATGTTCGACTGAGGATGCTTGCTTGGATATAGAAGACGATGTCTAAAATGACGAGATCCTTTGCGAACAAGAAAGATAATGAGGGTTCTAAGCCAACTTGGCATATTCATGGGACTATTGAGAGCCTTTATAATCAATTTCATTATCAATAAAGGGATTTATTTCGTATACTATGTTGTAACTTCCGTACTGACTCTATTTCTTTCGTTGTAAAAGTCGTTGTTTTGAGATAACCATTATTCTTTAATCTCTTGTCTTGTACACGTGCAATCTAGACTTGTAAGTCATAACGTTCATGCGAGGATGATCGATTCTATGGAATCGAAATATGATAAATTTGACTGCTTATGTCAAATATCTTCATTCAACAAACTACTTTTGACTGTCTCCATTGTATCAACTTCATCAGGCATATAGTTACTCACAAACACCATCGATTACCTCCAACATTTTGATAGAGAAAACAAAAATAACATGGTCTGAAGCCCATCCTCAATCACCATCTTCATTCCAATAGTTGATTGATGATACCTTAAACGTCGTTCAGAATTACGCCATCAAAACACCCTCTGTGTACTTTGAGTTAACAAATTGGCTAATAAAAAATGTCTTATTGTCAGCCATTTCGTACACCAAATGCAACTTCACTCACAATACTTTTTCTCAAACTCTCACGTAGTTAAATATCGAATCGTCCAGCCATTTACGGATGAATCCGACAGCCTCTCGGTCCATCATTTTTCACTCATCAATATATTTGTATGATGGCTTAGCGTTGTCCCCCTCCAATAGACCATGCAAATCTTTGCACCAGAGTTGATCCACTATCCTTAGTTTTCAGACTGTTCAATTCTGCCCCCTCCCTCCCCCCCTGAGGGTAATAATATGTGTGTTTATCTCCTCAGGAGATATATGGTCGCACCTTTTCACCCAAAATTCTGAGAGCTCTCATATCAATTGTTTGTTATAAAATGACACCAAAACGTCACCAACCTTCATGAAAATAACAAACTTCTATCTCACACATACACAAAGACAGAGAATACAATATATATTTGGTGACTAAGTCATCTCGACAAATCACAATCTATATATCTCAATAATATAAGATTGATTAAAATAATACTGAACAAGTTCAACCCCTCACAAATTTCAAAAAGAATGAAGGAGATACACAGTGAAATTACTCACCTAACCTAGTATTATTTTCCTGAATGAAGAAAATGACTCTCCGAACATATTTTTGTTCCATTGTCTTGAAAAGCGAGCCCTAAGAGCAAAGTACGGATTCTCTCTTAAATTTATGTCAACTTGACAACTTGCTTGTCTTCTCTGAGAAACTCCCCTTAGCCTATTTATATAGGTTATAAAAGCATAATTTAGGATTAAAAAATTCTTAAATTAGCCCAACAATAATTTTGGCCATCTAAATTAGATCATATGGTCAGAAGTATGCGAATTTTGGACCCATGTTTGAACCAAATTTCAGCAGACGATATTACTGTCGGTATACTATGGCGCACCGTCAGACCTTCGGAGTAGGTTCTGAATTATAAAATATCATCGTCGGTATACCGCAGTATACCTCCGTTGTTGTTTTGGCTCTGTTTGACTCCTAATTCAGCTATCCGTCCTCCGTCGCCTTCGTCATAACTTCCGTCAATGCTTCATGACGTCCATACTATTTTTTAACACATCTTGACTTGAAACTGGAACCCAACATGATCAAAGTCCTTATAGCGATGAAGAAACTTGCCTTGGTCAAGTCTCTGTAGCCTTTGAATCTTACGCTCCCGACCATCCCTCATTTGTGCCGATAACATGGTCCTGTCCTAGCTTCTCATTTCAATCCATCTTATTCTTATCCCGGTGCCTCCACTTAGTGGTGTAACTCGGGCGGGTTGGGTCGGGCTTGAGGTCAACCCGAGCCTAACTCGAGGAATCATAAGCCTAGCCTGAGCCTAAGTCTGGCCCGACCTCGGGTTCAACATATGGAGCCTAAGACCAAGTCCAGATGATCGCGTTTGGTTCGAGTTGAACTCAGATTGGGTCGGGTCCATAGGGTTTTTCGGGCTCTAATATAATATTTGAAATAATTTTAAACAAAAATAATATTAAACACATAATCAAATAGCAATCGAGTCTTGATCATTACAAAATACAAACTGATGTAAGATTTAGAATAAGGAGTTGGAAGATTTGGGTGGAAAAATTTAGGATATATATATATATATATATATATATATATATATATATATATATATATATATATATACATAAAAGGGAGGTGAGGTGGCTATATGTCACCTCACATGCTATCATCATGTACTTGCACACTTTTCGGTGCATGATGATAGCATGGGGGTGACACATTGCCACCACCCATAGGGTGGCACCTCACTTCCATTATTATATAAATATAAGCCGGATTTCTAGTTCTTTGGGGTAACTCGACACATGAAGCTGAGCCCAATCCGATTTTGGTTCAAATATTTTAACTCGTATCCAAGTCCAAACCCGAAAATCTTAAACCATAATCCAAATTATTAACGGATTTACCTAATCGGACTCGGATTTAATCCGTCCGAGTTGCACCCCTATCTCCACTACTATTGTCATTTATAATCGATTTTCTCCTTCATGCTCCTTGCATCTTTCAATAGACAAGCACATGTGCAGCCCACAAAAATAACCCCAATTTATTGCCATCGATGTAAACCGATGCAATTTATAATGGTTGTTTATTATTTTTCTCTCTCACTTATTTTGAAAGATGATACTCAATATATATTTTTGTACTTATTTTAGTTTCTAGCAAATAAATACTTTTTAGATTGAACAAAACTCGAATCTAAGAGCATCGCCAATAGATGTGCTAGTTTTAACTAGCTAAATTTGCCACATAGGCAATAGATTAGTTGTTAACTTTCACCTATACATGTTAACTTTAACTTGTACTCAAATACCATATTTCACTCATTAAGATTGACTAGCAACCTCATAATCAAGAACAACCATTATTATCTTCACAAATGAGGTCATCAAGTAAATAATAAAAATAAAATAAAATAATATCAAACGTCAACTCAGCTAGCTAAACTAGTTAGCAATGTTTTTAACGTCCGACAATAATAAGTACAATTAACGAGTATACTAACTCAACTAGCTCTTGTAATCAGTATAAAGAGAGATATAACATCCTTTGCTAAACGGACAGTCTCGGAATTGAACTGCAGAGAACACGGGTGTGTGTGTAAAATTGCGGACAGTGAACCCAAATGACATGGAACGTAATGTGCACAAAGTCCTGTGCGTTATGTCGGACATCGCAAAAAGCTAGAAAAAGATAACGAGTATACTAACACATCCAATTATTTGAAGATAATTTTAGCTCAAACCTAATATCTTACACTAACGTGACATAACCTATATATATTTTATTAGGAACGTGCCATATTTACAAAGTTTGGGTATCCAATCATATCACATTCTTAGTTTTAATTAATATGAACGCAAAGATAAAATAAAAGGTCACCTATATTGAATATTTATTTCTGTGTATTTTAAGTTCATGTCGTTGTAAAGAAAGTGAAAGAAAGAAATAAAAACATGTAGCTCCCAAAGGTTAATCATTCAATTAACAACTTAGAATTATGCCATAAAAATTTATGGTAGACATTTTCGCTTGCAAAAATTATCTCTCATATTTTAATTTACATTAATATTATATTGTCTTGATTTGGCTACCAAGGACCCTGTTAGGTCCTTAATAAAATGTGGTTCTAGAATGTTAGACGATAAGCTCCGTAGCATTATATATGATGTGGTTCTAGTTGGTTAAAGTTATGTTTCTAGAATTTTAGACAAAATTTTCTAGGATTACAGTGGGATTTTCTGTTTTTCCCGAGGTTCTTAGTGTCGTTATCGAAATCAGTATCAGATCTATCTTATGAGTACTAATATTAGCAATATTGATAATTAGATCAGAGTGTCGAATTTTTTGATATCGAAAAACAAATTAATAAATCATTAAATATTTATAATCTTTTTATATATTTAGACATAATTTAAGAATTTTCTATAATCTCTTTTAGTAGTTTTGAAATTTAATTAAATAATAGTCAACTTTACTAATTGGTTTGCCTAAGATAAATTTTTTTAATATAAGTTTCCTTCATTTATATGTTTTTATATCCTTACTGATGGAATTTTTTTTGTTCAATTTTTCTACCAAATTATTGGTATCGGTCAATATCGGTAGAGGTTGATATTGGATCAGGACATGTCAAACCATATTGATATCTAAACCATGGTTTTTACTACTTTGTGTACTTCCATCTTACTCTCCATTAGGAAAGATATGTTCATTTTCTCGAAATTATAAACTTATTTATAATTTTAGGAGCAAAGTACACTAGTTCCACTTGAACCATTAATCTTCGTACCTACATGTATATAAAATTTATTTGTAGAATATGCACATGTGATCACTTCTCTTCAAATGTATATATCGAGTATGGTTAATCTGAGGAAGATTATTATGAGCTTAGTTAAACCACATAACTTTTAGATATAGAATACTCTATCCGAAGGATCGATCCTAGTTCTTTCGGCACGTACATAGTTTTCGTACGTAGAAACAAGCCAGGAAGATTGAAAAATACAACCATCAGATGTGATTAGTTCTCAATAGTCATGAGATGGTCAATCTTACGGTGATCCTTTAGGGTCTGCTTGGTAACGATATTTTCACCGGTTCTGAAACATTTTTAAAACGAATGTTTATGAAAAATTGTGTTTGTTAATATTTTTTTACGGTACTGGTTTTGTTCGGCTAAAAAAACCTCCAAAACCGATGTAATGTAATTTTGGGTAGCTTTATAAACACCCCAAATCGGTGGATTATGGGAGTTTTGCGGAAAAAAGTGAATGTATATTTGTAGTAATAATAATTATTGTTTTCTATCAACAAATCTATGGCAACGAATCTATGGAAAGATGTAAGAATTTTTTTATTGGAAAGATGTGTCCTTTCTATTGTGTCTCTTTATTTCTATAAAAGCATAAGTGTTTAAATGAATCAATCACTCAATCCATCATCCATCTAGCATTAAGTCTAAGAGAGAGAGGGACTACCAATATTGCTTCATCGAGTCCTACGGTGTGAAGTGCTGCTACCGAAGGAGAAGAACCGTTGTATTCTGGAAGACTAATCGCTATTAAAACCGTAGGCACCCGTGCTGGACGAATATTGTTTTAAGGACATTTAACCAAGTTCAAGCCTTGGTATCGATCAGATAATTTATTTACATTATATTCTGTTATTTTGCCTCTAAAATACAGAGTTGAAAAATATTTTTACTAAGAGTTTTATTATTCTATTGCATTAATATCATCACCAAAAATATATAATTATAACTACTAATACCCTTTCCTATTTAATTGTATTCGCGTAAAAAAAATTCAAAACCGCTCGTTAGTGAATTACCAAGTGACCCCTCATAGTCATAACCGACACTCTAAAAACACCTCATAACTGCTGTCCCTACAATTGCCATGCAGACTCTAAGAGTTTAGTTACGCCATGTAACTTTTAGAAGTAGAATACTGTAAAATAGTTTTCGAATTAGAATCCTCCTTTAGCATATATATTATGCTCATGTTGGGATCACACACCTGGACAATCTATCAAAGCTCAAAATAATTGTAAATGCACTCGACTGAAAGCATTCACTATACAGGATAGGAACCTCATCCATCCTGGTAGGGCTGAACGACATAAATTAAAGACAAAGAGAAGAGTCATGGCCATTCAGAAAGTACTATCACAACTACTATAGTTATTTCAGGTTTGCCAGCAAGAACCACGTGATCATGACTGTACTGTTTAGAAAATAAGTCTAAGAGAGAGAGAGAGAGAGAGAGAGAGAGAGAGAGGGACTACCAACATTGCTTCGTCGAGTCCTACGGTGTGAAGTGCTGCTACCGAGGAAGAAGAACAGTTGTATCCTGGGAGACTAATCGCTATTAAAACCGTAGGCATCCGCGCGGGACGAATATTGTCTTAAGGACATTGAACCAAGTTCAAGCCTTGGTATCGGTCAGATTATTTATTTATATTATATTTTATTATTTTGTCTCTAAAATACAGAGTCGAAAATTATTTTTACTAACACTTTTATTATTCTATTGCATTAATGTCATCACCAAAAATATATAATTATAGCTTCTAATACCCTTCCCTACTTAATTGTATTTGTGTAAAAAACTTTCATAACCGCTCGTTAGTGAATTACCAAGTATGAATTGGACTGGTTTAAAATTCGTTACTTACAACCCACCAAAAATCGGACCGCTCATAACCAGTACTCTAAAAATACCTCATAACTGCTGCCCTGTAAACTAGTTTTCGAATTAGAATCCTCCTTTAGTATATATATATTATGCTCATGTTGAGATCACACATCTGGACAATCTATCAATTTAAAGCTACAAAATATTACTGTAAATGCAATCGATTGAAAGGTACATTGGGTACGGAGAACATTACCTAACGTATGGGCTTCTTTGCACTTTCCTGATTACTAGTGCGCTCCTCCGGAGACGCAGGCTTCAGGTGCCCTCTGACATTTTCCAGAGCGTTAAGGACGTAGCCCCTTGTACATGATGCCCTCTAACGATCTTTGGACGTTACGGACGTAGGCCCCTGGTGCCCTGGGACTATGCCGATCCCATTTTCAGCCAGGGTTCATACGTCGAAAGGACTGTTTCTCAGCTTCATGTTCACTTTGGTATGGTTAGATTACCTTATTGTTGTCTTATCACTTACTTTTGTTTGTGGCATGTTTTATATTCATTAATTATATGGCATGTTTATTGTATCCTATTACGTCCCTCTGAGAACCTGGTTATCTCGTCAGGTGTATGCTCTTATCTTTCACAGGTGTTCTAGCCGTGGCCATGATCGTCACTATTTTTGCAAGGATGATTGCACTTAGATCATCTTCGCTTCGCTCGACCAAATCATTTTCCTTGTATAATTCTTTCTGATTTAAATTAGTTGATAGTTAATTTGTCTCCGCCCAACGATTGTATACATGAGAAATTCAAAGTTGCTTTTATATCATTATTTATCTTTGTGGATGAGATTTAGTGCCTTGGTTACTGCATTTTACAGCTTATGTATACATACGACGGTCTATATACTTCGTATGTATGCAGCTGGCATGATTACGTTCTAGTCGTTCTATTTTTGGGACTGGGGCGTTACAACAACAAAAAGTACCTCGTCCAAAAGAAGAGTACTCTTTCGATCAAGATAATATCATGAGCATCTTTGATTGCTTGATCAAAAGTAATAAGCTTCAACTGCCGGAGGCGAAACAGCCAGAGGAAGTTGGTAAAAATGATCATCCTAAATATTGTGTTTATCACAGGTTCATAGGTCATCCAACTCGAGCATGCTACGTACTCAAGGGCAAAATCC
Organism: Iris pallida; assembly: GCA_029216955.1. Taxonomy (NCBI): domain Eukaryota; kingdom Viridiplantae; phylum Streptophyta; class Magnoliopsida; order Asparagales; family Iridaceae; genus Iris; species Iris pallida. The sequence goes on along the minus strand of JANAVB010030816.1, from coordinate 16,355,788 downwards.
AAAAGATGGTCAACTCTGGTACAGTTACTCTCTAACAGGATGAGAAGACTGTGACGGCCAATGTTGTCTCTGTGCAATTTGGTGACTTTCCACCTCAACTAGCACAAGATGGTGTCGTCCCCATTCCGAAGGCTACTTTTGAGATCGTAAATCTTCTACCTCCCTAAAATGAGGGTGTTGTTCCGTTATCCACTGACAAAGGAGAAATTATATGGATTCATCCAGATCTAGTGGCAGAATTTGAAGTGCCTTCTTCTTCCAATCAAAAGAAGCATTTAAAAACTAAATCGAAGAGCTGCAACATGGTATCCTTTGAACCTTTGTAGCAGAAGAAGAAATTTTAATCGGCACCAGATCTGGGAGACCTTACCTCCGAGAGTATCTCGAAACTCAAGAGAATCCTTCTCTATCTCCTGATGTTATTCCTGTATCACCTTTCCCTGTTGAGAATATACCATCTACATCTTCGCCAGTAGTGGAACCAATTCCTCTAAACTAACATCAGCAGATAAGGAAAAGCAACCTGTCCACTTTGATAAAGCATTAAAGAAGTCTTCATCTCTCGGACTTGAGAAGCCATATAATTTTGATATACTGGCTCAATTGGCTAACACTCCAGCGAGATTGTCAATCTTTGAACTCTTACGTCTCTCAAAAGAGACTCGAAAAACGTTAAGTGAGGCCTTGATACAGGCTGATGCTTGTCTTGCTCTCCTCAAGAAGCCTGAAAAGGAGCCTGTCAGTTGTACACATTATTATAGTATATTTGAACTCATGCCCAACATTACCTTTACAGAATATGACATGTTGTTAGAAGACAATCGTCATGATCGTCCTCTCTACTTCACGGGATATGTGGACACCATGAAAGTCGATCGCATTCTGATTGACCCAGGGTCTGCACTTAGCATCATGCCGAAGACTCTGCTGGACGCTTTGAAGATCCTAGTGCACAATCTTTCTACTACTATCACAACTATCTTGGGGTTCAATCAAGAAAAATATGAACGTTTGGGGAAGATACGCCAGAAACTTCAAATCGGCAATCTTCGTACGAAGGTGACTTGCTACGTGACTGATAATCATGGCCTCAAACAATACTTTGCTGGGAAGACCATTCCTCCATGAACATAACATTGTACCTTCTACTCTCCACCAATGTTTCAAATATGTGGATGGCAATAGAGAACTACAGAAAGAAGTTGAAGACTTAAATCCTTTCAAGGGGGTTGAAGCATACTGCAATGATTCTCTCATTTACAAAGAGGAATTCATGAAGGTGGTATTAGCAATGGATACTGACGAAGAATAGAAAGGCGTGCCAAATGACACTCTGGTGATCCCTGTCAAAGGACGTACTTCCTGTTCTCAGTCTTCTAAGACATTGACTATTTACCTTCCTTCTCACAAGAAGCAGCCTCCTGGTGTTAGGTAGGAACAAAGGGAGCTCACCTCTTCTGATCCACTTGTAATCGACCTTCGTCATAAAAAAACCCTTCCTCATTCTCGTTCTTCTTCTCCTCCTTTGGTTATCAATCTGACTAAGCCTTCTAAGGCTAAAAGTCATATTGTAAATGATGATGTAAAGATTAATAAAGTAGCATCTCCTTTGTAGTATACCGATGTATCTTATCATACTCGATGTTATTTGGATATGCAAGATAGCTTCAAACCACTTACAATAGGAGTCGTACCATCTCTCCAAAATATGGTGTCATTTGAATCAATACAAGAATCGTTCTTCCTAGTGCCTTCTCGAAAGAAAGGCAAAACTCCTATACTTTTTAGTAAAAGAACAGAACAAGAAATCATGCCTGGCAGTGATAATAAGGATGATACAGAAAGGCTACAACTACGTCATTATAGTCCACAATCCAAGGCAATCATCCGTAAAATGGGCTATGATTTCAAAACTAGTCTCAATGGCGGCAAAGGAAGACGAACTCCTATTCGTATTCCTGTTCCAAAAGGAAAATCACAACAATACTATAGCAAAACAAAACATGGGTTGGGCTATACTTCACCAGTTATAACTCCACAAGCCTCTGAATCTGATAAAGATGAACGCTCTAATTTTTTAGATTCCATTTCATGGGACTCTGACACCAGTATTGGTCATATCCATCGGGTGACAGTATCTTCTAATATAGTGTCTGTCGAGTTCTCAAAAAATGACGAGGATGATATTAAAGAAGCTCATGAAGCAGATCCTTGAGTACAAAAGATGGACACTCAGTAGGAACTCCATTTTGAACAACGAGAACCACCTACCGAAGATCAACAAATCCCAATCGATGTTGGAGAGAAAGATGTACCGCGACCGATCTTCATTAGCAAAAATCTTCAAGAGGATGATAAACAAGAACTGATTCATCTCATTTGTGAATATATCGATGTCTTCGCCTGGAGCTATGAAGATATGTCGGGTTTAGATCCTCAGGTCGTAACTCAAAAACTTAACATTTTGCATAAAGCCAAGCCAGTCAAACAACAGCAACGATAATTCAAGCCTGAGATGATGGATGCAATAGATGACGAAGTCAAGAAGCTTATTGCTTGTGGTTTTATCAGAGAAGAGCAGCATCCTGACTGGGTTGCCAATGTTGTACCAGTCTTGAAGAAGACCGGAAAAGTTCGAGTGTGCATAGATTTTCGAGATCTCAATGACGCTTGTCCTAAAGATGAATTCCCTTTCCTAATTACTGATGTCATGATCTATAATACTTGTGGATTCGAACGAATCTCTTTAATGGATGGGTTTTCTGGATATAATCAAATCCGGATGAATCCTGAAGATGAAAAACACACTTCATTTCGTACTTTCCGTGGAATATACTGCTATACCGTCATGCCTTTCGGTCTTAAGAATGCATGTGCAAATTACCAACGGGCTATGAGTACTATCTTTCGAGATCATTTGGAAAAGATCGTCGAATGCTATGTTGACGACATTGCTGTCAAAAGTCGTTTAAAGGAAGATCATATCCAAGATTTAAGAACCATCTTCAATCTAATGCGCCAACAATAACTCAAAATGAACCCCACCAATTCTTTCTTAGGAGTCACTAGTGGCAAATTTCTCGAATTCGTCATTACCTCTATAGGTATACACGTTGATCCCGAGAAGATCAAAGCCATACAAGAGATGCGTCCTGCACGCAACCTAAAAGAGCTACGAGGATTTCAAGGTCGACTTGCTTACATCACGAGATTTATTTTGAATTTGTCTGGACGTTGCAGACCATTTACTCAGTTAATGAAGAAAGGTGTATCTTTCATTTGGACAGGAGAATGTCAACGAGCATTTGATGACATAAAGCGGTATTTAATGAGTCCACGGGTCCTAGTACCACCGATCTCAGAAATACCCTTTTTGATGTATATTCGGGCGATGGACCATTCATTGGGAGCTTTACTGGTTCAGAAGAACAAAGAAGGTCATGAACAAGCTATCTACTACCTTAGTCGGACGATGATTGGAGCTGAACATCGTTATAGTCCGGTGGAGAAGGAATGCTTAGCCTTAATGTTTGCTGTTCAAAAGATGAGGCATTACATCATCGGCCAAACCATTCATGTTATTTTTTGAGTCAATCCATGTTCGGTCTTAATGAAGAAGTCCAGTACACTCAATTCTAGGCTTGCTACATGGGCCATATTATTAGCACAATATGACATGGTGTATGTTCCACAAAAGTCTCTGAAAGGCTATGCACTCGCTGATTTCTTAGCAGCTCATCCTGTCCCTGAGACATCTAAACTCTACGATGAGATTCCAGATGAGTACCATACCACGAAGAATTTCCAGACATCTAAACTTTATTTCGAATATGATCTCAGAAGAATTTCCTACTTTGTGCTTATTCTTCGATGGAGCATCTAGAATTGGACCTGGAGGCACCCTTGTCGCTGGAGTGGGAATTATTCTCGTTTCACCAGATGGATTAGCTATTCAGAGAGCTTATTCCTTAGATGAGTCGTGCTCCAACAATGTTATAGAGTACAATGCCTTGCTCATTGGACTCTAGTTAGCTAAACAACTGGATATTGAATATCTCGAAGTATATGGTGATTCTAAGCTGATTGTTAATAAGGTTAGAGGTACATATGAAGTTCGACATCAAGATCTAGTACCATACCACGAAGCGACAATCGAAATAGCTTCTTCGTTCAAAGGATTCTTCATCAAACATGTACGTTGAGCATGCAACACAGAAGCTGATGCCTTAGCTAACCTAGTAGCGGTCTTGGCAATTTCGGTCAAATGACAACAAATGGTTGTTATCTCCAATAGAGAACTGTTTTGTATTGAAAACAACCATAATATTGAATTCAGTAATTCCACTGAAGTCAATGTTATCAGCATAGATTGGAGAGCACCTTTCATCGATTTTGTAGTACATGATATACTACCAGAAGACCCTAAGGAAGCTACAAGTATTCGCCAGTGATCGCTTCGATTCTATTATAATCATACCACCAAAACTCTCTTTCGACGAACTTTTGACGGATTACTCTTAAGATGTCTTGCTGGTGATAAAGCAAAGCAGGTATTACGCGAAGCTCATGACGGTGTTTGTGGAGCACATCAGCCCGGTCCCAAATTATACGATCGTATTCGACATATGGGCTACTACTGGCCCTCTATGGTATCAGATGCCATTGACTATGTAAGAAAATATTGAGCATGTCAAATTTATGCAGATTTCATTTACCAACCGTCGAAATTTCTACACCCGACTGCTGCTTCATGACCCTTCGAAGCTTGGGGCATGGATGTAATTGGTCCTATCAATCCTCCTTCGTCTAAATGACATCGTTTTATCTTAGCTATAACTGATTACTTCTCTAAATGGACTGAAGCCATACCTTTAGCTGAAGTGAAGACTAGCAGTGTTATCAACTTTATCGAACATCATATGATATACAGATTTGGTGTACCTCGTCGGATCATCCATGATAATGGACCACAGTTCGTTAGTCAAAAATTTACTAGGTTCTGTGATGACAACCAAATCAATAATGTTGCTTTTACGACCTATAATCCTATTGCTAATGGGTTAGCTGAAGCATTCAGCAAGACTATCATCAAACTTCTTAAAAAGTTTGTCTCTACTAAAAAACGTAATTCGAGTGAGAAGCTTGGAGAATGTCTATGGGCTTATCGTACTACAGTCCATAATCCTACAGGTTGTACACCTTTTTCTCTGGTATATGGAAGTGAAGTTGTCTTACCGCAGGAAATTCAAATTCCATCCTTGAGAATCGCTATTGCTAATGAAATTACTACAGAAAATAATAATCATCTCCGGCTTCAAGAATTGGAGGCACTTGATGAGAAAAGGCTACTAGCTCAACAATATATCGAATTATATCAGGTCCGTATCTCAAAAACTTTCAACCGCAAAGTCAAAGTACGAACATTTCAGGAAGGCAAGCTAGTTCTTATGGTCAGACGTCCTATGACTATGACCCATATGAGCAAAGGCAAATTTGTGGCGAAATGGGAAGGTCCGTATGTGACAAACAAGGTTCTCTCAAATGGACCCTACCAATTAACAGATATGGATGGCAGAATTGCTATGATGCCTATCAATGACTAATTTCTCAAGAAATATTATGTATAAAAGCAAAATATTTTTTATTCAGAGAAATGATGTAAATAAAACTCATTTTATTCAAAAACGGAAAGAGATACATAATATCAAGGACGGGGACGAGGACCCGACCCTTTCTGGCTAAATATATAATTTGCCAGCAATTCAAACATCACATTGTCTGAACATACCAGCAACTCACAGGCAGCAGTCCTCTTGGATTCTTCCTCAGCAGTCTTCCCAGGCCCCACCAACTTGGCAATTAGGTCATGCTCTGGTACAGGAACAATTGAGCCTTCACTCACTTCTTTCTGAGGAGACACCAGAGGCTCAGCATGAGGTGCTTCAGTCGTATTTTCGATCTTCGGAGTGGGCATATCTTCGAAAGACATTCTGTACTGAGAGAAAAGAAGTTGACAACATCTACAAAAGTTTTTTTTTCCATTTTTAGACGGAATAACTAGATAATCGGCTTCGAGAACCGATGCGACTTTTTCTCCTCGAAGAAGGTACAACTGTTCATTCATTCACTTCTTCTCCCCAAAAGAGTCTGATTGTTCATTCATTCTCACCCTCGAGAATCGAGGTGACTGTTTATTCATTCAGTTTCTCCTCTTCGAGAATCGAGGTGACTGTTCATTTATTTCAGTTTCTCTTCTCTAAGAAGTCTAACTGTCAATTCATTCATTTCATCAGTCTTAACATATATTGTCTTTTATTTACTTTCTCGTAAATAAAGCCATAGATGGTAAATCCTTAAATCTAAAACAGAAAAAAGAATTCACGTCCTCTGAACCTCTGAATTTCAAATATCTAAGTCAGCAACTTGTCACGTCCCTATCACCTCTGACAAAGTTGTATATTGAAATAATAATATTTTTAACATTATATTCTGCCACGTCTATATTACCTCTGAGCAGATGTAATAAATATCGTTATTCTATTCAAGAAATATATCACGTCCAGTACCTCTGAATATATTTTCTATTCTATTACTTATATCTATAACAAGGTATGCAACAAGTAATGGAACCACAGAAAAAAATTCATTTCATTTCTTTTTGATTAAAATGTTCAAAAAATATATATCATAAAGAAAAAAAAATAATTTTGGTCATTTTATTCTGAAGAGTAAGTGATGAGATCCATGATCTGCATCTTCAAAGCTTTAGCTCTCTCAATGCAAGAATCCAGTACCCTTTGTCTGGCTTCAACCCTTCCTGACTCTGGGTCAAATGGGAGCAGAGCGGCTGTTTGACGGGCTAGTTCTTCGTTTTGTAGCCGATCAAAGTCATCCTTTTGACGCTTTAAAATATCTAATTGGTTGACAGCAGCTTGATGTAGCTAAGTTTCTTTTTCTACACCCTGCTTGATGACTTTGAGCTCTTCCTGAAGCCGGACGATTTCAGCCTCAAGATCAGAAGCTTTCTTTTTCTTATCTGCAGCTATAGCCTTATGACGCTCAGCAGTAGAAACTACTTCAGAAATCTGGATATCTAGCTCAGAAGATTGTCTTGTGAAAGCCAGTAAGAAAGCTTCAAAATTGGCTTTATTAGTCTTAGCCTCTCGAGACATAGCTTCATATTCTGCATTCACTAGCAGCTCAACGTCTCCTCTTTTAAGGTCTTTATAAGCCTTAATCGACTCCTCCAGCTCGTCCAAAATATGTTCCAAGAAAATGGCTTGAGCTTCATTTTCTTCGCTGTGGATGTCTCCAATTAAAAATTAAGAAGGATTTCTAACTGTGCTGAATGGAACATCCTCTCTCTCCATTACCCAATGAATTAAGGGCTCTAAAGATGTGAAGAAGACTTTGGTGAAGGAATCCACCACAAACTTGTTAGCAGCTACAGCACTTGGGGTGGCTACCACTTCTGTCGGAGTCTTTACAACTTTAACAGGTAGAGGCGCTTCATCTTGTGCACTGATATGGGAAGAGCTCCCCTCTCCTGCTGGGGTTCCTTTGTCCAAGGGAGCCATTGTTGAGCTGGTGGTTCCTGTAGGTCCTTCTGCAATTTATATATGCCAGTTGTTAGAGCGATATACGATGTTGAAAGAGCCAAAATAAATAAGTCATTTTAGAAATCTACCTGGGCCAGACATTACATGTGGAGTCTTAAAAGGTCTGGATGGTTCCATCTGAAGCCTTGACATGGTGTCCGCAGACACCGTAGCTTGACTACTTCCAGCCCCTGATTCAGTTTGAGGTGGCAGAGTAATTGGAGTCCGCTCTACTAAAATCCTCAGTGTTTATCACTCCGAAAGCCTTAGGTTTTCTACCAACTTCTTCAGAGATTCTGGGTTCATCGATTCTGAGACTAGCATGCCCTTCATCGATAACCAAGTTTTTCTCATCCTCAGCAGTTGACTGGCCTTCATTAGCCGATAATTCTTGAGGAGATGGAACATCCGCTAAAATCTATCCCTCCTTAGCGGTACTATTCCAGTCATCACCAAATGATTCGTCACCATAGTCACAATCTGGTAATGCGTCTATCATCTCCCGATCCTTTTCAGAGTGATTAGGATCTTGAGCCTTAGGAGAATTTATCACTCCTTCTTACGGAGGCAAATCTTTCTCTGGAGAGATGGTTACTAGAGAAATAGGAGTTGGTGAAGGAACCGTTATCCCCGCTGCAGCGAGTACATTAGCGAAATACATACCACCAAAGTATCTGATCTTGGGGCCTCTATAGCCGTGGCAGAAGGCTGGATATCTGCTGAAGTAGCCACTATAAATAAAAGAATCAATCAAATGTACATCTTTAAGCGAAAAAAATATATCGATATATATCAAAATCCTGATATTACCTTTCGGAGGTAGTAAATCTTGTTCCAGATAGTTAGTAGATCCCGTCGGTAGGGGAGGGACAAAAGATGTATCAGTTCTTCGAAGAACTTCTCGGTTCACTAACAATTTTCTCCTGACTTTCCTGTGTGGTGGTGCAACCAGTTCTTCAGTAGCTCCAGTGCGATCATCATCCAGATTAATCGAGGCAATAGATATTCCCTCTTGAGTAACCCCTCCTTGTTTTTGAATAGAAGAAGGGGTGACTTCCTTCTCTCCAGGAGAGGTACTAAGGAGTATCTATTTAGACTGAGAATGAGTTATTCTTGTAGTCGTTGGCTCATTTATGACCAATGAATTTCTTTGTTTCTGAGCTCTAGGCGAAGCAGGTCTATCATCAAGATGAAGGAGGGTCGTTGTCTCCTTAGTTTTTCTTTTTCTTAACCCTTTGGCAGGGGATTTCTCTTTCTGTACCTTTAAAGATACATCCAAAGGATCATGTACCTTATCTGGATAATTCTTAAAAATAGAAGCTTCCAGCGGTGGATCTACGGGATCTCTATCCTCTACATCTCGAAATTATTATGCAGTGTGTTCTCCTAATTTAGATCATTTGTCACTTGCAAAGCTATGAGCGAGATGGAAGCTTTCAGTAAAAGTGTTTGCCGAAGTATAGAAATTTGCGTATGTATATAACATACGTGGGCCTTGCTGAAGATTAAAGGGCATAAAAATACAACTTTCATGCCCCTGGCGTTATAATATCTCCAAGCCCTAGCCCCATCAATCAGAAAGTCTTTGTCCTGCAGACAAGTAGTAGAATTACCCACATATAGTTGATCATAGCCAAACTGCCTTGTAAATCGACTTGGCAGATATGGCTCTAAATAGCAGTCTTCCTCAAATCGGTAGACAAAGTGAGATGGGCGGATCATCTGTAGCCATAAAAAGATGGGTGGACTTAGGCGGAGTGATTCTGCATCCAGATCTATCAACTGTGGAGGGATTGTCTCATATCCGTGAGGAGGCGGAACACACTAAAATCTCCATCCAGATCCACGATTCTGTGCAAACCTGCATTCTGAAAGAGGAGTGTAATTCCAATAAGCGCTGGAGTAACGTCGGATGAAATCTCCACTGACACGTCCTATATCGAAATTTATCAAACATGGATGGTGAAGTAATAATCATCCAAATAAATATGTGTAAGGCATCTCAGTGCGAGAAAAATCTTGCCTCGTCATCTTACCATAAAGTATAGTATGTACAAAAGAATGCAATCCTGCGTTCAAGCGGCAGGTCATTGCCAATAGAAGATCCATATTATACCCAAAGACGAGACGTACTACAGCAAATAGGATGCCTCAATGGAACCTATCAACTGTACTGGCTCCTGGAACTATGAAACATCACATCCATAAAGAGAGAAAACCCGCTAGCTGGGCCTCTTTAGACATGGATCTATAATCCTGTCTGAGATAACTTTGGAGGGTGTCACCAGACTTAAATGGATGCCAGTCCTCATCCAGTCTGATATCTCCATGTTTGTGTTTCTCTATCAAATATTACACCTCACTTTGACTAAGAGGCTCAAAGAAACGAGGAGCACAGGCTTGGCTCTTAAGTGGCTTTTTCTCCCATGCATGGCCCAGGAAGAGGTAAGACATCCATTTGGTGATATAACAAGTAACTGCAGTGGCACTTTTATTGTAGAGAGAGCAGATCTTGTAATGACATAACAGTTCGTGAAAGACAGCGATTATCTGAGGATTGTCTTCTGCCATAGTATCCAATTCTTCATTTGTGGGCACGTACTCTTCATATGGATTATCACCCATTGGAAGATGAGAGAGATATCTCATCTTTTGAAGTGCAAATCACATTTCTCCATGAGGAGTCATAAAAGTTACAGTCTTATCGTTGTATCTCTCTACTAAGGCCAGAAATATATGAGAATTCTAGCGAATGTCGTAGACTGTGGTCCAGATGGCATCATAAAGTTCTAGTTCGAGGAGTTTATCTTTGGACTGATCCAAAATCCAGATGGTTAAGCTACTCCAGCATTTCATATCTAGGTTAACCAGACCTGTCATACGCATGTCACGATCGGGATATCTTCCTTCAGCCTTTGCGAATGCATTTGCAAAGATGGGTACTCTGACTGCAAGGAGTAGAGATGAATCCTCGAAAGGAATACACCCTGGTCTCAAAACACTCAAGTGAGTGTTGTATTTCTCAAAAGTACAGTAAAAGGTGTCCTTGTACTGTGGACCCAATTTATAACAAATCCTTCCGACTCTGGCCTATTGGATTGGAGTCAGGTCTCATGACATTCTTTGCGGGTAGCTCGCAAATTCATATTGAGATAAAGCCATAGACCTCGATATTTCTGTGAGGTATATGATTTTGTCTTCACATTGGTATATTTTATCCTCTTTCTTTGCCTTAGACTGGGAAGTCTTCTTGATGGCATCCCCAAATAAGAAAGCAGGCTTCTTATGGACTACACCGTCAACACTTTCTAGAGGTTCTCCGTTCATTAAACTTATTAAAGTATGGCTTTCTTGGCCCACAAGAATAGTCTTTCGCGCTTTCGGGCCGTCATACTGAGGAAATAAAACATGGGATAAGTTCTCTTTATACTCTAGGACATTAAAAGCTGAAGCGAACCTCTTAGAATGAGGATCTTCCATGAGGTCAACTATAAAGAAATATATAAACAGAAGGTAGAAATAACAAGAGTGTGCAACAATCATAAATGAAAAGAGCTATCCTTATGTTTGCAACATCCTAGGTTGTGCGACATCCTGGGTTGCACGACATACTGGGTTGCACAATATCTCGGGCTACGTGACATATTGGGTTACGCGACAATTAAGTTGCGCAACATCCCAGGTTGTGCGCAACAACTTGGTTGCGCAATATCCTTGGATTGTGCAAACAACTGAGTTGTACGACAGCATACTCAACACAGTTCGTAAGAACGAACAGTGCTCGAATAAGCAACCACACCCTAATAATGGGTGGCGCAGAGTCTGTGATGCGTCAAATACTCTAAGCAAAGGGGCACAAGTCAATTGAAAACCAAGTCGGCTACCATGGTCAAAGTTGTCCGTTCTCGTTCACCTTCTAAAGCAGGATTAGCCGTCTCTTGTCGAGAAGAGGGAGGCGCATACTGCGGCGCATCGGTTGGCGGAGCACGGGTCGAAGGTTCAGCAACACTCTTCCCCTTATCGGCGACGGTCTTCTTGGGTGCCATTTCATCGAGGAGATGATCGGAAGGAAGATTGAAAGAGCTCGAAGAATTCTCTCAGAGGATGAAAGCAAAAGTAAAGAGTTAAAGTCGGTTAACAAAGGGTTATTTATAGCCTCAACATAATCCTAATAGTCACCCCAAGCTGTGCATAAAATATGGTAACAGCTCGCAACAGACTGTACGAGATAGGCGCAACTTGACTCAATAATTGCCACGATTCAAAGTATTTTGAAGTTTTGTGACATTTTAAAATTTGAAAACTTTGAAGGGGGTCTTGTAGAGCCTAAAAATCAAGTTGTGCCATGTTTGTACTACTCAGCAATCGAGTTGCGCCCAAAAAATCAAGTTGTGCCATTATTATGAAGCCCATAAATCATGTTGCGCCATTGCTCAAGTTGCACCATATATCAGACTGCGCCTAAATTATATTGTGCCTAAACCTACGTGGCGCCTGATAATGATTATCATCATTAACTGACAGTACTGACAACTGACAGCACGTTAAACGAAGAAATATCTTCGAATCACGTAAAGCGTGGCGCTCGAAACGATTTGATGACAGTTGTTCAGTGCACTCTGCAAGTTGCGCCTAGACACAACCTGATCAAACTTTCCTCATAGACTGGCACGTAACTCAAATAATGCCACGTTCCTATGCACTGAGTTGTGCCTAGGTACAACCTGATCAAGCACAGTTTGGCTCGTTGACTGAAGCTCGTACAACCTAACAAAGTTGAAGCAACTAATGTTCTAAAGCAAGATGGCGTGGCGCACATGCCACTAATCTCTCAAAATGTGTCCACTACTCTATACATGACCATGCACATCTTAATCATATGATGCCACGCGTCTAAATATAGTTAGTACACGTTCAAGTTACTGAATGAAAGTTAGCGCAACCTGAAGTCGCGCAGTTCAAACTCATGCACATCAGAATAACTGCTAAAATAGTTATTTCTAGAACTCTATAAATAGAGTTTCCAATCATTATCAGAGGATCAGAGATCAAGAGTTCTTGCAAAAGTGTTGTTGCATTCTCCAGAGGCTTTAGTCTTCAAGTTTAAATAGTCCAAGAGATAAAGCGATCGTCTTCTGATCGGATTCCTAAAGTTGTAATTTTCTAGAATTTATTGTACTTTGTACGATTCTTTTCAAGTTTGGAATAAACTTTTTGTTTTTGCAAACGGTGGTGTGCTCGTTTCAATCCTGACTGTATATATTTTTTACAGATAATTTAGATGATGGTTGTCCTACCTACTACGACCCATAGGATGTAGTAGACGTAGATCAGGGGATACTGATTCAGGAGGATTTAGCTCCAGCTGAGGAGGCTTTATTAGCGACTCAGTTAGACCAGATTGTACTGGATTTGTCTCTAGTCTTATTACTCTGACATGCTATTATTTTGAGATTGTTGTTATTGGAGATAGATGAACCTTAGACTCATTGTGGACTTGTATTATGTTATGTTAGACTCCTGGATATTTCATATCATGTTATTATCTTTATTGTGCCATTCATTTTCCTTTTAGTTGTTGTTATTGAGTATGATTATTATTATTATTATTTTTCCTCCTTTGGAGTTGAGATATCTTGACATGTTATGATATTTATATTATTAGTTAGTATAGTAGATTTAGACAGCGTTCTACTGCCGATACTGAGGCGTAGGCTGGGCGTTGTTCCGTACTCGTGCCCCTATATCGTGTACGGGTCGTGACAGATTGGCAGATGCTGAATTTGAAGCCATAGCCCAAGAATATGAAGAACGGCGAGCCGTTCTTGACAATACTATAGTAGCATTCATTGTACAATCTGGAGAAATAGAGTCTGGTATAGATGAGGTTGTCTCTTCTATTGAACTTTATAAGGCCGAAGAGGCAGATAAAGACAAAGAGGTGTCTAAAGGTCAGGCTCGCATCCAATAATTAGAAGCTGAATTGGCCCAAGCCTGTGTATCGGTCATAGCTGTTAGAAAACACCAAGAGGAGGTTATAGAACTGTGTCAATTTGCTTCGAGCTGTCTGGATGACTTGAATAGACCGAGGGATGACCTCATTTGAGCTCGAAATGTGGATATGGAGCGTCATATCTTATCGATGCAGCCATTAATTCTAAAGTTTAGGAGGAACTTGGCCAGGAAAATAATTTTTGCTACTAGAGTAGAATGAGCTGAAGCTTTAAAGAAGATGATTTTCGACATTAGCACTCCACCTCCCCCAATGAGTCTTTCAAAGGATGAAATAAATGTAATAATTTTTTTGAATGGTTTTTATCATATTTTTGAGAAGTATAATAGTTCATGTTCTTAAGATTCTGAAATGAAATAAAAATTAGTAATTTTACGACTCTATTACTTATTTTGTATCTGTTTGAGATGCAAGCAATAGATAAAAGTGTAGAAATACATTCAGAGATCCTGGATGTGACGTATTTCTTGAAAATAAAATCACTTATTATATCTGTTAAAGGTAATATTGACGTAACAGAATATAACTTGATGTAAGTCATTTTTGGGATGACGTTATCAGAGGTAATGTGGATGTGACAAGTCGTTGATACAAACAATAATATTCAGAGATAATGTGGATGTGAATTCTTTTATCTGTTGATTATTCTTAATCCAACTGGACTCAAGAATAAGATATCTTCTAAAACAACTGGGTTTCAAGAGATGATGTTGTGATGATATGTTGTGGTTGATGTTACGGGTTAATTTTTTGAGGATGTACCACAAGATCTGGGTTAGACTCTACTGGGGGATTTTTGAGGACTTATTATCTATGGGTTTATTCACGAAAGAATTAATAATTATAATAATTCGAAGAGTGTGTATGTACAATATTTTGCTAGACAATATAATACATGCTTTCAAACAAAGTATTTTTTTTAGAAATTTGTTGTTGGTAGGCATCATAGCTATTCGACCATCCATTCCAGTCAACTGGTAAGCTCCGTTAGATAAAACTTTACTTATGACGTAGGGACCTTCCCACTTTGGCTTGAATTTGTCTTTGCTCATGTGCGTCATAGTCATAGGACGTCTAATAGTAAGGACTAGTTCACCCTTTTGGAAGAACCGTACTTTGACTTTGCGGTTGAAAGCTTTTAAGATACGGGCCTGATATAGCTCAATGTGCTGTTGAGCCAGAAATCATTTTTCATCGAGTGCTTCAAGCTCTCGAAGTCGAAGGCGATTATTATTTTCCACCGTTAATTCGTTGGTGATGGCTATCCTTAGGGATGGAATTTAAATTTCCAATAGTAAGACAGCTTCACATCCGTATACTAGAAAGAAGGGTGTACAACCAATTGGAGTACGTACGGTAGTACGGTACGCCCATAGACATTCTCCAAGCTTTTTGCTCTAATTATGTTTATTAGCAGAAACAAATTTCTTGAGAAGCTTGATGATTATCTTATTGAATACAACCATTAATTGCGGGATTATAAGATATAGAAGCAATACTGTTGATTCTAGTGTCATTACAGAATCGAACAAGTGTTTGACTTACGAATTGAGGTTTATTGTCATAAATAATTCTTCGAAGAACACCGAATCGATGAATCACGTGATGCTTGATAAAGCTGATGACATTGTTTGTCTTGACTCTAGCAAGGGGAGAAGCTTTTGTCCATTTTGAGAAATAATCGATTATAGCCAGGATGAACTGATATCTTTGGGATGATGGTGGATTAATAGGACCAATGACGACCATGCCCCAAGCTTCAAAGGGCCAAGATGCTACGGTTAGATGTAAGAATTTTGATGGTTGGTGGATAAAATCTGCATGAATTTGGCATACTTTATATTTTCTTGCATACTCAATTGCATCTGCCACCATAGTGGGCCAATAGTATCCCATGTGTCTAATACGGACCTGTAGCATAGGACCATGCTGATGTGCATCACAGACACCATCGTAAGCTTCGCGTAGTATCTATTTTGCCTTATCATCCACAAGACAGCGCAGGAGCATACCGTCAAATGATCGATGGTAGAGTATCTTGGACGAGTGATTATAATAGAATTGGAGTGACCGACGATGAATTGTCGTTGCTTCTTTAGGGTCTTCTGGTGAAATCGATGAAGGAGTCCTCCAATCTTCACAAGTAGTGAAAATTTTGATCGCATTACTAAATTCAATATTCAAATTATTCTCGACATAGAATAATTCTCGATTAGCGATGACAATTAATTATTGCACTTTCAAAGGGACAATTAGTATTGTTGCTAGATTAGTGAGTGCATCGTCTTCCATATTGTGCGCTCGGCATACATGTTCAATAAAGAAACCCTTGAACGATATAGCAAGTTTAACTACTGCTTCTTGGTAGGGGATAATATCTTGGTGTCGGACCACATACGTACCTCTTGTCACGCCCCGATTCCGTAGAATCGATAGTCGTCCCCCGGGCGTGATGCCGTGCGAACCTAAGTTGCGATCGCACAAGGCATAGTTATAAGGTTATCCGAAACACAACGTCAAGTTAGAGTACGCAGAGAAATTGAATGACACATTTGAAATAGAAATAGACTTTTTTATTGATAGTAATAAAACTTTACATAGACTCCTTTACAATCATTGTCGCGCGGGCTACAACATGACTTGACTTACAAAATGAACGCCGATGAGATAGTCGTTCCATATATTACATCCCCTTTTTACAAGAAAAATATAACATCTTTCCACCTGCTATCGAGGCAAGTCGAGCCGCCATCTTCTTTTGGACTGAGTGCGGGTCTTCTTCAAAAGGAATCCAGAACAAGCCTTTTTGCACGGACGAGGCTTCAAAAATGTCTACGTCGCCTTGGGATTTTAGGTGGCACGCCCTTCGTGGTTCGGGGTACCTGCGTGAAGAGCGAGGATCAGTACATTACACTTTGTACTGGTGCGTGGCAAATTAGGTTCCAAGCTCTCATTTGGTTGAATAAGTTTATATGACTTAGTTCATGAATGTTTCTAACCATCCTAATAAATTTCAAGCGAGAAATGACAAGCATAATGTAATTCACGTTGGAACTTACCCACGGCGGGCTGCGCCGCGCCTTATGAGACTTACCATGTTCTTCCCTGTCAATTGTTATCATTTTTCATGCCAAGTGCAATATTACGTGTGGTTGGTCACTGACACCACAAGCCATCCTGGACTTATAGCTTTGTTAGCCGGGGCCCTTGCAACACAAGTAGCGAGCCCCGCTGCAAGTCCCCGCTTAACCCGTGCTATCATCCAGCACAGCTATACCGTGTTTCCTCCTAGGCCGAGTCGATCCCGTGGCCCCGGGTTATCGCTCGAGGAAACTTTCTCCTTGTCGACAAGTTGTCCAATGATCGAGTTAAGACATTATTCAGTTATTAAGGTGTAGCCTTCGTTCTCTTTGAAACTTAATCATTTTACCGTGCTCGTGCCCTTGCATTCATTCTTTCTTTCGCAACAACACTATCGATTTACTTAAGAAGGGGTCGAGAAGAGAAGGGTCAGCCACTCACCTTGAGTTCACTTCGGCGGGAGAACTTGTTGGTCGCGCTAGACGTCGCCTACGCGATTACCTGAAATTGCACAAGCAACCGATTAGAACACTGTATTATTCAAGGAGTTCGATAGGAAATGCGAGTTCGAAATGCAAGCCATGAAAACCATCGAAAACATTTACGAAAGCGCATTCAGAAAACAAAGCCAAAACCAACGCAAGCGGCGTGAAAAGCAGAGCAACGGGAGGTCTCTCCCGACTCAGCCGCAGAGTCAATCCTCGAGGCGCAACCCGCTGAATATGGGACTTGGTTCCGAAGAAGATATTCCATAACGAGGAATGGATCTTAATTCAACCGTTCCCGTTCGATCGACTCGGCCGATCCCGACCTATCGGTCCCGACCGAATCGATAGCGACAGTGTTCCTTTCTCGCGCACCCCGTGGACAGAGTACGGGGCACGATGTAGGGACGGGGCACTACACCTCTAACCTTGTTGATAATTAGTTCAGAGTCTTTGTATACTTCAAGATTACCGATATCCAGCTGTTTAGCGAACTGGAGGCCGATAAGCAATGCGTTGTATTTGACAACATTATTGGAACATGGCTCATTTAGAGAATAGGCTCTCTGAATAACTAGACCTTCTGGGGATACGAGGACAATTCTTACTCTGGTAATGATGATATCGTTATGTCCGATTCTAGATGCACTAATAAAGAATAGACGCCAAGCGATTATTCCTTCTGAAGTCGTATTAGACTTTAAAGTTTTATCGGAAATCTCATCATAAATTTTCAAAGTTTCAGGGATTGGATGAGCAGCCAAGAAATCCACTAGGGCTTGACAGACTTCTATAGGACATAGAGCATATCTACTGTGCTAACAGTATCACCCAGGTAGCAAGTCTAGAATTTAGGTATATTGGACTTTTTCATCAGGACTCGTAGAGGATTCATTCTGGAGATAACATGGATGGTTTGGACTGTGATGTAGTGCCGCATCTTTTGGATGACGAATATCATGGCTAGCATTCTTTTTCTACTGGACTGCATTGGTGTTCATAACCGATTATTGTGCGACTGAAGTAGTAAATTGCCTGCTTATGGCCTTCATTGTTCTTCTGGGCTAGGAGGGCACCGATAGAATGATCTATTTCATGAACGTACATCAGGAAGGGTATTCATATGATTAGAGGAACTAGGACTGGAGGGTTCATCAAGTACCACATAATGTCCTCAAAAGCTTGCTGACATTTATTAGTCCAAATAAAAGATACACCTTTTTTCTTTAATTGATTGAACGGTCTGTAGGATTTAAAAAGATTTGAGATGAATCTCCTGATATAGGCAAGTCATCCGTGGAGTCCTGGAGTCCTCGTAGCTCTTTTAGATTGTGTGGAGGGGGTATCTCTTGAATAGCTTTAACTTTATCGGGGTCAACGTGTATATCCTTAGAGGTAATAACGAAGTTTAAAAATTTGTTACTAGGGACACCCATAAATGACTTGGTAGGATTCATCTTGAGTTGATGTTGACACTTTAAATCAAAGATAGTCTTAAAATCTTGGTTGTGATCTTCCTTTAAATGACTCTTGATAGCAATATCGTCGACAGAACATTCGACTATTTTTTGTAAATGTTCATAAAAAATAGTACTCATGGCCTGCTGATAGATGGCACCAGTATTCTTGAGATCGAACGGTATAACTGTATAGCAGTAGACTCCCAGAGGAGTACGAAAGGACGTATGCTTTTCGTCTTCAAGATTAATCTTGATATGATTATAACCAGAGAATTCATTCTTGAAAGACATTCGTTCGAACCCACATGTATTGTCGATCATGACATTAATGATTGGGATAGGATATACGTCTTTGGGACAAGCTACATTGAGGTCACTGAAGTTAATGCAAACTCGAACTTTTTTTGTTTTCTTTATATTCGGGATGACATTAGCCACTCAGTCGGAATGTTGTTCCTCCCTAACAAAGCTACAGGCGATGAGCTTATTGACTTAAGCTTCTATAGCGTCCATCATATTAGGTCAAAATCATCATTGTTGCTGTTTAACAAGCTTAGCATTTGGCATAATGTTGAGTTTATTAGTAGAGATCTAAGGATCTAGTCCCTGCATATCTTCATAGCTTCAAGCGAATACGTCAATGTACTCTTCAATGAGCTGATTAGTTCTTATTTGTCTGCCTCAGGGAGGCATTCACTGATGAAGTTAGACCTTAGAGAAGCTTTATTTCCTACGTCGATCTGGATCAGTTCATCCCAAGTAGGTGGTTCACCTGTTCAAAGCAAAGTTTCCATTGAGTATCCATCCTTTGTGCCCAAGGCTCATTCTCGTATGTCTCGATAAAGTCATCATCGTCTTCTAGAAATTCAGTTATCACCATATTAATGGACAAAGTCAGTCGATGGACATTCCCAACGCTAGTGTTTGAGTCCTATGAGGAGGAATTGGAAGGGTGAGGCCGTATCTCTTTATCTGACTCAGATCTGTCTAAGGTTGTGATTGGCATAGTGTAGCCTAACCTATGTTTAGTCATATTATAATACTGTGATGACCTTCCTTTTGTAGTGGGCAGTCGAATATGAGTTCATCTACCTTTACCTCCATTAAGTCTAGACTTAAAATTGTAACCTATTTTTTGAATAATGTTCTTAGATTGTTGACTATAATGATGTAGTTGTATTCTTCTACAGTCATCATTTTCAAAATTGCTATCGAGTATAGCCCTTTGGTTACGTTTTATGTTGAAGAGAATTGGATGCTCATCATCGTTCCGAGAAGGAACTACGAAAAATGAATTTTGCACAGGTTCAAATGCTATCTCATCCTGGAAGGGGTGAATTGCTCCCAAGGTAAGAGGTTCAAATTTATCCAAAATTTCTAAGTAACGCTGTGCATAAAGTCGACATCGATATACTTGAAGGAGATACTACTTTATTAATATTTTTCTCTGCTTCAACAGTTACAACAGCATTCCGACCTTGGCTAAAGACATCATCAAGTCAATAACAAGAGGAGGAAAAAAAGAAGTAGTAGGCTTATTACGACGAAGGTCGATAACAAGAGGCTCAGAAGAGGCGAGCTCCCTTTACTCCACTTTTTCACTAGAAGGGGCGAGATTGATAGTCAACATCTGAGAATATGAGGGGCGAGAAGTATGCCCTTTGACTAGAATTACCAAGACATTGTCTAGGTAGTCGTTTTGGTCTTCCTCTATGTCCATATCTAATACGACCTTCATGTATTCTTTTTTGTACATGCTGAAATATGTATAATAGGCTTCGATGCCTTGAAAAGAATTAAGGTCATAAACTTATTTTTTTGATCTCTCCGTTGTCGTCCACATACTTAAAGCACTGGTGGAGAGTAGATGGCACAATATCATGCTCTTGCAACTACGATCTCCCTAACAATATGTTATTAGGAAACGTGACAGTCAATTACATAGCAGGTGACTTTCGTCCAAAGATTGCCAATTTGGACTCTTAAGCGAATCTTTTCTAGTGGTTTACTCTTTCCAGAATTGAACCCTAGAATAGTTGTAACCGTCGCTAAGAGGATATGGACTAGAATCTTCAAATAATCCTGCAGAGTTTTTCGAATTACGTTGAGTGTTGATCCGGGATCAAGCGATCTACCTTTATTTTGTCGACATACCCAATAAAGTAAAGAGGTCGGTCGTGCCGATTGTCTTCCAATAACATATCATCCTGGGTAAATGTAATATTTGGAATTATTTTCATCACACTATGACATTGAGGGCATGCCACATGCTCTTCATCTGACTTCTTAAGTTGTGCAAGAGAAACGTCGGCTTGCATTAAGGTTTTGCCTAACGTTTCTCGAGTTTCCTTCAAGAGACGAAAGAGATCGAAGATTGATAATCTTGCTGGAGTGTTGGCTAGTTGAGCCAATGTGTCAAAGTTATACAGCTTTAAAGACTCTACAGTAGAGTTTTTTTCAGGTTCTTATCAAAGCAAACTTGTTGTTTGCCCTTATCAGCTGTTGTTGGCTTGGAAGGGCCCGAATTAGCTATGGAGTTGATATTGGAAGAGAATTAGGAGCATGAGAAGGAGTGACAACTTCATTCTCCTGACCTTCTGGGTAGTCTCTAAGACAGAGTCTCCTAAACCTAGTACCGGCCAAGAATTCTTCTTCTGAAGTAGGTGAGAGAGAAACCATGTTATAAGTCTTTGCTCGTGTCTTTATTTTGGAAGATTTCTTTCTTTGTTAAGGTAACATATGATTTACCCCAAATCCTAGGCCAATACGAGACTTATTGTATTGAAGTTGCAGAGATATAGGTACCGAAGACCCCTTTCCATTGTTCAAACCTGATGCTTTCTTAAAGTTATAGTCCATCTTTAGCATCAGCTTACAAGATTGCTGACCGATAGAATTATGGTTCGTAGTCGACTTCTGACGTTAGCTAAGTATTTCCTGAAGAGGGAGGCATGGATCCTGCTGGAATAAAGGTAACCTTTAAGGGGGAATATGGCCATCAAGTGCAGTGGGCTCACTCGAAGTCATGTTGTATGATTTATATTTGGCCAACTTCTTCGATTTGGTAGAAAAGATAGATGTCTTCTTCTCGAAGTCGGCGACTAAGTCTGGATGAACAACCTGATTTTGCCCTTAGTTGTTGACAGTTGTTAATAGTGGTACCAAACAGTCGTTTCATACTGGCGGGAGGTTGACGATCTCCATAGTTGCTTTCGGTATCGAAGTCTGGCAAGCTGCTACCTCTAGGGTTGGAATCTGAAAGATTCTTCTGACTAAGGATGTCTCGGCTTCTCGATCGTGTGTTTTGATAGACTCCTTCAAAAGAGTCCAAGATTTAATTACGAAATTGCCGACTGAGAGGCTGTGATGACTTACGCCTCAGGCGTCTTCCACCTCCAGTGCTACGAGTCATCATATTTATGGAGGCAAACATCAACTCTTCCTTATCTATCAGGATCACATTAGGAGAGCGAGAGTAATTGAAATGGTCAAACATAGACCATTTTGCTAACTTACAGCAACATTTAATTACTACCTCATGTGAATGACAATGATGTGTGTTATTTACAGTCAATGTTGCACAAGGTGATTCTTTGATCTTTTGTTTTTTTGTAAGATAAGCTCACGGAGATCTATACATTAGAAGGAGAAGAAGAAGAAGAAGAAGAAGGCAAACTCTGCCTGATTATATTAGGAATATGATTTCTATTCCTAAACTTTTGTGTTCCCTGCGTGTACAGGGAAGTACTGAGTTCATTGTCATAGGTGAGCGAGTTCTTGTTCTTAGAAGCCTTTACTGTGTGCGAACTGGTGGTTGGCACAGACTACATCAAAGTCTTCTGGCGCACCATATGACTTGGTTGAGGAAGTTCTGCTCTGTGCCTATTGAGATAGGTGTCCATGTTAATGTCTGTAGTCTTTTGGTTGTCAGTCCATGACACCTTCAGTTTATCCTGTTCAGTTCTTGATATATGCAGGGTGGGGAGATCATGGCGCAGACCTGATTGGCGCAGAGCTGCCTAGCATGAACCAGTTTGGTACGACATAGGAAGAATGCCTTGTTGCTCTACGCGCATTAGCACAACACATTTGGCACAACGCCTATGGGCAGAAGAAGTTAAACTTTGAACATGACTTACATTCCTGGCATCATCTTGATTTTCTCTCACTACAACAAAAATACCTTTTAATGACGGCTAAAAAGCGTCATTAATTACAAACCATAACACTTTTTTTTCAATCCAAGCGTTATGAAAATGGGTGTTATAAATATTTTTAAAAGCGTTATAAATAATTCTTCCAAAATCGTCATTAATAGGTTGAATTTATGCTACGGTTTATTTTCAAAGCGTTATGAATAGATGATCTGTATATGGTCATTGTATCACATTTATAACGCTCTATACTGCATGTTATATGTTACATTCCAAACACTGCTCAATTCAATTCGAAAACAACCACTTTGAACCATATTCATAACAAAATATTGAAATGTAATATAAAGTACCATTCTCTATTTCAGTGTCTCAAAATAGGGTACATCAACATCTCACAGATATAGAGTACTTAAGCTAGCTACATTTCATAGTTTCTTGGGGAGGAAGCTTCCGATGGTCTTCCCGTAGATTTTACAGGTGGAGAAGTGGATGAGACGCTTCCCATTCTTCGAACAATACTTCACCTATAATGGCAATGCAATGCGATGATAATCAGGGGTGTGCATGCATGCAGAAAATAATAGAAGAAGAGGAAACAAGTAACAAATGTTTCAGTTCTATTAAAGGGATTAATTCTTATGAATTCTCTATTCATATATATATCTCCGCATAAATATCAATACGAAAAAGAAAAAGAAGAGAGAAGAAGAGATTGAGAGAGGATCCTTACAACTGGAAGAGCATCGATGAAGTTGCTGTAGATGGTATCAAACTGACGGGTGTTGTAGTCGGCCGACGTGCAGATCGCGGCAAGATTAATCGTCTGCAAAAGAGACAGACAGAAAGAGAGAGCATGATGACGATGAAAAAGAAAATTGAGCAGTACCAAATAATTATTGCACAATTTTTGCACCATTTCCTCAAAAATGGCTCCCAATTTCTTGCTATTCCAAACACTAGATCCACGAAAATTCAACTATGTCAATAGCACCGACACTCCCAAAAAGAAAAAAAAAGGTGCTCCGTGCGTCGCCGTGTCATCCTATTTCCTCCTGACCGAAGTACTATTCCGAGTCCGAAATGCAGACCCACTTAAAAATGCACAAGGACACCGTGTCGTCGTGTCCGATACGCAGATCCAGCAGATCTGGCGAAGAAATGAAGGGTACGTACCAGATCGAACATCTTGATGAGGCCCTCGAGCCTAGAGTCGTGCTTGATGTTGAACCGATGGAAGTGGATCCTCCCCGTCCAGGGGTGGCTGCCGACCGTCCCGGCATCGTCGATGAGGTGGCGGATCTTATCGTTGTAGACGTCGAGCGCCAGCACTGTGTGCGGGGTCTCGCTCATGAGCTTCTCGCACAGGTGTAAGGCGATGAAGCCCCCCGCGTCGATCATGCAGATCGTAATCGTCTTGATCGGCTTCCCATCCAGATCCGACCGACTACTTAAAAAACCCTAATTTGAGAAAAATGAGAGAGAGGGACAAACCCTAATTTTGGCAAGTATGCCCTTCTTCTCAAGTGTGCGAGTGACGAGAGTCTTCAGATCCATCATCTCTCGAGCGTAATCCATCATCTCTCGACGAGTTGGGGAGCGAAGGGAGAAGGAGAAGGAGAAAGAGGAAGGATGAGGGCTAGGCTTTTTCTTAAGTGCGGGGGAGTGGAGGTTTTGATTTAAATTTTGGTCCTTTTTTTATAATGCTCGTATCACTGAAAGACTATCAATAACGTATATATTGGACAATGTCATAGAATAGAGTCTTGCTGAACTTTGATGACGTTTTTTTATCAACCGTCATAAAATCCACTTATCAAGCGTCATTAATAGGTCTTTTTGTTGTAGTATCTGCCAAAAGATGTAGAGTTTCTGTTCAGAAGTATTTGAGCACTGATCGGTGCAGAGGCACAATCGAGTGTATTTTCCATCAAGTCGAGGACTGAGAAGAGTGGAGAATGGCCATTCGACGATTTTCCTTATTTTGAGCATTAACAGCAGTGGTTGGCACGGATGTAGACTCAAAGTCTAGATAGCGTACGCCTTCCTGTTCTTGGCAACAGCAGTGGCATGCTTGTCACCCCCGGCGCCAATAATCTCGTCGTAAGCTATTTGGTCAATTTTGACGACGGAAGTCTCATGTCTCGTGCCGACCGACGCAACATCGCATTGAATTATCACTTTCTCGTCAGAGGAGAAAGACGTCCCCAGCAGAGTCATCATTTTGTTTGCAAATAACAAACATTTTCTAAAGAAAACTTAAATACAAACTAGAAAAGAAAGTATCAAGTATAATTTTAATTCTGGAAAAGTACAAGTATAGGAATCTGATTATAAGACGATCACTTTATCCCTTGGACGATGCGATGTCAAAGAAAAAAGCACTTAAACTTACTGCGAAAGCAATGGTAAGATGTTGATCGCATAAGAAGTGATTTTGGAACTCTATTTATATAGTTTTGGATAACTGTCAAACAATTACAATGATTGGCAAGCAGTACGAAGGTACTCTGATTGTGCACTCCTTTGTACGCCATGTAACATTTCATCCATTAGCGCAGATGGTAAATTTAACTGCACAGGACGCGTGGCTTTCTGTGAGAGAAAGGCACTTGGTCATGGGCATTATCGTATGCACGTTCTTCGAGATTAATGGCATGTGCGCAACGTTATCTTTAACTGCTTCTGGATGATGATTGATTGGCACCAGTTTGATGAATGGCACGTTTTATTGATTGGTGCCAAACTATGAATGGCACTATGTGTTGAGTCTATGTAGAATTTATCATTTTGCACCATTTGGTGAATGTCGCTGAGAAAGCGACTAATAGTCATCATGACAGATCTTTCTAAAAAGACATAAAATTTGGCTTCTCGAAGAAGATTGTACCATGGTGGCTTTTTTATTGCATGGCACTATTTGAGTTATATTTAATCTGCGCGATCTAGCGTTGGCGTCGAATATCTGACAAAAATCCTCCTTGAGCGGCACGCGCACAGAATTCAAAGAAAGATTTTATTGATTGTCGTGCTATCAGTCATCATGACAGATGACTTAACTTCTTGAGGAAGATTGCCACGTGGTGGCACTATTCGACACATGACCTAGTGCTATCTGATGGATGGCGCTATTTAATGTTGTTAGTCCAATAATTATATCATATTTTTTAATATGGCTAATCAATTAAGTTTAACATAATGATGTCACTAATATTCATATAATCACTATTATATTGCTACTTAAACTTAGCAATGTCCTAAATGTATACTCTATCATATTGCTATGCTTGTATCATACTGTATCATATTGTTTTGTTCGTCTAACATGTACTTACAGACAAGTAGTAAGCATGATCAAACCAGGACATATGCAATAAAGAATTATTTATGGGCCAAAGACGGTATTATACTAGAAGATTTCTCTGAACCACCCAATGACTTATTCAGGACCTCGTATCGGGGGATCCACTGCTCGGTCAGAGAACGAGCGTCGAGGGGGTGACTGCCGTCAAGAAAAAAACGACTTCAAGTCTGCTCAAATATCAGAAGAAATGCGTCATCAAAGGGCTATGGTTTTACATATTTCTTCTATATTTTCAATTTTATTGAGTCTAGGAAATATATTATGAGGTTGATAAGGATCGGTACTGGCTTAGCTAATCTCAGTCCACAAAAATATACCCTACTATCCACAAATACCTATCTAAAAGTTCACACACCAAAATAGTCCAAAACCTATCAAAATTAGCCAAAACAGTTCTGGCAGAACTCTGTCCGAACTCTGCCAGGACTCAGTCCGAGTTTGGCCCAAGTTTGGTCAGGGTGGTTTTAACCATTCCCTTGATATCTGTCTACAACATTCGAATGCGAGATTTATGCATCCGAACTCTGTCTGAATTCGGTCCCTAAAAATACTTTAAATAGAGTTGAGATTACCATTCATTTCACTCATCCTCTTTCATCTCTTCTCTTCTCTATCAAAAGTATTCTGAGCTTTTTACTTTCATATCTAAGCCTTTATGACTCTTAGCCAAGCCAGTACAGTTTCTGTTTAATCTAGAGTTTGGTATTGTAGAGTTGTATCGGTGGTTGTATTCAAAAAATGTTCCAGTTTTTCATTTGCCTTCTGGAGTCGATCGTGCGCTCGTCGCCAAGCACGATGTTGTGAAGTCGTTCGTGCACTTGTCACCAAGCACGATATTATAAGAGACTACAAGCTCTCATTTAGCTTGTTAATAGTGGATTAACAGCGAGCAAGAGTACTCGCGACTGGACTAGTCCTCTCAGAGGAAAACTAGTATACATCGCGGTGTTCACTGAGTTTGGTTCTCTGATCTCTTGCTTACTGCATTTATTTAGTGTCTCTTATATCTATCAAATTTTATAAATGCTAAAAAAATTAAAGTGGTGATTATTTTTGCTGCACGTATATACACTTTAATCACGCCCCCTCTAAAGGTGCTCAATGGTCCTACAAACGTATGGCGCCATTTAACTGATAGCACGACGCACTCTGTTGAGATTTTTTGAGCTTCTACAAATATGTACTAATACCAACCCTCAGCCACGAAGATTCGCTCGATCACATTAAGGCATTGGAGCTCGGATTTGGCAACATGAAGATGTTCGACTGAGGATGCTTGCTTGGATATAGAAGACGATGTCTAAAATGACGAGATCCTTTGCGAACAAGAAAGATAATGAGGGTTCTAAGCCAACTTGGCATATTCATGGGACTATTGAGAGCCTTTATAATCAATTTCATTATCAATAAAGGGATTTATTTCGTATACTATGTTGTAACTTCCGTACTGACTCTATTTCTTTCGTTGTAAAAGTCGTTGTTTTGAGATAACCATTATTCTTTAATCTATTGTCTTGTACACGTGCAATCTAGACTTGTAAGTCATAACGTTCATGTGAGGATGATCGATTCTATGGAATCGAAATATGATAAATTTGACTGCTTATGTCAAATATCTTCATTCAACAAACTACTTTTGACTGTCTCCATTGTATCAACTTCATCAGGCATATAGTTACTCACAAACACCATCGATTACCTCCAACATTTTGATAGAGAAAACAAAAATAACATGGTCTGAAGCCCATCCTCAATCACCATCTTCATTCCAATAGTTGATTGATGATACCTTAAACGTCGTTCAGAATTACGCCATCAAAACACCCTCTGTGTACTTTGAGTTAACAAATTGGCTAATAAAAAATGTCTTATTGTCAGCCATTTTGTACACCAAATGCAACTTCACTCACAATACTTTTTCTCAAACTCTCACGTAGTTAAATATCGAATCGTCCAGCCATTTACGGATGTATCCGACAGCCTCTCGGTCCATCATTTTTCACTCATCAATATATTTGTATGATGGCTTAGCGTTGTCCCCCTCCAATAGACCATGCAAATCTTTGCACCAGAGTTGATCCACTATCCTTAGTTTTCAGACTGTTCAATTCTGCCCCCTCCCTCCCCCCTGAGGGTAATAATATGTGTGTTTATCTCCTCAGGAGATATATGGTCGCACCTTTTCACCCAAAATTCTGAGAGCTCTCATATCAATTGTTTGTTATAAAACGACACCAAAACGTCACCAACCTTCATGAAAATAACAAACTTCTATCTCACACATACACAAAGACAGAGAATACAATATATATTTGGTGACTAAGTCATCTCGACAAATCACAATCTATATATCTCAATAATATAAGATTGATTAAAATAATACTGAACAAGTTCAACCCCTCACAAATTTCAAAAAGAATGAAGGAGATACACAGTGAAATTACTCACCTAACCTAGTATTATTTTCCTGAATGAAGAAAATGACTCTCCGAACATATTTTTGTTCCATTGTCTTGAAAAGCGAGCCCTAAGAGCAAAGTACGGACTCTCTCTTAAATTTATGTCAACTTGACAACTTGCTTGTCTTCTCTGAGAAACTCCCCTTAGCCTATTTATATAGGTTATAAAAGCATAATTTAGGATTAAAAAATTCTTAAATTAGCCCAACAATAATTTTGGCCATCTAAATTAGATCATATGGTCAGAAGTATGCGAATTTTGGACCCATGTTTGAACCAAATTTCAGCAGACGATATTACTGTCGGTATACTATGGCGCACCGTCAGACCTTCGGAGTAGGTTCTGAATTATAAAATATCATCGTCGGTATACCGCAGTATACCTCCGTTGTTGTTTTGGCTCTGTTTGACTCCTAATTCAGCTATCCGTCCTCCGTCGCCTTCGTCATAACTTCCGTCAATGCTTCATGACGTCCATACTATTTTTTAACACATCTTGACTTGAAACTGGAACCCAACATGATCAAAGTCCTTATAGCGATGAAGAAACTTGCCTTGGTCAAGTCTCTGTAGCCTATGAATCTTACGCTCCCGACCATCCCTCATTTGTGCCGATAACATGGTCCTGTCCTAGCTTCTCATTTCAATCCATCTTATTCTTATCCCGGTGCCTCCACTTAGTGGTGTAACTCGGGCGGGTTGGGTCGGGCTTGAGGTCAACCCGAGCCTAACTCGAGGAATCATAAGCCTAGCCTGAGCCTAAGTCTGGCCCGACCTCGGGTTCAACATATGGAGCCTAAGACCAAGTCCAGATGATCGCGTTTGGTTCGAGTTGAACTCAGATTGGGTCGGGTCCATAGGGTTTTTCGGGCTCTAATATAATATTTGAAATAATTTTAAACAAAAATAATATTAAACACATAATCAAATAGCAATCGAGTCTTGATCATTACAAAATACAAACTGATGTAAGATTTAGAATAAGGAGTTGAAAGATTTGGGTGGAAAAATTTAGGATATATATATATATATATATATATATATATATATATATATATATATATATATATATATATATATATATATACATAAAAGGGAGGTGAGGTGGCTATATGTCACCTCACATGCTATCATCATGTACTTGCACACTTTTCGGTGCATGATGATAGCATGGGGGTGACACATTGCCACCACCCATAGGGTGGCACCTCACTTCCATTATTATATAAATATAAGCCGGATTTCTAGTTCTTTGGGGTAACTCGACACATGAAGCTGAGCCCAATCCGATTTTGGTTCAAATATTTTAACTCGTATCCAAGTCCAAACCCGAAAATCTTAAACCATAATCCAAATTATTAACGGATTTACCTAATCGGACTCGGATTTAATCCGTCCGAGTTGCACCCCTATCTCCACTACTATTGTCATTTATAATCGATTTTCTCCTTCATGCTCCTTGCATCTTTCAATAGACAAGCACATGTGCAGCCCACAAAAATAACCCCAATTTATTGCCATCGATGTAAACCGATGCAATTTATAATGGTTGTTTATTATTTTTCTCTCTCACTTATTTTGAAAGATGATACTCAATATATATTTTTGTACTTATTTTAGTTTCTAGCAAATAAATACTTTTTAGATTGAACAAAACTCGAATCTAAGAGCATCGCCAATAGATGTGCTAGTTTTAACTAGCTAAATTTGCCACATAGGCAATAGATTAGTTGTTAACTTTCACCTATACATGTTAACTTTAACTTGTACTCAAATACCATATTTCACTCATTAAGATTGACTAGCAACCTCATAATCAAGAACAACCATTATTATCTTCACAAATGAGGTCATCAAGTAAATAATAAAAATAAAATAAAATAATATCAAACGTCAACTCAGCTAGCTAAACTAGTTAGCAATGTTTTTAACGTCCGACAATAATAAGTACAATTAACGAGTATACTAACTCAACTAGCTCTTGTAATCAGTATAAAGAGAGATATAACATCCTTTGCTAAACGGACAGTCTCGGAATTGAACTGCAGAGAACACGGGTGTGTGTGTAAAATTGCGGACAGTGAACCCAAATGACATGGAACGTAATGTGCACAAAGTCCTGTGCGTTATGTCGGACATCGCAAAAAGCAAGAAAAAGATAACGAGTATACTAACACATCCAATTATTTGAAGATAATTTTAGCTCAAACCTAATATCTTACACTAACGTGACATAACCTATATATATTTTATTAGGAACGTGCCATATTTACAAAGTTTGGGTATCCAATCATATCACATTCTTAGTTTTAATTAATATGAACGCAAAGATAAAATAAAAGGTCACCTATATTGAATATTTATTTCTGTGTATTTTAAGTTCATGTCGTTGTAAAGAAAGTGAAAGAAAGAAATAAAAACATGTAGCTCCCAAAGGTTAATCATTCAATTAACAACTTAGAATTATGCCATAAAAATTTATGGTAGACATTTTCGCTTGCAAAAATTATCTCTCATATTTTAATTTACATTAATATTATATTGTCTTGATTTGGCTACCAAGGACCCTGTTAGGTCCTTAATAAAATGTGGTTCTAGAATGTTAGACGATAAGCTCCGTAGCATTATATATGATGTGGTTCTAGTTGGTTAAAGTTATGTTTCTAGAATTTTAGACAAAATTTTCTAGGATTACAGTGGGATTTTCTGTTTTTCCCGAGGTTCTTAGTGTCGTTATCGAAATCAGTATCAGATCTATCTTATGAGTACTAATATTAGCAATATTGATAATTAGATCAGAGTGTCGAATTTTTTGATATCGAAAAACAAATTAATAAATCATTAAATATTTATAATCTTTTTATATATTTAGACATAATTTAAGAATTTTCTATAATCTCTTTTAGTAGTTTTGAAATTTAATTAAATAATAGTCAACTTTACTAATTGGTTTGCCTAAGATAAATTTTTTTAATATAAGTTTCCTTCATTTATATGTTTTTATATCCTTACTGATGGAATTTTTTTTGTTCAATTTTTCTACCAAATTATTGGTATCGGTCAATATCGGTAGAGGTTGATATTGGATCAGGACATGTCAAACCATATTGATATCTAAACCATGGTTTTTACTACTTTGTGTACTTCCATCTTACTCTCCATTAGGAAAGATATGTTCATTTTCTCGAAATTATAAACTTATTTATAATTTTAGGAGCAAAGTACACTAGTTCCACTTGAACCATTAATCTTCGTACCTACATGTATATAAAATTTATTTGTAGAATATGCACATGTGATCACTTCTCTTCAAATGTATATATCGAGTATGGTTAATCTGAGGAAGATTATTATGAGCTTAGTTAAACCACATAACTTTTAGATATAGAATACTCTATCCGAAGGATCGATCCTAGTTCTTTCGGCACCACTACACCAAAACAGATAATTCGTAACATTTTCTTTATAATTAGTAACGGTTATTACCGTTACCGTCTTATAACAATAATAACCGTTACAATAAATTAAAAACGTTACTAAAATTCAAATTTTGATTTTATTTTTAATTGTGACACTAAAAACCGTTGCTATGGAAAAATAAATCTACTGCACTCATTTTTCATATACGCCGAGTCCCGACATCAAAGTGTTACAAGCGAGAAAATCTGCTGCACTCATTTTTCAAGTATCCCGAGTCTCGAGCTTTCCCTCTCTATGACCTAATTTTCTCCTCCCACTCCTTAATTTCTTCCTCTTCTCTATAAAAAAATTAGGGTTTCGAGATTCTGAGTCTCTAATTCCAAGCTCACCGATGTCAACAACGAAGGGGAGTGACAACGAAGAGGAATGGCTCTGAATCGTGCAGATCCAGCTCTCCCGGGCGTTGTCGGTCTCCCGTTCGGAACGCCGTCGTACGGACAGGTCGGTCCTCTGATTGCCTCTAGGAGTTCTGGGGGGGCGGGGGGTGCGCTCGCCCCCGTCCACGTCAGCGCGTGGGAGCCGCTGTCGTACCTCTGCATCAAGGACACTCCCAATGTAAGTGCACTGTTCGATAAAATGCTTGAATGGAATTTTGTTTTGTTATATACTCTTTTGCCATCTGGGCATTGTCGTTTTGTGTATTAATTTAGGTTTTACTGCAATTTTAGGGTTTGGGTTCGGTTGTGCAGTCACTAAAGCTGAAATATTTGGTTGAAAATAGTTTATAAATTTATATTGTGCTGGTTTTTGTTAAATGGACATGAACTTGATACAATATATACATGTGTAGTATCCAACACAATGTGGCATGGACACAAAAATGACATTTGGTTCGTGCTTCCTTGTCTATAATGGGTTTCTTGTTGGCAAATTAGTATTGTAATTGACAAAAAAAGTCTACTTTTTCATATTGGGAGTATCGATGGGTTTTGTTCAGGATATTTAGGACATGTTATAGTATTGGCAATATTTTTCATAAGCCTTAGCAGCAGAAAGAAAAGAAAAGCACGAGCGTTTGGGATAGCTATTTCCGGTATGATGGATTTTAACCCAGTCTGGAGTCATACTCTCTCAGTACAATGTTTTAGTTTTTCTTTCTCTCACCCACAAGGCCTCAGCTTTTTCACAAGGTAAAGTTCCCTTATTATATGTTCTCAAACAACATGGCATTCTTTCTCAATTTTTATTGTTTGGATAGTAACATTTCCTGAATGTATCACAAACACAGTGCATACAAAATTACTAAGCCAAAAGAGACAAATGATTGGAAGCAAAAGACTAGTAGTTCCAGGCAATGACAAGAGATAAATCAAGACTCTTTGAGCAGAATGGGTGAAATTCAGAGCTCTAATTTTATCTAAAAAATTGGATGGTAATGGAGAACAACTTCTACAAGTTTTAAAGCAGTGACGTGACAAAAGGAATTGGCATCAATGGTAGTTAAACTGTTAAACAAACATATGGAAGCTGCTTCACATCAGACATTTACATGGGACGAGTAATATTCCCCGGCCTTTTCAGATGTAAACAAAATATCCAATGGCTTTCCATTCTCAGCTTCATTTGGAAAATAATGTGCATTGGGCTTTCCCTTCTCAACTTCGTTGGACAAATTTGCAAAGGGCTCTGAAACAGGAATTGGTGTCAGACCAGCAACCAGAATTGCATCTCCTTCATCGTTGGCCATGTTACTTCCATTCATCCTCATGTCGACATGTAATTGGCTTTCTGAAGGTATCACTTCCAAAGTACTTTCGGCATGATCAATGCTATCCAACTGGGTCTCACTACTTCCAGAGCTAAAGTCACCAGCCTCTATGTTCTCAGGATATTTAGGGCCTGCTTAAGTATCTGTATGAAAAACATGTTCCTCCATTTTCTGGTTCATGCTTTATGCTAGAATAATAGGTTGTTGATGCAATGTAATTCTGTTAATAAATCTATATTTCTTTTTATTAATATGGTTTGTTGGACTTCATTATTCTCATTATTGTAACTTTTTTGTTTGTACAGGTGTTGGTGTAGGGTACATCTCTGCTCTTACATGGTTCGCTGTCTATTTGATCTTGCTAGAGCTTATGCTCCAAGTATAATATTCATTGATGAGATAGATTCTCTCTGCAATTCTCGAGGGTATGAATTAAGAATAGTTGGACCCATCCTTTTGTTTTTTCCCCTTTCTGAACGTCAAATGTATTAGTACAAGTCTGTGGAAACTTTAGTTGTCATTTTAGAACCTAGTTATTGAATTCTAAATGAGCATTAGAGCTAGGTAACATAGTGACGTATAGATAGAAGAAAGAATTTGAACGCCCACGGACTGCTGAAGTTACATCTTCCATAATACCCATTTTTGTTACTCCTAAGTGCACAAATAATCATAATTTGGCACTGTATCAAATTTATAGAAAGTAAAAGATTATAAAGAAACAGGATAAACGTAGCTTCCTCACTCTTTGTTTCTAGCGTAGAATATTAGATTCACAAATAACTTCACCTTTTATCTTTTTAGATCTAAACTTTCGTTCCTTCTCCTTTTTCCCACTATTTTCTTTCTTCTTTTATTTCCTTCTTTTTGTATGAGTGGAGTTGTCACTGAGGTGCGGGGTTGAGCGAACTGTGGTTCTTGATTCTTATGTTTAATTCACATTTCTACAGTGCTTCAGGAGAGCATGAGTCTTCTAGAAGGGTGAAATCTGAGCTCCTAGTACAAGTAGATGGTGTCAACAACAGCACTGGTGACGATGGTGAGAGGAAAATAGTGATGGTCTTGGCAGCTACCAACTTCCCCTGGGACATAGATGAGGCATTAAGGTTTGTTCTTTTCACCTTATCTCCTTGTAAGGCTGAATCAGTTGCTGCATATTTAGCATTTTTTTTGTTTTGTTTCCTGGTCATCATCTTGGTTATTTGCGTACCAAAATTTCTAGAATTTATGGACAACTGTAAATACTTTCTAGTACTTTTTCTCATGATTGTTGTTTCATATTTCTCTCTATGTGTTGTCATTTCGTTACTCTTCATCTTGATGTATCATAATGATGTATGGAATTGTAATTCCCAGTAGTAAGTTTATGTCATCCTACTTAAACTGCCTAAAACAAGGTGGTCTTCGTTTCTACCTATTACCAACTGACAGTCTAGGTTTTATGCCATATGATCCTCTCATGTTTATACCTACCTTGCTAGCAACTTTGTGCCAACATCAAGGGTTAATGGTAGGTCGATGGCCGATTTAAAATTTTATCAATTTATTTCTGGAGCTTATGCTTCATAGCTGAACCCTTTTTGATGGAAAAAGTCTTGGATTATATATATATTACAGAAGGGTTAGATTTCATTAACGAGTAAAACTATACAACTATCCTTAGCCTTAGCATTCACCTTAAACATGATAATAACTACATCCTCTTGGATTCTCTTGATAAAAATAGACTTGTGAGTGTCCTGGTTCTGGAACACACTTTTGTTTTTTTCCTTCCATATGAGCCAAACAACCACTGACATTACTGCTCTTATCAGTACAAATATCTTACTTGTCTACTTGTCTTCTTGATGTGCCATATCAATGCTGCTACCTCCTCCAATATACAGATTTCTTGTTTGCTCGAGTCATAGTTTCAGTTTACTCAACTTCCAAATATAGGTTGTGTATGCATATCTGATGAGTAAGTATGAAACTCTCGGGTCATATGGACATTGTGTGTTTATGTGCGTACCCCAATTGGCCATTGTGTCCTTTGTAGGTTGTTTCTTTAGGATAGCTTTATATAGCTAAATACTCTTCTTTAGGCAATTACCACTAATCAACAAATGGATTTTTGGCTTGCAAATTATATTGTAGCATGTAGAGAGAAACAAACCTGCTTAGCCCCTTGCCAGACCCAATAATCTTCTCTGCTGTCTTTTTCAATCTGAATCTCATTGATTTCCTCTTGTATGTATTTGGTAGCATCCAATTTGGTCGCTCTCCACCCTCCATTCACAAGGGAGTCCATAGTAGTATTACCCCCTAGAATGTGAAGGGAGTCCCAACCCAATCTTTCAATAAGCTTTCCCTACCATAACCATGGATCAAACCATATGCTACTAAACATTTGCTATTTTCATGGCTTATGTGCTAGACAAAATCTCCTATCCTGAGAATTGTCTTAAAGGTAACAGAGTAGTTATTGTCTTCAATTATATCCCAGAAGTTCCTTGTCCTCTTATATCTTGCTCTCATCCATGTGGCCCGAAGTTATTAGTCTATCAAGAATTTCAATAGTAACTTCATAACACAACCTTTTTTTATAGTGGTTAGTCTGGTTGGCCCTAGCCATCCTTTCTCTTTTGTTCTGCCAATATGCTCCTAGCTTATAGCAGGTTTCCCATTCTTACTAATGAAACTAGTGCATAACTTCTCCACAATATTTAAAACAGAGTTTGGATTGAAAATTTTGCAGCCAATAGGAGATAATTGCTGAGATAATAAATTTGACTAATGCAGCCTCCCAGTAAATGAAAGTAGCTGACTTTGCCAGCCTTCCAGTTTTTTCCCCTGTAATACTCAACCAAGGCATGACGGTCATGTTGCTTAATATAGTTCACTGATAGGGACCCGAGATACCTCACAGGTAAGGATCCTCCCTACAAATCAAGAATTTGTGTAAACCTACTCACCTGGAAGCAGCTAGAGTTAAAATAAGCCTTGCTCTTGCTACTGCTGCTTTGGAGCCCAATGTTACTAGAGGATTCATATAAGGTTTGCTTCAAAGAAGAGAGATTGACATTGGTATCTTTCACAAAGATCAGCAAGTCATCAACATACATCATGAGTTACTGTAGGTTGTATAGCGCTGAAAAGGGCAATATTGTCCCTTCTCCTCCCTAATAGATAGTAGCAAGGACAAGTGCTCCATAATGATGGTGTAAATATGGTGAAAGAGGTTCACCATGTTTCAATGATCTGCTGTTGGGTATTTAGCCATGTTGTTCTCCAGTGTATTCATTTAAAAAGGTTACTAAATCATCCTCTCTCTTTTTTACTTTGGAGAAAATATGTAATCATGGATATAGATTGTTAGATTGTTATCTGCTGCTGCTATCCCAATTAGGGGTGATGATGACCGGAAAGATGGCTTATAAAAATAATTTGATTTTTTTTATGTTTTTGGTAATTATATATGCATTATTCCTTATTCTCGTTCGTATATTTATAACCATACATTATTCCTGGTACAGATAACTGATACAGGTACAGA
Organism: Iris pallida; assembly: GCA_029216955.1. Classification (NCBI taxonomy): domain Eukaryota; kingdom Viridiplantae; phylum Streptophyta; class Magnoliopsida; order Asparagales; family Iridaceae; genus Iris; species Iris pallida. The sequence continues at coordinate 16,318,451 of JANAVB010030816.1, read as the reverse complement.
TAACCTGTATGGCACCAAGATAATAGGTGTGTGGGTTGTAGCACACAGGTAGGGTCAAGTGATTGGTCTGCCAATGCAAACTGCAGACAAAGCAATGTCTTCATATATTCTGCATTAAGCAGCCTATATTCTGCATATTATAGGGTGTCAAGGGGAATATCTGTGGGTGTTAAGTATATGTAGGTTTGAGATGGTGAAGCATTCTACTACAGAAAAGGGGAAATGCAGTATCAGTTAAGTATTGGAGGGGAGACACCAATGTGTGTAGTAATTTATGCATACAGGTAGGTTAGGAACATAGGTAACTGTGGTTGGATGTGGAAGGATTAGGGTGTAGAGTATTGTAAGTTACATGCTTTGGTAATAAGAATTTCAAAACTGCTACCAGGGAGAGGGGATATAATTCATGGGTAAGATACCCATGATATTTCATATCTACACCAAGTGGACAAATACATATTAGGGTACGAAAATGATACATTGGTGAAGACATTTGGAAATGACTGAACATGTGCTCTCATGTCTATATCAATCAATGCCCAAAACTTCCGCATGTGTTCTTCATTGAAGTTTGTCATATGTGCAAAGAACATGTGCTCACATGTATGTTTTTCCTGAAACTTTTTTTTTACTAGTTTGCACGCTTTTTAATTTGAAACTTCTTTTACTCTTACATGCAGGAATATGTACAGTTTTAGCATGGATGCAAGCACTTTCATTCTTCCTCAAGAGAGCCTCGTCTTGATTATCCAAAAACACAAGAGTTTGAAATGTTTTGTGGTTTGCTTCATGCATCTAGAGCCTTGTTTTGTTGTCATTGAAACCAACAATGGAATGTTTCCTTATTAAATATTAATGTATGGATGCTATTGAACATCCTGTGGTTTAGTTGCTTATTTTTCAAATATTATGTGGTTTAATTACTAATTTGAATGGTTGAATAGTTATTTAAAATTATGTGGTTTTGTTTCTAGTTTGGAATGGTTGAATTGTTATTGCAAATTATGTGGTTTAGTTACTTGCTCGGAATTGTTATTAAAAATTTTGTGGTTTAGTTATTGGTTTGGAATGATTGAATTATTATGAAAGTAAAATATTATGAAATTGGATATGTTGTTTATTGTTTAGTTACGAGTTTAATGTAGTTTTTTTATTTATTTAAATAGTCCAATTGTAATGGTTATAACTGTGACAATTAGTGGAGAATAGTAACGAAAAAAATAATGTAGTCACAGTAAAAACTGTGACAAAATAAACTAATTTCCACATTAATAACTGTGACAAATGGAATATTTGCCACGGTTATAACTGTGACAAATAGAATATTTGCCACGGTTATAACTGTGACAAATGGAATATTTGCAACGGTTATAACCGTTACCAAAACAAAAATTTGTAACGGTTATAACCGTGACCAAAACAAATATTTGTAACGGTTATAACCGTGACCAAATAATAACCACGCCCTACTAGTAACGGTTATTACCGTGAGGAAAAATAATTGTCACGGTAATAACCGTGGATAATCGCCTATTATGGTGTAGTGCACATAGTTTTCGTACGTAGAAACAAGCCAGGAAGATTGAAAAATACAACCATCAGATGTGATTAGTTCTCAATAGTCATGAGATGGTCAATCTTACGGTGATCCTTTAGGGTCTGCTTGGTAACGATATTTTCACCGGTTCTGAAACATTTTTAAAACGAATGTTTATGAAAAATTGTGTTTGTTAATATTTTTTTACGGTACTGGTTTTGTTCGGCTAAAAAAACCTCCAAAACCGATGTAATGTAATTTTGGGTAGCTTTATAAACACCCCAAATCGGTGGATTATGGGAGTTTTGCGGAAAAAAGTGAATGTATATTTGTAGTAATAATAATTATTGTTTTCTATCAACAAATCTATGGCAACGAATCTATGGAAAGATGTAAGAATTTTTTTATTGGAAAGATGTGTCCTTTCTATTGTGTCTCTTTATTTCTATAAAAGCATAAGTGTTTAAATGAATCAATCACTCAATCCATCATCCATCTAGCATTAAGTCTAAGAGAGAGAGGGACTACCAATATTGCTTCATCGAGTCCTACGGTGTGAAGTGCTGCTACCGAAGGAGAAGAACCGTTGTATCCTGGAAGACTAATCGCTATTAAAATCGTAGGCACCCGTGCTGGACGAATATTGTTTTAAGGACATTTAACCAAGTTCAAGCCTTGGTATCGATCAGATAATTTATTTACATTATATTCTGTTATTTTGCCTCTAAAATACAGAGTTGAAAAATATTTTTACTAAGAGTTTTATTATTCTATTGCATTAATATCATCACCAAAAATATATAATTATAACTACTAATACCCTTTCCTATTTAATTGTATTCGCGTAAAAAAAATTCAAAACCGCTCGTTAGTGAATTACCAAGTGACCCCTCATAGTCATAACCGACACTCTAAAAACACCTCATAACTGCTGTCCCTACAATTGCCATGCAGACTCTAAGAGTTTAGTTACGCCATGTAACTTTTAGAAGTAGAATACTGTAAAATAGTTTTCGAATTAGAATCCTCCTTTAGCATATATATTATGCTCATGTTGGGATCACACACCTGGACAATCTATCAAAGCTCAAAATAATTGTAAATGCACTCGACTGAAAGCATTCACTATACAGGATAGGAACCTCATCCATCCTGGTAGGGCTGAACGACATAAATTAAAGACAAAGAGAAGAGTCATGGCCATTCAGAAAGTACTATCACAACTACTATAGTTATTTCAGGTTTGCCAGCAAGAACCACGTGATCATGACTGTACTGTTTAGAAAATAAGTCTAAGAGAGAGAGAGAGAGAGAGAGAGAGAGAGAGACTACCAACATTGCTTCGTCGAGTCCTACGGTGTGAAGTGCTGCTACCGAGGAAGAAGAACAGTTGTATCCTGGGAGACTAATCGCTATTAAAACCGTAGGCATCCGCGCGGGACGAATATTGTCTTAAGGACATTGAACCAAGTTCAAGCCTTGGTATCGGTCAGATTATTTATTTATATTATATTTTATTATTTTGTCTCTAAAATACAGAGTTGAAAATTATTTTTACTAACACTTTTATTATTCTATTGCATTAATGTCATCACCAAAAATATATAATTATAGCTTCTAATACCCTTCCCTACTTAATTGTATTTGTGTAAAAAACTTTCATAACCGCTCGTTAGTGAATTACCAAGTATGAATTGGACTGGTTTAAAATTCGTTACTTACAACCCACCAAAAATCGGACCGCTCATAACCAGTACTCTAAAAATACCTCATAACTGCTGCCCTGTAAACTAGTTTTCGAATTAGAATCCTCCTTTAGTATATATATATTATGCTCATGTTGAGATCACACATCTGGACAATCTATCAATTTAAAGCTACAAAATATTACTGTAAATGCAATCGATTGAAAGCATTCACTATACAGGAATCTCATCCATTCCTGTAGGGAAGCCTTGAACGACATAAACTAAAGACGAGAGAAGAATAATGGCTATCACAACTACTAAAGTTATTTCAGGTTTGCCAGCAGAGATCATGATAGTATTGTTTAGAAATAAAAAATAAAAAACGTCACATCCGCAAGAAGACACAATAATTTCAATATATTGAGAATCAAAATCCAGACAAAAGAACACCGAGTAGGGCACAAGTTGGGCTTATTTTTATTTTCCACGACATTGATCTGATCGATATTAATATGCATGTTTGTTGCAGCATTAATATATATTGAGATTAATTTAGACAATTTTGGTAACGTGATGTTGGGAAGATTTTGTTGTTGGAGATAGAACAGCATTAATTGTGATTATCGTATCACAAATTTGAATATATGCATGCTTCTTGCAGCTTTAATATATGAATCAAGCTTTTGGTTGTACCAAATAACAAGCACAAGTTGGACTTATTTTTATTGGGATTAATTTGGACAGTTTTGGTAGCTTGATGTTTGGAAGATTTTGTCGTTATATATATATACTAGTCATAACCGGTGCCCATAGGGCACGGTTCATTTAAGGTATTCCCCTCAAAATTTTGGACCCCCAATTTTAAACGAACAATAATAATTATGAGGGTCTCATCAAAATATTAAATCCCAACCACTGCTGGATGTGAATTTTCTTTGAATTCCCCATAAAACCCCACTCTCAATAATGCTCATCAACAACCATTATGAGTGCAAACCCCACTCTTTGGATTCCCCATAAAACCCCACTCTCAATAATGCTCATTCCCCATAAAACCCCACTCTCAATAATGCTCATCCACAACCATTATGAGTGCAAACCCCACTCTTTGGATTCCCTATAAAACCTCACTCATCCACAACCATTGATTCATCAAAATTAAATCCCAACCACTCTTTATCTTGGCACAGTCAGCCCTAGTATTCAAAAACCTTTGAATAATATCGTATCAATATAAAAACCTACTAACCGACTCAACCCGACCGAAAAACACATTCACCTCTAATATCCAATATTTTCATATATTGGGAAATCAACCGATATCATATCGGCCAATATGTCATGTCAGTCAAAATTCGATATAACAGCTGATTTTTCTGAATACGATATGATATATATAGATAGCCAACATATGTTAGTTTAGACCTCAAACCATATTGGTTGATATATGGGCAGATATCTCTAACACTGCCTCACCCACACATAAAGAAAGGAATATGCTGCCAACAACAATGTTAAAAATAATGGAAAAGAAAATCATTGCAAATAGAAGAGAATCACATACTGTCCAGAAAATAGCTGACGGAGCATCATCAAATGATACACGGGCAAGACCAGAGTCACAATTTTTTAGTTTACAATCAGCATTCGCAAGGATATTTTTTGGCTTCAAATCACGATGAAAAACATTCGTTGTGAAACCAGCAAAGTAGTATCAGCAAAGTCAAAGTGGCATCAGAAACATGTTCAAAGACATCGTTAATCTTTTTGATTGCGACCTTCTCTCCGGTGTGGGTATCCACTGCAGCCCCAACCACCCCATAGCTCCCCTTCCCAACCACCTCTTGTATTGCTTCACCATATTCAGTGAAGAACTCGGTATCATGCATGCTCTGAAATGATTGCAAAGAATACATTCGAGAGAATCGATGCGGAGACAGTAAAAGAGGAATAAAAAAACTTAAAACGTAGCTTATAAGAAAGTTCTGCCATTATTTTCCAAACATCATTCTTTGCAAGGATACAGATTGATAACAAAAGAAAGCTTTAGCCAAATCGTCTTGATACATTAACTAAAAATAATCGCTGCGACAGAGATTAAATATTTGAATTGTCAATTTCAGCAAGTTTCCTTGTAAAATACCTAATCAATTCTCCTAAACGTAAGAAACTCGACATGGGAACATGTTAAAAGAGTAAATTAAATCACTATCTAAGACAAATTCCATGAATGCTCAGTAAGATATCAAAATCTCTTTTGCAAGGGAACATATAGTTCTATCCTTTATTTCATACATCAATTAGCAAATAGGTTTCTTTTTCCAGAGAAAGGATGGGGTAAGGCAGACCCCAGCCAAATTCCATGAATGCTCAGTAAGATATCAAAATCTCTTTTGCCCACGTAACACAACAAAATCTTCGTAAAAACAATTCTCAATCAGCAATTCCCAAAATCCAAATTTCAAGTAGCCAAATTGGAAAGTGATGAGATGTTCAATCTCAGCAAGTCCACGTTTCCAAATTCTCAAAGCCCAGGATCCCAAATCAATAACTTCATACAACAGTTCTTTTTACCAAAAAGATGCCAACTTTCCAAACAAAACGAATCTTTCAATTTCCCAGAATCTTTCCAAACGTTCGATCTACTGACTCAACACAATGGCGATGTTGCATCGGAACTTCATTCCATATTATCAACTTTGCTTTTCTGAATAATTGTGCATGTATAGATTGCTTACTAAAATTACAAAGTGAATTATCACACACGTCTAGCGGAATACGGAATGTTGAGTGTGCAGTGCGACCTCCAATAAGTAGCAACGATGCAATACCATAATTGTTAACGCATTCAACCAAAATTGTCAATACATACAAAGATCTGAATTTTCTAGGTTTTGCATGCACTCATTCACCTGCTTTGTTCTTGGTCCACTTGACGATGTAAATGGTATTAAAATAAAATAAAATTCACATATCGGAATAAAATATCACAGAAGCTAGGGCCAGACTTGCTTAGGCTTTCCCCTAAAATAATGCAAAGTGTTTGTAAAAATTTCATCAATTTCGCGAAAGAAGCGTCACGTAGAATGTATCACAGATGCCATAATAAATTAATGTAACACGACCACCTGAGACAATCAATAAAATAAATCATATGCATCCAAGTGTAAAAAATGTAGAATATATGTTTCTCTATAAACTAAGGGACAAATCTTCTGATATTATCTACCACTTCCACCAAATTGCATATGATGAATTGTAAAGTTTGGAGTTTGGAGACAACTAAGGAATTGTAAAGTCAAAGCTATCCCACGTTGCAAAGTCAAAAAAAATACGACATACATCATTGTAAAGCTCCCATGTGTTCTTAGGAAACTATGTTAAATGATAATTAGCATAATTCAGCTGAAAAAACACCATAGCTAACACCTTTAAGAAAGCTCACTCTTTTCCAAAATAACTCTATCCCAAATTCAAGTCTATCCACCCACAGCACACTACAGGAAATTCTTTCCATAACAGTACAGCTAACTCCGTTAACAACAACCAAAATAAACAAAACAACACCAACTAAAAAAGGAAGACCAGAGCTCAATTAAGAGAGTAATTCCAATAATCAAAAGTATCAACGATTGCAAATTTAGATCTTCCTCGACATAACTTCACCTAGCACCAAACCCTCGCACAAAAAAATCAATATACCCCCTTATTCATCCCAAAATTAGCAATTTCAGCACAAACTTTAGAAAATATCCAAACTTTCTCAATATAAACCTAAATCCGATGTCAGAAACATGAGATCCCCAACACAATTATAGAATAGAAACAAACAAAATCACCATAAAAATTTCTTCCCGATGCAAACCCTAACGAAACCCTAGAAAGAGGAAGGTAATTTCTCTTACACAAAAGAGGCGGTGTTGATTAACACTGGTTTTTACTGATTCTAATTTCTAAATTCCTCTAATCCCATAATTGTAAACGCATTCAACCAAAATTGTCAATACATACTAATTTCTTGAAAGCTTTTGACCTGCATTGCAATTAAAGAAAGCAAAGTGTGGGTTTGTTTTACTTCTGGCCAGTGTTTGCCATTGACTTGTATATTTAGATTTGCTGTCTTCTCTGATGCACATCTATGTATTTTTAATGTTGGTGTGTTGTGTTTACTAAGTATAATTAATTATATTTCAAAACCAGATCTGTAGCCAATGTAGATCTTATCTATCTATTAAAAAAATAAAAATGTTCAAAATAATATGATATATCAACTGCCTCATGTGCTGTAATAAACGTATGTAGAACTTTTGAGTAGACTTATTCAATCTGAAGTTAGTTTGATACTGTACAGCTGAGTTGTTAATAACTTACTACTGAATTAGTCATCAATTAATCTGTGTTTGTAGATGTTGCAAAATTTAGGAAACCTTTCTAAAGTTTGAAATCCTAATCCATGTCTATATTACTCAGCTTGGAGACATGTCTAAGGGAGAGACGGGCAGAAAAAAAGCAGCAATAAAGCAATTACTGGTACGCCTACATCAAAAAATGGAGCCAATTTGGTTAATGGAGAAGCCAAACATGAGTGATAAGCATTTTAAGTTGGGATTTTGTGCCAACTAACTGTAGTTTGGAACTGCAAAGTAGAAGAGCAGCAGAGATCGTAATTTTGATGCTAACAAAATTTCAGGTATTGCGATATTTCTTATATCTGTTAATTCGAGATATATCAGATTTATGGCATAAACTGTTAAATCTCCTATATCTGTCACCTACGGCTGGTGGCCCCGTATGTAGAACTTGCCTGTATTAAAAACTTTGTAACATTTAATCTGCATTGAACTATATTAGAGGTGTATCAAGACGATAGCCCCAGATAAGGGATAGCTGTCGCAAAAGTTAACAAAGTTTGGTACCACTACCAGAAAGCAAGCTGATATGCTTTTCCTCTTCTAGATTCAAATTCGTTACAGACTGATCCATATGCTTGCAAAGACAACTCCTATCAAAGTAGTTAACCAGTTTTCCGAAATCCTCCAGAAAGAGTAGGTGACATCACTTGAGTTATATTTCATGGATGTTGGCATGTTATTGTGTTATGTGTTAACCATAATAATACATTAATCACAGGACTACTTTGAACTTCCTCCAATAAAATCTGATTTCTCCTGGGTTGCCCTATCCAACGCTAGAATATGTATCATCAAAACCAAATCTGAATTAGAGTTGTACATACCTTTTCCCATTGATGGAAAATGTTTTTTTGTATAATATTTTTAATAAAGATTTAATGTTCATAACCTAATAATTTGTATCCGTATACAGTGGTTTTTCATAGCAGATGTGTCCCCTTGGTGTATTCAATTCTTCTTTAGTTGCCAACCAGAGCAGCACTGATTGGGTCTGTAGCATGAGCAGAAGGATCCAACGATCGTACAAAAGTACTTCCAGCTTAATGTTCCTGTCTTGATTTTGTTTTCAGTACTTGGTGTGTGAATGATTGAAGCAGTCACCATAAAAAAAATTTCTCGATGCAAACCCTAACGAAACCCTAGAAAGAGGAAGGCAATTTCTCTTACACAAAAGAGGCGGTGTTGATTAACACTGGTTTTTACTGATTCTAATTTCTAAATTCCTCTAATCCCATAATTGTTAACGCATTCAACCAAAATTGTCAATACATACAAAGATCTGAATTTTCTTGAAATTACGTACAGAGATCTAAACTTTCTTGAAATATTCAAACCACCAAATTGAACTCACACCACGAAATCAAGAAAGCATCCCAATACTAAATGAAAAGAAATCGTAATTTCTTGAAAGCTTTGATCCCAACATCGATAATTCTCCAATTACAAATCTATAAGATGAAAAACCAGGGATCTAAGTAATCACCTTGATCCGAAGGAACTCTATCCGTAGATGCCAAAGGTTCCACGAACTCCTGCACAAAACCATAATTTTGGGAGAAAAAAATTAAGAATCACCATAAAAATTTATTCTCGATGCAAACCCTAACGAATTACTAACTAACTTAAAAACCTAAATGCAATTTCCAGGTCCAGTCTTAAGAGACTGAACCAACTCAGAATTGACCCCTGGTTAGATCCTAACCACAGTTCAATATTCTAAAATGAAATCAATGTTGTTAGAGTTGTAGGGATTTACCTGCTTCCAATTGAATCTGAAACGAAGTGGATAACCCGTGCCATAATGGCACGGACACGAACCCCGTCTTCTCGATGTTCCCGACGCCCCGACCATCTTCTCGACCTCTGCCATCTCCTCCATTCCGGCCAGACTACTCCCCGGGCACCACCAAACATCCCGACCCGTCCCCTACAGCATTCACCACACCATTGCCACCACAACTACCTCGGCTACCACCAGCGTCACCCCCTACACCAATCCGACCACCACTACCTCCCCCAAAACAAATTTCTACTAATAGGGGGGAGAGAGAAACCCCCAATGGAGATGGCCTAAGAAGCCCCTGCCACTGTCAGTATCACTGACATTGCCTATAACAACAATAAAGCCTTTTTATTTACTTCGATCCCAAAAAAATGGTAACATCACTTTGCAGTTATTCAAAAGGTTGGAGCCAAAACCCTTCTAAACATATGAAAAAAGAAGGTTTACGGAAGAAAACCTACAGAGAAAGAAGCAGCTCTCAAGATTATATTAGATCATATAGTTCATCAAAAATATATATATGGGCAGGCATCCATTTACGCTCCATGACGCCAACACCGCCACCAACACCGCTTCCTTCACCGTCGGCCACCACCACAATCACATAAAAAAATAAAGAAGAAGAAGGGAGTTGACCGGCCAAGGGGTACCTACTCGTCGCCTCGGCGTTCCTGTGACTGCCGCCCCACGGATCCGACAGCGCTTCATCCTCTCTGAGCTGCCTCTGCCCGGCACGACCCACACGCCGCCTCCGCCCGGCCGTTCCCCCAGCAGCCACTGCTGCACAGCCCGCCTCCGTGCGCCTCTCCGTGCCGGCGCTCCACCTGCGTCCTCCGCAGTCGTCGCTGCTCCGACGAAGGCGCCGTCACTGCTCCCTTGACCCACGCCCTCGTCGACTACTTCGCCGCCGACTCCCGACCGGATCTGAGCAGATCCGGTCAGATCTGAACGCCTGGCCGACCTCGGTGAGCGTCTTTTCGTCTCTCCCCCCTCTTCGATTTAGGTTTTGAATAGAGGATTTTGAAATGAATGAATGAGAACAACCTACTCTGCTGTGTTAACTTGTCTTCTCTCCCCAGTCTTTATGATTGGAGATTTAGAGGCAAATGGGAACCGTATATTAAATTGTCTTGGGACCAGATGATTTTTTTCTTGGTCTCATTGTCTCGGCTGAATAATTTAATAGAGTTTAGTTAGAATTAAGGAAGACGAAAGTGGGGGCTTCTCTGGATAGTTCGGTTGATAATGAGGTTTTAGTGAGAGGAATAAAGTGGAGTCTCCTCGAAAACCGAGAGGCCACCCATGTGGCTGTGAGTAAGGAGTAGGAATAGTTTTTTCCATTCGGCTGAGAGAAGAGTAGATGAATGAAGTGGGGAAAATTAATTATTCGGAAGAAGTTGTGTGGGTTGAGAGCTGAGTTTAGTTGGGAGGAGTGAGAGTATTGGAAAAAGTGAATCATCTGGTCCCAAGACAATTTAATTCTAACACAAAATATTAGATCCCACTCTCCTCATCCACAACCGTTGATTCACCAAGATTAAATCTCAACCACTCTTTATCTTGGCCCAGTCAGCCCTAGGATTCAAAAACCTTTGTGTTTTGTATAATAGATATATATATATATATATATATATATATATATATATATATGCTAATGTGACGGTTAGTGTTGGGAACGAAGCGCGAAAACCGTTCCCCCAAACCAGAAAGTCCTGCGAGAGAACCGAGCAAAAGCACACAAACCAAAAACGTCAAACACAATCGCAGACACAAAGATTTTTGACGTGAAAAATCCTTGCGGAAAAAACCACGGGACGATCGGAGTCCAACCCTGAAGAACCTCCACTAATGGAATAAAGAGAATACACTCTCTACAAGCTCCTACCGATCCAACACGGATCACCACAACTCACTTGAAAGAAATTTTTTTTTGATTGCGGACTCCGAAGAACAAGAGATGCCGAAAAATTATTCGAAGCAATCTCTCCTTCACAATAGTCCTTAATCCTCTCTCTCTCAAAGATTGTAAAGCACTCTTTGTTTTGAGATAATTTTACAACTAGCATGCATCACCCTTTTATAAGCCCTTGGTAACCCATATATGGAAGGCCAATATATATGGAAACTTCCAATATAAATCAATCATATATTTAATGAAAATCCAATCATAATTAGCTTACCATAATTGAAAACCCAATAATATGGAAAGCTACTATATGAAGGGTCCAATCATAAATATATAATCAAAGTAAATATGGAAATCCAATCATATATTTTTTTACCATATATGTACAAAAATAAAAATCCATGCACTCCCCAAGCTTCTCCGATATACGGATGACGCTCATCGCTCTTCGGGGTATTCTCCACATAGGTGGGAACCCCACCCACTCCAACAAATCTCTCCCTTCACAACTATGTGGAGGAGGTCGTCATCCCGACGATCTGCTTGCAGTACTCAAACTTCCCCCTCGGAAGAACCTTCGTGAGCATGTCCGCTCCATTGTCATCAGTATGAACCTTCTCAAGCGCCGCATCCTTCTTCTCAACCACATCCCGTATCCAATGATACCGAGTCTCGATGTGCTTGGACCGATTATGAAATGTCTGGTTCTTCACAAGGTGAATAGCACTTTGACTGTCGCAAAAGCAAAGTATACTGCTCTTGCTTCAGTCCTATTTCCTGCAGCAGCTTCTTCATCCACAGCAACTCCTTGCAAGCCCCCGTCGCCGCAATGTACTCTGCCTCTGTCGTCGACAAGGCAATATACTTCTTCAACCTCGACTGCCACGATACCGCTCCTCCAGCAAACATCATCACATAGCCCGAAGTCGATCGCCTCGTGTCTACATCTCCAGCCATATCAGCGTCAGTATACCCAACCAGCTTCGGCTCGTCACCACCAAAAGAAAGTCTCCAATCGGTAGTGCCCTGAAGGTATCGTAGAATCCACTTGACCGCACTCCAATGTACCCTTCCAGAATTTGAAAGGTACCTGCTAACTGTGCCAACTGCATGAGCAATGTCTGGTCTCGTATACACCATATCATACATAAGACTTTCCACAGCTGAGGCATATGGAACCCGCTCCATATCTTCCTTTTTGTCCTTGGTAGATGGACACTGCTCCTCAGTGAGCTTAAAGTGAGCCGCAAGGGGGCAACTCACTTTCTTTGACCCGTCCATACCGAAATGCTAAAGTACCGGTGAATGTACTTCTTTTGGGACAAATATAGCAGCTTGGACTCTCTCTCTCGGCTGATCTACATCCCAAGAATAGTCTTCACTGCGCCCAAATCCTTCATAAAGAAGGCCGCGCCCAGTTGGCGCTTCAATACCGCTATCCTAGTGGCATTCTGACCCACTAATAACATATCATCTACATAGAACAATAAAATAATAAAATCATCCTCGGCAAAATACCTCACAAATGCACAATGGTCTGACGTCGTCCGTGCATAACCATGCTCCCCGATTAACGACTCGAACTTCCTGTACCACTGACTCGGAGCCTGCTTCAGACCCTACAAGCTATTTCTCAACCGGCAGACCAAATGTGACTTGCCCTTCTCACAGAATCCCTCTAGCTGCTCCATGTACAACTCCTCCTCAAGATCACCATGAAGGAATGCCGTCTTCACGTCAATCTGCTCGACCTCCAAGTCGAGACTGGCTGCTACTGCCAGCACCACCCGAATAGACGAATGCTTGACGACAGGCAAAAAGATCTCATCATAATCCACGCCTTTCCGCTGACCGTAGCCTTTGACTACCAGCCTCGCTTTGTATCGAGGGCGAGTAGTATCATCCATCTGCTTCACTCTAAACACCTATCGATTCTTCAAATCCTTCTTGCCCTTTGGCAACCGCACCAGCTCATAAGTGAAATTAGTGTGCAAGGAACTCATCTCCTCCTGTATGGCCTCCATCCACTCCTCTCTGTGTTCGTCTTCTATAGCCTCTACAAAGCTTTCGGGCTCTCCTCCGTCAGTCAATAGCACATACTCATCCGGTGAGTATCTCGTAAATGGTCGACGATCTCTGTCGCTTCTTCTCAGTGGAGCCACTAGTGCTGGGTGTATACCAACAGCCTCCTCCCCTTCAGGAATTGCCTCCCCGGCATGCTCATCCTTCTGAGGGACACCCAGGTTGGGAGCAACTCCATGTACTGGCTCCCCCATAATGGGATCCTCTGCGATGTCCTCTGGAAACTGCTCGAAGCGAAATGACTCTAACTCAGGCAATTCCTCAGCCTCAGAAGGCGTCTCGGAATCCTGAGTGTTGGTTATGGTCTGATCCTCGACGAACACCACGTCCCTGCTTCTGTAGAGCTTTCTTCCTACCGGGTCGTAGAGTCAATAGCCAAACTCATCACGACCGTAGCCGAAAAGACGCATCGCCTCGTCTTCGGCTCAAGTTTGGTCCTCTCGTCCTTCGGTACATACACGAAGGACTTACAGCCAAACACTCGCAGGTAATTGTATGACGGCTCTTTGTCGTACCATACTTTGTCAGGCACATCACCCTGCAAAGGAGCACTTGGAGACAAATTAATAACATAAGCGGCTGTGAGAAGAGCCTCACCCTAATAACTGCCCGGCAAGTTTGCTTCTGACAGCAAACACCGAATCCTCTCCATCAGTGTCCTGTTCATGCGCTCCGCTACACCATTGAGCTGAGGTATCTTTGGCGGAGTCTTCTGGTGTCGTATTCCCTGTTCTCTACAATAAGCATCAAAGGGACCGATGTATTCGCCGCCATTGTCGGACCGAACACATAATAACTTCTTGTCCGTCTCTCTTTCAACAGAGGCCTGAAACTCTTTGAAAGTAGGCAGCACCTTATCCTTAGTCTTTAAGGCATAGACCCAAACCTTCCTGGAACAGTCATTAATAAAAGTTACAAGTAAGAAGCACCACCAATAGATTTTACCTTCATAGGACCGCAGACATCCGAGTGAATCAACTCGAGCAACGCCGGCTTCCTTGAACTTGGGTGACTTTGGAAAGACACCATATTTTGCTTCCCAGCTAAGCACTGTGTGCACTTCTCCAACTTTGTAGACTTGAGCCCTAGAATCACCTTCCTGTTCACCAAGTAGCTCATCCCCTTCTCGCTGATATGGCCGAGCCGCCTGTGCCACAACTCGGTAGACGCATCACTGACTGCATTTATCTCATGTGCCCCCTGTGCGCTCCCCTCCATATAGTAGAGACCGGACTTCTTGCTTCCTTTGGCAATCACCATCGAACCTCTGGAAAGCTTCTACTGACTATTTTCGAAGAGACTGAAGAATCCCTCATCATCTAACCTTCCAATCGACACCAGGTTGAAACAGATATCAGGGACATGACGAACATCTTTGAGAATAAGAACGGCACCCGTCTTCGTCCTCAAATGCATATCTCCAACGGCAATCGACTTTGACACAACTCCATTTCCCATCTTCAACACTCCACAATCGCTTGTCGTGTAAGTGGCAAATAGTGCCCTGTTGTGAGATACATGCGCTGAAGCCCCTGAGTCCACCAGCCAAAAATTGTCATCGCAGGTGAGGTTTGTGATAACCTAATCACCTACGACGATCACATCGCCTCCATGTATCGAAGCCTCCGCTGTAGTGCTCTCATCTTGCTTTCCCTTGTCGCCCTTCTTCTCTCTCTTTCAAGCGAAATAGTTCCACTTGATGTGGCCCTTCTTGCCACAATGGTAACACTCCGAGTCCTCGTACCGACCCTTGGACTTCTCTCTGCTCTTGTCTCTGCCACCACCTGGACCCCTGCTTTTGCCCCTTCAGCGGCTCTCCGAAACTAGTGCCTCTGAGTGATGGGATGTGAATGAAGTACCCTGAGAACGTCTCCGCATCTCTTCATTCAGTACTCCGCTCTTGGCAAACTCCAGACTGACCACGCCTTCCGGAGCAGAAGCGATTATAGATACTCGTACGGTCTCCCACGAGTTTGGCAATGTACATAGCAACCAAAGTCCTTGAATCTCGTCGTCGAACTTGACTCCCATCGAGGATAGCTGGTCCACCACACCCTGGAACTCACTCAAGTGATCCGTAATGGATGCACCATCTTTTTACCGCAGACCCAACATCGTCCGGATTAGGAACAATTTGTTTATCCCGGTCTTTTTCCCGTATAAAGATTCCAGCTTCTCCCACAACGTCTTCGCATGCTCAATATTGGCAACGTGGTTGTACACGTTCTCGTCAAAGAACTGCCGCATGTACCCACACACCTGTATATGCTCGAAGTTTCAGTCCTCATCGGATTTGTCACTGGGCTTCTCGGATGTAAATACTGGAAGATGCAGCTTCTTGACGAACAGAAAATCCTTGATCTTGCTCCGCCAATAATGGTAGTTGGTACCGTTCAGGTTCACCATACGCACCGGCTTCGCATCCATCTCTGCTTCCTGGTTTGACTGTCAACTCCTGACACTTCTTTGAACCCAAAGCTCTGATACCACTCTGTTGGGAACGAAGTGCGAAAACTGTTCTCCCAAACCAGAAAGTCCTGCGAGAGAACCGAGCAAAAGTACACAAACCAAAAATGCCAAACACAATCGCAGACACAAAGATTTTTGACGTAGAAAACCCTTGCGGAAAAAACTACGGGACGATCGGAGTCCAACCCTGAAGAACCTCCACTAATGGAATAAAGAGAATACACCCTCTACAAGCTCCTTCCGATCCAACACGGATCACCACAACTCACTTGAAAGAAGAAATTTTTCGATTGCGGACTCCGAAAAATAAGAGATGCCGAAAAATTATTCGAAGCAATCTCTCCTTCACAATAGTCCTAAATCCTCTCTCTCTCAAAGATTGTAAAGCACTCTTTGTTTTGAGATGATTTTACAACTAGCATGCATCACCCTTTTATAAGCCTTTGGTAACCCATACATGGAAGGCCAATATATATGGAAACTTCCAATATAAATCAATCATATATTTAATGGAAATCTAATCATAATTAGCTTACCATAATTGGAAACCCAATAATATGGAAAGCTACTATATGAAGGGTCCAATCATAAATATATAATCAAAGTAAATATGGAAATCCAATCATATATTTTTTACCATATATGTACCAAAATAAAAATCCATGCACTCCCCAAGCTTCTTCGACACACGGATGGCGCTCGTCGCTCTCCGGGGTATTCTCCACATAGGTGGAAACCCCACCCACTCCAACAGTTAGTTCAAGTAGTTAGTATGGAGGCATGTGGCCCTTATGGGCGGAGTTCGAATCCCTGTTGGAGCGATTCCGAAAACTAATTACCATTTTTAATATATATATATATATATATATATATATATATATATATATATATATATATATATATTTGAAAGAAGATAATTGTGGCGAACGTTCCCACCGGGAGTCGATCTCCTGACCACTCAGGCCATATGAAAAAGTAACATACTTTTTTGTTGTAGTTAATTCTTTTTTCCTTCGAGAAAAAACCCCACATGGCACTCACAAGATGCTCTAGCATGATGCTCTAGCCACACCAGTGATGCTCTAGTCTCATGGCAGATCGGAGGCATTCATGGGTGGTCATGGAATCGAGCCCCAGTGGGGGCAGATTCAGGTTTATTACCAATAGGGCTCCGGCTCTTTTAAATGTATACTTGTATATATAATCCAAATCCAACGGTTGTACCATAAATTGGTCCATTTAGTTGCATGGCAATGGTATTGTACATACATGGCCTTTACATATGACTAAATAACTCCTGCTCTAATCTTTGGCAAAGTTTTCGGGTGTCGAATCCCTTTCTCTTTGTAGTAAACATCAAAAGGACCAATTCCGTAGAATCGATAGTCGTCGCCCGGACGTGATGTCGTGCGAACCTAAGTTGCAATCGCACAAGACATAGTCATAAGGTTATCTGAAACACAACATCAAGTAGAGTACGCAGTGAAATTGTTTGAAAACAGAAGGAACTTTTTTTCCAATGATAATAAACATCATTTACATGACTCTGTTACATTCATTGCCGTGCGGCTACAATATGACTCGATTATAAAATGAACACTGATGAGATAGTCGTTCAATACATTACATCCCCATTTACAAGCAAAATATTTCATTCGACCTGGTATCGTGGTAAGTCGAGACATCGCTTCTTCTGGACTGAATGTGGAGTCTTCAAAAGGTTATAAAACAAGCCTTCAATACACGGACGAGGCTTCAAATATTCTTGCGTCATCTTGAGCTTAAGTGGCACGCCCATCTTGGTTTGGGGTACCTGTGGAGAGCGAGGATCAGTATATTACAGTTTGTACTGGTGTGTTCAATTTAAGTTCCATGCTCTCATTTGGTTGAAGAGTTTATATGACTTAGATTGTGATCTTTCTAACCATCCTAATGAATTTCAGACAAGCATATGACAAATATAATGTAAATTATGCTAGAACTTACCCACGACAGAGCGTGCTGTTCAATATAAGACTTACCATGTTCTTCCGTGTCAATTGTTATCGCTAGCATAGCGTGTGCAAATTTAAGTATGAATAGTCATTGACACCACAAGCCATCCTGGACTTATAGCTTTGTTAGTCGGGGCCCTTTCAACAAGAGTAGCGAGCCCCGCTGAAAGGCTCCGCCTAACCCGTGCTATTATCCAGCACAGCTATACCGTATTTTCCTCCTAGGCCGAAGCAATCCCGTTGCCCCGGGGTGCCGTTCGAAAAAACTTTTATCTTGTCGATAAGTTGTCTATAACCATGCTAGACTAATTTAGTTTACTCAAGCAGGGTCTACATTTTGATACTTAACCATTTTTATCGTGTCCCGCCTTATCGTGGCATTATTAATCAATGAATCTATCTTTTGTTTAATGTAGTTTTATATCATGAATCGCAAAGCAAGCTTATAGTAGCTTTATAGAACAAGCAGATGTGTCAGTACTTTTGCATCTAATATTTTATCTGCAACGACGCTATTGATGGATTTAAGAAGGGTCAAGGGAGAGGGTCAGCCACTCACCTTGATTTTGTTTGAGGCGTGAGACTGGTTGGCTGCGCTAGACGGCGCCTTCGCAATCACCTGAAATCGCACAAGCAACTAATTAGAATACTGTGCCATTCAAGAAATTCGATACAAATGCGAAGTTCAAAAATACAAGTCATGAAAACCATCGAAAACATTCACGAAAATGCATTCACGAAAACTAAAGCCAAAGAGCAAGTACGACATGAAAGCAGAGCAATAGGAGATCTCTTTCGACTCAGCCGTAGAGTTTATCCTCTAGGCGCAACCCGCTGAATATAGGACTTGATTCCAAAGAAGCCTTCCCATAACGAGAAAATGATCTTAATTCAATCGTTTCCGTTCGACCAATTTAATTGATCCCGATCTATCGGTTCCAACTGAATCAGTAGCGACAGTGTTCCTTTCTCGCGCACCCCGTAGGTAAAAATTGGGCACGATATAGGGAGGAAGCACTACACCAAAACCAACTAAGAAAATGTTTCGTCCTCGAAACTTAAGAAGAGAACTTACCGCTAGAAAAATAGAGAAGGGAATTTTTCCATCATCTCAGAATCAAGCTCCCAGGTTGACTCCTCGACCGCATAGTTCTTCCAGAGCACGCGAACGAGAGTGATAGTACGGTTTTGAAGCAGTTTATCCTTGTCCTCCAAGATTTGCATAGGCTCTTCAACATACGATAAGTCTGTCTACAGATTCAGCTGACCAAAACCTACCATGTAGTGCCACGTACCTACATCGTGCCCCATTCTCCATCTATGGGGTACGGAAGAAAGGAATATTGTCGCCATCGATTCGGTCGGGACCGATAGATCGGGATCGATCGAATCGGTCGAACGGAAATGGTTGAATTAAGATCCATTCTCCGTTATGGAATGGCTTCTTTGGAACCAAGTCCCATATTCAACGGGTTACGCCTCAAGGATTGACTCTGCGGCTGAGTCGAAAGAGACCTCCCGTTGCTCTGTTTTTCATGCTGTTTGTGTTGGTTTTGACTTGGTTTTCTGAATGCGTTTTCGTGAATATTTTCGTTGGTTTTTATGGCTTGCATTTCGAACTCGTATTTCCTATCGAACTTCTTGCATAATACAGTGTTCTAATCGGTTGTTTGTGCGATTTCAGGTAATCGTGTAGGCGACGTCTAGCGCGACCAACAAGTTCTCTCGCCTCAAGCAAACTCAAGGTGAGTGGCTAATCCTTCTCTTCTCGACCCTCCCTTTATAGGTAAATCGATAATATTGTTGCGAATGAAAGAATAAATGCAAGGACACAGACACAATAAAATGATCATGTTTTCAAAGAGAATGTAGGTAATACCTTAATAACTAAAATTGGTCTTTGCACGGTCATGGACAACTTGTCGACAAGGTAGAATTTTTCCCCGTACGATAACCCGGGGCCACGAGACCGTTGCGGCTAAGAAAGGAAACAATTATATAACTGTGCTGGGCACGGGTTAGGCAGGGACTTGTAGTGGGGCTCGCTACTCGCGCTAAAAGGGCTCCGTCTAACAAAAGCTAAAAGGGAGTCCACGATGGCTCCAGGAGCCAGTGGCCAATCACACGTAATATTGCACTTGGTATAAAAATTGACAGGAAAGAACATGGTAAATCTCATAAAGTACGACGAGGTCCGCCGTTGCTAAGTTCCAATGTATTTCACATTATGCTTGTCATATGCTTGTTTGAAATTCATTAGGATGGTTAAAAATATTCATAAACTAAGTCATATAAACTCTTCAATCAAATGAGAACTTGAAACTTAAATAGCCAGGCACCAGTACAAAGTGTAATATACTGATCCTCGCTCTCCACGCAGGTACCCCGAACCACGAAGGGCATGCTACTTAAAGCTCAAGGCGACGTGAACACTTTTGAAGCCTCGTCCGCGTGTTGATGGCTTGTTTCTGAATCCTTTTGAAGACTCTGCACTCAGTACAAAAGAAGAAAAGATGATGACTCGACTTCCCTCGATAGCAGATGGAAAGTGTAATTGTTTTGCTTGTAAAAAGGATGTAATGTATGGAACGACTATCTCATCAGCGTTCATTTTGTAATCGAGTCATGTTGTAGCTCGCGCGACAATGATTGTAATGGAGTCAATGTAAATAAAGTTTTATTATCAATGAAAAGTCTACTTCTATTTTAAATGTGTCAATCAATTTCTCTACGTACTCTAACTTGATGTTGTGTTTCGGATAACCTTATGACTATGCCTTATGCGATCGCACCTTATGTTCGTACGGCATCACGCTCGGGGGACGACTTTCGATTCTACGAAATTGGGGCATGACATACCACATGGTTCAGATCGTGCACATACTTTCAGAAACACGTAATCGCCTTCCAGGAATTCAAGCGGTTGTCGGTTAGTGTCCGCGTAACTTTTCTGCCGACTTTGTGCTATCTTTAATCTCTTTCGTATTAACTTAACTTTTTGTACAGTCTACTCCACCAGTTCCGGGCTGACTATATGTCGTTCCCTGACTTCATCCTAATAAATGAGCGATCTGTACTTCCGACCATACATGGCTTCAAACGGTGCCATTTGGACGCTGGACTGATAGCTATTGTTATATGCAAATTCAACCAACGATAGATGAACGTCCCAGCTTGAATTCAAGTCAAATGCATAGAGGCGTAACATGTCTTCGAGAATCTGATTCATACGCTCTGTTTGGCCATCGATCTAAGGATGATATGTTGAGCTAAACTTCAACTCGGTCCCCATTGCTGACTGACGACTACACCAGAAGCATGACACGAATCGCCCATCCCGATCTGAGACAATGGATACTTGAATCCCGTGCAGCCGAACTATTTTATCAAGATAGATCTGAGCAAAGCGATCGACGCTCCAAGTGACTTTAATGGCAATGAAGTGCGCTGACTTGGTTAATCGATCGACGATGACCCAGATGGTATCGTTCCCTCGAAGCGTCTTCGGCATGCCAACAATAAAGTCTATAGTGATATGTTCCCATTTCCATTTTGGAATAGAAAGACTCTACATCTTCCTGCCCGATCGCTGGTGCTCAGCTTTAACCTGCTGATAGGCCATACATTGTGACACAAAGGTCCTTATACATCTTGGTGTTGCCAGGATACAAGGAATATTTTGCATAATTTGCTTTCGATATTATCTCCTTTCTGAGTTCTGGATTATCCGGAACATATAGCCTGCCCTTCACTCGCAACGTTCCTAACTCGTCCTCTGCAAAGTCAGACGCCTTGCCTGTTGATATTAGCTTCCGCATCTTCTCCAGGTATGGGCCATCTTTCTAAGTAGATTTGAGCTTTTCCAATAGGCTCGGTTATAGCTGCAGTTATGTAAAACCCCTAAAATTTTATTATATTTTCTATTATTATATTTGGTATTGATTTAAATTTTTGTATTTTACGTCGCGTAGTTGCATTGTACGTCGCGCGCGAAATTTCATTTTTCGTAATAACTCGACGAGTGCGAATATGTACGAGCATACATATTTTTAGAAAAATATTTTTTTTCCATTTTTATAGTTTCAAAATAATATATAGTAATTACTTTATTTTTATCATTATAAAAAAGGGCGTAAGATCTAATTTATGTATAAATTAACTCTCAAAATAATTTATTAATTATCTTAAATTATTTCAAAGGTATTTTTGAAATAGTTCCTATTAATATTTAAATTGATTTTCGAAATTTATTAATATTAATATTTTATTATTCAAAAAGATATTTAAATATTTATTATTTTCAAAATTATTATTATCAGTATTTTTGGAAAATGTATTTCAAAATTTTTGTGACAATTTAAATCTTGATTCGAGTTTATGGATTTATTTAAATAGTTAAATATTTAAAATTTGATTTATTCTATTTGATTTTTAAACTAAAAATTTAATTAGATTTAAATTGGATTTAAATCGATTTTGGATTGGATTTGGATTTGAATTTGGATTTAAATTTATTAGTAGCTAATTATCTAATTGGGTTTAAACTATTCCTAATCCTTATCCAACTGGGAATTTCCATGTCCTATAAATAGGCAGGTACTCCTCCATAAATTTCTCACATCCACAAAATTCTCCACAAATGTGTCGTGCGATCGTGTCTGTGTCCATCCGTTCTTATTCCATTATTTGTACATATACATTGCTCCTCCGTGCCGACAACCCCGACACGTTACATCAAATCCCTAATCCCCAAATTCCTAGCCCTAATCCCTAATTTCCTAACCCTAGCTCGCCGACGTCGAGTGCTGCATCCCCAGCCCCTAATCCATCACCGCCACCACCGTGAGACTTACCCCCGCCATTACCACACCAATCTCGTCGGCGACCAAGAAACCCCACCGACCAGCACCACCAACACCCTGGTCGCCGACTACCAGAACAGAACCCACCGCCGTCGTCCTCATCATTATGCCGCCATACTCCGGCCACACACCACCGCTGCCCCGACCAAAAATTATAGCACCACCACCTCCATCAAACCAGCGAAGAAAAATAAACCCTAACCGAACGCTCACCTCGCCCACCGCTCACCCCGCCTTCCGCCACCAGTCTCGACCACCTCCACGCCGTGTTGACCTCCGCCCGCCAGCTGGATCCGCCCATTCTCCGCCGGTGCCGCCTGGCTGTGCCCTAAACCCCTGCCTCCGCGAACTCAGTCCGCTCCGCCGCGCCAGTTCGCAGCACCGCCCGGCGTCGACCCAGCACCGACCTTCTCCCGCACCCTTAGCGCCGCCGCCTTCCATCGCGTCTCCGCCGCTCCCTCGTCCTCTCCTCCGATCATCCCCATCCGCCCTCGGTGACGACCCCACCGGAAAACCACTGCTCGGCCTCCTCCTCAAAAAACTCCTTCTCTCCGCCTTCCCTCACCGACGCCGCGAAGGCCGCAGCGTCGCCGATGCCCGACCGAGCTGCCGATGCCCGACTCCTCATGGCCGCCCGCTCCCCCGTTCTCTCCCTATCATCCTCCGTCGAACCCCTCTCCCTCTCTTTCTTCCTCTCGTCTTCTCTCTCTCTCTCTTCTCGGTTGGTGTTGTTACTAAACACTGGGCCTCATCTTTTATTATTCTCGGTTGGTGTTGTTACTGAACACTGGACTTCTCGGTTGGTGTTGTTATTGAATACTAGACTCCTCATATTTTATTCTTTTGTTGCTGAGCTAGGCATCTCGTCGTTTTTCTTTGTGGCTGAACATTGGCTTCTCAAGGAGAAAGACAATACCTATATTTTAGGATTTTAATATTTTTATTATTCTTTAGCATTATTATTACTATTAATTATTACTTGCTTTCGTGTTGTTTGTTTCTGTTGAATTGTTTTGTTCTTTTACTATGTTATTAGTATTATATTATCATTATTATTATTATTATTATTATTATTATTATTTTCCTTCTTTCTTTCTTTTTTTGCTTTGCATCTGTTATTATTATTATTATTATTATTATCATTATTATTGCATTTTTGTTATTAAGAAAAAAAGAAAAAGAAAAAAAGATAAAGATGTTTTTAGTACATTCTTGATATTGGGTTGCAGTAAAAAAAGGATTTTATATATTCTAATTTGTTATTTCATTTTCTAAGTTTGCATATGGGTGTATGTGTAATAGGTACATATACCATGATATGGTATTTAATAATTATTTTGATATTATTTTTGTTAATTATTAGTTATTAATATTTGAAATATATTACTACTTTACGCCTTAAAAAGTGATCAATAGTTTACGAAAATATATTTGGGCGTGATAAAATTTATTGTCTAAATATTTTACCTGTACTTTTTAGATTATAGATACTAATGGATTTGACGCTACAACCATGGATTTTGAAACCTTGAAGATACTAATATATTATTTTGTATTTTTATCATATTTTCTAGGTGTCAAAAATATCTATCTAACTATGTTGACTAATAATAATGTAGTTTTCAAATTATATATATATATATATTTTTACAAGTATTTGCGTAAAATTATTTTCGAGTATTATAGATAGTTTTTTTAAAATTATATATAATACTCCCTAAATTTCTTCGATTACCATCCTGTCCATTCGCACTATACTCATTCCCTTGTCAATTCTTACTCTATGTCGACCCAAACTAGTCTGACCATCTTGGACCCAATGGACAGTCCATGCCATCATCCGAGGCCGTCATGCATAATTGTAACATAGCAGTCATACACCATGACACGTGGTCATAGCACCATACCAGGCGTCCTACCAGACAAGTATACCTTGCTAATTAACTGTCAATTATTTATTTTCTGTATTATTTACTTTGTTTCATATTGTTAGTTTCCTTTGTTATAAACTGTGCGTCCAAGCCACACTTGGGTGCAAGCGACTTTATTAGTCGTTTTATTTTACTATATGCATGTTAACTTATTTGTAGTGGACTACCCTCTTATTGCGGGATATTTTTATATCTCCGCTGGCCATGACACTTATACTACACGGTTTGAGTCATTTTATTAGGGGCACGACTTATTGACTAGCTATCTCTAAAGTCGTGTAACGGATAGATGATCGTAACTGCTATGACTAGGGTTTTAGAGTCTCAAGCAGTTACAAAACTGGACGAGCCATGGACATGACTTGAACAGTGTGGGAAATATTAGGGGAGGACAGTCGCTAGTGCGTATGGGAATCCAAATAAGTAAACCACAGTCTCCGGATGGAATTGTGGCGATATATTTACAGATGCCCTCTGACGTTTTAGACGTTACGGACGGATACAGATGACTGGATGCCAGTTACGTACACATAGCCTAAAATCCCACCCATGCGCACGAAAGTTGTCCTCTAAATTGCACACTAGGCGGTTAGAATCTCCTTTGCATATTTATGTCTAGTTTATATATTATTTTATTATTCTGACAGTTCATATTAGCATGTTCTTTCTGTATCTTGCTATGTCCGTCTGAGGACCTGGTTTTTTCTCAGGTGTGTGTTCATGTCTTCCGCAGGTATCCTAGCCAAGGCCGTGGTCTTCTCCATTCCTTCGAAGACGACTACGCTTGGTTCGTCTTGCCATTTTTATCGCTCGATTTTTTTGTACATTTCTTTCATTGAGATTGTTGGTAGTGGACTTTGTCTCCGTCCAACAATTGTATCATAAATATACAAGTTGATCTTATATTATTATTCTTTTCATTGTGGATGAGATTTAGATGAGATTTAGTTTGTCTTGGATTACTACATTGTACAGCTTATGTATACATACAAGGCCCATGTACTTCTTATGTATACAGCTGGCATGTTTACGTACTTGGTCCTACGTATTTTGGGACTGGGGCGTTACATGTTTTTGTGGTGGCCCATACAGGTCAAGATAAATTGTTTGGTTACTTTACCATACCAAGCAAGCCTGCGTATAGGATTAGAGTCTAGGATCTCATCCACATACTTGACCGCCTTCTCCTCGAGTTGCATCTTGCTTGATCTCTTCTATCGTGATTCGTGTCCTTCTTTCGTGCTTGATAGAGATTAATAGGGTAACCCATACTAGGTAGACATAACCCATTGTTCCATCATCCTACTAGTTTAGCTCTTATAAGTTGGGTAGAATGCCTCATGACCTAGCTTAAGACTTCGTCCTTATGACTCACCATAGTAGATACTAAGTGGATTGCCTAGACTATAAATTTTTAAAGACCATACCTTATTGGTCGACAAAGCCTTAGACAAAGAGACAATAAGTCGACTGTATAAGCACCAAACAAGACTTAGATTCCTAAGTAGTTTGAACTAATTCTAGTCTCTTTTAATAATAATCTCACGTGCCTATATTTTTACCATCTTGACTAAATATTGCTACTATAGCCTAGTTTTACAAGTTTAACCGTTATCAAACTTGTTCAAGACACATGCTATTGAGCGCGCGCTCACTAACATATTGTCTAGTCAGAACCGGTTCATGATGGTCTGATCTGTTGGCCCATTGGTCATATGGTCAACCTGATTTTAATAATTGATCAAACTCTGTCTGGATATATGAAGCTAGTCGGTACATCTCGGATTCTTGGACATGATCAAGATTGGCTATCCACTCCATTCAAGACCGAAGATCTGTTTGCCTACTCGAGTCTGTAATTCCTTATGCAATGTATTTTTCATTTTATTTGAGTCTAGGAATATGTTGTACATCGAGTTGTACTGGCAAATAGGCTACCCTCAAATGCGTTCAAAATGTTTTTAAAACGACCTCTCAAAAAGGTTTACAAAAAGGTTTTCAAAAAGGTTTTCAAAGATCACCAAAAGCTTTTTCAAAAACCCTAACTAAACCCTGACTTAACCCTGACAGAACTCAGACTGAGTTCGGCCAGAGTTCGGCCAGAGTTCGGTTGGTGGCCGTTGTGATTTTGAATCTTTGGAACTTGGTCCTCCTGCAGTTGCGGATTTGACCGAGATTTGCTCAAAGAGTTCTGCCCAAATTCTGCCCGAATTCTGACAGAAGTCTGCCTTTGGAACTCCTATAAATAGAGAAGGATTTCGATCATTTCAATTCACTCATTCACTTTCAATCTTCTCTCTATCTAAAGCTTTCAGTCTTCCAAAGAGTTTTCTAGAGCTTTCAATTTCAGATCCCAAGCCAGTTACAATCCTCTAGTTAATTTGCCAGTGCGGTACGGTCTAGAAGTTTCTGAGAGATTATAATCAGAAGGCTTGAATGAAGAATACCTCTTCACATTTGAAGTTGGACGAGTTCTTCATATCAAAGCTCGCGTTGTAGAAGTTGCAAGGACTTCGTAAGAAAACTTGCAGTTTTTCCAATAGTGGATTCAACTGGTAGCAAGAGTTCTACCGACTGGATTAGTCCTCAACAGAGGGATACCAGTATACATCGCTGTCTTTGCGTTTGCTCTCTTAACTTTGCCTTTACATTATTTCAGTTGTAATTAATATTCTGTGATTGTGCTGCTAACATTTTTAATTAGCATTTTTTCGCTGCCAACTCTATTCACCCCCCCTCTAGAGTATTACGCTTTACTATTTCGTTCCTACAATTAGTATCAGAGCGGGTGTTACAGGTAAAGCAAAGGTAACAGTGCAATTATTTATTCATTTTAATTAACTGTTATATAGATCACAGCACAACACATGGCAACTGTAAAATTCACAAGTGAAGGCCAGGCCACAAACAGACCCCCACTGTTTGATGGTACGAATTATACATATTGGAAAATATGGATGAGTTTCTTCTTGAAATCTCTTGACTTTGATTTATGGTCCATTGTTCTTGATGGCTATCAGAAGCCACCTCGTATAAATGTTGTTGGAGTTTTAGTTGAAAAACCCCATAGCAGATATACAGAGGAAGAAAAGAAAAGGGCCAGTCTTGACGCACGTGCCATTAATGCTCTCATTTGTGCTTTAGACAGAACTGAGTTTAACAGGGTGTCTATCTGCACAACGGCTAATGAAGTATGGAAGCTACTTGAAGTCACACATGAAGGCACGACTCAAGTCAAGGAATCTAAAGTCAGCAGACTTACTCAAGAGTACGAGGCGTTCAAAATAAAGCCCAACGAAACAGTTACACAAATGTTCGAGAGGTTCTTGGATATTGTAAATCCTTTGTCTTCCCTAGGCAAAGATTACAGTAACCATGAAAAGATTCGTAAACTCCTGCGAGCACTCACCAAGAACTGGATTCCAAAGGCCACTGCAATCATTGAAGGGAACGACCTCACAACTATGTCCCTCGAAGTACTCATGGGTAAGCTACTCACTCATGAACTGGAGCTACAAGATTTTGAAGAGCCTGTACCAAAGGAGAAGACTATCGCCCTCAAGGCTCAGCACAGAAAAGCTGCTGAAGATGACTCAGACAGCAGTGGATCTGACGCTGAAGATCAAGCACTCCTAGCAAGAAAGTTCAAAAGATTCATGAGACATGAGAAGAGAGTCAAAGAAAACAACAGCAACAACTGGTACCAAGAAGATGCTGTCTGCTATGGTTGCAAGAAGAAGGGACACATGAAGAAGGATTATCCCACAAACTCATCATCAAGCAAGAAGAGAAACAGGTATAAAAAAGAGAACCTGAAGAGATCAACATCACGGAAGTATGCCAACACCAGCATATGGCATGAAAGTGAAGCCAGCAACTCAGAAGACGAACAATCAGAAGACGCTGCAAATGTATGCTTTATGGCATCCGATCAGGTACCTATTGAACTTGTAGTTGATACTTATGATGACTTCACCTTTGAGCAATTAGGAGATGCCTTCAGTGACCTGATGACTGATTACAGAAAACTGTGTAGTAAGTATCAGACCTCTAAGAAGGTACTCAAAGAGTACAAAGGTGAAATAGATAGACTTACCGACCTACTAGCTGAGGTAAGAAATAATGTTAGTGAGTCTGGTGAGCTTTCTTCAATAAAACTCTTATTACACGAGACTACCAAGTCATCTGAAGAGAAAGACAAAATTATTGACCAACTCAAGGAAGAACTTTCTATAGAGAAGAAAAGTCTTCGATGTGCACAAATCAGAATAGAATCACTTACTTCTGATTATACTAAGTTGTATGACACTTCCAAAAGATTGGAAATTAGGTTAGGAAAACAGCCTGAGCCTGCTGCTTCTTTCCCTAACACGTGTCACTTACCGAGAAATCGAAACATTCCCAAGCCAAACACTGTCAGACCTAACCCTATCAAACCTTTACCCCAAAAGGTTAAGCCCAAACAAGATTATAGGTATGCTTTCTTCTATACTAGAAAACCTAAACCTACCAACCATGCACACCACTCAGCTTTCAACACTCGACATGCACAATGTCATTATTGTGGCCTCATTGGTCATATATCATCTGCATGTAGAATGAGAAAGCTTATTGATTTAAATGTTTATGCTTGGATACCTAAAGCTAACAATTCAGGACCCTACAAGAAATGGGTACTAAAAGTTTTATTTGTAAACTGTTTTGTAGGTGGAACACCCTTCACATGCTAGAAGCAAATGGATCCTCGACAGCGGTTGCTCACGGCATATGACCGGTGATGCTACCCTATTTGCAACACTGTCGAAGAAAAAAAAGGAAGGCTATGTCTCCTTCGGTAATAATTTGAAAGGATATATTATTGGTATCGGTGATGTTGGTAAGTCTCCCTATCCTGTGATTAAGGATGTCTGTCTGGTTACCGAGTTAAAACATAACCTACTCAGCATAAGTCATCTAGCTGATCATGGTTATGGCATCAACTTTGGCAAAGACAAATGTACTATAGTTGATAGCTCAATTGGTAGTACTATCTTTGAAGGTATCAGGGAAGACAATATATATGTTTTCTATTTGTTAGAAGAAACTAACATTTCAGGTAGATGCTTAATGGCCAAAAGTGATGAGAGTCATCTGTGGCATATGAGACTCGGTCACGCTAATATGGATACAATATCAAGATTATCCACAAAGAAGCTAGTACGCGATTTACCGGATATTACATTCAAGAAGGATTCGGTATGCAGCTAATGTGAAAGGAACAAAGCTACCAGATCCATATTCAAGTCAGTAAACGCAGTATGTACTACTAGACCTCTACAATTGCTTCATATGGACTTATTTGGTCCTAGCAGAGTTGCTAGCCTCGGAGGTAAACTTTATGCTTTTGTAATTGTAGATGATTTTTTTAGATACACGTGGGTATATTTCTTGACACGCAAGAATGATGCATTATCCGAATTTGTCGCCTTTTGCAAGAAAGTTCAAAATGAAAAAGGTTACATGATCACTCGTATTAGAAGCGATCATGGTGGCGAATTCGAGAATATTGATTTTGATCAATTTTGTGACACACACGGTTTTATACATGAGTTCTCCTGTCCTAGGACTCCACAACAAAATGGAGTTATGAAACGTAAGAACAGAACTCTAACCGAAATGGCCAGAGTAATGTTAAACCAGTTTAGTCTACCCAAATATTTCTGGGCTGAAGCTGTCAATACAGCTTGCTTTGTTCTCAATAGAGTTCTAATTCGACCCAAATCGAAGAAGACTCCATTTGAGTTATGGTTTGATAGAATTTCTTCTGTTTCATACTTTAGAATTTTTGGTTGTAAATGTTTTATTCTTAATACAAAAGACAATTTGGCAAAATTTGATGAAAAGGTCGATGAAGGTATATTTTTAGGTTATACGGCCAAGAGCAAAGGATACAGAGTCTTCAACAAACGTACCATGATCATCGAAGAGTCAATCAATGTCACTTTTGATGAATTGAATCAAATGACTATTGATGACAATGACGAAGATACATCTGTACCAAGCTCAACTCCAGCTGATTCTCAACCAAGCTCTGCACTAGCTGAACCTCCTAGAGAAGATCCAGGAACCAGCTACCTTCAGAATTTACCAAAAAGGTTGAAATTTACAGCTGATCATCCAAAGAATTTGGTAATTGGTGATATTACCAAGGGAGTAAGTACTCGTACATCCTGTAGAGATATTGTTTCTAGTGTTGCATTTATTTCACAGTTAGAACCAAAAACTATTGATGAAGCATGTAGTGATAGTTTTTGGATAGATGCTATGCAAGAGAAATTAAACCAATTTGAACGGAATCAAGTTTGGGAACTTGTTCCAGACCTGTTGATCATCCGGTCATTGGCACCCGTTGGGTATTCTGAAATAAACTGAATGAGAATGGTTTAGTGACTCGTAATAAGGCTCGACTCGTAGCTCAAGGATAAAATCAAGAAGAAGGTATCGACTACGATGAGACTTATGCCCCAGTTGCGAGATTAGAATCCATTCGCATGTTATGTGCATTTGCATGTTTTCATGATTTCAAACTTTTTTAAATGGATGTGAAGAGTGCTTTTTTAAATGGCTTTATAAAAGAAGAAGTTTTTGTAGCACAACCTCCAGGTTTCACGGATTTCAAAAACCCAGATCATGTTTTCAAGTTGAAAAAAGCCTTATACGGTTTAAAACAAGCACCTCGTGCTTGGTATGATCGTTTAAGTTCTTTTCTACTTGACAACGGTTTTTCAAAAGGCAAGGTTGACACTACACTGTTTATTAAATCTTTTAATGGCAAGCTGCTTTTAATTCAAATCTATGTTGATGATATTATATTTGGATCCACTGATGAATCTCTGTGTCAAGAATTTTCTAAGTATATGCAGAATGAGTTTGAGATGAGCATGATGGGAGAGCTGAAATTCTTTCTCGGATTGCAAATCAAACAAACTGATAATGGGACATTCATAAATCAAGCCAAGTACACAAAAGACTTGCTAAAGAAGTTCGATCTGGACAATGTCAAACCTATTGGCACTCCAATGGCAACTTCAACAAAGCTTGATTCAGATGAACAAGGCAAGTCAGTCGACACACGTAAGTATCGAGGTATGATTGGTAGTTTACTTTATTTAACTGCTAGTCGTCCAGATATAATGTTTAGTGTTTGCCTGTGTGCACGTTTTCAAGCTAACCCAAAGGAATCACATCTGTCCGCAGTTAAGCGTATCTTTCGATACTTTAAAGGCACTTCTTCTGTTGGCTTGTGGTATCCCAAAACTAAGTCCTTTGACCTTATTGGTTATTCGGATGCAGATTTTGCTAGATGCAAAGTTGATAGAAAAAGTACAAGTGGCACATGTCATTTCTTAGGCAAAGCTTTAGTCTCTTGGTTTAGTAAAAAGCAAAATTCTGTAGCCCTATCAACAACAGAGGCTGAGTACATCGCCGCAGGACGTTGTTGCGCTCAGATTTTGTGGATGAAACAAACCCTAGAAGACTATGATTTATTTTACATGCATATTCCCATTTTTTGTGATAACACAAGCACTATTAATTTGACTAAGAATCCAGTATGTCACTCTCGTACTAAACATATCGAGATTCGACATCACTTTCTTAGAGATCATCATCAAAATGGAGATATAAACCTTGTGTACATAGATACTGAAAATCAACTAGCTGACATCTTCACTAAACCTCTAGCGGAAGATCGTTTCAATTATTTACGTCGAGAATTAGGAATTTTGGACGTCAATAATATTACTTGATTTTGTTTTATGATTATATATCATTATGCAAAAACTGTGTTAGAAACAAGTCAATAAAGAGTCTGTCTGTCACAACAACTACGATTGAAGCGAAGCGGTACTTAAGAGTTCCCCGGTGTACCTCCGCCAGCTGGGATAGTACTCCTACAGCTAATCTGAGACAGTCGCTGTGTAACGACATTTAATACATAAAATAATATCAATTATGTTAATTGAAGGCTAAAATAACTAATCTTTGAATTAAATATTTGAAATGAGACAATGAAAAAGAATGGCAAAAATCAACTTTATAGAACCCTAGGCGAATTCGGCCAGAGCTCTGACCGAATTCGGCCCGAGTTCGGTTGAGGGTGTCTGGTTATATATACAGAACCCGAGCAGCCCTTCTTCTTTATTGCTTCCAAACTATTTCAAACACCAGCAGCAGCCGACCCGAGCATCAAAACCCTAGTTCTTCACCACCCTATTC
This sequence comes from Iris pallida, assembly GCA_029216955.1. NCBI lineage: Eukaryota > Viridiplantae > Streptophyta > Magnoliopsida > Asparagales > Iridaceae > Iris > Iris pallida. The sequence goes on along the minus strand of JANAVB010030816.1, from coordinate 16,285,531 downwards.
CATCCAATCCAAGTGGTGAAATCTCTCCAAAATTTGGAATCGTGCGGAGATCGTCGTTCTCTACGACATATCTTGATTTCGTGAGGTATAACTCCATCTCTCTCCACCTTTCAATTAGTGCATTTTTATTCCAATTTGCATATATGGTACCTAAATTCAATCCATCTAAGAGGAAGAAGACGACCCCTAGTGAGGAAGGGTCATCTTCGCATCCACATACGGATTCACTCTTTTCGCCGGTCCAAACGAGCGACGGTGCGTTCGACGGGTTTTTCTTTCAAACCCTCGACCAAGCCCTACTGTGGTATGATGATTTTTCTATGCGATCCATATGCACAGGCGCTCCAGTCAAATGGACTGTATTTTCTGATCATCGTCATTTGTTTGAGGCATTAGGGTTACACTTATTTGTTAAAATCTGCTTCCCTATAGCAACTAATGCCATTAGATTATTTTATTGCAATCTCATATTAGACACTTTCGATGTGAGCACACGTGTTGGAGGTATTGATATCAATTTCGATGATAGCCTCTTAGCGGAGATCCTTGGTATCCCTAACGAAGGTGAACCGCTAGTCGATATCACTGATTTTGACTTTTCCGAAGGCACGACACTCGCAAGTTTCAAAGCGGAACTCTGTGCACCTGATAGAGTACGCTCTGGAAAGTTCAAGGCTAACAACCTGAACTTGTTTAACTATGAATTGCATCGCATCATCTATTCCACTATTCTTCCAAAATCCACTTCAAAGGATGATGTGACTTCTCTTGAGCTGTCCGCCATGTACCACATTCTTAAGGGGATTCTATTTTCTGCCCCTAAGACCATGATTCAGATGATGGGTCGTTGTCGTGCAAGAGATAGAAATCTCTCTTACGCGATGATTCTTCCACGCATCTTTCAGCACTTCGATATCGATCTGTCAACTTGTACTCAGGACCCTGAGCCCAAGTTTCTTCAGTTATCTCGTCGTAGCATGACTGCTACAGCTCCACCTACTGTTCCTCCTACTGCACCTCCTCCACCACCTCATCAGTATGCCATGACATTTGAGGGCATACATCAGCATTTATCTGCTTTGCACGTCTCGATGACGGACATGGCTCGCGAGCGTGAGTTCCGCGACGACACCCGTTATCAGGCGATGGCAAACTCCTTGGCTGATCTTCGTTTTGCTCAGACTGGTCATTCAGCCGGTTCCATCCCTCGAGATCCAGCTTTTTCGGATTACCGCTGTGAGGATGAGGCTGTCCATGCCTACTTTCAGCCAGGTAACGCCTATGATTGGTATCGTACACCTCGTGACTACGTTGGTGAGTTCTATGCTGGCGCCCCTATTCATCCCTCTGGCGCTGGTACTTCTGGTACTGGTCCTTCAGGACATGCTGGTCGAGCTGATGTTGGTGATGACGAGGATAGTGATGAGGAGATGTGATTTGATTTTTTTGTGACATTTTATTGTATACTTGGAAACGCTCCAACATTCCAAGTTTTTATCAGTATTTCTTTTATTTTTATCAGTACTTTCTAGTTATTATCAGCATTTTGTAGTTTACTTCAGTACTATTATCATTCATGGACATGTTTATGGTATTTCAGTTATGGCATTTCAGTTTATTTCAGCACTTTGTTTTAATTATTAGCACTATCTCTTTATACTGCTTCTTCATTACAAACTGCCTGTGAAATAGCATGCCTGAGATTTTTTTTTGAAACAATACATGCCTGTTATGCTAATCTGTAGAAACAATACATGCTGTAATATGTTTCTCAAATTTTTTATGCCTTTTTTTATGTTTTCTCACTACTTGTTACTTATGCATTGATTGCGGGGGAGCCTTCTCTTTTGTAATTATTTTACTAAGTGACAAAGGGGGAGAAAATTAAAGATCTAACATTTCTTTTGAGATAAAACAGGATATGAACAATTTCTACTTTTTGATATTTTTTGAATAGCTTAATGTTATATCATTCATAGTTTGTCAATTATCAAAATGGGGGAGATTGTTGGCCCATTGGTCATATGGTCAACCTGATTTTAATAATTGATCAAACTCTGTCTGGATATACGAAGCTAGTCGGGACATCTCAGATTCTTGGACATGATCAAGATTGGCTATCCACTCCATTCAAGACCGAAGATCTGTTTGCCTACTCGAGTCTGTAATTTCTTATGCTATGTATTTTTCATTTTATTTGAGTCTAGGAATATGTTGTACACTGAGTCGTACTGGCAAATAGGCTACCCTCAAATGAGTTCAAAATATTTTTAAAATGACCTCTCAAAAAGGTTTACAAAAAGGTTTTCAAAAAAGTTTTCAAAGATCACCAGAAGCTTTTTCAAAAACCCTAACTAAACCCTGACTTAACCCTGACAGAACTCGGACCGAGTTCGGCCAGAGTTCGGCCAGAGTTCGGTTGGTGGCCGTTGTGATTTTGAATCTTTGGAACTTGGTCCTTCTGCAGTTGCGGATTTGATCGAGATTTGCTCAAAGAGTTCTGCCCGAATTCTGCCCGAATTCTGACAGAAGTCTGCCTTTGGAACTCCTATAAATAGAGAAGGATTTCGATCATTTCAATTCACTCATTCACTTTCAATCTTCTCTCTATCTAAAGTTTTCAGTCTTCCAAAGAGTTTTCTAGAGCTTTCAATTTCAGATCCCAAGCCAGTTACAATCCTCTAGTCAATTTGCCAGTGCGGTACAGTCTAGAAGTTTTTGAGAGATTGTAATCAGAAGGCTTGATTGAAGAATACCTCTTCACATTTGAAGTTTGACGAGTTCTTCGTATCAAAGCTCGCATTGTAGAAGTTGCAAGGACTTCGTAAGAAAACTTGCAGTTTTTTCAATAGTGGATTCAACTGGTAGCAAGAGTTCTACCGACTGGATTAGTCCTCAACAGAGGGATACCAGTATACATCGCTGTCTTTGCGTTTGCTCTCTTAACTTTGCCTTTACATTATTTCAGTTGTGATTAATATTCTGTGATTGTGCTGCTAACATTTTTAATTAGCATTTTTCCGCTACCAACTCTATTCACCCCCCCTCTAGAGTATTACGCTTTACTATTTCGTTCCTACATGATCAACCGAGTGCACTTTGGTTCGCTTTTATTTATCGTTCTACGTGGATGGGGACATAGCTAAACTTGTCCTCTAGAATCCCATCCGCGATAGCCTTGACAATTTTTTTGAATTACTCACTCGCCTTTGAACCACATATTGGTATTCGAAAATAACTTCTTTGGCCTCATATTGGTTTTCGTCTTTCACTTAGTTAGACGAAGACTCGTACTTGATAGATAGAAACCAAGTGTTTCCCTATGACCATGATAGCTAGTTAGCCTTCGACCAAGCCACGTGACTATAATCTTGTCTCAAGTTATTCGCCCTCAAACTATTACCTTGACCATCTAATCGTTTGGAACTTAGGAATGACTAGAAATGTTTTCTTAGTCGTACCCCCTAAACCTAGATGACTATCTTTTCCAAGGGACCATGTGCCCCTGTTCTCAAATTATTTTACCTTCACTTCCAAGACTCTTGATCTTTTACTTACGTTAGTTAGCGACCTCCCCCATAACCATATCCATGATTATTTTGGTAGTACTTGGAAATTACAATTTTCTAATGCATATTTTGAACGTCATGATTTGATTGTTTCTCATTGATATACCATTGTAGCCTCTCAACCCCCCTACTTATATTTTATTTCGAGGACAAAATTCTTGTAAGTTGGGTAGAATATAAAACTCCTAAAATTTTATTACATTTTCTATTATTAAATTTGGTATTGATTTAAATTTTTGTATTTTACGTCTTAGTTGTATTGTACGTCGCGCGCGAAATTTTATTTTTCGTAATTACTCGACGAGCGCGAATATGTGCGAGCATACATATTTTTAGAAAAAATATTTTTTCCATTTTTATAGTTTCAAAATAATATATAGTAATTACTTTATTTTTATCATTATATAAAAAAGGGCGTAAGATCTAATTTATGTATAAATTAACTCTCAAAATTATTTATTAATTATCTTAAATTATTTCAAAGGTATTTTTGAAATAGTTCCTATTAATATTTAAATTGATTTTCGAAATTTATTAATATTAATATTTTATTATTCAAAAAGATATTAAAATATTTATTATTTTTGAAATTATTATTATCAGTATTTTTGGAAAATGTATTTCAAAATTTTTGTGACAATTTAAATCTTGATTCGAATTTATGGATTTATTTAAATAGTTAAATATTTAAAATTTAATTTATTCTATTTGATTTTTAAACTAAAAATTTAATTAGATTTAAATTGGATTTAAATCAAATTTGGATTGGATTTGGATTTGAATTTGGATTTAAATTTATTAGTAGCTAATTATCTAATTGGGTTTAAACTATTCCTAATCCTTATCCAACTAGGAATTCCCACGTCCTATAAATAGGCAGGTACTCCTCCATAAATTTCTTACATCCACAAAATCCTCCATAAATGTGTCGTGCGATCGTGTCTATGTCCATCCGTTCTTATTCCATTATTTGTACATATACATTGCTCCTCCGTGCCGACAACCCCGGCACGATACATCAAATCCCTAATCCCCAAATTCCTAGCCCTAATCCCCAATTTCCTAACCCTAGCTCACCGACGTCGAGTGCTGAACCCCCAGCCCCCAATCCATCACCGCCACCACCGTGAGACTTACTCCCGCCATCACCACACCAATCTCGCCGGCGACCAAGAAACCCCACCGACCACCACCACCAACACCCTGGTCGCCGACCACCAGAACAGAACCCACCGCCGTCGTCCTTATTATTACGCCGCCGTACTCCGGTTATACACCACCGCTGCCCCGGCCAAAAATCATAGCACCACCACAACCATCAAACCAGCCAAGAAAAATAAACCCTAACCGAACGCTCACCTCGCCCACCGCTCACTCCGCCTTCCGCCACCAGTCCCGACCACCTCTACGCCGCGTTGACCTCCGCCCGTCGGCTGGATCCGCCCGTTCCCCGCCGGTGCCTCCTGGCTTTGCCCTAAACCCCCGCCTCCGCGAACTCAGGCTGCTCCGCCGCGCCAGTTCGCAGCACCGCCCAGCGTCGACCCAGCACCGACCTTCTCCTGCACCCTTTGCCCCGCCGCCTTCCTTCTCATCTCCGCCGCTCCCTCGTCCTCTCCTCCGATCATCCCCATCCGTCCTCGGTGATGACTCCACCGGAAAACCACTGCTCAGCCTCCTCCTCAAAAACCCCCTTCTCTCCGCCTTCCCTCACCGCCGCCGCGACCGCCGCCGCGTCGCTGATGCCCGACCGAGCCGTCGATGCCCGACTCCTCATGGCCGCCCGCTCCCCCGTTCTCTCCCGATCATCCTCCGCCGAACCCCTCTCCCTCTTTTCCTCCCTCTCGTCTTCTCTCTCTCTCTCTCTTCTCGGTTGGTGTTGTTACTAAATACTGGACCTCATCTTTTATTATTCTCGGTTGGTGTTGTTACTGAATACTTGACTTCTCGGTTGGTGTTGTTACTGAACACTGGACTCCTCATATTTTTTTCTTTTGTTGCTGAGCTAGGAATCTCGTCTTTTTTCCTTTGTGGCTGAACATTGGCTTCTCAAGGAGAAAGCCAATACCTATATTTTAGGATTTTAATATTTTTATTATTCTTTAGCATTATTATTACTATTAATTATTACTTGCTTTCGTGTTGTTTGTTTCTGTTGAATTGTTTTGTTCTTTTACTATGTTATTAGTATTATATTATCATTATTATTATTATTATTATTAATATTATTATTTTCCTTCTTCTTTTTTTTTGCTTTGGATCTGTTATTATTATTATTATTATTATTATCATTATTATTGTATTTTTGTTATTAAGAAAAAAAGAAAAAGAAAAAAATAGATAAAGATGTTTTTAGTACATTCTTGATATTGGGTTGCAGTAAAAAAAAGGATTTTATATATTCTAATTTGTTATTTCATTTTCTAAGTTTGCATATGGGTGTATGTGCTAATAGGTACATATACCATGATGTGGTATTTAATAATTATTTTGATATTATTTTTGTTAATTATTAGTTATTAATATTTGAAATATATTACTACTTTACGCCTTAAAAAGTGATCAATAGTTTACGAAAATATATTTGGGCGTGATAAAATTTATTGTCTAAATATTTTACCTGTACTTTTTAGATTATAGATACTAATGGATTTGACGCTACAACCATGGATTTTGAAACCTTGAAGATACTAATATATTATTTTGTATTTTTATCATATTTTCTAGGTATGAAAAATATCTATCTAACTATATTGACTAATAATAATGTAGTTTTCAAATTATATATATATATTTTTACAAGTATTTGCGTAAAATTATTTTCGAGTATTATAGATAGTTTTTTAAAATTATATATAATACTCCCTAAATTCCTTCGATTACCATCCTGTCCAATCGCACTATACTCATTCCCTTGTCAATTCTTACTCTATGTCGACCCAAACTAGTCTGACCATCTTGGACCCAATGGACAGTCCATGCCATCTTCCGAGGCCGTCATGCATAATTGTAACATCGCAGTCATACTCCATGCCACGTGGTCATAGCACTATAGCAGGCGTCCTACCAGGCAAGTATATTTTGCTAATTAACTGTCAATTATTTATTTTTTGCATTATTTTCTTTGTTTCATATTGTTAGTTTCCTTTGTTATAAACTGTGCGTCCAAGCCACACTTGGGTGCTAGCGACTTTATTAGTCATTTTATTTTACTATATGCATGTTAACTTAGTTGTAGTAGACTACCCTCCTATTACGGGATATTTTTATATCTCCGCTGGCCATGACACTTACACTACACGGTTTGAGGCATTTTATTAGGGGCACGACTTATTGACTAGCTATCTGTAAAGTCGTGTAACGGATAGATGATCGTAACTGCTATGACTAGGGTTTTAGAGACTCAAGTAGTTACAAAACTGGACGAGCCATGGACATGACTTGAACAGTGTGGAAAATATTGGGGGAGGACAGTCGCTAGTACGTATGGGAATCCAAACAAGTAAAGCACAGTCTCTGGATGAAATGGAGCGATATATTTGCAGATGCCCTCTGACGTTTTAGACGTTACGGACGGATACAGATGACTGGATGCCAGTTACGTACACATAGCCTAAAATCTCACCCATGCGTACGAAAGTTGTCCTCTAAATTGCACAATAGGCGGTTAGAATCTCCTTTGCATATTTATGTCTAGTTTATATATTATTTTATTATTCTGACAGTTCATATTAGCTTGTTCTTCCTGTATCTTGCTACGTCCGTCTGAGGACCTGATTTTTCTCCAGGTGTGTGTTCATGTCTTCCGCATGTATCCTAGCCAAGGCCGTGGTCTTCTCCATTCCTTCGAAGACGATTGCGGTTGGTTCGTCTTGCCATTTTTATCGCTCGATTTTTTTGTACATTTCTTTCATTGAGATAGTTGGTAGTGGACTTTGTCTTCGCCCAACAATTGTATCATAAATATTCAACTTGATCTTATATTATTATTCTTTTCATTGTGGATGAGATTTAGTTTATCTTGGATTACTACATTGTACAGCTTACGTATACATACAAGACCCATGTACTTCGTTTGTATACAGCTGGCATGTCTACGTACTTGGTCCTACGTATTTTGGGACTGGGGCGTTACAAGTTACGCCAGCTGCGAGCCCACAATCGAACTCGGAGTTCTATGTCCATTCCTTCTAAGTCGTGCAGCAGTCAACTATTGATGGATAGTGAAGCTATGTACTTCCGACTCAGTGCATCCGCTACAACATTCCTCTTGACTGGCATATAGTCGATCGATAAGTCGTAGTCTTCAATCAGTTCCAGCCATCGTCTCTGCCGCAAATTCAGTTTTTTCTGGATGAAGTGATACTTGAGATTCTTGTCGTCCGTATAAAACTTGCATGCCACGCCATAAAGATAGTGGTGCCACAGTTTTAACACGAACACAATTGCCACTAATTCTAGGTCATGAGTGGTGTAGAAGCATGGAAAATATTGCTTTTAGTCCCATATCGGAAAGGAGAAGAAGAAAGGGCTCACTCCATTCTATAAATAGAGCCCCCTTACCTCCTTTGAAAAGGGCACCAACTTCTCTTCCCTCCTTCCAAACTTGGACTCTTCCTACTACGCACCTTCGGGTGCTAAGTCGAAGAAGTCTAGAGCAGCGCGGGCTCGTCGAGCTCAGTCAGTTGTCCCAACCTCTGACCATCAGAGCGCCCCGCTAATTATTAAAGCGGGCCTCTGATGGAAAGTTGTAAACATGATAACTGTGCACTCGTGTGCTTGGGATACTCGGACCCACAAAATGAGTACAAAGGTTGACTGAGATGTCCTTGACTTGCAAGATGTGATCCTTCACAAGCGCAAGGAAAGAAGGGGATTCCCTATGCCGCTCGAATTCAACATGGAGCCTCATACGGCTCAAAAATCCAGAAAGCTTCATGCGGCTCAAAACTCAGAGCTTCATGCGGCTCAGAACAGGAGAACCCCATGCGGCTCATACAAGAGCAGTCCCATGCGGTTCAGAGTGACTCTTAGTCTCATGCAGCTCGAGACAGGAGAGTCCATGCGGCTTACATAGAGACAGTCCTGCGGTTCAAAGAGTCCTCCAGCCGCATGCGGTTCAGAAGTACATGCAGCTCACATTCAACCAATAGAGATATGCGGCTCGATCAACGCCACGTGTCCCCATGGGACCCCTTCACACAGCTGGCCATTGAGCAATAGCCCTATTTAATGCTCTGCCATGATTTGACAGCTGACGGCTCTGACATGAAGTGTCATAATGGTCCTGTCATAATGACAGACTCTTTGGGAATAGGAGAAAATCTCTGACACGATCCGAGATTGACACGTGGCTACCCCCATACGGCTCCAATGAAGAACAGCTTCATGCGGCTGGCAAGAATCGTCTTCCTGCGGCTCACCAAGAAGCCATCCCATGCGGCTCGCGAGTACTATACTTATGCGGCTCACTGAGAAACCATCCCATGCGGCTCGCAAACACTAAACCTATGCGGCTCACTGAGACGCTGTCTCATGCGGTTCATGGATATCATGCGGTTCTGATAGGGTCCACCATTAAGACACGTGGCAGAGATTCAATGGTCCCCCCGACTTCACAGCTGGTAGCAAGAAGGATTATGATATGCAAATCAATCATAGATTTACCAGATTCCAATGACCATATTTAACGTTATCCTCATAATTAATGAGATCAGGCCATATCATTCATGATCAAGCCAATGGGACACGTGGTGAGAGATCCAAGCTTGACACAACCAATCATGAAGATTTAAAGCAATCAGCATTAATCATTCGCAGGATTCAGCGCTATCCCCATTTTATGGCCCAGATCCTTCACACTTAAAACTAAAGGTCCAGATTGGTTATACATCAGGCCGCCGTCACTTTAAGAATGGGTAGTCATCCAAACCCTAATGATGCGCCCCACTATTATAAATACCAGGGTGCCATTCCCTTGCAAAAATATACAAGGAGAGATATACGCTATCAGAGAAAAAAATCCACACAGAGAGAGAGAAGCCAGAAGAGCATTACGAGAAGAGCAAGAAGAGCATTTCTTCGTCAACGCCAACCATCACGTCACAGGAGCCAAGGCTGCATACCGATCGTCCAAGGAGTAAGGCAGGGCTGCTGTCGCCTTTCCGAGCCTCTATCGTCACCCCCCAGAATCTAAAATAAACAATTGTACTTAGACTGTTGTACCTAGGTTTTCGTCCCTAGGCTTTCTTTGTACAAGCAAGTTTGTAACGTGAAGTAAAAGTCCGGTCCTCCGATAATTGTTCTGTTCTTTTATATTTCATGGCAAACACGATGGCGACTCTGCTGGGGACTAACTTCTCCTCGGCTGAGGAGTTGGTGACGCAATCGGATGCAACCAAGCTTGGCTCCACGCAACAGAAGATGGTCGCCCGGTTTGACCAACAGGCGTCCGAAGAAATGTTCTCCGACAAGAGCGCTGGCCCGGTCCAGAAGCGAGCCCGCACAAAGAAGGCCCGCAAGGAGTGGAGATCCCGATCCTTTGTTCCTATTAAAGCTCTTGCAGAAATACCCTCTGTTGCTCAAGGCGGCGAGAAAGACTCTCCTGCGGTCCCACTTCAGACCGTAGACAACTCTGCTGTCCCCAAGTCCGGCAGAAGAAAATACTATGATGATGGACTTGCAGGGGCAAAGGGGAACTCTATACGATCCGAGCCGCATAAGGGTATTAGCCGCAGGAAGAAATCTCATGCGGCTACATCCGCCGGCCGCATAAAGAAAATCCATGCGGCCACATCTGTTAGCCGCATAGCTTATGCGGCTACGGTTGTCGACCACATGGATGAAACTTATACGGCTCTGGAAGTCAATCGCTTGCAGAAAACTAATGTGGCCATAATTGCCAACCGCATGCGGCCAGCCTGCACGGTCGTATCTCCTAGCCGCACAAAAATAACTCATCCGACAGCAAAAGACAACCGCATGCAGACAGCCTGCACGGTACCCAACTCTAGCCGCATAGCGTCCGTTCCACACTTCTCTCGATCAGTCTTCGACCGTCTCTCATGCGGTCCTGACCCTGATGGTTCTCTGGATGATAAGCCAGACTCTGTGGTATTCAACTTGGACTCCTCCTATTACGCACCCGCAAGTGCTAAAAGGAGGAAGTCTAGGGCAGCGCGAGCTCACCAAGCCCAGGCAGCTGTCCCAACCTCTGACTATCGGGGCGTCTCGTTGACTATCACACGGGCCTCTGATGGGAAGTTGTATAGAACCGCTCGAGTCCAGCCCCCGGTGGCAAAAGGACAAAGTGGTTCCCCTGACCTGCGGGAGGCGATCCTCCACAAACGTAAGGAAAGAGGAGGAGTTTCGGTGTGCAAAGAGTCCTCGCTTGGACATCACTGCACCCAAATCATCGTCAACTGCTGTTGCAACAACGCGACAGTGACGGAAGATCGGCCATCTGTCTTCCAAAGACTACAGCATCCGAGCTCAGAAGATGAGGCACCTCCTGTTGTCTCCTGCAATTCCGCTAAGAGAGTCCCCGCCGAAGGGAGAGGGAAAAAGACAAGCATCTCCAGTCCCAAAATATCAACCACTACAGCTAAGAAACTGTCGTCTAAACGGTTGTCCTCCACCGGAGTATTCCAACATACCCGTTCAAAGACAAAATCTGTCGCGATGGGAAATTCATCATCCGCATCGCTGGGGGTTGTGGGAACTGCGGGTAGCACTCCTCCGAACATCCGCAATAATCCGATGTTTCAAGGAGCCGAGCCCGGATAAACAACTCTTCCAACAACTACAACAGACGCTGATGTCCCCAAGGACATCCGTGACTCTCAAGACGAAGCAAGCTCTGAGGCTGGAGATACCGTTCCCTCCGAGTCCGAGCCCGAAGAGAACATTTCTACCTATTTCGATGACTTCTCGGTGCATGGGTACGACTCGGAGGGCACATCCTCTACCGTTCCTTCCATCACTCCTCATGTAAGGACGGTGTTCATGACGGACAACAATCAAGGTGGTTTCAGTGATCGCCAGCGCATCGACAATCTCGAAGCCATATTACTTGCTTTGGTCAAGACTGTAGACGAGATTAAAGCGGCCCTTCCAACTCTGCAAGGAGGAACGCCTGGCCAAACGAGCGCGGGTCCCGCGATCAATACGGACTCGAATTCGGCGACACCGAACCCGGGTAACAATCCTCCCGAAATAACAGCCCCTACCGCGACAGATGACGCCCGAGAAGTAAGTAGAGAGGTTCAGGAGCTCCGAGCCTTGTTCTATGCCCGAAAAAATGCTCAAGACCTCAGAATGCGGCAACCATACCCTGCTGAATGGAGGGATGTTCCATTCCCACCAAGATATGAGCCGTTCAATATCAATCCGTATGATGGCAAGACCTCAGCAAGTCGGTACATCACGTACTTCGAGGTCACCACCGACCATCTGCCCCACGATGATGCTATCCTCATACGATTATTCATTGGGGGCATTGGAAGGAGTCGCCTTCGACTGGTATCGCAATTTGTCGGACAACTGCATCCACTCCTTTGCCGGCTTCAAGCGCATGTTCTTGGAAAGATTCTACGAGGTAGGGCAGGACGTCACCATGTCCACCCTCATGGACGTCATCTAAGGGGAGAAGGAGCTGACAAGGAACTACATTGAGCGATTCCGCCAAACTGCCATGAAGTTGCCTTCCGAAAATCTAGATTCCTCTTTGATTGAAATTTGCCAAAAGAGACTGCTTCCAACGATCAGTCTCTGGATGGACGAGAGTCAATTCAAGGACTGGAAGACATTTATCATCAGTGCCACAAGTGCCGAAGAACGACTGAAGAAGGCTCGCCTACTGGGATTGCACATCTCGGAAGGAGAAAACAAGGGCAAGCGTCCCAACAACGATAATGGGGGTAACCCCTCCAACAATCGGGACAGTAAGAGAAAACAGGCTATGGTGGCCGATACAGCACAAAAACCTGAGCCGAAGCCCGTAGACAAACAATGGCCGCAAATCACTTACTCCTTCGAAGACAGTCACGTCAAGCCCATCTTGGACATGCTCATACAAGGGGACAGGATTCAGCTTCCTCCACCAAGACGGGAACCGCGGCCGACAGAGATGGAAAATCCAAAGTACTGCCATTATCATCGCTATGTTCATCATGCTACACACGATTGCTACCAGCTGAAACGGTACATCCAGAACCTCATCGACGAACGCTCTGGCCATCGATTTCGAAGAGGTAACCGTGGAGGCCAATATGGTGTCCGTACAATTCGACAGCTTCCCTCCGACGGAGACTCAAGACGGGGTGGTCCCCGTCCCTCTAGCGACAATGGAGATTACTAATCTTCCACCTCCCCGAGATCAGGCTGCTGGTCTAGTACCCCTCACCACATCACGAAGGGAGGTCATGTGGATCCATCCAAACTTGGTATCAGAAGTGACTCGGCCCACACCATCTACCATCGGCAAAAAGAAAAGTAGAAAAGTCAGGACCTGCCACACAATCTCGACAGACATAGAGGAAGCTACAGCCGTCGTCACGCGGTCCGGAGCACAAACCCAACCTGTGGTTGATAATCTAGCCGAAAATCATCAACCCACTACAACTGATGCTCCGGGACCGGCTCAGCTTTCGACGACCGACAAGCCTAGGCCAAGGGAGACTCGCTTCGAAAAATCCCTCCGAAAAGAGGCAGCCCAAGGACTAGAGAGGCCCTACAACTTTGACATCTTAGCACAATTGGCTAACACACCGGCCAAGTTGTCACTGTACGAACTCCTAAGGTTCTCCAAGGACGTTTGTATTGCATTGAGCGAAGCACTCCAAAATGCCGATGTCTATCTGGCTCAATCCAACCTCACCGGGGAGGACTCACCCATAGATCTCCAAGACAGTGCCTGCACGGGAGCAATGCCCAATATCGTCTTCATTTCGCAGGACATGCTCATCAAAACCAACCTACATGATCGCCTACTATACTACACAGGGTACATCGACGACGTGAAGGTGGATCGGATGCACATAGATCCTGGCTCTTCCATAAGTATCATCCCGAAGGGTCTACTACATCATCTCCGCATCCCAATGCACCGGCTGACACCTACAAGCACCGCCATCAGCAGTTTCAATTCGGACAGGAGCTACCTTATTGGAAAGATTCGTCTGAAGTGTCAAATTGGCAACCTCTAATCCGAAGTCACCTGCTACGTCATAGATGCAGACACTTCTTATAACATCCTTTTGGGGCGCCCATGGATACACGATTACATGATCGTGCCTTTCACGCTACACCAGTGCTTCAAATATGTCGACAAGTACGGCTTTGTAAATACGAAATTTGATGATATCGATCCCTTCAAAGGGGTTGAATCCTACTACTCAGACTCCTGCCTATATGAAAAGTTGAAGAGGCACCTTGATGAAGGAAATGAACAAGCTGGTACCGAAACGGCCATGGGATCAGAAGGACCTCTGACGATCCACCTCCAAGCTCGCAAACCGGGCAAGTCGGCACCCCTTACTGCCATTCTGCGGAAGGACGCGATCAGCTTCTCGGCACAAGAGGAGCAGATGACAATCCGGCTGCCAAGGTCCGTCCAAGTGTCGAGACCCACAACGGGGCCACTAACAATCAGACTACCGAGAGTTAGTCAACCCCAAACGGAGAAGCTCAACCCCTCCGACAAGCCGCTGACGATACGCCTTCCCAAGAAGGGTCGTCACCCCGATGCAAGGTCTGACACTTCTAGCGAACCAGCCACTCCTCGCTCCACATCAAGTGCCAAACTGGGGGTCGCTAGTCTGCCAACAACTCCACGCTCTGCTCCATCAACTGAACCACTGACAATCAAGCTTCCCAGGACATCCTCTCAGTCTTCATTCATACAGGGGGTAGCCGAAGAGGAACCAGAGTTAGCCATGTATGTGGCTGCCCACACTGATGTTCCCTCCGCTGATGATGTAATCCCCTTAGAAAAGATACCTTACTTCATCAATAAAGGGTTATCTTTGAACTACACCGAGCTCAATAAGCTATGTACAATGTATGCTATGGAACACGGTATAGGCACTCACCTACACACACAAGTGACAAATGTGTACACCGCGATCCAGCTTACTCCAGTAGAAGGCGCTTACCGAATAATCGAGGGAGGAGATCATCCGATCATCTTCGGCCGGACGAACAACCCGTATCCCTTCACCATAAAGGAAGCCGACCTCGGGACAGATGTCGGGAGACTGCCTCTGTATCTGTATAGCCCATAATCCAAATATCTCATAAAGAAACAGGGGTATGATCTGGAGACGACGCCAGGTTTGAACTACGGCACTGGGCGACGATTACCTTTGCAACCGCCAGTCCCGGCGGGCAAACCACGGAACTACTATAGCAAAACTCGATACGGGTTAGGGTATGTAACACCTACTACGACCCCTGAAAGTTCAAATGAAGAATACGACTGGCAGTCACATTCAACCGGATCACCAACTTCCGACTCGGATACCAGCATCGGAGATGTGTTCAGACAAGTCATGTCAGTCAATATGGCATTCGCCGACGCTTACGAGGAAGACGAAGACATCCCCGAGATCCTCGAGCTAGAGCCGTGGGCCCAGCAATTGGATGCACAATGGGAAAAGCGGTTCGAACTGAGAGAATCCCCTACTGAAAATGAGGTTATACAAGTTGACCTCTGTCACGACCCGCACCTAATGTTTGGGCATGAACCGTGCGCACGCCCAGCCTACGCCGCAGAGTCGGCGGTAGAACGCTGTAACAATATGATGAACAACCACACAATAATATAATTCTCACATAGATCAACCATAACTCAAAGTCACAGTTCAATAACTAGAAGGTGAAATAAATATCCATCTCAAGAGAAAGTATGATAAATAATTGAAATGATATCTCTACTACAAGCCTCGACATCAACTCAAAATCCAAACATGTCGCATCTCTAACTAAAAGAAACTAAGCAAATGCAGCAGGATTAGTCACTCCATACTCCTCCTGATAAGTAAAGTCTGCCTCAGCTAAGTCTTCCATGTATGGGCCATAATGATCAGGGCACTCGACCTCCTCGCAATCACCTAAAATTTGTTTGGTTACCCAGTCAGGATGGAACGAGTACAATTCATCGAATGTAGTTCTAATATATGAAAATGACTATAAACAAAGGTTAGTCACCAATCATGAGTTTTGAAAATAATAGTAGAGACGAAAGTAAAAACAGTAAATCGACAGTAAAATAAAATAAACAATACCTTCCAAACTGTTAGAAATACCTTGATATGTGATCGATCTGGGGTACTACGCCGTACGGTCTACGAGGTCTACTTGCATGAAAATAAATACGGGCTACACTACTTGCAGAAAGGTAAACACGGGCTATACTACTTGCAGAAAAGTAAACACGGGCTATACTACTTGCAGAAAAGTAAACACGGGCTATACTACTTGCAGAAAAGTAAACACGGGCTATACTACTTGCAGAAAAGTAAACACGGGCTATACTACTTGCAGAAAAGTAAACACGGGCTATGGTCGGATCACATATCTTTGTATTTCTAGTTCCCGACTCATTGTTTTATAATAAAATAAAATTTACATAATTAATGACCAATCAATGAGATATAGTAAAATTCAATATTGAAAACAGACAACAAACTGTACTCGTTTGGCGTCCTGGGCTGCTGGCACTGGTCAGAGTCCAAATCAAGATCCACAAGCCCTATTAAAAGGATTTAACATTTAGGAAAACTGTCTTTGAAAGATCAATCAATGATTTATTTCTTATTCCTAAGTTGCTTTTTAGGCTAATTATATATGTCTATTAACTCTTGTTATCCCTGTCTGTCTTAACCCTATCCCTTTATGACTTATAAGTGCTATTGCATAGAATAAAGTTCATATTTCTGCTCTATCATAATCCCTTTTATATATATCTAACCAAATAAACCTAATTTCTTTTTGATTTCTCAAACCAGCATATCAATCTAGGCCCCATGATGTACAGTCTCTACCTGGTTTTACACTAGGACTTATGTTCAGATTTTAGTAGCCTGACCCAGGGAGATTTGGTTTCCTAACAGTACTCTAAGGGTCATATGAAACCTTGACCTTTCCTAAACAGGTACAGGCCTACCCCAAAGGTTACCTATAGCTAGGTATGGCAATTTCAGACATAGCCTAATGGGCAATGTTGCATACCCTCATTTGAATAACAGGGTTCTAATACACTTTGTGTATTGATTGGGCTGTCATCTTCTGTAGCTAAAACTCAAGTGCAACCTGTAGGTACTATGGTCTCCTAATAGCTACAGATTCCTAATATTTGAGATTCTAGATTTTTGTGTTGGATTGATCCCTGCCCAAAATTCTTAGGATAAGTCCTGGGTCTAAGGGTCAGATGGAACATGGATAGGAGCTACCCTGTCTAAATCTACTAGGTCTTAGGATCACCCTCCCATGGTATTAACTTGGTGATAGCCTTGGAATTGTACTCTTGGTACAATCTATCCCAGCCTAAGTCAACTATTCAGGCAGAAACTCATATACAAAGGAAAACCAGGCAACAATGGTGTATTACAGTTGTGAACCTGTGTCCTAATGTCCCTTGTATGATAGTCTGGTCAGCCACCAATGTGGCAGTCTCTACGTAGGAACCTGGTCTTGTAGCCCAAGCCTATACAGGTAGGGCCATGAGTTGTATCAGTAAGGTTTCCCATTGTCACATGACAAGGCAGTTGTGAAGGCCAGTTTCTGAGTCGTGGGTGGGGATTTGGTATACCTCTGTTTCAATCTACTCTAATCCTGGTTGTGTATTGCATCAAGATCTAAAGGAAAAAGGCACTGGTTTGATGGGTCAGTACATAGATACTCAAGCCAGGGGAAACGTGTACTCCCTATCCATACGTACCACAATTATCCCCCTCTAGCCTGTGTCAGGAATTCTCCCTGTGAATCTTATTGAAGGATTTCCCCGAACACCTACCCACCTATAGAATAATGTAAGTTCATAGATCACAATATATGATTTCGGAGGTGAAAGGAGTACCTGTACCCAATCTCAGATTCCAACTCCAAACTCTACTCGATCTTTGGGTGACAAGAATAATGGAAAGTTTGCTAGGGTTTGCAGAAAATCGCAGGAGGAATCATCTCTGCTTATATAGCCAAGCCAAGGATGCGATGGAGAGGATTTAAAAGAGATTCAAATAATTTGAATCAAAACTAGTTCTTATCTATGGTTATTTAGCAGTAATCAGCTACTTGGCCTGATTTAGGAGTACAGGCTCTAGCAGGTGCAAAGTTTTAAATGTAAACTTTTTACAATTTGGTCCCTGGTGAAAGGTGCTCCTGCAAGGAATTTCTTTGTATATAATACACATATATATTCTCATGTAAAATTTCTAAATGTGAGCTGTGAACCTAACCAATTCATAATGTTAAGTAAAAATAACTAGTTTAATAATAAAAAATAAAAATTTATAGATGGGGCTCACAAATCTAAACACCTTAAATTAATTTCGTCCTCGAAATTGAGCCGAACGTAAAGTAGAACTGTACCTCAGTCCTCAAAGATGTAGGGATAACGCTCGCGCATCTCATCCTCTCTCTCCTATGTAGACTCGCCTGGGGAGTGGTGTCTCCACACGAAGCGAACTAAGGGAATCACTTGATTCCTTAGTACCTTCTCTCTGCGGTCCATGATCTTTATGGGCTGCTCCTGGTAACTGAGACTCGGTCCCACCTCGATCTCTGAATGGTCTAAGACATGGCTGGGGTCCGCCACGTATCGTCGCAGCTAGGATACGTGGAACACGTTGTGCACTCCCTCTAGTACAGGCGGCAAGGCTAATCGGTATGCTACTGCACCGATTTTCTCGAGGATCTCAAACGGCCCAATGAAACGTGGGCTGAGATTGCCGCCTTTACCGAAACGGATAGTGCCACGCGTCGGAGAAATTTTCAAAAATACCAAGTCATCGACCTAGATGCATAAAATGTTAACACGAAAACTCATAACTACACAAGCAATTAAATCTTAAATAAATTCTATACCTCAAACTCTAACGGCCTACGGTGACTGTCGGCCCAGTGCTTCTGCCTGTCCTGAGCCACGCGAAGCCGCTCTCTAATCATCTTGACTTTCTCCGCAGCATCTACTACCATCTCTGGTCCCAACAGTGCACGCTCTACTATATCGTCCCAAGACAGCGGGGTACGACATCTCCGACCATACAACTCCTCAAAAGGGGACATCTCGATACTAGCTTGGTAGCTGTTGTTATAGGAGAACTCCACGAGATGAAGGTGGTCCTCCCATGAGCCGCTAAAATCTAGTATGCATGTCCGTAGCATATCCTCGAGCGTCTGAATGGTCCGCTCTGACTGTCTATCCGTCTGTGGATGATAAGCAGTGCTGAACTTGAGCGCTATGCCCAAACTGGCCTGTAGGCTCCTCCAAAAAATAAGATGTGAACCTGCTGTCACAGTCCGACACGATACTCACCGGAACCTCGTGCAACCGGACTATCTGTTTCACATAGAGCTCTGCCAGCTTCTCCGTAGACAACCCCACTTTAAATGGAATAAAGTGGGCCGATTTGGTCAACCTGTCAACGATGACCCAAATCGCATCCTTTTCGCCTGATGACCGCGGAAGACCGAAAATGAAATCCATAGTGACGTGTTCCCACTTCCACTCGGGTATCGGCAGTGGATGCAACAATCCTCATGGTCTCTGCCTCTCGGCTTTGACCTGCTGACATACGAGGTACCTAGAAACGAAGCGAGCTACTTCGCGTTTCATGCCATACCACCATACGTGGTTGCGCAGATCCTTGTACATCTTATTGGCTCCCGGATGTAAGGAATACTGGGAGCGATGTGCCTCTTGCATAACTTCTTCTCTAAGTTCACCACTCGGTACACAAAGTCTCGTCCCGTGCCTCAACGAACCATCCTCTGCAAAAGTGAAATCATCCCGCGATCCAGCTCGTGCTTGTGCTATGATTTCCTTCAGTTATTCATCCTGATGCTGTGCCTCTCAAATTTTGTCCATCAGCCCTGACTGAATCTGCATGTCCATCATCTGTATCTCAGTTCCCGGAACGACGATCTCGATGCCCAACTCTCTAAATCCGCTAACAAGTGACGATCTCGAGTCAAGCACATTGCTACGGGATACCTGCTCAAAGCATCCGCAACAACATTGGCTTTTCCCGGATGATACTGCAGTGATATGTCATAGTCACTCATCAGCTCAAGCCATCTACGCTGCCTCATGTTCAACTTCTTTTGCGTGAAGACGTACTTCAAGCTTTTATGGTCCGTAAAGATTTCTACTCGCTCTCCGTACAAATAATGTCTCCACAGCTTCAAGGCGAAGATCACGGCTGCCAACTCAAGATCATGAGTGGGATAGTTCTTCTCATGCGGTCTCAACTGTCGAGATGCATAGGCTATCACTCTCTTATTTTGCTCTAGGACACAGCCCAGTCCTTTGCCCGAGGCATCACTATAAATGGTGAAACCTCCCGATCTCGAAGGCAAAGCTAAGATAGGAGCTGTCGTCAATCTCTTCTTCAACTCATCGAACGCAGCCTGGCAATCCTCCGTCCACACGAACTCCACATCCTTCCTTGTGAGTCTAGTGAGCGGCTCAGCAATCCGAGTGAAGTCCTGCACGAACTTCCGATAATACCCTGCTAGCCCCAAGAAACTCCGTATCTCTGCCACTGTAGTCGGTGTCGACCATGCCTCCACTGCTGTCACCTTCTTCAGATCGACGGATATACCGTCGCCTGTCACCACATGACCAAGAAACTCTACCTTGTCCAAGAAGAACTCACATTTCGAGAGCTTTCCATAGAGCTTCTCTTTCCTGAGGGTTTCTAGCACGATCCTCAGATGCTCCTCGTGCTCTTCCGGCATTTTCGAGTAGATGAGTATGTCATCGATAAACACTACTACGAATTTGTCAAGGTACGGATGGAATACCTTGTTCATCAAGTTCATGAAAACTGTCGGGGCATTCGTCAATCCGAACGGCATCACCATGAATTCGTACTGTCCATACTTGGTCCGGAAAGCAGTCTTCGGTATGTCTTCCTTCTTCACTTTCAACTGATGGTAGCCCGACCTCAAATCTATCTTAGAGAATACCCGTGCGCTGCTCAACTGATCGAAAAGATCGTCTATCATTGGCAGCGGGTATTTGTTCTTGATAGTAAGATTGTTTAAGGTGCGGTAGTCGATGCACATTCGCACAGTACCATCCTTCTTCGGCACAAAAAGGACAGGAGAGCCCCATGGCGTCGAACTCTCTCTGATGAACCCTTTTTCCAGTAATTCGTCTATCTATTTCTTCAATTCTTCAGCTTCCTTGTTGTTGATCCTGTATACCGGTTGAGATGTCAGTTTCGTGCCTGGCACTAGATCAATAGCAAACTCGATGTCTCTGTCTGGCGGCAATCCTGGCAAGTGTTCGGGAAACACGTCCATGAACTCCGTGATGATGGGATGTGGGATCTCCTCTCCCTCGATCATAGCTCCGCAAATAGCTCCGTGCTGCTGCTCGACTGCTCCTCTCGCGAACTCAAATGCCGGTTCCTCCGGAGGACTGAATACAACACATCCTCGATGGCAGTCTATACTGGCAAAATTCTTACTCAACCAATCCATACCGAGAACGATGTCAAAACTCGGTAGTGGCATTACGAGTAAGTTGGCGCGCAACTCTCTTCCACCCAAAGTGATGCGTCGCCTCATGCAAATATCCTTGACTAGGATAATGCCTTCGCCTGTCATAATTTTGCAACTACCGCCCAAGGATACAGACGCTATACTATGCTTGAATACAAAAGCTACAGAGATAAAACTATGGGATGCGCCGGAATCAAACAAAGCTACAGCGGAAGTAGAATCAAGAAGTATGGAACCTGCTATCACGTCTGGGGTAGGCTCTGGCTCCTCAACGGCCAGGACAAATGCTCGGCCCTGCTGGGGTACGCCTCTCTGCTGGTGCTGAGCGAAACGCTGCTGCTGAGTGGGTAGTGGGGGACCTCGTGGCTGAGGTGCTGCTGGTCCTCTCTATGCCGGTGCCGTCTCGGGTCCTGTCCGTTTAGGGACTAGTAAGCAATCCTTCATCTGATGCGATGGAGATCCACAATATAAGCATGCTCTGAGTCTCTTCCGACAGTCGTCCCAAATATGTCCGTTCCTCCCGCAGAGGGTGCAATGTGGCATCTGTTGTTGCTGTCTCTGCGGCTGCTGAGTCTGCGCTCGGGCTGGGGCCCGGTTCTACTGGTATGCTGGAGTCTTACCAGCAGGCTGGAACTGCTGCTGATGATGGGGCTGAAATGTCTTCTGCTGGAACTGGAGACGCTTCGTCGGGGCTGGTTGGTTGTTGTTTCCTCCAAAAGTCTCTCGACTCCTCTTCGGTCTGTAATTCAACTCTTCCTCCACTGCTTGTGCGACCTCCAGAATCTCTTCATAGGTAGTAGCTCGGCTGGTGGCGATGGCCAAGCGAATCTCGTGCGACGGTCCCTTCCTGAACCGTCGCGCCTTGTCTTCCGGAGCGCTGACCAAGTTCTCCGCAAAGCGACTCAGGCGAGAAAACTCTGCTGTATACTCATCAACGGTGTGGTTGCCTTGTTCCAGATGCTCGAATTAGCTCACTAGCGCCTCTCGTGCTACATATGGGTGGAACTTCTTCTTGAACAGGCGCTTGAACTCCTCCCAAGTAACGCCTGGGGCAGAAAAACGGGGCTCGCACTGGTACCACGTCCGCACAATGTCAAAAAGCTGTCCACTAACTGACTCTATCTTCAGATCTTCCAGAATTTGGGCCATCTTCAGATACCTCTCCACGTTCTCCAGCCATTCGTCAGTGTAGACGATCCCCTCTGTCCCATAGAATGGCATGGGCCTAAAGTCCATGAAGTGCTTAGGATTCCCCAGTTGCTGTCGGGGAGCATCTCGAATCTGCAGCACCTCTCTCAGTGTGTCGCGGAACATGCTGGCCTGCTGCTGGATGATCCTGAGGAGTGTGACGTTGTCCAATGCTGGTGGAGGAGGCGGTACAGGTGCCGGGAACATCACTGGCACGGGATGTACAGTAGGTGTTGGGTACATCACTGGTGCTGGATGCATGGCTGGAGCTGTGTACATATAGGGAACCTGCGGCATCATAGGTGTGGAATATACGGCTGGTACTGGGTGCATCGCAGGTAGGGGATAAGCTGTTGGTGCCGGTGAAGGAATGGATGCTGGTGCTGGCGTCTGCAGAGGGAACTGTGGTGGGGACGGGATGTCATCCCTGCGGAACCTCGAGTACTGTGACTGAGCCGGTCCACCCTGGTGAGTAAGCTGGCCTCCCTGAGTCGGAGGAGTCTCGTAAGTGTAAAATCTGCCAACAGTCGGTGGAGTGTTCCATGCAGCGTTGTTCCTGTCCTGTGGATCCATTAGCTGAAAACAAAGGAAATCATTAGACGAATGGAATGATTCAAACAGGATGCATAAGAGTAATTGAAGGCGAGTATAGAGGTCAATGACGCAAATTCAGCTTACGAAGACAGTCCTTAAGTCCCTATTCCTAGTCCTAGTCACAGGCCCGCAGTAGTACGACTATCTTAAGTACTACCACGATTTTGCTGGTCTTGCGAAACGTTGACATGCATGGGCCACCATAAAAACGTCTCACGACCCGCACCCAATATTTAGGCATGAACCGTGCGCACGCCCAGCCTACGCCGCAGAGTCGGCGGTAGAATGCTGTAACAATATGATGAACAACCACGCAATAATATAATTCTCACATAGATCAACCACAACTCAAAGTCACAGTTCAATAACTAGAAGGTGAAATAAATATCCATCTCAAGAGAAAGTATGATAAATAAGTGAAATGTTATCTCTACTACAAGTCTCGACATCAACTCAAAATCCAAACATGTCTCATCTCTAACTAAAAGAAACTAAGCAAACGCAGCAGGATCAGTCGCTGCGTACTCCTCCTGATAAGTAAAGTCTGCCTCAGCTAAGTCTCCCATGTATGGGCCATAATGATCAGGGCACTCGACCTTCTCGCAATCACCTAAAATTTGTTTGGTTACCCAATCAGGATGGAACGAGTACAATTCATCGAATGCAGTTCCAATATATGAAAATGACTATAAACAAAGGTTAGTCACCAATCATGAGTTTTGAAAATAATAGTAGAGACGAAAGTAAAAACAGTAAATCGACAGTAAAATAAAATAAACAATACCTTCCCAACTGTTAGAAATATCTTGATATGTGATCGGTCTGGGGTACTACGTCGCACGGTCTACGAGGTCTACTTGCATGAAAATAAACACGGGCTACACTACTTGCAGAAAGGTAAACACGGGCTATACTACTTGCAGAAAAGTAAACACGGGCTATACTACTTGCAGAAAAGTAAACACGGGCTATACTACTTGCAGAAAAGTAAACACGGGCTATACTACTTGCAGAAAAGTAAACACGGGCTATACTAGTTGTAGAAAAGTAAGCACGGGCTATACTACTTGCAGAAAAGTAAACATGGGCTATGGTTGGATCACATATCTTTGTATTTCTAGTTCCCGACTCATTGTTTTATAATAAAATAAAATTCACATAATTAATGACCAATCAATGAGATATAGTTAAATTCAATATTGAAAACAGACAACAAACTGTACTCGCCTGGCGTCCTGGGCTGCTGGCACTGGTCAGAGTCCAAATCAAGATCCACAAGCCCTATTAAAAGGATTTAACATTTAGGAAAACTGTCTTTGAAAGATCAATCAATGATTTATTTCTTATTCCTAAGTTGTTTCTTAGGCTAATTATATATGTCTATTAACTCTTATTATCCCTGTCTGTCTTAACCCTATCCCTTTATGACTTATAAGTTCTATTGCATAGAATAAAGTTTACATTTCTGCTCTATCATAATCCCTTTTATATATATCTAACCAAATAAACCTGATTTCTTTTTGATTACTCAAACCAGCATATTAATCTAGGCCCCATGATGTACAGTCTCCACTTGGTTTTACACTAGGACTTATGTTCAGATTTCAGTAGCCTGACCCAGGAAGATTTGGTTTCCTGACAGTACTCTAAGGGTCATATAAAACCTTGGCCTTTCCTAAACAGGTACAGGCCTGCCCCAAAGGTTACCTATAGCTAGGTATGGCAATTTCAGACATAGCCTAATGGGCAATGTTGCATACCCTCATTTGAATAACAGGGTTCTAATACACTTTGTGTATTGATTGGGCTGTCATCTCCTGTAGCTAAAACTCAAGTGCAACCTGTAGGTACTATGGTCTCCTAATAGCTACAGATTCCTAATATTTGAGATTCCAGATTTTTGTGTTGGATTGCTCTCTGCCCAAAATTCTTAGGATAAGTCCTGGGTCTAAGGGTCAGATGGAACATGGATAGGAGCTACCCTGTCTAAATCTACTAGGTCTTAGGATCACCCTCCCATGGTATTAACTTGGTGATAGCCTTGGAATTGTACTCTTGGTACAATCTATCCCAGCCTAAGTCAACTATTCAGGCAGAAACTCATATACAAAGGAAAACCAGGCAACAATGGTATATTACAGTTGTGAACCTGTGTCCTAATGTCCCTTGTATGATAGTCTGGTCAGCCACCAATGTGGCAATCTCTGCGTAGGAACCTGGTCTTGTAGTCCAAGCCTATAAGGTAGGGCTATGAGTTGTATCAGTAAGGTTTCCCATTGTCACATGATAAGGCAGTTGTGAAGACCAGTTTCTGAGTCGTAGGTGGGGATTTGGTATACCTCTGTTTCAATCTACTCTAATCCTGGTTGTGTATTGCATCAAGATCTAAAGGAAAAAGGCACTGGTTTGATGGGTCAGTACATAGATACTCAAGCCAGGGGAAACGTGTACTCCCTATCCATACGTACCATAATTGTCCCCCTCTAGCCTGTGTCAGGAATTCTCCCTGTGAATCTTATTGAAGGATTTCCCCGATCACCTACCCACCTATAGAATAATGTAAGTTCATAGATCACAATATATGATTTAGGAGGTGAAAGGAGTACCTGTACCCAATCTCAGATTCCAACTCCGAACTCTACTCGATCTTTGGGTGACAAGAATAATGGAAAGTTTGCTAGGGTTTGTAGAAAATCGTAGGAGGAATCATCTCTGCTTATATAGCCAAGCCAAGGATGCGATGGAGAGGATTTAAAAGAGATTCAAATAATTTGAATCAAAACTAGTTCTTATCTATGGTTATTTAGCAGTAATCAGTACTCGGCCTAATTTAGGAGTACAGGCTCTAGCAGGTGCAAAGTTTTAAATGTAAACTTTTTACAATTTGGTCCCTGGTGAAAGGTGCTCCTGCAAGGAATTTCTTTGTATATAATACACATATATATTCTCATGTAAAATTTCTAAATGTGAGCTGTGAACCTAACCAATTTATAATGTTAAGTAAAAATAACTAGTTTAATAATAAAAAATAAAAATTTATAGATAGGGCTCACAACCTCGGCAGCGAATCTTCTCGAAAACCAATTTTCGTCAGTAGAAGCCTAACAGACGAAGAACGGGAGTCGCTGCTAGAACTTGTCAGAGAGTACATTGATGTGTTCGCCTGGAGCTATAAAGATATGCCATGGTTAAATCCCGACATTGCTCTTCACAAACTCAACATTCGTCCAGATGCGAAGCCAGTCAAGCAACAACAGCGACGCTTCCGCCCAGGCATCATGGACGCGATCGAAGCCGAAGTCAACAAATTGATAGCCAGTGGCTTCATTCGTGAGGAGCAACATCCCAATTGGGTCGCCAATATAGTACCCGTCCTCAAGAAGAATGGGAAGATTCGAATCTGCATCGACTTCCGCAACCTGAACGAGGTGTGCCCCAAAGATAAATTTCCCCTTCCTATCACAGATATCATGATCGACAATACCTGCTGCTTCGAATGTATGTCATTCATGGACGGCTTCTCGGGGTACAACCAAATCAAAATGTCTCCCGACGACGAAAAGCATACATCATTCCGAACACCAATTGGTACGTACTGCTACACAGTCATGCCTTTCGGGTTGAAGAATGCCGGCGCCACATATCAAAGAGCCATGAGCATCATCTTCAGAGACCATTTACGCAAGACAGTGGAGTGCTATGTTGACGATATAGCCGTTAAGAGTCGCTGTAAGGGAGACCATCTGCAGGATCTAAGGACGGTATTCGACCTAATGCGAGCGCACAATTTGAAAATGAACCCTACGAAGTCCTTTCTGGGCGTATCCAGCAGGAAGTTCTTGGGCTTCATCATTACTGCACAGGGTATCCATGTAGACCCTGAGAAGACGAAAGCAATCATGGAGATGGGTCCCCCGAGAAATCTCCGCGAACTCAGAGGCCTCCAAGGGAGGCTAGCTTACATCAGAAGGTTCATTTCCAACCTCTCCGGGCGATGTCGACCGTTCACGCACCTCATGAAGAAAGGAGTCTCATTCGTATGGGACGAGGAATGCCAGCGTGCTTTCGACAGCATCAAAGAATATTTGTCAAATCCTCCAGTTTTGGTGGCCCCGGTTCCTGGAAAACCATTCCTGCTCTATGTACGAGCAATGGAACACTCCTTCGGGGCTCTGCTGGCACAAAACAATGACGCAGGCCATGAGCAGGCCATATATTACCTCAGCCGAATGATGATTGGGCCAGAGCACCGATACACCGCTGTGGAGAAGGAATGCCTCGCCCTGGTATTCGCCATTCAGAAAATGCGATACTATGTCACCGGACAAACGATACATGTGATCTCACGAGTCAACCCTCTCAGAGTCCTCATGACTAAACTAGGGGCACTCAGCTCTCGACTCGCTACATGGGCAATATTGTTGTCCCCTTATCATATGATTTTTGTCCCATAAAAGGCAGTCAAAGGTCAAGCCCTGGCAGACTTCTTAGCAGCCCACCCAGGCTCGGAGTCCTCCTGAATATATGAAGAGATCCCAGATGAGATCTTCGACTCACATGCAACCTCTCACGAGGCTATATGGCGAATATTCTTCGATGGTGCTTCGAGGACCAGACCTAAAGGCAATATAGTCGTCGGAGTCGGGGTAGTGTTGATCTCCCCTTCCGGATTGGTGATTAACCGCGCTTATTCCCTCACCGAGCCCTGCTCTAACAATGTGGCCGAGTACAACGCTCTGGTCATTGGCCTCCAACTTGTAAGAGAGCTGGG
Source organism: Iris pallida (assembly GCA_029216955.1). Taxonomy (NCBI): domain Eukaryota; kingdom Viridiplantae; phylum Streptophyta; class Magnoliopsida; order Asparagales; family Iridaceae; genus Iris; species Iris pallida. Next base: position 16,257,682 of record JANAVB010030816.1, on the reverse strand, counting down.
GGTAGAATACCTTGAAGCATACGGCGATTCCCAACTAATCGTCAATCAGATCCGGGGCTCATACGAAGTCCGCCACGAAGACATGATCCCTTATCACCAAATAGCGATTGACATCATCTCGTTATTCGAGGGGTTCTTCATCGAATATGTCCCCAGACTCTGAAATATCGAAGCTGATGCCTTAGCTGGTCTAGCCGCTTTCCTAGCAGTTCCGAGTTATGATCGCCAATCAGTGGATGTGATAGGCCACGAACTGGTCTGTCCCAAGAATAATGTGCAATTTGTGGCGAGTTATTCCGTACAGACGATCGATGAGGCCTCAGATTAGAGACAACCATTCATCGACTTCGTCGTCTACGACATCCTGTCCGAGAACCCAAAGGAAGCCACCTCCATTAGACGGCGGTCTCTCAGATTCTTCTACGATACAGAGACGAAAATGCTGTATCGCCGCTCCTACGAAGGATTACTACTTCGGTGTCTATCAAATACAGAAGCCAAAGAAGCCGTGCGAGAAGCTCACGATGGTGTCTGCGGGGCCCACCAGCCCGGTCCTAAATTACAAGACGGCCTTCGATGAATGGGCTACTATTGGCCCACGATGGTGGCAGATGCGATAGATTATGCTAGAAAATGCAAAGCCTGCCAAGTCCACGCGGACTTCATTCACCAACCATCCGAGTTTCTACATCCGACAGTGGCGTCCTGGCCATTCGAAGCATGGGGAATAGATATCATTGGTCCAATCACCCCACCTTCCTTCCGAGGATATCGCTTCATACTTGCGATCACTGATTACTTCTCCAAATGGGCGGAAGTTGTCCCACTCGCAGAAGTCAAGACTTCAAACGTGATCAGCTTCCTTAAGCATCACGTCATCTACCACTTCGGACTGCCCCGAAAGATCATCCATGATTTGGTCCACAGTTTGCAAGCCACGCATTCTATCAATTTTGCGATAAGCACCGTATTCAGAATGTCGCTTCGACACCATACAACCCGGCAGCAAACGGGTTGGCAGAGGCATTCAACAAAACAATCATCAAACTCCTAAAGAAGTTTGTCTCCTCCAACAAATGCGACTGGAACGAGAAGCTCGGCGAATGCTTATGGGCTTATCGCACCACAGTTCGAACAGCCATCGGGAATACACCATTCTCCCTGGTGTACGGGAGTGAGGCAGTCCTTCCATTGGAGACTCAGATCCCCTCACTACATGCCACCCTCACACATCAATTGACGACAGACGAAAACCACCATCGTCGGCTACAGGAATGGGAGGCACTAGATGAAAAGTGCCTCTTGGCTCAGCAACGAATTGAACTATACCAAGCACGCATCTCTGGAGCCTTCAACAAGAAGGTCAAAATCAGAACATTCCAGGTGGGCGATCTCGTCTTGGCAGTCCGGAAGCCGATGGTCATGATTCACAAGACCGCCGGCAAATTCCAGCCAAAGTGGAAAGGCCCGTTTATCATTGAGACAGTATTCTCCAACGGTGCTTACCGCCTCACAAAACAAAACGGAGACTTGCTCTTGTTGCCCGTCAACGGCAAGTTCCTGAAGAAATATTATGTCTAAACGACATTCCCTCCAGCTCATCGAGTCATGTACCAGTTGGTACCGTTGAACTCACATCCACAACATTTCAGATTATCGAGTCATGTACCGGCTGGTACCGCTGAACTCACATCCACAACATTTCAGATTATCAAGTCATGTACACGCTGGTACCGCTGAACTCACATCCATAATATTTTATATTATCGAGTCATGTACCGGCTGGTACCGCTAAACTCATATCCACAACATTTCAGATTATCAAGTCATGTACCCGCTGGTACCGCTGAACTCACATCCACAACATTTCAGATTATCAAGTCATGTACCCGCTGGTACCGTTGAACTCACACTTACCATTCTCTAGATTCCCGAGTCATGTACTTGCTGGTACCGCTGAACTCACACTCACCATTCTCCAGATTATCGAGTCATGTACCCGCTGGTGCCCCTGAACTCATACCTTTACAATATCGAGTCATGTACCCGATGGTGCCTCTGAACTCACATCCCGGTCACTCTTTCAGATAGTAAGTCATGTATGATCATACCTCTGAACTTTCTTCCTGGAAGAGATCCTCCCTCATGATCAAATACCCGCACTTCCAGTGCACAAAAAGGGTAAGCGATCCACAAATTTCTAAAACGACCATGTCCTCATTACCTCTGAGTCGTTTCACTTCCGCCAAAAATAAATCACCCCTACATAAAACTTCCATGTCCTCATTACCTCTGAGTCATTTTATGTACCCCCTCTTCATTGAGCCCACTCCTACCATGTCCTCATTACCTCTAAGTGGGAAGGCTCCGTAGAAGAAACCTTCATACTTGCCATATCCTTATTACCTCTGAGTAAGTATGTCGGTTCCCTTTCAACCTATTATCTGTACCCATAACCGGAGTACGACAAGGATAATTGGTCCACAAATGTCCTCTGTTGACCATAAATGTCCTCTGTTGACCACAAATGTCCTCTGTTGACCACAAATGTCCTATGTTGACCACAAAAGTCCTCTGTTGACCACAAATATCCTCCGCGAATCCATACTTGCCATGTCCTCACTACCTCTGAGTAAGTATGATGGTCCTCCCTCGACTTATTATCTGTACCCACGATCTGAGTACGCCCAAAGATAATAGGCCCACAAACGTCTTCCGATGACCATAAATGTCCTCAGTCGACCACAGATGCTGTATTGGGTCTCCAGTACACGCCCATCCCTTCCCTATCATGCCTAGGAGCCCAGTTGCTCCCTGGCATTCTTTCAAATACCAAAAATTTCTATAGCTGTCTTATCACGAAGTTGTTCTAGGTATTCCTCTCCGAAACTTGTTACTCGTACCTAAAACCAAGGTACGCCTAGGGTAACAGGTCGACAAATAATCCCCAGCAGGTCCAATTTCACAAATACTACTAGTACAAGAAAGAGAAGATGAGTTGAAACATGCTCATTTATTCAAAATTCAAAGTACTACATCATCTGGGATCACATCCTTTGGCAAAAAGAAAAGAAAAACAGTGAAAGAAAACAGAAAACTGATCACTGCTCCATGGCATTCTTTCGCCCGATACCAAGAACCTCCATATCCGCCTTACCGCGGAGTTGTTCTAGGTATCCCTATCAAACTTGTTATCCGTACCTAAAACCAAGGTATACCAAGGATAATAGGCCCACAAATGTCCTCTGCTGACCACAAATATCGTACTAGGTCCCTTAGTACATCCACATCTTTCCTCATCATCACATGCTTTCGGAGCCTAGCTGTTCTACAACATTCTTTCACCCAATGCATAGAACTTTCACGTTGATAGCACCTCTGAGTTTTTCTATGTATCCTCATTCGAGTTCACTCCTACCATGTCCATATCACGTCTGAGTAGGAAAGCTCTACCATCAACCTTATATTTACCACGTCCATACCACCTCTGAGTAAATATGATGGTTTCCTCTCTCAACTTATTATCCGTACCTAAAACCAAGGTACGCCAAAGGATGATAAATCCACATAAAATCCCCAGTAGAAGTACCCAAACCTATCACGTCCATGCTACCTCTGATTGGATTGCCACACCTAAACAAATCTACTTTCCATGCTTCTTATTCAAAGTGCTCCAAATTTGTAATTTGGAAACTTTGAAGGGGGTCCTGTAGAAGCATGGAAAATATTGTTTTTAGTCCCACATCGGAAAGGAAAAGAAGAAAGGGCTCACTCCATTCTATAAATAAAGCCCCCTTACCTCCTTTGAAAAGGGCACTAACTTCTCTTCCCTCCTTCCAAACTTGGACTCTTCCTACTACGCACCTTCGGGTGCTAAGTCGAAGAAGTCTAGGGCAGCGCGGGCTCGTCGAGCTCAGTCAGCTGTCCCAACCTCTGACCATCAGAGCGCCCCGCTAATTGTTAAAGCGGGCCTCTGATGGAAAGTTGTAAATATGATACCTGCGCACTCGTGTGCTTGGGATACTCGGGCCCATAAAACGAGTACAAAGGTTGACCGAGATGTCCTTGACTTGCGAGATGTGATCCTTTACAAGCGCAAGGAAAGAAGGGGATTCCCTATGCCGCTCGAATTCAACATGGAGCCTCATACGGCTCAAAAATCCAGAAAGCTTCATGCGGCTCAGGAAGCTTCATGCGGCTCAAAATTCAGAGCTTCATGCGGCTCAGAACAGGAGAACCCAATGCGGCTCATACAGGAGAAGTCCCATGCAGTTCAGAGAGACTCTTAGTCTCATACGGCTCGAGGCAGGAGAGTCCATGCGGCTTAGATAGAGACAGTCCTGCGGTTCAAAGAGTCCCCCAGCCGCATGCGGTTCAGAAGTACATGCAGCTCATATTCAACCAACAGAGATATGTGGCTCGATCAACGCCACATGTCCCCTTGGGACCCCTTCACACAGCTGGCCATTGAGCAATGGCCCTATTTAAAGCTCTGCCATGATTTGACAGCTGACGGCTCTGACATGAAGTGTCATAATGGCCCTGTCATAATGACAGACTCTTTGGGAATATGAGAAAATCTCTGACACGATCCGAGATTGACATGTGGCTACCCCCATGCGGCTCCAGTAAAGAACAGCTTCATGCGGCTGGCAAGAATCGTCATCCTGCGGCTCACCAAGAAACCATCCCATACGGCTCGCGAGTACTATACTTATGCGGCTTACTGAGAAACCATTCCATGCGGCTCGCAAACACTATACCTATGTGGCTCACTGAGACGTTGTCTCATGCGGTTTATGGATATCATGCGGTTCTGATAGGGTCCACCATTAAGACACGTGGCAGAGATTCAATGGTCCCCCCGACTTGACAGCTGGTAGCAAGGAGGATTATGAGATGCAAATCAATCAGAGATTTACCAGATCCCAATGACCATATTTAACGTTATCCTCATAATTAATGAGATCAGGCCATATCATTCATGATCAAGCCAATGGGACACGTGGTGAGAGATCTAAGCTTGACACAACAAATCATGAAGATTTAAAGCAATCAGCATTAATCATTCGCAGGATTCAGTGCTATCCCCATTTTATGGCCCAGATCCTTCACACTTAAAACTAAAGGTCCAGATTGGTTATACATCAGGCCGCCGCAACTTTGAGAATGGATAATCATCCAAACCCTAATGATGCTCTCCACTATTATAAATAGTAGGGTACCATTCCCTTGCAAAAATATACAAGGAGAGATATACGCTATCAGAGAAAAAAATCCACAGAGAGAGAGGAAAGCCGGAAGAGCATTATGAGAAGAGCAAGAAGAGCATTTCTTCGTCAATGCCAACCATCTCGTCACAGGAGCCAAGGCTGCATACCGATCGTCCAAGGAGTAAGGCAGGGCTGCCGTCGCCTTTCCGAGCCTCTATCGTCACCCCCCAGAATTTAAAATAAATAATTGTACTTAGACTACTGTACCTAGGTTTTCGTCCCTAGGTTTTCTTTATACAAGCGAGTTTGTAACGTGAAGTAAAAGTCCGGTCCTCCGATAATTGTTCTGTTCTTTTATATTTCATGGCAAACAAGTGGGATAGTTTTCACGACCCGTACCCGCTTTTCGGATATGAGACGGGTCCAAGCCAGCCTACGCCGCAGAGTCGGCGGTAGAACGCTGTCACGACCATGATGCTCAAAATCACAAAATAACAACTTCATTGCTCATTCACATTTCTAAGATTTTACTACAATAATTACAAGATTTATATTGGAAAGAAAATACAAAGTTCTCACAATTAATGAAAATAATACAACTACTAATCTATTTCTAGGTTTCTGTCTGCAAGTACACCCGTATCTCCCAAAGCTAAGTGAAGCCACAGCTAACCTAAAAAATGTTGGTTTCCAGTCAGAAATGGAACAAGCACACAAACCGACGACAATTCGAATATATAATAGAATTTACAAGACATAAAAATAACACATGTGAAATAAAACTGGAAAGTTACTGATATCATGGCAAGCGGTGAAGTAAACAAGGAAAGCAAGTAAAAGACAACTGTCTATGTGTTTTGAAATATCGGTTTCGATATGTGAACAGCTATGGGGTAAATCCGGCACCCTGCACGTGTCATGTGCAGCTGCTATCAGTCAAGAATAGACGTTTTGGGGATATTTCTGGGTAATACACATGTCTACTAAGATATTTCCTCGCCCAGCTAGTACTCATGGAATCAAGTCGCAAGCATGGTAATTATATAAATGATAGTCAGGAATGTATAATAAATCTATGATACTATTCTCCGTATGACGAGCGTGTCAACAAAGCCGTAAAACATATGTATAAACATGAAACGTAAAGACTACTACGAAACGTAAAGCAATCAGAAAGTGCACTTGCCTGGGGTCCTGCACTGGTGAAACCGATACTATCATTGCGTTCAGAATAGTCCAGTTGGCTAGAATTGATGTAAAGAAGTTCAAATTGGACAAGGAAGATAAGAATACCATTAGTCATGATCGTAAGTAGACTATTCTAATCAAAAAGGAATTTGATAAAGGAATTTCTTACCTAAAAAATATACATATGTATCTAGCAAATTATTTATAACTATTTTAGCAACCTTTATAGGATTTAAAAACTAACTATATTTTATTTAGTCAAAATACATATCATAGTAAGGTTTTAGAAAATATTTATGGTACTTGGAACTTTATTTTCATAAATGAAAAATCTAGAAAAATATTTGATGGTGAAAACCTATTTTTTGTCAAAATAATCTTTTAGACTGAATGCCATATCTAAATACCTGAAAATAACATATATAGGGATTCTAAACCCAATTTGAAATTACATGTAGAACCAACCCAAAATTACACCCTTGCTCTAAAATATCTGGAAATACCAATTATGCATACAAATATAATTTATAAGAATAAATAAATAATAAATACCAATAATATATAATAAAGTGCCTGGTGATAATAATATCTAATTTAATTATCAAAACATCCCTCATATTAGTAATAGTCATTACAATATACTATACATTTATGTGTGTATATATATACACACATATATACACTAATACAAATATAGCATGATTATGATACCTATTGACTTTCAAAATATTATAATGCTAAAATAATAAAGGTGCAGCCAACACACATGGGTTGTGCTCTCATCCCCATCAAATAAATGCACTCTTCCCCTTTAATTAATGAGATTGAGAGAGAGAGGAAACATTTAGGAGACATGAAGAGAGGGGAAGAAAATGAGAGGGAGAGAAAGAGGGATCGATCGCTTACCGAAGCGACCCCGGCGCTGGCGGCGCTCGGCGTTCGCGACCGGGCGCTGGAGAAGAGGAGCGGCTGGCCACTGCGCCGCTAGATCCAGGAAAATGAGGCTCTGGCTTGCCGCCAGAGTGTGGCACAACCGACATGAAGGTGCGACGGCAACTCGACTGCAGAGTCACTCGGCGGTGGAAGGCAGTACAGATATGGGTTCTGGTAGAGTTGACGGACGGGTGCTCCGGCAGGAGAGCAAGGGACGATGGCCGCGGAGGTGCGACTGTTTGCCATTGATTGTAAAAGTACAAAATAGTTTTATGGGAGGACTAAACTTAGACTCACAATACAAACTCGCTTGTACAAAGAAAGCCTAGGGACGAAAACCTAGGTACAGCAATCTAAGTATAATTGTTTATTTTAGATTCTGGGGGGTGACGATAGAGGCTCGGGAAGGCGACGACAGCCCTGCCTTACTCCTTGGACGATCGGTATGCAGCCTTGACTCCTGTGACGAGATGGTTGGCGTTGACGAAGAAATGCTCTTCCTGCTCTCCTCGTATTGCTCTTCTGGCTTCTCTCTCTCTGGATTGATCTCTAATTATTAGGGAGTCTCTCTGTGACAGCATATCTCTCTCCCAGTCTCTCTACAAGGGAATGGCACCTTGCTATTTATAATAGTGGGATGTGATCATTAGGGTTGCCAATGATTGTCTCTTGGAGATGACGGCGGCCTGTGGATTGGTCAATCTAGGCCGTTCGTTCTTGATTGTGACGAATCCGAGCCATTGAGTGTAGATTACACCAAATCCTATTAGTAATTAATGCTGATTAGAATAAATCTTCCTCATAATGATCTTCTGATGTCTGCGAATAAATTAGATTTATTCTCCTGCCACGTGTCCCAGATTATTGGGATTTGACCCAATCTTTGATTGTAATAAATCTGAGGAATTGATCGGCTTAGGACACGTGTCTTAGGAGCCATTGGGGGGATCTGAACCGTAGGACGAGTGAGCCGTATACGATTTTGGGCCGCATATGGTTAGAACCACGTGTCAGGGCTGTCTGGGTAGTGGCCCTCTCATGGAGGTGATTATTGCGAGCCGCATAAGGATACATCCGCCTGAGCCGTATGGAAGTGGTCCGCATGAGAAGTCTTTGCTCGAGCCGCATGAGGTTGTCTCGGCCTGAGCCGTATAGGACGGCTTTATTCTGAACTGCATGAGAAGTCTTTGCTCGAGCTGCATGAGGTTGTCTCGGCCTGAGCCGCATAGGACGGCTTCATTCTGAACCGCATGAGAAGTCTTTGCTCGAGCCGCATACGAACGCCTACGTGGCAAGGCCACGTGGCATTTTTATGGCTCTCGGGGGATTTGTGTCAGAGATCTCTTTTCTCTTCCCTAGAAGCTGTCATTATAACAGAGTCATAATTACTTCTTTTTGTGTCAGGACTGTCACTTTTTCAGAATTATCAGCCGTCAAACAATTAATACGAGAGGACAGAGAAGGGGACTGTCCCGCCACGTGTCTTCGAAGCCACATGGGATGTCTTGAGCCGCATAGTCCCTTATGCCGCATGATTCTCTGAGCCGCATGGGCTTTCTGAGCCGCATGGTCCCTTATGCCGCATGATTCTCTGAGCCGCATGGGCTTTCTGAGCCGCATGGGGCTCTTTGGCCGTATGGGTCATTTTTTTTAATATTTTCCATGCTTCTACAAGACCCCCTTCAAAGTTTTCAATTTGCAAAATTAAAATACTTTGAATGAGAAGCATGGCTGTGTTCTTCTAGCTGCATATGAAACCCTGACCGCATAGAGATCTTGGCCGCATAGATTGTTCAGCCGCATATGTGGTTCAGCCGTCTGGCTCCTCGCCACATGTGCGGGTCTTTAATTGCCTCGAATTCGTTTCAGCACCGTTTTTGTAGGGAGAATCCCAAGGGTCAGCTCATTAAATCTTTTGGATTTTATGCCCTGGGTGAATCTTGGAGACGAAATCCAAGGTGTCGGTTTCGCTTTTTATGAGGCGATCATTGGCCCACGTGTCCTCCTTCTCCCGTCCTTCTATAAATAGGAGGAGTTTGGAGAGAGAGAGAGAGGGCTTCTTTATTTTCTTTTTTCTTCCTCAAACCTTCCCTATCTCGATCGTCCTTCCCCTCTTTGATAATTAATGGCTCCCAAGTAGACTGTGGCAGCAAAGGGCAAGAAGGCAGCCTCTATTTTCGCTTCGGCTGCGGCTGCTATGCCTCCGGTCGTCGTACCTGATGTTCATCTTGACGTTCACCCCCCCATTACTAGTAAGGACAATGTATGAGTTAAAGAACCCTAACTGCCATGGCTACGTCGCATACTTTATACACGAGTCTTTGTAAATCGCAAGTTCGCCCTACGGCTGAGCTGCGAGCCGCATAAGAAATCTACTGTGTCTGCATACGTGCTTCGTCGGTGAAGCTGCATAAGCGACGCTAAATCACATAGACTTTTATTGCACGTAGCCGTATAAGTGTTCTTCTTAGCTTGAGCCGCATGAGGCTTTTTGGAGCCGCATAAGACTTCGGAGCCGCATAAGTGTTCATGGAGCCACATGGATGTTTTCTTGAGCCGCATGAGGCTTGAAAGCACCCAATCAGCTCTCTTTATCCATCCGTTTAACTTACCTTTCTTTGTCTTTTCTTCAGTGAATCTGTCGGTTAATGCTGCTAGAGAACTCTTGGTAGGTAGCGCCCAAGCTGCTCTCGGTTATAGGTACGACCACATTGTTCAGCATATAACGGACCAGTTTTCGAGTGATGAGCCTCTGGCTAGATTGAACGCCATCAAGAATCAGTCTTTCCATTTTCTTAATGCTATGATGAAGTCAGGGAACTTTGAAGGGGAGTATTTGAAGCCTGTATTCTTTTTTGGAGACGCCTTAACCGTGGAGAACAATCATGTTCTGGAGGTGTCGGAGAATTGGAGTTTTGTCTCTAACGGGATGGCGATCCGCATCCCCCAGATGGAGCGACACTTCCCATTATCTTGGTTCAATATGCTCCTATTGGACCGAAAGATGGAGGAGACTTTAACCCCTACCAGAAGTGGAATGTTCGTGGGGAACATCCATTATAATAACAATCTGAGGTCCGTGACTGCCGGTAAGATGCATACTAGCTGTTCTGTGGCGGGGTTGGTCCCAGTTCTTTCCTGAATGTAGCGGGCCCTAACTTCATATTTTCTACCGTCGATACTTTTATAAATTAACTTGCTCGGAAGGGCTCCTATCCCATTGGTCGGTTGATGTTCCCTGGTTGGGTACACCCTATTCCCTTGTGGACCAATTTGTCTACTTAGATCTTGCAGAAGTATTGGGCTTTTTTGCGTGAGATTAGCCTTTACCACGCTATTCGAGGCACCGGTCATGGCTTGTCCATAAAGAAGAAGTTGTTCCTGTTTCTGCTGGAGATGTATAATTGCCGTACGGGGACCTTTTACACACCTGTAGGGGAAATGGGACTCGCGCTCCATGAAATGCACGCGGTCTCCAAGCTTCCTTGGGGGGACGAAGCTTTTGAAGCGTATACTCCCACTAATAAGGAACTCGAAGATTTGGAACGACGGTATCCTGGCTTCGTAGCTCTTTACCAAGAGATATTGTGCCATTATAGCACATGCCATCAGATAACTCGAAAGGAAAGTGACTCGGAAGGGAATGCTCCCCATACCAAGGACTGGGTACACTATCTCTTCCCGATAGATGCCTCAGGTCAAGTCACCTCTCGTCGCCCTCGATCTCGGGAAGCGGTTAAGGACTTGGTGTCGTCGGCTAAGAGAGTGGCCACTACCAGTGACAGATTCGGGAGCAAGACTGACGCTTTTGGTTATTTTTACCAGGATACTCAAGAGCTGTCCGAGAAAGCGCTTCTGGCGGGATTTTTGATGAGCTTGCTACGAAATTGTGTAGTCTCGGGAGGAGCCGGTTCTATTGAGAGAATTAGTCGTAACTTCATCCTTCCGGCTGTGAAGTTAGTTTTGCAAATCAGACAAGCTCTCCTCCCGGCCATGGTGTGTAGCATACACCGTGGCCTTCGTACCTTCACGTCCAAAGTTATTGCTCGTGACGTAACTAAGGATTTTGAACGAACTGAATTGCCTTATCACTATTTGATGGGGTGGCTACTGATACATTATCCGTTTTTGATGAGACCGAGCTCTGAAGACGTTGTGACTGATGATGACGCATTTATCTTCCGCTATCGTGACGAGCCTTGGGAGTGTGAGACCATACGGGCTTGCCGGATGGCATTGGCAAGGGCAGATAAGTATCATATTTTCGTATCCATCCCTCGCTTTACCGCCAGGGACATAGAGGCTGTACATATTGACGGTATAGCGCCCCCTCAGCTTCTGGATGGCCAGATGCTCCTATGGCTGCGTACCATCCGTCCCGCACATCTGGTGTATCATAATCGCAATACTGTCCTTCTGGAGCCTTATCTGCCTAGCAGGTTTGCTCGGCAGTTTGGATACAGCCAACTTTGTCTGGACAGCCCCAGTTCTTGGCTAGGTTATGAAGGTAGCCTTCTTGATGGTATCAGGGCTTGGCAATATTATGATTCGTTCCATACTCGTACCATTTTCTCGGTCCCTGTCATTAAGGAGTCGGTAGAGATCTTGTATATGGCGGCTTTGTATCATGTCATGGCGAACAAACCCCCGGTCGGTTTTAACCCAGGTACCAGTTTTATTGTTGGTACCGGTCTAGAGGAACGCTCTCAAGGGGCCAAGAAAAGAAAGACTAGAGCCGAAGTACCAGATTTGGATTCCGCTGCTGAGGGTGATGAAGGTAACAAGCATGATAAAGATAACTCTACCCTTCCAGTGGTAGACGCAGAGGTGGGTCAGCCGTATGTTTTGTCAGATGAGATGTTGGGGGATCAGTCCCTCGTTGCGCCTGGTCCTACTCCAAAACGTAGCAGGCAAGTTTCTCCTGTTGGCGGTGTTTCTCGATCCCGGAAGCTGGTTGCGACTAGGCATCGCCCGCTAGCCATAAAAGAAAGTGGAGAAGAAGTCAACCCTGCGTCAGAGGTATAAAAACCGCTCTCGATTCCTTCTTCCCTCTTTCCTTCGAGCTTCAATTCTAATCGTCTTTGTTCCCTCTTTTAGGTGTCAGGAGAAGAAGAAGAGTTTCAAGATGTCGAGGCGATGACCCAGGATGGCGGGGACTCCCGTGAGCCTGTTTCTTTTTAAGATGACGCAGATCAATCTGTATCCTCCTTCAAGGTGTCAGGGGCAAAGGACGTGACTGAGTTTAACTCGAGGATCGCGGGTGAGGGGACCATGCTAGTTGTGGATGAGCTGCAGCCTTCATGCCTCTCCCCTAGTAAGATTAGCCGAATCTTAACCTGTGAGGAAGCCTATCTGCTCTATCATCACGTCCTTCGGGTTACGTCGATTGATTGTTATTCTGGACATACAGGTCCTGCCCCTCCAGTGCCGAGGATGGACGTCGTTGAGACAACCCCAACCGAAGGGGCATTGGCAGAGAAGGGTGTGCCTCCTCACCGTCCGACTTGTCTTGATGGGCCCTCTGGGGGCTCGAGTTTAACGGGCCAATCATCGAGGCAGTCGGAGCAGGGAACGATGGTCCTTGTGTCATCCTCTGCTCCGGTGACTCCGAGAATCGACCTTTCTGTCCTACCGAGTATCCAAGTTCTCCGAGCGGCGGAAGACGAGTTGGCCGCTATTCATGCATCGTTCTACTCGGACTCCGTTCCCCTGGTGGCGAGCTCTAGCATTACTTCTCCGACGTTGCCGTTCCGGCTTCCTATGACGCCATCCTCTGCTGAAGTTTTGGACGACGCATTGCAGGACGTGGTTGCCAGTTTCTATCGTTATTTGAAAAGGGGAATCGAGGCCGCTGTGGAGAGAGGGACGTCCTTTACCTTGGCCCGACAATGCGCCCATGGTCAATTAAATGTCCTTAGGGATCTTCCTGGTGATGCAGGGATGGCTTCGCTTCTGGAGGCAAAATTGTTGGAGGCTGATCAGCTGGTGGTCGAGCTTCGAGTATTGCGGCAGGCTGATCTGTCTGCTGTTATAAACGAGGAGCAGGATTCCCTTATCGCTGTTATAGAGAGGACCAGTGTTGCTCGGGATAAGACCAGACCAGCCATACTGAAGGATCTCAGCGACTTATCTGATCGGTATGATCAATTGAGTTACGCGAATAAAAAAGTTACGGCTCGGAAGGAGTCTGTCTCTCGTGAGATTACTGAGACGCGGGAGCAGATCCTTGCGCTTCAGAAGAAGTTGACTTTCTTGTAGTCTGAACTCGAGACTGTCCGCAATGATAGGGGGCTAATTATTCAGGAGGCTGACAGGGTTACTCAAGCTTCGACTGACCTGGAGACTATTTTAAAGAAATTGGAAGACGACTGTCAGGTGCTCCTGGGCTTGGACAATGAGGAGCGGTTACTCCAGGAGGCCGAGCGTCGCGCTCGGCGACTGATTGAGCGGGGGACCACCTCGGTGAAAAACTGCCTCCTAGAATTGAGTAATACTGAAATGTAGTCGGCCTTTTCTTTTCCTTTTTTTAAAGGGACATGGTCCCGAAATATGTAATACTTCTTTTCTTCCTTCAAATAATGAGTACTTTCAATTCTACCCTTCATTTGTATTGCCTGCTGCGCCTGTGATATTGTGGTGATATTCTCTCCCGCATAGAAAATATATTTGTGGACCTGTTACCCATGGCGTACCTTGGTTTTACGTAGAGATAACAAGTTTTGGTCAGGATACCTGAAGCAGCCATAGCAAAATGGTCATAGGTGCTCTTGGTATTGGAAAAAGGAATACCGTAGAGCAGCTGGGCTCCTGGGGCATGATGAGATGATGGATTTATGCTAAGAAGCTTAGCAAGGGATATTTGTGGGCCTATTATCCTTGGCGTATCCTGGTTTAGGATACGGATAATAGGATGAAGGGGAACCGACATACTTGCTCAGAGGTAACAAGGACATGGCAAGTAGGAAAGTTTTTTAAACGTAGAGTCTTTCTACTCAGAGGTAATGAGTACATGGCAGGAGTGAACTCGACGGTGGGTATTGGTGGTCAACAGAGGACATTTGTGGTCAACAGAGGATATTTGTGGTCAACAGAGGACATTTGTGGTCAACAGAGGACATTTGTGGTCAATAGAGGACATTTGTGGGCCTATTACCCTTGGCGTACTCCGGTTGTGGGTACAGATAATAGGTCGAAAGGAGATTATCATACATACTCAGAGGTAATGAGGACATGGCAAGTATGAAGGTTTCTTCGACGGAGCCTTCCCATTCAGAGGTAATGAGGACATGACAGGAGTGGGCTCAATGAAGGAGGGCACATAGAACGACTCAGAGGTAATGAGGAAATGGAAGTTCTATGTAAGGGGTGATTTGTTTTTGGCGGAAGTGGAACGACTCAGAGGTAATGAGGACATGGCCGTTTTGGAAATTTGTGGATCGATTACCCTTTTTTGTGCACTGAAAGTGCGGGTATTAGATCATGGGGGAATCTTCTTCCAGGAAGAAATTCCAGAGATATGACCATACATGACTTACTATCTGAAAGACTGACCGGGATGTGAGTTCAGAGGCACCAGCGGGTACATGACTCGATATTTGTGAAAGTGTGAGTTCAGTGGCACGAGCGGACACATGACTCGATAATCTGGGATGTTGTGGATATGAGTTTAGCGGCACGAGAGGGTACATGACTCGGGAATCTAGAGAATGGTGAGTGTGAGTTCAGCGGTACCGATGGGTACGTGACTCAATGATCTGGGAAAATTGTATGGGTGAGTTCAGTGGTACCAACGGGCACATGACTCGAAAATTTAGAGAATGGTGAGTGTGAGTTCAGCGGTACCGACGGGTACATGACTCAATGATCTAGAGAATGTCATTTAGATATAATATTTCTTCAGGAACTTGTCGTTGACGGACAACATGAGCAAGTCTCTATTTTGTTTTGCGAGGCGGTAAGCACCGTTGGAGAATACTGTCTCAATGATAAATGGGCCTTCCCACTTTGGCTGGAATTTACCGACGGTCTTGTCAGTCATTACCATCGGCCTCCGGACTGCCAGGACGAGATCGTCCACCTGGAATGTTCTGATTTTGACCTTCTTGTTGAAGGCTCCTGAGATGCGTGCTTGGTATAGCTCGATCCTTTGCTGAGCTAGGAGGCGCTTTTCATCTAAGGCCTCCAACTCTTGTAGTCGACGTCGGTAGTTGTCATTCGTCGTCAATTGATAAGTGAGGGCGACGCGGAGTGAGGGTATTTGATTCTCCAATGGGAGGACTGCCTCACTCCCGTACACCAGGGAGAATGGTGTATTCCCGGTGGCTGTTCGAACTGTGGTACGATAAGCCCATAAGAATTCACCGAGCTTTTTGTTCCAGTCGCGTTTGTTGGAGGAGACAAACTTCTTGAGGAGTTTGATGATTGTTTTATTGAACGCCTCTGCCAACCCGTTCGCTGCTGGGTTGTACGGTGTCGAAGCAATATTCTGAATACAGTGCTTATCGCAAAATCGATAGAGAGCGTGGCTTGCAAACTGCGGACCATTATCATGGATGATCCTTCGGGGCAGTCCAAAGCAGTAGATGACGTAGTGCTTAAGGAAGCTGATCACGTTTAAAGTCTTGACTTCTGCGAGTGGGATAGCCTCCGTCCATTTGGAGAAGTAATCAGTGATCGCGAGTATAAAGCGATGTCCTCGGGAGAAAGGTGGGGTGATTGGACCAATGATATCCATTCCCCATGCTTCGAATGGCCAGGATGCCACTATCGGATGTAGAAATTCGGATGGTTGGTGATTGAAGTCCGCGTGGACTTGGCAGGCTTTGTATTTTCTAGCATAATCTATCGCATCTGCCACCATTGTGGGCCAGTAGTAGCCCATTCGGCGGAGGTGGTCTTGTAGTTTTGGGCTGGGCTGGTTGGCCCCGCAGACACCGTCATGAGCTTCTCGTACGGCTTCTTTGGCTTCTGCATTTGACAGACACCGAAGCAGTAATCCGTCGTAGGAGCGGCGATACAGTATTTTTGTCTCTGTATCGTAGAAGAATCTGAGAGAACGTCATCTAATGGAGGTGGCTTCCTTTGGGTTCTCGGGCAGGATGTCGTAGACGACGAAGTCGATGAATGGTTGTGTCCAATCTGGGGCATCATCGATCGTTTGTGCGAAATAACTCACCACGAATTGCACATTGTTCTTGGGACAGACCAGTTCGTGGCCTATCACATCCACTGATTGGCGATCATAATTCGGAACTGCTAGGGAAGCGGCAAGACCAGCTAAGGCATCAGCTTCGATATTTTAGAGTCTGGGGACATGTTCGATGAAGAACCCCTCGAACGACGAGATGATGTTAATTGCTATTTGGTGATAAGGGATCATGTCTTCGTGGCGGACCTCAAGTGAGCCCCGTATCTGATTGACGATTAGTTGGGAATCGCCGTATGCTTCAAGGTATTCTACCCCCAGCTCTCTTGCGAGTTGGAGGCCAATAACCAGAGCGTTGTACTCGGCCAAATTGTTAGAGCAGGGCTCGGTGAGGGAATAAGTGCGGTTAATCACCAATTCGGAAGGGGAGATCAGCACTACCCCGACTCCGACGACTATATTGCCTTTAGGTCCAGTCCTCGAAGCACCGTCGAAGAACATTCGCCATATATTATCGTGAGAGGTTGCATGTGAGTCAGCAACCTCATCTGGGATCTCTACATATATTCTGGAGGACTCCGAGCCTGGGTGGGCTGCTAAGAAGTCTGCCAGGGCTTGACCTTTGACTGCCTTTTGTGGGACGAAGATCATATGATAAGGGGACATCAATATTGCCCATGTAGCAAGGCGAGAGCTGAGTGCCCCTGGTTTAGTCATGAGGACCCTGAGAGGGTTGACTCGTGAGATCACATGTATCGTTTGTCTGGTGACATAGTGTCACATTTTCTGAATGGCGAACACCAGGGTAATAGAGCAGGAATATATGGCCTGCTCATGGCCTGCGTCGTTGTTTTGTGCCAGCAGAGCCCCGAGGGAGTGTTCCATTGCTCGTACATAGAGCAGGAATGGTTTTCCAGGAACCGGGGCCACCAAGACTGGAGGATTTGACAAATATTCTTTGATGCTGTCGAAAGCACGCTGGCATTCCTCGTCCCATATGAATGAGACTCCTTTCTTTATGAGGTGCGTGAATGATCGGCATCGCCCGGAGAGGTTAGAAATGAACCTCCTGATGTAAGCTAGCCTCCCTTGAAGGCCTCTGAGTTCGCGGAGATTTCTCGGGGGACCCATCTCCATGATTGCTTTGTCTTCTCAGGGTCTACATGGATACCTTGTGCCGTGATGATGAATCCCAAGAACTTACCGCTGGATACGCCCAGAAAGGACTTCGTAGGGTTCATTTTCAAATTGTGCGCTCGTGTTAGGTCGAATATCGTCTTTAGATCCTGCAGATGGTCTCCCTTGCAACGACTCTTAACGGCTATATCGTCAACATAGCACTCCACTGTCTTACGTAAGTGGTCTCTGAAGATGATGCTCATGGCTCTTTGATATGAGGCGCCAATATTCTTTAAGCCGAAAGGCATAACTGTGTAACAGTATGAGCCAATCGGTGTTCGGAACGATGTATGCATTTCGTCGTCAAGAGACATCTTGATTTGGTTGTACCCCGAGAAGCCGTCCATGAATGACTTACGTTCGAAGCCGTAGGTATTGTCGATCATAATGTTTGTGATAGGAAGGGGAAATTCATCTTTGGGGCATGCCTCGTTCAGATTGCGGAAGTCGATGCAGATTCGAATCTTCCCATTCTTCTTGAGGATGGATACTATATTGGCGACCCAATCAGGATGTTGCTCCTCACGAATAAAGCCGCTGGCTATCAGTTTGTTGACTTCGGCTTCGATCGCGTCCATGATGCCTGGACGGAAGTGTCGCTGTTGTTGCTTGACTGGCTTCGCATCCGACCGAATGTTGAGCTTATGAAGAGCAATGTCGGGATTTAACCCTGGCATGTTTTTATAGCTCCAAGCGAACATATCAATGTATTCTCTGACAAGTTCTAGCAGCAACTCCCGCTCTTCGTCTGTTAGGCTTTTACTGACGAAAATTGGTTTTGGAGAAGATTCGCTGCCGAGATCCACTTGTATGACCTCATCTTCAGTGGAAGGTTCTCTTAGTTCGAACCATTTTCCCATTGTGCATCCGATTGCTGGGCCCATGGCTCTAGCTCGAGGATCTCGGGGATGTCTTCATCTTCTTCGTAAGCGTTGGCGAATGCCATGTTGACTGACATGACTTGTCTGAACACATCTTCGATACTGGTATCCGAGTCAGAAGTTGGTGACCCGGTTGAATGTGACTGCCAGTCGCATTCTTCATATGAACTCTCAGGAGTCATAGTAGGCGTTACATACCCTATCTCGCATCGAGTTTTGCTATAGTAGTCCCGTGGTTTGCCCGCCGGGACCGGCGGCTTCAAAGGCAATCGTCGCCCAGTGCCTTAGTTCAAACCTGGCGTCGTCTCCAGATCATACCCCTATTTCTGCATGAGATATTTAGATTGGGGGCTATAAAGATACAGAGGTAGTCTTCCAACATCTGACCCGAGGTTGGCTTTCTCTATGGTGAAGGGATGCGGGTTGTTCGTCCGGCCGAAGATGATCGGATGATCCCCTCCCTCGATTATTCGGTAAGCATCTTCTACTGGAGTAAGCTGGATCAGGGTGTACACATTTGTCACTTGTGTGTGTAGGTGAGTGCCTATACTGTGTTCCATAGCATACATTGTACATAGCTTATTGAGCTCGGTGTAGTTCAAAGATAACCCTTTATTGATGAAGTAAGGTATCTTTTCTAGGGGAATTACATCATCAGCGGAGGGAACATCAGTGTGGACAGCCACATACTTGGCCAGTTCCGGTTCTTCTTCAGCCACCCCTGTATAAATGAAGACTGAGAGGATGACCTGGGCAGCTTGATCATCAGGGGTTCTGTTGGTAGGGCCGAACGTGGAGTTGTTGGAAGACTAACGACCCCCAGTTTGGTACTTGATGCCGGGCGGGGAGTTGTTGGCTCGCTAGAAGCCCCAGACCTTGCATCGGGGTGACGATTCTTCTTGGAAAGGCGTATCGTCATTGGCTTGTCGGAGGGGTTGAGCTTCTCCATTTGTGGCTGGCCGACTCTAGGCAGTCTGATTGTTAGTGGCTCCATTGTGGGTCTTGGCGCTTGGCCGGACCTTGGCAGCCGGATTATCATTTGCTCTTCTTGTGCCGAGAGGCTGATTGCGTCCTTACGCAGAGTGGCTGTAAGGGGTACGGACTTGCCAGGTTTACGAGCTTGGAGGTGAATGGTCAGAGGTCCTTCTGATCTCGTGGCCGTTTCGGTACTAGCTTGTTCATTTCCTTCATCAAGGTGCCTCTTCGACTTTTCGTATAGGCAGGAGTCCGAGTAGTAAGATTCGACCCCTTTGAAGGGATCGATGTCAGCAAATTTCGTCTTCACAAAGACGTATTTGTCGACATATTTGAAGCATTGGTGTAGCGTGGAAGGCACGATCATGTAATCGTGTCTCCATGGGCGCCCCAAGAGGATGTTGTAAGAAGTGTCTGCATCTATGACGTAGCAGGTGACTTCGGATTGGAGGTCGCCAATTTGACACTTCAGACGAATCTTTCCAATAGGGTAGCTCCTGCCTGAATTGAAACCGCTGATGGCGATGCTTGTAGGTGTCAGGCGATGCATTGGGATACGGAGATGATGCAGCAGACCCTTCGGGATGATGCTTATGGAAGAGCCAAGATCTATGTGCATCCGATCCACCTTCACGTCGCCGATGTATCCCGTGTAGTATAGAGGACGATCGTGTAGGTTGGTTTTTATGAGCATGTCCTACGGAGTGAAGACGATGTTGGGCATTGCTCCCGTGCAGGCACTGTCTTGGAGATCCACGGGTGAGTCCTCCCCGGTGAGGTTGGATTGAGCCAGATAGACATCGGCATTTTGGAGTGCTTCGCTTAATGTAATACGAACGTCCTTGGAGAGTCTTAGGAGTTCGTATAGTGACAACTTGGCCGGTGTGTTAGCCAATTGTGCTAAGATGTCAAAGTTGTAGGGCCTCTCTAGCCCTTGTGTTGCCTCCTTTCGAAGGGATTTGTCGAAGCGAGTCTCCCTCGGCCTAGGCTTGTCGGTCGTCGAAGGCTGAGCCGGTCCTGGAGCATCAGTTGTAGCGGGTTGATGATTTTTAGCTGGATTGTCAACCACAGGTTGGGATTGTGCTCTGGACCGCGTGAAGACGGCTGTAGCTTCCTCGTTGTCTGCCGAAATTGTGTGGTAGGTCCTGACTTTTCCACTTTTCTTTTTGTCAGTAGAAGATAGTGTGGGCCGAGTCACTTCTGACACCAAGTCTGGATGGATCCACATGACCTCCCCTCGTGATGTGGTGAGGGGTACTAGACCGGCAGCCTGATCTCGGGGAGGTGGAAGATTGGTAATCTCCATTATCGCTAGAGGGACGGGGACCACCCCGTCTTGAGTCTCTGTCGGAGGGAAGCTACCGAATTGTACGGACACCATATTGGCCGCCACGGTTACCTCTTCAAAATCGATGGCCAGAGCGTTCGAATCGATGAGGTTTTGGATGTACCGTTTCAGCTGGTAGCAATCGTGTATAGCATGATGGACATAGCGATGATAATGGCAGTACTTTGGATTCTCCATTTCTGCCGGCCGCGGTTCCCGTCTTGGTGGAGGGAGCTGAATCCTGTCCCCTTGTATGAGCATGTCCAAGATGGGCTTGACGTGACCATCTTCGAAGGAGTAAGTGATTTGCGGCCATTGTTTGTCTGCTGGCTTCGGCTAAGGTTTTTATGCTATATCGGCTGCCATAGCCTGCTTTTCCTTGCTGTCCTGATTGTTGGAGGGGCTACCCCCATTATCGTTATTGGGACGCTTTCCCCTGTTTTCTTCTTCCGAGATGTACAATCCCAGTTGGCGAGCCTTCTTCAGTCATTCTTCGGCGCTTGTGGCGCTGATGATGAACGTTTTCCAATCTTTGAATTGACTTTCGCCCATCCAGAGACTGATCGTTGGAAGCAGTCTCTTTTGGCAAATTTCAATTAAAGAGGAATCTGGATTTTCGGAGGGCAGCTTCATGGCGGTTTGGCGGAACCGCTCAATGTAGTTCCTTGTCAACTCCTTCTCCCCTTGGACGACGTCCATAAGAGTGGACATGGTGACTTCTTGCCCTACTTTGTAGAATCTCTCCAAGAACAGGCGCTTGAAGCCGGCGAAGTAGTGGATGCAGTTGTCCGGCAGATTGCGATACCAGTCGAAAGCGACTCCTTCCAATGCCCCAATGAATAATCGCGTGAGGATAGCATCATCGTGGGGTAGATGGTCGGTGGTGACCTCGAAGTAAGTGATGTACCGACTTGCTGTGGTCTTGCCATCATACGGGTTGATATTGAACGACTTATATTTTGGTGGGAATGGAACATCCCTCCATTCGGCAGGGTATGGTTGCCGTATTCTGAGGTCTTGAGCATTTTCTCGGGCATGGAACATGGCTCGGAGCTCCTGGACCTCTCTTCTTACTTCTCGGGCCTCATCTGTTGTGGTAGGGGCTGTTATTTCGGGAGGATTATTGCCCGGGTTTGCTGCCGCTGAGTTCGAGTCCGCATTGACCGTGAGACCCGTGCTTGTTTGGCCATGCGTTCCTCCTTACAGAGTTGGAAGAGCGGCTTTGATTTCATCTACAGACTTGACCAAGGCCTGCAGTATAGCCTCCAAGGTGTCGATGCGTTGGCGATCGCTGGAACCACCTTGATTGTTGTCCGTCATGAACACCGTCCTTACATGAGGAGTATGGAAGGAACGGTGGAGGATGTGCCCTCTGAGTCATACCCATGCACCAAGAAGTCATCGGGGTAGGTGGGAATGTTCTCTTCGGGCTCGGACTCAGAAGGAACGGTATCCCCAGCCTCGGAGCTTGCATCGTCTTGAGAGCCATGGATGTCCTCTAGGACATCAGTGCCTATTGTACCTGATAGAAGAGTTGTTTGTCCGAGCTTGGCTCCTTAAAACATCGGATTGTTGTGGATATTCGGAGGAGTGCTACCCCCAGTTCCTATGCCCCCCAGCGATGTAGATGATGAGTTTCCCATTGCAGCAGATTTCGTCTTTGAACGGGTGTGTTGGAATACTCCGGTGGAGGACAACCGTTTAGACGACAGTTTCTTAGCTGTAGTGGTTGATATCTTGGGGCTGGAGATGCTTGTCTTCTTTTCTCTCCCCTCGGCGGGGACTTTCTGAACGGAATTGCAGGAGACAACAGGAGGTGCCTTATCTTCTGAGCTCGGATGCTGTAGTCTTTGGAAGACGGACGGCCGGTCTTCTGTCACTGCCGTATTGTTGCAACAGCAGTTGACGATAATTTGGGTGCAGTGATGTCCAAGTGAGGACTCTTTGCACGTCGAGGCTCCTTCTCTTTCCTTGCGCTTGTGGAGGATCACCTCACGCAGGTCAGAGAAACCACTTTGTCCGTTCGCCGCCGGGGGCTGGACTCGAGCAGTTCTATACAACTTCCCATCAGAGGCCCGTATGATAGTCAACAGGACGCCCCGATAGTCAGAGGTTGGGACAGCTGACTGGGCTTGATGAGCCCGCGCTGCCCTAGACTTCCTCCTTTTAGCACTTGCGGGTGCGTAATAGGAGGAGTCCAAGTTGAATACCACAGAGTCTGGCTTATCATCCAGAGAACCATCAGGGTCAGGACCGCATGAGAGACGGTCGAAGACTGATCGAGAGAAGCGTGGAACGGACGCTATGCGGCTAGAATTGGGTGCCGTGCAGGCTGTCTGCATGCGGTTGTCTTCTGCCGTTGGATGAGTTGTTGTTATGCGGCTAGGAGTCACAACCGTGCAGACTGGCCGCATGCGGTTGGCAATTGTGGTCACATGGGTTTTTTGCAAGCGATTGACTTTCTTAGCCGCATGAGTTTCATCCATGTGGTTGGCAACTACAGCCGCATAAGCTATGCGGCTGACAGATGTGATCGCATGAGTTTTCTTCATGCGGCTGGCGGATGTAGCCGCATGAGCTTTCTTCCTGCGGCTAATATCCTTATGCGGCTCGGATCGCGTAGAGTTCCTCTTTGCCCCTGCAAGTCCAGCATTATAGTGTTTTCTTCTGCCGGACTTGGGGACAGCAGAGTTATCTTCGGTCTGAAGTGGGGCCGCAGGATAGTCTTTCTCGCCGTCTTGAGCAATAGAGGGTATCCCATCGAGGGCTTGGGAAAGAGCAAATAATTTTGGCCTCCACTCTTTGCGAGCCTTCGTGTCGCGGGTGCGCTTCTGGACCGGGCCAGCGCTTCCTTCGGAGAGCATCTCTTCAAACGTCTGTTGGTCGAAGCGGACGACCATCTTTTCTTGCGTAGATCCAAGTTTGGCTGCATCCGATTGCGTCACCAACTCCTCAGCCGTGGAGAAGTTTGTCCCCAGCAGAGTCGCCATCGTGTTTGCCATTGATTGTAAAAGTACAGAATAGTTTTATGGGAGGACTGAACTTAGACTCACAATACAAAATCGCTTGTACAAAGAAAGCCTAAGGACGAAAACCTAGGTACAACAATCTAAGTACAATTGTTTATTTTAGATTCTGGGAGGTGACAATAGAGGCTCGGGAAGGCGACGGCAGCCCTGCCTTACTCCTTGGACGATCGGGATGCAGCCTTGACTCCTGTGACAAGATGGTTGGCGTTGATGAAGAAATGCTCTTCCTGCTCTCATCGTATTGCTCTTCTGGCTTCTCTCTCTGGATTGATCTCTGATTATTTGGGGAGTCTCTCTGTGACAGTTATCTCTCTTCCCGTCTCTCTACAAGGGAATGGCACCTTGCTATTTATAATAGTGGGATGTGATCATTAGGGTTGCCAATGATTGTCTCTTGGAGATGACGGCGGCCTGTGGATTGGTCAATCTAGGCCGTTCGTTCTTGATTGTGACAAATCTGAGCCATTGAGTGTAGATTACACCAAATCCCATTAGCAATTAATGCTGATTGGAATAAATCTTCCTCATAATGATCTTCTGATGTCTGCAAATAAATTAGATTTATTCTCCTGCCACGTGTCCCAGATTATTGGGATTTGACCCAATCTTTGATTGCAATAAATCTGAGGAATTGATCGGCTTAGGACACATGTCTTAGGAGCCATTGGGGGGATCTGAACCGTAGGACGAGTGAGCCGCATACGATTTTGGGCCGCATATGGTTAGAACCACGTGTCAGGGCTGTCTGGGTAGTGGCCCTCTCATGGAGGTGATCATTGCGAGCCGCATAAGGATACATCCGCCTGAGCCGCATGGAAGTGGTCCGCATGAGAAGTCTTTGCTCGAGCCGCATGAGGTTGTCTCGGCCTGAGCCGCATAGGACGGCTTCATTCTGAACCGCATGAGAAGTCTTTGCTCGAGCCGCATACGAACGCCCACGTGGCAAGGCCACGTGGCATTTTTATGGCTCTGGGGGGATTTGTGTCAGAGATCTCTTTTCTCTTTCCTAGAAGCTGTCATTATAACAGAGTCATAATTACTTCTTTTTGTGTCAGGGCTGTCACTTTTTCAGAATTGTCAGCCGTCAAACAATTAATGCGAGAGGACAGAGAAGGGGACTGTCCTGCCACATATCTTCGTAGCCGTATGGGATGTCTTGAGCCGTATAGTCTCTTATGCCGCATGATTCTCTGAGCCGCATGGGCTTTCTGAGCCGCATGGTCCCTTATGCCGCATGATTCTCTGAGCCGCATGGGCTTTCTGAGCCGTATGGGCTTTCTGAGCCGCATGGGTCATTTTTTTTAATATTTTCCATGCTTCTACAGCGATGAGTGTGTGCAGAAGTATGGGAGACCCGCGGCTGGGCGCTGCCAGTTGCTCCGGACGCGACGCCGGGGAAGCTCAGCTCTGGCACGGAACGTCGGCGCTCTGGCTCAGGAAGGCGGCGAGGTGCTGGATCCCCGGAGGGGAGCGCCAGATCTGGAAAGGCGGGGAGGCTCGGGTCGTCGACTGGTGGTCGGACGAGTGGTGGTCGACCACCGGGTCAGGTAGGTCTCTGCCCTTCTTTCTTTCCCTGATGGTGGTGGTGTTTGAGCTGGTGAATGGTCGGGAAGATGACAACGATGGCGGAGGTTGAGCCTGGAATAGTGTTGCTTTCACGGTGATTCGGGCTATCCCAGGCGGTGGTGTGGCTGTTGATGAAGAGAGGGCATATGTCTGATTGTCGAGGAGAAGAACGGGGTCAGGTGGCAGTATCGATACGACGATTAGCAGAGGGGTGGTTGGCCTTTGGCCGACCTGAGTTGTAAGTGGTGAAATGTCCGTGTCGGCCTGTCGACACGGATATGGGATTTGGTTGTAGTAGTTATCTCGTGGAATAAGATGGGAATGACACGGACTCACGGGTCCGGACACGTTAATCTCTGTGATGGTGGTGGATACATGGACATAGGGACACTGAGAGGCTGTGAGGGTGGTGATGGACATGGACGTGGGAACCTGGGAGGCCATAGACGTGCTTTTCTTATAGCACGGAAAGAGCATATATGCTCATGGGTATTTATATTCGGTTACTTAGAAAACATGAAATCCTAACTATTTTCTTAATGTGATTTGAGGGAAATCTGTTGACCAATTTGAATGGTTAGCCTTATCTATAGTAGGGATAGAGGTTTGAGGTTTCGGAAGTAATCTGATATACATGTGATATAAGTATATCTACTTTTATTATAGGCAATCTATATATGCATATATAATTCCCCTCCATTTAATTTAAAAAGAAATAAACCTTTACAAACATTTCGATCTTAATCGAAATCCTATAAGTGAAAATATAATTTAAATGAGTATTTATTATCATCAAATAGTTTAAACTTCAATCAAGTATTTGATCACTACTTTAATTCAAAATAACATTTAATTCAAATCAACCATATCAATTTCTAAAACATATTATTATAAATCAATCTTATTTTTGATAGATAGTTATCATAGCAAATTAAATATACCAGTATCATTAGAATAAAATATATGTATTCATTTATTAATCAAAATCCTATTCAACCAAAATTTTGACGAAAAACCTTTTATCGATAAAATAAATATGCCTTTTCGAATCACCTTTGAAGCCCATAATTTTGAAAGTCTAGAAATACTTGACAGCACCTTTATGATGCCAATAATAAAATTCAAGAGAAAATATTTTTATTACTGGAACTTAGTATAGTCAAACAATTTATAAACTAGTTCTTAATAAGAGGATTAATCATATAATATCATTTAGAAGGTTTCGACAAAAATTTACTTTTCAGACACAATAATTAATTAAAAATAAAATCATGAAAATATGGGAGAGGAGTTACAATAGTTCTTCTCATGCGGCTTTAGCAGTCTGGAAGTAAAAGATATCACATTATCTTTCTGCATGAGCACACACCCCAAGCCCTGGCCAGATACATCGCTAAAGATTTGGAATCTCTCAGTCCCTTCTGGAAGAGCGAGTATCGGGGTCGAAACGAGCCACTGTATTAGCTCCTGGAAAGAAGTTGTATAATCGTCTAACCACTCGAACGCGACTCCTTTCTGGGTTAGGCGATTCAACGGTGATGTAATCTTTGTGAAGTCTTTCACGAAGCATCTATAGTATCCCGCCAAGCCGAGGAAGCTTCGAATTTTGCTAACTGATGTCGCCCGTTTTCGACTAACAACTGCTTCAACTTTCTTCGGATCAACTGAAATGCCTCCAGCGGAGATGATGGTGAACTCGATTCGAGATCGGGTGACATGCTGGGTAGCTCATCCGGGAACACGTCTAGAAATTCTGCCACAACGTCGGTTTGATTGCGTTTGCACCCGCCTGTCGCATGTCTCAAATGGACGCCAAGTAGCCTTCGTATTCGGAATGTAGCATCCGCCGAGCAGAAATTGCCGAGGTCATCATGTAAGCTATCGACACTTCGTCACACGAGTAAAAGAATTCGGGCTCCCCCGGTGGATGAATGATGACCTTCTTTGGTGGCCGAGCAAGCGCCGAGCTAATCCATTTCCAGAATGATGTCGTACTCCTTAAGGTCCAGAACTATCGTATCTAGAGTCAATTTCCTTCTACCTATACATATGCGGCCATCTCTATAGATAGTGTTTATATGGATTTGTGTGCCCGACGGGATGCTAATGCTAAGTTTAAGGCCTAACGGTGCCATGGAGAATTTGTTTTCGGCGGCAAAGTCTGCCGATATAAAACTAGGTATAATGCCTGAATCAAATAGTACACGAGCAGGTTTGTTATTGAAAAGTAGTATATCTGTCACGACTGTGTCTGAGTCGAACACTTCATCCTGCGTCATGGCGTAGGCTCATCCCTGGGCATTAGGACGACGATCTTGGCCATTGGGTTGTGCAGCTTGAGGAGGTCGGGGCGCCTGTCCTCGATTTTCTTGTCGGTTTTGCTGTGGCGGGGCATTATGATTCTGTTTTTGGGCCATGCAATCTCGAGATTGGTGACCCCTTTTTCGTAAAAGAAGCATCCCCCGTCGAAGACAGAGCAGTTGTGGGCATTGTGCCCGAGGTAGTTGCACTTGGTGCAACGAGGTAGTGGGTTTTATCATTTATAGCCGCCATTGTTTGGACGCTTTGCAGCATGATTGTTGCCTCCCGTATAGTTAGGACATTTTTTACTTGAGTGATGCACAACGTCAGCAGCGACGGAAGGGTACATGCTCTCAAGACGGAGGGCATAATTTAGAGCATCGCTAATAGGCTTGTATTCTGATACCGTCACATGAGCAATAATAGAGGACCGCAGACCCACTTCGAATCGTCGCACTCGACTCTCCTCTGTATGAAAAAATACACCAACAAATTTGGACAATCTGTTGAACCCCACCGCACACTGTTATACTGTCCGATTTCCTTGCTTCAACTGCATGAATTAATTTTCCTTCTCTTGACGAATGGTTGAGGGAAGGTACTCGACTTCAAAGGCTTTGTAGAACGTGGCCCAAGAGATCAGTGCTGAGTTATTGTTGCGTTGGATCGCTCGTTTGTGTACGGCCCACCAGTTGTGCATATTCAAACGTAGTTGAAGTTGTTCACATGTGACTTTCCAGGATTCTTCAATGCCGAGAAGCTCGAAGAAAATTTCCAGCTCTTCCAACTAGTCGATTACCATAGAAGGACCTTCTGTACTGCTGAAGGAGGTGCGGCACGCCTACCTGAATTCTAACACTTTAATGTTTTACCTTCTCGGTGCCGCAGGTTGACGCTCGGGCTCCTCTCGATCGACTTCGATGGGTTGGCCCGTCGACTCCGTGACAATAGGCACAGTTGCAGAGTTTCCATTGGTCACAATCATCTGGACGGCCTGTTGCAGTGTATCAAGCTACTTTTGTTGCATCTTAGTTTTGGCATCGAAGTGAGCTTCGAATTGGGCCTATTGTGCCTCCGTTTGCTGATGTTGGTTCTCAGATTGTTTCTGTTGTGCCTCCATTATTTGTAGCATCCTCTCGATAGCATTGTTAGAAGTTCCGACCCACAAACTGCTCGAACCACTCGAAGCACTTTGTTCTTGCTCGACCGTAATTTCTGCCACAGGCTCCGTCACTTTTACAATACGTAGACACACACATTAGTCTCAAAATATTACGGACTCATTTTATGGAACATACCAATTTCGTAGAATCGATAGTCGTCCTGCGGGTGTGATGCCATATGAACCTAAGTTGCGATCGCACAAGGCATAGTCATAAGGTTATCCAAAACACAACATTAAGTAGATTACGTAGTGAAATTAAACAAATACAGTTAAAAACAAAAGGACTTTTCTTTCATTGATAATAAACATTATTTACATGACTCTGTTACATTCATTATCGTACGGCTACAATATGACTCGATTACAAAATGAATGCTGATGAGATAGTCATTCCATACATTATATCCCCATTTACAAGCAAAACATTTCATTCGACCTAGTATCATGGGGAGTCGAGACATCTCTTCTTCTAGAATGAATGTAGAGTCTTCAAAAGGATTCAAAACAAGCCTTCAATACACGGACGAGGCTTCAAATGTACTTGCGTTGCCTTGAGCTTAAGTGACACACCTTTCTTGGTTTGGGGTAACTGTGGAGAGTGAGGATATTACACTTTGTACTGGTGCATGGCAATTTAAGTTCCATGCTCTCATTTGGTTGAAGAGTTTATACGACTTAGTTTGTGATCTTTCTAACCATCTTAATGAATTTTAGACAAGCATATGACAGACATAATATAAATTACGCTAGAACTTACCCACGGCAGAGCGTGCCCTGCAATGTGAGACTTACCATGTTCTTTCCAGTCAGTTGTTATTGCTAGCATAGCATGTGCAAATTTAAGTATGGTTGGTCACTAACACCACAAGCCATCCTGGACTTATAGCTTTGTTAGTCGGGGCCCTTTCACTGCAAGTAGCGAGCCCTACTGAAAGTTTCTGCCTAACCTGTGCTATTATCCAGCACAACTATACCGTGTTTCTTCCTAGGCCGAAGCTGTCCCGTGGCTGTTTGCCATTAAAATTGTTTGATTGAAAACTTTAACACAAACAGAACAGTGTTACAATATAGGACTTCGATGTAGTCCTAGGAGTACACTTTTTTTTAAACTGGGTCCTTAGTGCCAATGGAGCGAGTGGTAATACGTTGACTCCGTTGACGGGCTGACGACGGTTATCGGTTCTCTGAAGGTGTAGATTGTTCTGGGTGCTGGAGCTTGCTGAGAGGAGGAAGACGTTGAGTGTCTGTAGCTGCCTCTCTGGTGATTCTCTGTATGTTCGTTCAGGATTCTCCCCCGTGTCCTCGGAAGAAGAAAATGATTCCTCTATTTATAGCTGGGCAGGTTGGCTGCTCATGCGCGCATATGTAGGATGCGCCGGTACGTGGGGACGCCACGTAGAGATTGCTGATGGAGGCGCATGGATGATGCGCCCTACTCGAGGGGTTGAATTCTTCATACTGCTGTTGTGAGCCGGCACGTAGCAGAGGAGAAGATATTTCTGTTGCTAAAATCTTGGATGAGTTGAGTCAAAGGACACGTGTCGTCGACTCATGGCCCGAAGATCTTGGATCTGATGGGGGATGATTTGGTGGGATGCGCCTTGGATTGGGCGCATGATGAGATTTTGGCTCGTGACCTTTAGGAGTCACGAACCATTCTGTGCGTATGGCTTTTGAGGCACATGCAGGCGACTTTCCTTCTGTCTTTCGGGATCAGAGATCAGTCTGGAGCGCATGGCTTTTGAGGCGCATGCAAAGCTTCAACTGGAGACTCTTCTTCTGTCTTTAGGGATCAGTGAAAGGTCTGAGGCGCATGGCTTTTGAGGCGTATGCGGATGGTTGGGTGGCCACGTGGCAGTAGCCGTCGGGGTAAAGTCGTGATGATGCTGACGTTGTAGACGCTTCGTTTTCTGCAAAAGCTGTCAACCGTTCAGACTTGGGGAGGCGTGCTGCCAACTCTGTCAGTTCAGTATTTAATGTTGGTGACATTCGATGGACAGCTGAGTGGACGCATTGGTTGACGTTCTACTAGGCGTATGGGGACGTATGGGGGCGCATCCCCTATGATGCGCTCGGTACAGGGCGCATCTGTGGGAGGCGCTTGGTGTTTGAACAGCCGGCGCATCCGACACGTCTTTAATGATGCGGCTGTTTTGCTTCTCGAGTGTCTTTAAATAGCCGTTTGGCTGAAGTCGAGGCGTCTAGTTCATCCATTTAATGTGAGTTCATTGTACGGAATTCAGAGAGCCATCCACTTGGCGCGTGGGTTTGATCTGCCAGACCTATAAATAGTGGCATGGAGAGAAGGTTTGCTTCTCATTCCCTTACGTACCTCCAACATGAACTTGGGTATTCGGGTGCATTCTGTTGACGAAGTGTTCTCGAGGGTGAAGATGAGACGCCTTGTCGTCGTTGATGCACTTGAAGGTGACTGTTACATCCAAAAGACGGAGTCGAGGGCTTCTGAGGCAGGCGGAAGGTGCCTGTTGCATCCAAAGATAGGGATGCTTGGGTCTCGTCTCCGTTATTCCGGAAGAGCCGTAGATCGGAATGGCGGTGCTAGGCTCTTTCTTCCTTCAAAGTGGGGGTTGCCCACTCTGGTAGGTTTGAAAGCTGCTCCTTTTGCCGCGGTTTCGATCACGGTCTTCCTTGGTCTTTGGAGGCTCTTTCGAAGCCTCTCCTGGCCACAGCCTTGCGTCGCTCTTCTCTTCTTGGTTCCAGCCAGAGGGTTAAATGCTTTGCTTGGCGAAGCACTTATCAGGTGAGCCTGGCTGGAAGAGCGGCACATAACTGGGCTGCTGAAGGGATGCACATAACTGAGCAGGATACACATAACTGAGCTGCTGAAGAGATGGTGGGATGCGCCTGGTTGGAGGCGCATGGTAACTGCTGCGCCTAACTGGCGGCGCATGGGGACTGCTGCGCCTATCTGGGGGTGCATGGTGGCCGCTGGCTGTAAACTTAGGATCTTTCCTTTGTAGAAATTCTCCTTTGTACAACCTTTTCCAGACATGTAATAGACTTTTGTATATAAATAAAAAGTCCTTTTTCAAATGTCTATACTCATTGATTTTGCTGTGAAGTGTTCTGTCCGAATTCTGGCACATGTAGTGTCTAGCGCATGGGCTTTCTGGTTGTGAAATTCCATGCTTCTACAAGACCCCCTTCAAAGTTTTCAAAACTTTTGAATAAGTTTTGGAATACTTTGAATAAGAAGCATGGAGGTCAGGGCGCATGATTACTGGGCGCATGGCTGTTCGGGCGCATGCTCCTCTCAGTTAATGCATATGATGATGCTTCGGTAACCGAAAAGATTAATGGTGACCTTTTGGTTGTATTTGCTGTTATCTCTTCACAGGACCCGAGGCGACGGTTGAGATCACTCCTCATCGGGTCACGCGTGCGACCATGCCCTATAAATAGGTGAGGGATGGAGAGAGAGAGAGTTCTTCTTCTTTGTGCCTTTGCCTTCTTTAGAGTTCTTCTTCAAAACCCTAACTTCTTCCTCTTTGAGAGAATGGCTCCCAAGACTCCTCGCGACAGTGCTGGCAAGGGGAAGGAGAAAGCGAAGGAGCCTGCGAAAGTTGTGGCGGCTGACGTTCCTCGTCGGCCTGTCGAAGTTCGGCCGGAGGTGGTTGGTAAGTCTCATTTTCCGTACACCAACGCACATAGACCTTGAGTCTTTGATGATGTGCCGTGGTCTTTGCCCGCCAACGTGCATGGGTTTAAACCCTGATGATGTGCCGAGGCTCTACTGCTGACGCGTATGGGTTCAAACCCTAATGATGCGCCGAAGCATTGCTAACGTGCATGGGTTCAAACCCTGATGATGCCCCGAAGCACTGCCAACGTGCATGGGTTTGAACCCGGATGATGTGCCGAAGCTCCTTTTTCCGACACATTGTGTGTTCTCTTGTTGCTTCTAACATTTTCGGATCTTTGCTAGTGTCAATGGCAATCCCGCCTTTGAATGAAGTGTTCTTGGAGGCTGCCTTCAATCAGATGGGAGTAGAGTATAATGAGGAAGTGATAAACCCTGTTCAAGATGCTCTTATGCTAGATCAGCCTCCCGAGAGAATGACCTAAATCTGTGAACAACAGTATGGGTTCCTCAAACGGATGATGGAGCGTAGAGTTTTAAAATCTTCCACATCTGATAAAGTGACCTTCTTGAAGCCTGAGTTCTTATTCGGAGACCGCCTCACTTCTACTGAAGCGACAGTGTTGAAGGTCAAGGAGGACTAGTTTTTTGTAGCAAATGGGGTGCATATGACTGTTAAGCAACTTGAACGTCAATGGCCCTTGATGTCCTTCTGTCGCCTTGCATCCAAGAGGAGGATGTCTTGGGATCTTACCCCCTCTCAGGGGGGAGCGGTGATTGGCATCATCCAGATTGATTCTACCTCCGACCAAAGGGATACTCTGACCGCCGTACGGTCTGGGTCTTCTTTCACCTGGCAGACTTTAAGTCCTGTGAGCCTCTATAGTGATGTACCCATTGATACGTTTGCTTATAGTGCTTCGACTTTTACACATCGTATGTTTTTGATGGAACGCTCATACCCGAAAGGAGATTTTCGGGTGGAGGGTTGGTGCCATTATGTTTCCAAATGGGATAGACTGACACTCTGGATCTTGTCGTATTTTCGGACTGAGCTCCAAGAGATTGGGTTGACTGCCGCGATCCGTGCTACCCAGGCGGGTGTTGACATCAATAGGCATATGTTCCTCGCACTCCTGGAGATGTTTGATATCCATACCGGGACCTTTTTTACTCCGTTGGGGGAGTTAGGGTCCGCTCTTCATGAGATGTATGAGGTGTCAAAACTCCCTTGGGGGTCGGAACCCTATGAAGAGTATTTTCCGACCAACGAAGAGCTTCAGGTCCTGGGAGACAGGGCTGAGGAGATGACGGTCGTTTTCAAGGAAGTGGCGAGTCATCATTACTATATGCAGAGAAGGGATAAAAGCGGGACGCAGCCCCATGTGACTGCTTGGAGGGATTACGTCTTTAGACAGGACAAAGAGGACCCTTCGCAGTTTTCTACTCCGCCGGCGCTCTCTCGTAGCGAAGTGCTATCCGAAATGAGCAGGTTAGGTAAGAAGAATCTCCGAGGGAATGAAGACCAGCAGTCAGATGAACGCTCCTACAGCTGCTTCTGGCATCTTGCTTATCGAATGTCATCCAAGGCGGTGTTGATGGCCTACCTGATGATATGGCTCCGGGATTGCGTGCTCGCAGGCGGATCCGGCGCCGTAGAGAGGGTGACCCGGAACTTAATCCTACCAGCCGTAAAGTTGGTCTTCGGCCGACATTTGGCTCTTCTCCCCGCAATGGTATGTAACCTACAACGAGGTTTGCGAGAGTTTGCGGGAAATGTGATTCATGACAGAGGAAGAAACAATAACTTCCCGTGTGCCGAACTGCCGTTTCACTATTTGATGGGATGGTTAATTTTGTATCACCCCAATGTGATGAGCCCAGGCTCAAAAGAAGACTATAGGGCTGGAGATGCATTCCTTCGCCATTTCCATCGGAGGAGCTGGTCGCACACTGGTGTCCCTGTCTGTAAAAAGGTTTTATCCCATCTTCAAGGTTGGGAGATCACCAAAGTTGATCCAATCTACTTGGGTTTTGAGGCCAACGAAGATTTAAAGGATTCGGGCGAAGGTACCACCACTCTGCCTCAATGGGGATTCCGCTGGTTGCAAAGTATTCGACTGTCCCATCTGGTGTACCGGAACAGGAATCAGTGCTACCTGGAACCGTATCTGCCGAGCCGCTTTGCACGGCAATTTGGTTATGCCTAGCTGATGTTGGATAACCCCAGTATTACTCTGGGGTATATTGGAAGTTTGTTGGATGGTGCACGAGCTTGGCATTACTATAATACCGGATGTACCGGGGCTCGTTTTACGTTGCCCATCCCAGATCCGCAGCAGCCCATTCTTTACTCGGCCGCCAAATTTTGCTGTGTTATGGCTGTCGCGCCCTCCGGATATGATAGGGAGACCAGTCTTATCGCAGGCACCCAGTTAGCAGCGACCGGGGACATACCGGTGAAAGCCCGATCGCATCGTACGCCAGGGGCGGGTCATCGGGGTGCCCCTTCTGCATCTCAGGCAGAACCCTCTGTCGATCGATCAAAACGATGTGCAGATACGGGGGCTGAATCTCCTGCACCGAAGAAGCAGAAGAAGGCGTCGCTACCGACGGTGTCATCAGACTCAGCGTCCGCAGAGGTAAAGATGCCCTACATAGTCTGGTTTAGGTTCCGTATTTTATGTAACCGATGCCTTCTTTTGTAGGAACTGCTAAAAAGAAAGCCTCGTACTCCAAGATCGGTTGGGAGTAGGCAAAAAGAGATGGCGGGCTCGTCTGGAGTGTGTATCCCGCCGACTATGAGGTCTCCTTTGGAGGAGAACCCGGAGGATGCTGTTATTGCGGAGATTCCGGTATCCCCGGATTATGTTAGGAGAGAAGCTGAGGGTGCAGCAGCTTCTGAGATGATGAAGGTCACCACGGAGGCTTCGAATGCCGAGGGGAGCACGCGGCTTCCAGGCGGCGAGGTGGAATAGAGTTCGTCGTCTTCGGATGACGTTGCTCCAGAGCTGCAAGAGTCTGTTGCGGGGGCAACATATATGGTTAGGACAGAGGAGAGGGTTGATTCCC
This sequence comes from Iris pallida, assembly GCA_029216955.1. Classification (NCBI taxonomy): domain Eukaryota; kingdom Viridiplantae; phylum Streptophyta; class Magnoliopsida; order Asparagales; family Iridaceae; genus Iris; species Iris pallida. The sequence continues at coordinate 16,222,107 of JANAVB010030816.1, read as the reverse complement.
CTCCTTGTCATGATGAGGGGGAGTCGGCTATATCATTGCCGAGTCCTATCCTAGCTTCAACCGTGGAAGTTGAGGTGGCTACCGATCAGGAGGTAGCGACAGATTCTGTTCCTGTAGAGGGACTTGAGAAGGATGAGACCCTTCTACCGGTCTTGTCTCCCGGGGCAGGCCAGGAGATGAGTATTGATCTCCCTGTTCCGGGGGAGGTACTTGACGCTGATAGGACGTTGGGGGTAGAAGAGGTGGCCGTTGACGTCGGAGGTTCCTCGGGCTTGAGAAGGGTAAGGGTGTGGAACCCTCTGTTGCTCCTTCTACTTGGGGTACTATCTCGACACCTGTGCCGGCTCCCTCTGTTCCTTCGGCTCCTCGGGCTAGCAGTCTGGCCCCTGTCGATGAAGAGCCTATTGATGCCGAGGTTCAAGCCTCGCAGGTTGAGGTTGGCGGATCTTCTTCTGGTCCGCTAACTGTAGTAGCTCCTCCAACTCCTGCTATAACGTCGCAGGTACTGGCGGACGCAGACGAATATGTGAAATTCCTCATTGAGGGGGTGTACAAAATGCTACAGAGGGGCGTATCTACGGTGATGGATGCCAACGGGAGCTTTGCGACGGCAAGAACTCTGGCAATGCCCTGTATCGAGCTGATCCGCGTTCACCAAGGCCACGACCATATGGCCGAAATTCTGGAGGCTTCGGTGATCGAGCTGGACGAGCGGCTTGCGGAACTTCAGCACATCCAGCGAAATGCCCTCTCCGTCTTGATAGATGCAGAGAAGGGGAAGTTGATTGTCGAGATCGAGTCTTCCTACCAGGCCACTGTGGGCATTTGGGAGCGCGAAGTGGCTGAGGCTGAGGCTGCGGTAGAGCAGTTGTCTCAGTCCTTGAAGGAGACAATAGAAACGCGAGCTGTGTTGGACGCCAATATCGCGGAGATCAACGCCCAGATGCGCCGTCTTGAGGACCAACGGGCCCGACTCCAGTTAGATGCTGAACGTGTCCAAGCTAAGTACGTAGCATTCAAGAAGGAGGAAGCAATCTTTACTCAGCGGACTCTTACCCTGGCTCGGCAGCGACAACAGCTTGATGAGAAGCATGAGAGCGAAACTTCCACTGAGGCTGTTGAATTGATGCGTCAAGAAGCTGAACGTCGAGTCCTGGTGACTGTGGAGACTCGTACAGCCGACTTGAGACGTCGAGTCAGAGAGCTCTCAGCCTACCCTGGAGAGGTTCAGAGACTGTAGCTTCTTCCTTTTTTATGTTCTTTTGCAACCCTTGCTGGAGGATAGTGTAGTTCTGTACTCTTTTTTTTTTAGAAAATAAAGATGTACACAACCTTTTTTGTGATGTGTTCATTTTTGTTATTATGAACTTGATGATTTGTGTGGACCTATTATCTTTTACGCACCTTGGTTTTTAGGTACAGATAATAAGTTTGAAGGAACCAATATGTTTGCTCAGAGGTAATGTGGACGTGGCAATCATTGGGGTTCAAATGATAGAATCTTCCTACTCAGAAGTATTATGGACGTGGTAGGAATGATCCTGGGGGATACGCTGAACAACTCAGAGGTAATGTGGACGTAGAAGTTCTGCGATCAATGTACAACAATGCAGGGGTTATTTGTACGAGATGTTTACTCAGAGGTAATGTGGACGTGGTAAACATGAAGGATGGCGTAAGCTTACGAAGTGTAAGATTGCGCTTTGTAGGGTGTAGAGGGATAACTCAGAGGTAATGTGGACGTGGTTATCTTTCTACGGAAGGATGCTACGGAGCAGCTAGGTTCCGGAAGCGTATGAGTTTGTGGAAGGAGATTGTGTGCGAGCCCCGATGATTGGGTCTACAGATCCCCTTTGGGAAAGTACATGTCTGAAGGATGTCAAGAATAGTACTTCTTTAGGAACTTGCCATTGATGGGCATCATGAACAAGTCCCCATTGGGTTTGGCGAGGCGGTAAGCACCGTTTGAGTATACCGTCTCAATGATGAAAGGTCCTTCCCACTTGGGCTCGAACTTTCCTGGCGTCTTGTGAGTTAACACCATTGGCCTTCTGACTGCTAAAACCAGGTCACCAACTTGGAAAATCCTCTGTTTGACCTTCTTGTTGAAAGCCTGTGATATACGGGCTTGGTAGAGTTCGATGCGTTGTTGAGCCAGGAGACGCTTCTCATCGAGTGCCTCCAGTTCCCGCAGACGACGACGTTGATTGTCCTCTTCTGTGAGTTTGTTTGTTATTGCTACGCGGAGTGAGGGTATCTGTATCTCGAGAGGCAGTATCGCTTCGCTCCCGTAGACCAGGGAAAATGGTATGTTGCCTATTGGGGTCCATACCGTTGTGCGGTAGGCCCAAAGACATTCGCCAAGCTTTTCGTCCCAATCGCTTTTGTTGGAGGACACGACCTTTTTGAGCAGCCTAACGATAGTTTTGTTGAACGCCTCTGCTAACCCGTTTACAGCCGGATTGTTGGCGATGGATGCCATATTTTGGATGCGATTCTTGTCACAGAACCTGCTAAAAATGTGGCTGATAAACTGAGGACCATTGTCATGAATGATCCGTCGGAGAACTCCGAAGCGGTAAATGACATGGTGCTTGATAAAGCTGACCACCCTGGAGCTTTTTACTTCCGCCAGTGGGACTGCTTCCGCCCATTTGGAGAAGTAGTCGGTGATGGCCAGGATGAAGCGGAGTCCTCTTGATGAAGGAGGGGTGATTGGTCCTACAATGTCCATACCCCAGGCTTCAAAGGGCCAGGAGGCGACTGTAGGATGTAGTGGTTCAGACGGTGTATGTATGAAGTCTGTATGAAGTTGGCATGCGTGGCACTTCTTAGCATATTCAACAGCGTCGGCGGCCATGGTTGGCCAGTAGTAGCCCATACGTTACAGTCGATCCTACAACTTAGGACCGGGCTGATGAGCTCCGCAAGTTCCGTCATGGGCTTCTCGAAGAGCTTCGGCTGCATCTTCGTTGGACAGGCATCGAAGGAGGAGCCCATCGAAGGAGCGTCGGTACAGCATTTTGGTAGCTGTGTCGTAGTAGAATCGAAGAGAGCGTCTCCTGACTGAGACGGCTTCCTTCGGGTCCTCCGGAAGGATTCCGTAGACAGCGAAGTCGATGAACGGGAACCTCCAGTCTCGGACATTAACACCAGTGTTCGTCGGCATGGCGTGAGCCACTCGCAAGCATAGGTTGTTTCTAGGACAAACCAAGTCCCGACCAGTTACCGTGACATAGTGTTGAGTCCCAAGAGGCGCTGCCAATGAGGCCGCGAGGCCAGCCAGAGCGTCGGCCTCCAAGTTTTGTAGACGGGGTACATATTCGATGAAGAACCCGGTGAAGGTTGAAATGATGTTCAATGCAACTTCATGGTAAGGGATCAGATCTTCATGGCGAACCTCGTATTGCCCCCGAATCTGGTTCACGACAAGTTTTGAGTCACCGTAGGCTTCCAGATGGTCCATCCCCAGCTGTTGTGTGAGTTGGAGTCCCATGATGAGTGCGTTGTACTCGGCAACATTGTTGGAGCACGGCTTCGAAAGGGAGTAAGCACGCTGGATGACCAACTGATCGGGGAAGACTAAGACTACCCCCACTCCTGCGATAATTTGGCCTTTGGGGCTTGTTCTTAAAGCGCCATCGAAAAACATTCGCCAAACGGAGCTTCCTTCGGTGACGTTGGATTCTTGGACCTCATCCGGGATGTCTTCATAGAGTTTTGAAGATTCTGGGATGGGGTGTACAGCTAAAAAGTCAGCCAGAGCTTGACCTTTAACAGTTTTTTGCGGAACAAACACCATATTATACGGTGTTAGCAAGATCGCCCATGTGGCTAGCCGGGAGTTCAATGATCCTGGCTTCGTCATGAGGACTCTGAGCGGATTGACTCGGGAAATGACATGAATTGTCTGGCCCGAGACATAATGACGAGTCTTCTGGATGGCAAACACCAAAGCCAAGCACTCCTTTTCAACGGGGTTGTACCGGTGTTCGGCCCCGATGAGCATTCGACTGAGGTAGTAGATTGCTTGCTCATAGCCTGTATCACTGTTTTGAGCCAGCAGAGCGCCAAGGGAATGATCCATGGCACGAACGTAGAGGAGAAATGGTTTGCCGGCGACAGGTGCCACCAGGACTGGTGGGCTCGTCAAGTAGGTTTTGATGTCATCGAAAGCCTTTTGTCACTCCTCTTTCCAGACATAAGAGACTCCCTTCTTCATGAGCTGAGTAAAGGGTTGACATTTACCGGAGAGGTTTGCTATGAACCTCCGAATGTATGCCAGACGTCCCTGTAGGCCCCGAAGTTCTCGAAGATTCTTCGGAGGGTCCATATTGAGGATGGCTTTGGTCTTCTCGGGATCGACATGAATGCCTTTCGCCGTGATGACAAAGCCCAAGAATTTGCCGCTAGAAACCCCTAGGAAGGATTTAGCGGGGTTCATTTTGAGTTGATGTGCCCGCATGAGATCGAAGACTGTCTTCAAATCTTGTAGGTGATCTCCTTTGAGGCGGCTCTTGACTGCGATGTCGTCAACATAGCATTCGACTGTCTTGCGAAGATGTTGACGGAAGATGGTGCTCATAGCTCGTTGGTATGTTGTACCGGCGTTCTTCAAGCCGAAAGGCATCACTGTGTAGCAGAAAACACCTTTCGGAGTCCTGAATGACGTGTGTTTTGCGTCATCGGGGAACATCTTGATTTGATTGTAGCCTGAATACCCATCCATGAAGGACATGCGTTCAAAGCCACATGTGTTGTCAATCATCACATCGGTGATTGGAAGCGGGAATTCGTCCTTCGGGCAAGCAGAGTTGAGGTCCCTGAAGTCGATACAGACTCGTATCTTCCTATTTTTTTGGTGACAGGTACGACGTTGGCCACCCAATCTGGGTGTTGTTTCTCACGGATGAAGCCGCTGGTCAAGAGTTTGTCTACCTCCTGATCGATGGTATTCATGATGTCCGGACGGAAACGTCGCTGTTGTTGTTTGATAGGTTTGGCATCAGGTAAGATGTTCAACCTATGCATTGCGACCTGTGGATCGAGTCCAGGCATGTCTTCGTAGCTCCAGGCAAAGACGTCGATATACTCTTTAGCCAGCTGGATTAGAGACTCTCGGTCTTTTCCTTCTAGGCTTTTGCTGATGAAGATGGGTTAGGAAGAAGATCCGTCCCCAAGGTCGATCTGCTTGACTTCGTCTTCGGTGGGAGGTTCACGTAACTCAAAACGAGACTCCCATTGTTCTCCTAAGCGTTGAGCCCAGGGTTCTTCTTCGAAGGGTTCCGGCGCTTGGTTTTCGCCTTTAACTTTTTGAGGTTTTGCTGACGTCATGTTAGCTGACAGCACTTTCCTGAAGACTGATCCGATACTGGTATCGGAATCCCAAGTCGATGCTTCGGACGAGTGGGAATGTTCTACGTCTTCTGCGTCTGAACACTCTGGAGTTGTTGGCGGCGTGACATAGCCTACCCCCCTTCGAGTCTGATTGTAGTAGTCCTGCGGCTTTCCCTTAGGTGTCAGAAGCCGGAGAGGGAGATGCCGACCTTTGCCGTAGTTTAGGCCTTTGTTGCTTTTTAGGTCATAGCCCATCTTTTGGATGATGTGCTTTGCCGTATCCGTGTATCGGTAGAGTTGTACGCTGCCTGTATCAGGTTCTGGCTTGAGTGGCGGGAGGTCTTGATGACGCTCGACCTTGCCTAAAATGATGGATCCTTCGTCTCGGCTTCGTGGAGGGGTTATGAAACAGACTCCTTGAGACGGGACTACTCGATTTACATGGACGGTCGTTATTTGTGTTTGCAATGACCGTAGAGCATTATCTAATGTATACATAGCATTCCAGTGTGGAAGACAAGAATAATTAAAAGACACTCTATTATTGATAAAATACGAGATCTTATCCCGTGGGATTACATTGTCTAAGGAGGGTGCATCTATATCAGCAGAGATATATTCGCCGAGCTCCTCATCTGTAAGCACTGGGGTCAGATCAGGAGAATCCACCACAGCTTTTACTTTGGGATCTGAGAGGGTTATGTGAGCCCTCTCTGGCATCTTGGATGACTGCGGGGACTTGCCCTTAAGACGCACCTTCAGAGGTGCCTCAACTGTGCGTCCTGTGAGTGGTGCCTTCCCCTGTAATTTTGCCACCAGGGGAGCCGATGTTTGAGGCGGCTTTCCCTTGAGGCGTATCTTCAGAGGAGCCTCGGGAGTCGGTGCTTTCCCTGATAGCTTGATGCTCATTGAAGGCACCTTCTAGGGTGGTTTGCCCTTCAGTTGGATCTTCAAAGGGGCGTTTGGAGTCATCTCAGGCTCCGTGTCTGGCTCAGTTGCCGTCTCTGCCTCATCATCAGCATCGTTGGCTTCCTCCTCGTCAAGTGGCTTGTACAAGTCGGAATCGGTGAAGTAGGCTTCAATCCCTTTGAAAGGATCGATGTCTACAAACTCCGTCCGGATGATGCCGTTGGTGGATTCATATTTCATGCATTGGTGGAGCGTGGAGGGCACCACCATGTACTCATGTAGCCATGGTCGACCGAGCAGGATGTTGTCGTTGACCTCGGCATCCACCACATAACAAGTCACCTCAATTTTGAGGTTGCCGATGTGACACTTCAGTCGGATCTTGCCCAGTGGCTCGCTTTTGCTAGCGTTGAAGCCACTGATGGTTGTGTTGGAGGGCGCCAGCCGGTACATTGGGATCCCCAATTTTGATAGCAGCGCCTTCGGGATGATGCTGAGGGAAGACCCCGGATCGATCTGAATCCGGCTCACCTTGACTGAACCGACGTACCCTGTGTAATACTGCGGTCGGTTATGTCGGTGGTGCTTGAGCAGCATGTCTTGTTGGGTAAAAGTTATGTTTGGGATAACTTCCTCCGCACAACGACAGTGCGCACAAGTAGTTGGGAGGTCTTCAGGCTGCTTGACCTGACTGAAAAAGGATTCAGCATCCTTCAGAGCTTTGCAGAGAGCTTCTCGGGAGTATTTGGAAAGACGCAGGAGCTCGAACAAAGACAGGCGTGCAGGAGTACTGGCCAGTTGTGCCAGAATGTCAAAGTTGTGAGGCTTGGCTAGCCCCGAAGCATTTTTCTTCCGTAGAGGTCTGTCAAAATGGGCCTCCACCTGCTTTTGCTTATTGGCTGCTGAGGGCTTAGACGGGCCCTCCTCAGGGATGGTGCCAGGAGGTACCACCTCGGCGGCAGCTTCGTCGGGCTGGGCGTTCTGTTGTGCACACGTCTGTACTGGAAGTGCCTCTTCCGTTGAAGAAGAGACCGTACGGCAAGACTTGATCTTCCTACCTTTTGGTTTGGAGGTAGAACGTACCTCCGTTTGAGTCACCTCCGAGACGAGGTCAGGGTGAACCCAGAGGACCTCTCCTCGAGATATGGTGAGTGGGATGAGTCCACTCGCATTGTCACGGGTAGGTGGCAAGTTCACCACCTCTATTGTCGCCTTAGAGATGGGGACGACGCCATCTTGTGTGGTAGTCGGCGGCAAGGTACCGAACTGAAGTGACACCACATTGGCTGACACCGTCTTCTCTTCATAGTCGACGGAGATTATATCCGCATTGATCATACGTTGGATATAATTCTTGAGGACGTAGCAGTCCTTGGTCGGGTGTCCGATAAACCGATGGTAGTGACAGTACCTCGGGTTGTCCACTTTCCCGACTTCATCGGGCCGTTTTGGGTCCGGGAGCTTGATCTTGTCATCCTGCTTCAGTATTTCAAAGAGTTGCAGGGTGTCTTCGTCATTGAATGAATACACCTCCTTGGGTCTCGGTGCCAGTGGAGGCTTCTGAGTAGGCGCAGATGCGCCTTTCGAGGCATTAATAGTCAATACCTGTTTCCCCTTTGCTTCTCGTCCGGAGTTGTTGGCTGCAGACCTTTTCCCCTTATCGTCAAAGGCGGGGAAGCTGACACCCAGAAGATGTGCATTGGCCGCCTTCTTTTCTGCAGCTTTAGCTTCGATGATCAGGGACCTCCAGTCGGGAGGAGGAGTAGAATTGAGCCAAAGCTTTACTGTAGGCAGCATGTTCATGCTGCAAGAGGAAAGAAGCGCATATTCTGGCATGCCCGGAGGTAACCTGAAGCAGGCCTGTCGAAAACGTTCAATGAACACCCGAACCGTTTCTTTCTTATTCTGGCGTATCTCTATGAGAGACGCCATCGTCATGTCCTTCCCACCGTCATAGAAGCGGTCGAGGAAGAGGCACGTCAGGTCATCGAAGGACGATATAGAATTGTCGAGGAGGCTGCAGTACCAGTCATACGCCACTCCTTTTAGGGCCCCAACGAAGATGCTGGTGAGGAGTGCGTCCTCCTTCGGAAGATTCCCCGTCTGTGACTGGAAATATGTCAGGTACCGACACGGAAAGTCCTTCCCGTCGTACGGCGTGAGTGTTTGTGGTTTATACTTTGGGGGATAAACCACCTTGTTCCACTCGAGAGGATAAGGTTGGGGAATGCCCATTTTCTGGCGCTCCTCTTGCCTGTTTTTGGATTTGAAGCGCTCCCACAAGTCCTTGATCATTTCGACCACATCCTCCGTGGAGCTAGGAGTCGGGGAAGGTGGTACTATCTGGAGTGGAGCGTTTGAAGGCTCAGATGTCCGGGGTGCTTCTGTGTCTGAGGGTGCCCGTTGGAGGGGCACACTCGACTCCCTATTGGCTCCTAGGTCGGGACCAGTTGAAGGTGTCCTGATCAAGGACGACCGCATATCAAACACCGCTTGAGTCAGTGCTTGCATTGAGGCAGAGAGGGTTTTGAGTCCTCCCTCTAATGAGTCTATGCGCTGGACAATATCCTACGGCGGCGCATCAGACTCGGAATCACCCCCGGCCATGTATACTGTCATGATACGGTCGGGAGTGGATGGATTGGTTGAGGCTTCGCTCTCGGCCTCACTCTCATGTGGGGGAGTCGTCTCTCCTGGTGTTTCCTCTTGGCCACCCCCAGTCACATTCTGGAGGTCATTCTCGACGGGCGCATCTGCCAGGGCCTGATTGCCCTCAGTTCCGTCTTGAAGGGCCTCTTCGTTCCTACCCCCAGCCGTATCCTGGGAGACATCCTCATTTTGAGGTGCTTCTGGGAGGCTGTCTTCGCCTCGATGATGAAGATCCGTCGCAGCTGTGCTTTGGACATCTTCGTCTTCGGAAGGAGTCTCAACAAGGGTCTAACTGCCCCCAGCTTCCTCCAAGAACTTCTTCCTCGACCGAGTGCCTTCGAACACTCCAGAGGTCGAGACAGCTGCCTTGGTTTTCCACGGTTGGCTTTTGGATGAAGACGAGGAATTGCCAGTAGTCTTCCGGACTGACGAGGAGTTGGAGATCACGTTGCATGAAGCAACCCTGGGCTCCTCTTCTGCTGACACCTTCGTCCCAAGGCGACGTCGGAGGGGTGTCGATGATTGCAGCCGTTAGAAGACTGACTGCCTTGGTGGTACTGTCGCTCTACAACAGCAGTTGATGGTGACCACCGCACAAGTATGCCCCGTGAGAGGTGCATCGTGCTTGTTGGTCAACTCTCCTGACCGGCGCTTGTGAGTGATCACGTTGCGCAGATCGTTGGAGGAGAGTGCTGCCTTCACACCCCCTTCAGACGCATGGCAAGGCCAAACGTCGGGGTGGTCAGGTGAGTGCTGTGCCCCCTGATCTAATACCAACCAGGCATCACAATCAGTAGTGGGGGAACCACAACATTTGAAGTGACTTGAACGGACCTCAAACGCACAACCAGAGGAGGCGCGGGAGTTCAAGACTACTGAATTTGCCTCACTCGACTTGGTTGTGCATGCAGTAGATGCGCCCAAGTGAGATGAGGACTTTGAAGGTCGACTCGTTGTTGGTGCAGAAGCACCTGAGTCGACCTTGTACAGCTTGCCATCAGTAGCGCGCGTGATTGTGAGCACATGCTTTTGACCTGCTGCTGGCATAGCACGTTTGTGGCGCATGGCCCGTGCCGCCTTGGATTTCTTCGTACTAGCCCTCTGGGGCGCATAGTACTCAGCATCCAAATTCTCGTCGCCATCACAGCGAGTGAGTCTGTCAAAGACAGAGGCTTTTTATGGCACATCAGAGGTGATGCACGGGGCATTGGCTGCGCCCCTGCTCCGTCGACGTATCTTCTTCGCCTGAGAGGGAGATGGCTGGGGAACGTGGTCAGCCGCACGCTTCCCCGAGAGATACGCTGCATCAGCGGGCGCACCTTGGTTGCTGAGAACGTCAGCAGGAAGGGAGGGCTGGATTGGCGCATTCCCTTCAGTGGTGGTGCTCGAGGCGTCGACCTTGCGCACCCAGGCCGTGCGGGTCTTCTTCGACTTCGACAGCCGCTTCGAAGGACTCACACTTCCTTCATAAATGAACTCCTCATACGCCTGTTGATTGAGACGCACGACCAGCATTTTGTGGGAGGAGCCCACCTTCACGTCGTCGGCCTGTGACACGACCTTCTCAGAAGAGGAGAAAGACGTCTCCAGCATAGTCGCCAGCTTATTTGCCATTAAAATTGTTTGATTGAAAACTTTAACACAAACAGAACAGTGTTACAATATAGGACTTTGATGTAGTCCTAGGAGTACACTTTTGTTTAAACTGGGTCCTTAGTGCCAATGGAGCGAGTGGTAATGCGTTGACTCCGTTGACGGGCTGACGACGGTTATCGGTTCTCTGAAGGTGTAGATTGCTCTGGGTGCTGGAGCTTGCTGAGAGGAGGAAGACGTTGAGTGTCTGTAGCTGCCTCTCTGGTGATTCCCTGTATGTTCGTTCAGGATTCTCTTCCGTGTCCCCGGAAGAAGGAAATGATTCCTCTATTTATAGCTTGGCAGGTTGGCTGCTCATGCGAGCATATGTAGGATGCACCGGTACGTGGGGACGCCACGTGGAGATTGCTGATGGAGGTGCATGGATGATGCGCCCTACTCGAGGGATTGAATTCTTCATACTGCTGTTGTGAGCCCGCACGTAGCAGAGGAGAAGATCTTTCCGTTGCTGAAATCTTGGATGAGTTGAGTCAAAGGACACGTGTCGTCGACTCATGGCCCGGAGATCTTGGATCTGATGGAGGGATGATTTGGTGGGATGCGCCTTGGATTGGGCGCATGATGAGATTTTGGCTCGTGACCTTTAGGAGTCACGAACCATTCTGGGCGCATGGCTTTTGAGGCACATGTAGGCGACTTTCCTTCTGTCTTTCGGGATCAGAGATCAGTCTGGGGCGCATGGCTTTTGAGGCGCATGCAAAGCTTCAATTGGAGACTCTTCTTCTGTCTTTAGGGATCAGTGAAAGGTCTGAGGTGCATGGCTTTTGAGGCGCATACGGATGGTTGGGTGGCCACGTGGCAGTAGTCGTCGGGGTAAAGTCGTGATGATGCTGACGTTGTGGACGCTTCATTTTCTGCAAAAGCTGTCAACCGTTCAGACTTGGGGAGGCGTGTTGCCAACTCTGTCAGTTCAGTATTTAATGTTAGTGACATTCGATGGACAGCTGAGTGGGCACGTTGGTTGACGTTCTACTAGGCGTATGGGGATGTATGGGGGCGCATCCCCTGTGATGCGCTCGGTATAGGGCGCATCTGTGGGAGGCGCTTGGTGTTTGAACAGCCGGCGCATCCGACACGTCTTTAATGATGCGGCTGTTTCGCTTCTCGAGTGTCTTTAAATAGTCGTTTGGCTGAAGTCGAGGCGTCTAGTTCATCTATTTAATGTGAGTTTATTGCACGGAATTCGGAGAGCCATCCACTTGGCACGTGGGTTTGATCTGCCCGGCCTATAAATAGTGGCATGGAGAGAAGGTTTGCTTCTCATTCCCTCACGTACCTCCAACATGAACTTGGGTATTCGGGTGCATTCTGTTGACGAAGTCTTCCCGAGGGTGAAGATGAGATGCCTTGTCGTCGTTGATGCACTTGAAGGTGACTGTTACATCCAAAAGACGGAGTCGAGGGCTTCTGAGGCAGGCGAAAGGTGCCGCCTGTTGCATCCAAAGATAGGGATGCTCGGGCCTCGTCTCCGTTATTCCGTAAGAGCCGTAGATCGGAATGGCGGTACTAGGCTCTTTTTTCCTTCAAAGTGGGGGTTGCCCACTCTGGTAGGTTTGAAAGCTGCTCCTTTTGCCGCGGTTTCGATCACGGTCTTCCTTGGTCTTTGGAGGCTCTTTCGAAGCCTTCCCTGGCCACAGCCTTGCGGTGCTCTTCTCTTCCTTGGTTCCAGCCAGAGGGTTAAATGCTTTGCTTGGCGAAGCACTTATCAGGTGAGCCTGGCTGGAAGAGCGGCACATAACTGGGCTGCTGAAGGGATGCACATAACTGAGCTGGATGCACATAACTGAGCTGCTGAAGAGATGGTGGAATGCGCCTGGTTGGAGGCGCATGGTAACTGCTGCGCCTAACTGGCGGTACATGGGGACTGCTGCGCCTATCTGGGGGCGCATGGTGGCCGTTGGCTGTAAACTTAGGATCTTTCCTTTGTAGAAATTCTCCTTTGTACAACCTTTTCTAGACATGTAATAGACTTTTGTATATAAATAAAAAGTCCTTTTTCAAATGTCTATACTCATTGATTTTCCTGTGAAGTGTTCTTCCGAATTCTGGCGCATGTAGTGTCTGGCGCATGGGCTTTCTGGTTGTGAAATTCCATGCTTCTACAGTGGCCCCGGGGTATCGTTTGAGGAAACTTTTACCTTGTCGACAAGTTGTCCATGACCGTTGTAGACTAATTTAGTTTACTTAAGCAGGGTCAACATTTTGATACTTAACCTTTTTCATCGTGTCCCGCCTTATCGTGGTATCATTAATCAATGAGTCTATATTTTGTTCAACACAGTTCTACATCATGAATCCTAAAGCAAGCTTATAGTAGTTTTATAGAACAAGCAAATGTGTCCGTGCTTTTGCATCTAACATTTTATCTGCAACGATGCTATTGATGGATTTAAGAAGGGCCAAAGGAGAGTGTAGAGGCTAAAAATTAAGTTATGCTGCTCATGGTTGAGTACATATGTAATTCCTTCATGGATGAGTGCATATGTAAGATGATGCAGTAATTACTTCTCGTATATGTACTTTGCACAGTAATTAATGGAACGCTGAATTTAATTTCTTATCTTATGGTATTTAGGTCGATCGTCCGGACGTAATACTAGAGAATGAGTCTATTAGAACTCTAGCCAAAGGGCCCATTTATTCCTCAAAATAGGGCCAAGCTATTGTGTGAATGGGTTTAGGTTCAAGTCAACAAATGCTCCGATCAGAGAGAACTTTCCAGATCTTGATTCGACCAAAAATAGTTGTTTGTGTATACGATCTACAAACTACAAAGATGTAGATTTGGACAATGATTTCTATGCGACTTATAGGAGATTGTGGAGTTGACATATAACTACGTCATAGAGCCGGCTAAGATCGTGTTATTCGAGTGTGATTGGTTCGATCCGATCCAAGATCAAGGTTAGAAAATTGACAAGCATGGTCTTATGGATATTAACTACCGCCGTCGATATCAAGGATACGGACCATTTGTCCTAGCAAGTCAGGCTCAACTAGTTTACTTTACTACTTATCCTAGACGGGGAACAACTAGGTTGGACTGGTGGGCAGTATGAAATACTAAAGCCAGAAATACCTACGATATTGACGAAGTAGCTTATTAGGAGGACGAGCTACCTCTCGTAACAAATACAGTTGACATGGACACAACGGAAGTTTTATATTACACGTCTAATCATGTTGAAGAGGTAGAAGTATCCGAATAGAAAAACGAATTAGATGAAAGCGAAAAGCTAATGCTGCCGTAAGTGAAGGAGTTCCTGAAACTGCGACAGAAGTTAGAAGACGAGACGATGCCCCTCCCCGACAAGTTTGTTGCTGGAGGGATTGTTTCGAAGCTCCCTGCTGGGTGGAGCAAGTTCTATGCAAATATGTATAGGAAGAAGTTGGAGATCACTCTCGACGATCTCCTGCAGGAAATCTACGTTGAGGACCAGATGAGGGCTCAACTGAAGGTGGATGCAAAGTCCAAGCAATTGGCTAACGCCAATCTGGTTCATACCAGGGAACTAAGAGGAAATCATACGACTTCCCATAGCAAGAAGAAGGACCCTAACAATCTGAACGTGAATGAGACTTCCTTCAAGAAAAAGAAGGCAAAGTCTCAGATGCCTTGTTTCAAGTATGGCAAGAAGGGCCACTTCAAGAATGAATACAAAGCAAAGACCAAGCAATCATAGCAAGAAGAGCCTAGTAAGGTATCTGTGATCACTAACGTTGTTGCTATGATTGCATAGGTCGATGCAGTTGAGGCTGACTCTGACTGGTGGGTAGACACTGGAGCCACCTGCCATGTCTGCTCCAACAAGAAGTGGTTCACCAACTATGTACCAACTTCTGAAGTGGTAATGGGGACGAACAAAGAACAAGCTGAAGTGCTTGGGATCAGAATGGTAGTTTTGAAGCTGACTTCGGGAAAGTCTCTGACGCTTTAAGGTGTGAAGCATGTACCTGTTATCGTAAAGAACCTAATCTCGGGAGGCCTACTCTACAATACAGGCCTCAGAATGGACATCAATGCTGGCCAGATGGTGATGTCTATTAAGGAAACATATTTCGGGAAAGCTTTTTATACCGAAGGAATGTTCAAAATTCAGCTTGGAAATCAATCCAATGTAATTAATCAATCACTCCTTCTGCTTATACTCTTGAGTTGTGGCATAATAGGCTATGACATGTTCATTGTAAACGAATTAACAAAATATCTAGTCTAGGACTTATCTCCAATTGTAGGGGTAAGATAGAGAAATGTGAATTTTGTGCTCAAACAAAGATCACAAGGAAACCCTTTCCTCGGGTTAATCGAAGTACAGATCTTCTGGAGTTGGTACACTCCGATATCTGTGACTTCAAACAATTATCTACAAAGGCCTGGATGAAGTATTTCATAACCTTCATCGATGACTTCTTAAAGTATGCATTCGTCTACTTGCTGAAGGCGAAAGACAAAACATTCGAGAAGTTCAAGGAGTTCATGGCCGAAGCTGAGCGGCAGACTTGACAACAACTCAAAAGAATAAAAGTGATCAAGGTGGAGAGTACAGGTCTCATGAATTTACATCGTTCTATAAAGAACATGGAATTGTCAATGAGACAACGGCTCCGTACTTTCCTCAATCAAACGGAGTATCAGAAAGAAAGAACAGAACGTTGACAGAAATAATTAACTCAATGTTGTTGACTGTGGGTCTTCCAAAGTGCTACTGGGAGAAGCTGCATTGTATCTCGTGACGCAAAATATTTTGAAGACAAATTTGCAACAAGAACATTATTTTTGCGAATATTCTAGAGAATAATGAGGGTGCGCAGGAAACTGAAGTCTTAGGATGTAGTCCAAGAAGATGTTGTTGTTGAAACAACGGTTGAACCAGAACTAGCTGAGCCGTCAACTAAGCGTGTGAGGAGGCTGAAGGACTTTAGAAGTGACTTTTTCACCTATCATGTTAAAGCAGATCCGCTTACCTATGATGAGGCGATGAAGACCAGAGACACGATTTTCTGGAAGGAGGCGATTGACAATAAAATTGATTCCATCACCTCAAATAACACTTGGGTTTTGGTTGATCTTCCTGAAGGAGCTAAACCCATCGGATGCAAATAGATCTTCAAGAAGAAGATGAAAGCAGACGAAGCTTTTAATAAGTTGAAGACTAGGTTGGTAGCCGAAGGATTTTCTCAAAAGTAGGGGATTGACTTCTTTGATACGTATGCACCAGTAGCCCAGATGACCACCATCAGAAAATATTGATTGCTCTCGCAGCGATACATAAGATGGTGATACATCATGTGGATGTAAAAATGCTTTCCTAAATGGCGAGCTGACCAAAGAGATTTACATGCAACAACGAGAGAGATTTGTCGTCAAGGGTCTTGAAGACAAAGACTGCAAGTTAGTAAAATCTTTGTACGGTCTTAAACAGGCTTCTAAAATGTGGCATGAGAAATTTGACAAGGTTATAAGGTCAAATGGCTACATGGTCAGAGAGACGGACAAGTGTGTTTAGACAAAGTTTGCTGATGGAAGAGGTGTAATCGTTTGTCTGTACGTGGACGACATGCTAATCCTTGGTATAGATATGGGCTGTGTCACGGAGACAAAGAAGTTTATCTCGAGCATGTTTATTATGAAGGACTTGGGGGAAGCTGATGTGATCTTAAGGATGAAGATCATCCGGACAGATACTAGACTAGCTGTCACAGTCTCATTATATTGAGAAGATGATTACACATTACGGGTATCAGGATCTTCCAGGGATCGATACGCCCTACATGTGTGATATGAAGTTGAAGCCTAATTCAGGGGAAAGCGTCAGGCAGCTGGAGTATGCAAGCATAATCGGGAGTTTGATGTATGTTACTACGGCCACAAGGTCTGACACAGCTTTCACCGTGGAAATGCTGAGTCATTTCACGAGCAACCCAGGCATTGTGTACTGGAAATCTTTAAAATATGTTATGAGATATCTCAAGAAGACTCATACATATGCACTGTACTCAGCAGAAATCTGCCGGTAGTAAAAGGCTTCAGTAATGCTAGCTGGTGCTCAGAGGTTGAGAGAAAGAGGTCCACAGGTGGATTCATTTTCATAATGGTTGGAGTTGCTATATAGTTGATGTCGAATAAGCAGACTATGCTTTCGCGGTCATCCATAGAATATGAGTTTTTTGCACTTGATACCACAGCGGAGGAAGCAAAATGGCTTCAAGAGCTCATGTATGATCTTTCAGTGGTTGGAACGCAAATACCGGCAATTCCGATATACTGCGACAACCAGACGGCTATGGTGGTGGCATCAAATGACCTCTTTACCGGAAAGAAGAGGACTGTGCAATTGAAGCACATGGCAGTACACGATCTCATCAAGAGAGGTGTAATTGATGTTCGAAGTCAGAAAAAGCTGGTAGATCCATTCACCAAGGGCCTCAAGTGCCAGATGGTCGATGCCAAAGCAAGTAAAATAGGCTTGAAGGTATTCTGATATTGTATTATTGTAATCCTACCATAAAGTTTTATGCTATTAGTTCATAGAAAAATCTACTAGGCATCTAGCTTTTGGTTCAAGGGAGGGCCATTAATCGAAAGAATATCAGGAACAGTGGGTACATGTCTTATATATTGGGCATGAAGAAGTTACGAACCTACAACCACTGTTGTCTACTATTATTTTCTGCAGAAAACGAATCCGGTGGGAAGGTTAGCTTAAACGCCTTAATGAGTTCTCATGCAGAGTGAATGCCTGGTGTGCTTTATAGGAAGAACGGTAGCACAGTACTACAAAGAGTGAAACTCCATGCTACTGTAAGGTGACTCCACCATAAGGCTCTCGAAAGGGATAATGCCTTGGCTTTGCGAGCTAAGTCACAACGGCGTAGCATCGCAAATAGGCAGGTAGCCTAATATTGTATGTTAAAATTAAAGAGGGGTGTAGTCAGCACTACAAAGGGAAGAAGTTTCTCATGTTACAGTGGCACGACACCACGATGAGGTAACCGGATAGGGGTAAAGCCTTAGCCTTGCAAGCCATGTCGTTACGGTGTAACACCGCAAGGGAGCCTAAGGCTTCATGCTGGATAGTATGGCACTACAAAGAGGCGATGACCTCATGCTACAGTAGCATGATACAACGATTAGGTTCCCTGTATGGGTTACGGCCTCGGCTGTAGGCCATGTCATAGCGGCGTAGCACCGCAAGGGAAGCGCAAAGCGCTTCATGCCATGTCTCTTTAACAAAGAACTCAACTATAGTGTATAAAAAGAGATAGCAGGCTGTCTCTTGAGGGTAAACTTGTAAACAAATTATACACTGAAACCAAGCTGGCACAGCCCTTTAATGTGTAGCCAGAAGCACATGTAACTATATTATGTGAGTGGAAAGAATTTCAGCTATCGTACAGAATTCAAGGCTTAGTCCATTCTTTTATTATAGTCTGTTGTTTGACCCATGCGGGAAGATTCAAGTCATCAGCGACATCTCTACTAATGCATGATGGACAGTTACTGTAGGGAACACTCAAACCCACATATAGAGATATATGGGAGATTGTTGAGATTTTGGCCTTTGCATTGGAAACTTTAGTCCCACATTGGCTAGGCCAAAAGAAATGTATCTCTATATATAAGCTATGCTTGTTTAGAGATGCACAAGTGGTGAGAAGGTGCACATGGGTGTGCCATGTGGGGGTAGTTTTCTAGTGGAAAAAAGGCCAAATCAACAATGAAGCATTCATGCTTTTTGCTCTTGGAAATTAATTTCCAATGGTGCTAAGCCCAGCAACTCAGACTCGGGCTCATGGGCTCATGAGGCGTAATGTGGCATTTTGTTGACGCACTTTGCACTTAGCACGTCAGCATCATCGCTAGGCGTATAGTACGCTTAAGTTGCGCTCGTTGCGCGAGCCACTTGCGCAGCCGATCGCACTGTCAGATGGCGCGGCCAATTGGCACTGACCAATTGGCACGACCAAGTGGCACGACTAGTTGTACGGCCCAGAGGCGCACCCAGTTGTGAGGCTCGAAGGCACGCCCAGTTGCGCGGCCCAGTGGTGCGCCAGTGGGCGTTGCTTGTTGTCGCACGGTTGGCACAGGTTGCGCAGAGTGGACAGGTGGCGCAAGTGGCGCTGTGCGCGTGGTCCGCACGGTGCGCAAGTTGCACGGGTTGCGTAAGAGGCGCATGTGGCGCGCGCTATACGCTAGTTGACTCAGATCGTGTCTGTACATGATCTGAGCGGTTGCAACACGTTCGAAGCAGTTTTTCCCACGTTCCGAACGTTCTGCTAAATGGGCAGTTGCAACGCGGGCCTATATAAGGTCTCTTCTCTCCCACAGTGCAAAAAGATAAGAAAAAGACAAGTGTTAGAATTTCTTACGAATTTTCGCAGACTTTGAGAGAGAAGAGAAGCGTTGCACCAGCGTTACTTTGTATAGGAGTCCGCTGCCATCCGAGGAGTCAGAAGAGCGGAGTATTCCAAAGTTCTCCGTCGAACTTGCTGGTTCCTGGAAGCTATTCATGTTGGGCGAATTAAGCTTTGAGCAACGGTGATCATTCATCCCAGTAGGCTGTTCTTCCATCTATCGCATGTCATTGTTTTTGCTGCTAGCAATTCGAATGGATACTTCTTTTTAGAAGTAGTACTCTCGTTTGCTGCTATAACGAAATCTTTCTAGATTTTCGTTATCCAAAATGCTCCAAGGATCTCTGTTAAGCACCTTCTTTGAAGTGTTGCTAGAAACATTATTTTTACAATCGTTTTATTTTTTCAGTTTTCCATCAAAAATTTTGTCCCGGGACTAACAATAAGTGTTTGAATGAATCAATCACTCAATCCATTCATCCATCTAGCATTAGTCTAAGAGAGAGAGAGAGAGAGAGAGATGGACTACCAACAATGCTTCGTCGAGTACTACGGTGTGAAGTGCTGCTACCGAAGGAGAAGAACAGTTGTATCCTGGGAGACTAATCGCTATTAAAATCGTAGGCATCCGTACGGGGCAAATATTCTCTTAAGGACATTGAACCAAGTTCAAGCCTTGGTATCGGTCAGATTATTTATTTACATTATATTTTATTATTTTGTCTCTAAAATACAGAGTTGAAAATTATTTTTACTAACACTTTTATTTTTCTATTGCATTAATATCATCACCAAAAATATATAATTATAGCTTCTAATACCCTTCCCTATTTAATTGTATTTGTGTAAAAAAACTTTCATAACCGCTCGTTAGTGAATTACCAAGTATGGATTGGACTGGTTTAAAATTCGTTACTTACAACCCACCAAAAATCGGACCGCTCATAACCAGTACTCTAAAAATACCTCATAACTGCTGCCCTGTAAACTAGTTTTCGAATTAGAATCCTCCTTTAGTATATATATTATGCTCATGTTGAGATCACACATCTGGCCAATCTATCAAAGCTCAAAATAATTGTAAATGCACTCGATTGAAAGCATTCACTATACAGGATAGGAACCTCATCCATCCTTGTAGGGCTGAACGACATAAATTAAAGACAAAGAGAAGAGTCATGGCCCTTCAGAAAGTACTATCACAACTACTATAGTTATTTCAGGTTTGCCAGCAAGAACCACGAGATCATGATAGTATTGTTTAGAAAATAAAATAAACACATCCGCAAGAAATACAGTAACTTCAATTTATTGAGAATCAAAATCCAGACTAAAGAACACCGAGTAGAGCGAGACCTGCAGTTGGAAGTTTTCTACATTCATATGTTTTAACATCCTTACTGATGGATCTTTTTTTTCTTTCAATTTTTTCTGTCGAATTGACTGAAAAAGACATCTCCGGATATCGGTATCAGTCAATATCGGTAGAGGTTGGTATCGGATTAGGATATGCCAAACCGTATTGGTATCAGTCGTATCGGTCGGTACTGTAAACCATGGTTTTTATACTTAGTGTACTTCCATCTTACTCTCCATTAGGAAAGATATGTTCATTTTCTTGAAATTATTAAGATATATATAATTTTAGGAGGAGACACAGGTTCCACTTGATCCATTCATCTTCATGCCTACAGTTATGTAAAATTTATTTATAGAATATGAACATTTGATCAATTCTCTTCGAATGCATATATCGAGTATGGTTAATCTATGCACGATTATTATGAGCTTAATTAAACCATATAACTTTTAGATATAGATTACTGCATGCTAGTTTTCGAAGAATCCTAGTTATATTTCTCAGAAAAATTAAGAAATAGATCTTTCGTTCTCAACAGTCAACAGATGATCATCTTAGGATGATCCTACTACGAGTTTAGTTACACCATGTAACTTTTAGATGTAGAATAGTTTAAACTAGTTTTCGAAGAATCCTCCTTTAGTATAAATTATGCTCATGTTGAGATCACACATCTGGACAATCTACCAATTCAAAGCAATTTTGTTTTTACTATAAATGCAATCGATTGAAAGCATTCACTATACAGGAATCTCATCCATTCCTGTAGGGAAGCCTTGAACGACATAAACTAAAGACGAGAGAAGAGTTATGGCTATCACAACTACTAAAATTATTTCAGGTTGGCCAGCAAAAACTACGAGATCATGATAGTATTGTTTAGAAATAAAAAAAAAAAACGTCACATCCGCAAGAAGACACAATAATTTCAATATATTGAGAATCAAAATCCAGACAAAAAAGAACACCGAGTAGAGCACAAGTTGGGCTTATTTTTATTATCCGCAACATTGATCTGATCGATATTAATAACTCCTGACCACTCGGGCCGCATGTATCTCTCTCAACCACTAGGCTAGAGGTCATCTGCAAATATTAATATGCATGTTTGTTGCAGCATTAATATATATTGAGATTAATTTAGACAAATTTGGTAACGTGATGTTGGGAAGATTTTGTTGTTGGAGATAGAACAGCATAGTTGTGATTATCGTATCACAAATTTGAATATATGCATGCTTCTTGCAGCATTAATATATGAATCAAGCTTTTGGTTGTACCAAATAACATGCACAAGTTGGACTTATTTTTGTTGAGATTAATTTGGACAATTTTGGTAGCTTGATGTTTGGAAGATTTTGTCGTTATATATATATACATATATATATATTTTTTTCTTTCTTCTTAAGGAAAAGAAAATTTTATTGAAGCAAACAGCTCACTAGGAGCAGAACACAGGGCCCACATGCCGGACGAGCCCCAGAGGGGCTCCAAAAAACAAGTTCAAAATTCAAAAATCAAAAAGCAAAAGGGGAGAGGACCCCACACGGCACGCAGCCCAAGGGGGTCTCGGGACTGACAAGCGCGGGACCCGGGGGGCGCAACCCGAGGGGATCTCGGGGCTCCCAAACGCGGGCCAGAGGGGCGGGGGGGGGGGGGGGGGGGGAGCGACACCACGACGAGGGGGGGGGGGAGCCGGAGGGGGAGAGGTTCGACCCCGGGTCGGGGCTCGACCCCGAGGTGGGGAGCAGAGGCGTCACCACGGCGCTGGGATAAGTGGGGAGCCGCGGCGGAGGGAAGGGGGGCGGGAAGGGGGGGCTCGACCCTGGGAGGAGAGGGGAGGAGGAGGGGGGAGGGAGGGGGCTCAACCAGGGAGGGAGCCACGGCGGAGGCTCGACCTGGGAGGGAGGCACGGTGGAGGGGGAGCTGCCAGGAAGAGGCGAGGAGGGAGGGGGATGGGGCCACAAACCCGTGGGAGCCGGAGGGGGAGGGGCTCGACCCCGGGAAGGAGAGGGGGAGGATCCACGATGGAAGTGGAGCCGCCAAGGGGGGGCGCCACCACGAGGGAGCCGAAGGGAGGGGGCTCGACCTAGGAGAAAGCCGGAGGGGGAGATGCTCGACCCTGGGGAGGGGCTCTGTCACACCCCGATTCGTAGAGTCATTTATTCATATATTTTATCTCTTGGAATCGATCGTCCTCGCTTGGACGTGATGCCGTACAAGTCTGGTATTGCACTTGTACAAGGCAAAGATGGTACATAATCGATTATCTTCAAATAGGGGCACATCGCAACGGCAGAAGCAGACAAATTGAAGTTAATAAGGACAATATCTCTCATTGAATAGAAATATATCACTTCTTTTCTAGCAGCGGAGACAAAAGAATAACTTGAAGTCACACAGAGATATATAGAACTATATTCTCTTTATTGATAATTGAAGAAGAGTACAAGACTAGTATTGAAGTACAATGTTTACAGCACATCTCACTTTACATTGAAAGCTAGCTGAACAATGTTATACAGCTTACATTTGATATTTGGATACATTGGATTACAACTCGATATACCGACTTGGCTTACAATCTCACTGGTACAACTGATTACAATGTTCCATACATTATGCCCTTTATAAATAGAAGACATCATCTTCTGCAAGAAGAGCTTCTGTATGCTCCAATAAATCTTCGATGCCGCGGGACCAATCATACAAATCTCTGTGTGTAGAACATTCCAAGCACGAGCACCTGCCCACATAAAATGTGGGTCAGCACATCATCTATGTACTAACGCGCAGAATCTACCCTACTCGTCTAAACCAACACTAACTGGTCGATTTTAGCAAGAATTTAATAGAATAAACTTTCTACTTGGGCCTAGCATCAGTTTACAGTTCATGGGCAATAATCATAGTGAAGCATGTAAACATGTTCTTAGTAGCGTTCATGTGAAGGCATCAGTAAAGCATACTAGTGTTATCATGAAAAGGCATCATGGGTTCTAACATCTTGAACATGTTATGACAATTCTCATAGAAGGTATCACTTAGCATGATAGTTATGTTTAAGCAGTTTACATAGCAAGGCCACATGTTGACGTATTGAATTTAGCATGTTAAAGAGGTTCTTATTTAAAGGCAACATCATATCATTGACTTGTTTAGCATGATTAAGCAGACCATTCAACCAACATATACTGCATGCATCATATTTAAGTGATTTCTTACCGATAGCCAACTCCCTCGTACCTGCATAAAATACAGGATAATATGATATACTTACTCTGTCTGCACAAAACATTCATTAGCATGCATCTTGACTACATGACCACTGGTGGTTGTGCACCATGTCGACGTGCCATATAGGACTTCATAGGGTATGGGATTGCCCTTTCACCATGTTGTGAGCCCGAATGAAGGCCCCAATACCGTGCTACCAAAGCACCAATTCCTCCTAGGTCGATTGGATCCCACTGCCGCAGGTACCGCTCAAGGAAACCCTTGTATACAAGTACGTGTATGGTCATGCGAATGCGTGTCCGACTCGATCGTATTCGAAGTCGCATGATAAAATAATAAGATAAGTAAAGGCAATAGTTCATTATCTCATCTTTGCAATATTACCACCTGTTCACTTGGTGATCTCAATGATCCCAAGCCTCATCATTCTCATTGCATCAATCATTGCAATATTTCTCATATCATTCCTTTCTAAGAGGAACAAATTGTTAGGGTTATATACTAAAAGCATCACTTTTGTAGTGACCTTATTTCCTTAAATTTTGAATGAGAATCATATGGGCAAATGTTTGCATATTGTATTTGCTGCAAGTGTTAATGCAAATGTCTGATATTCTATATTGTAGATAATATGGTGTGTGGTGTCACACAGAAGATCATATTATCAGTTTCCTATGGAGTATATAAATAGTTCACAACCTAGATGGACTTGGACAATCTATTGGAAAGGTTGTAGTATAATCTGGTATTAGTCTATCTTGACTATAGGTTTATACTAGTATACTTTGTGTGTATTGAACAGGACCACTTGAGGTTGTTCTCTTTGTACTGACTACATAAGAGTACAAACACCTCTGTTATTATGGATGCTTGTGCTCTTAATCCGGATATAATAACGGACATGTATATGCAGTATGCATTACTTTGACTCATAAAAGAGTTAGATTCATTATGGATCAACAACCTCTATGAATTGGGTAATAACATTGTATGTATGATGGGCTGTTGATTATAAATGGAATCCATGTCCCGATACATCTGGTTGATGATGTCCTCTTAAGGAGCTCATAAGGATTGTCATGTAAATCCTGCAGGTGGAATATATCCGACATGACAAATAAAGATGAGCGGTACTACTTAAGGATAAAAGATGTCGAATCAATATAGTTGTCAGTAACTTGATTTGATCGACGGACATACGGTATCTTAACATGGGGAGCCAAACGAGCATATAATAAAAGGAGCCGACAAAAATAATCTAGAATTAGGGAGGTAGTGCAACAATAGCTCATTAGTGGACCGAGCTATTGTTAATGGGCCTGGATTATGTGTTCGGGCTGAACACGGGATATCCAGATCTGTTAGGAGGCCTAACCCTAATTTCTTCTCATGGTCCCTGCCGTAGCCTATATATCCTCTATTCTCTGGCCGCCAGATTACTGATCAGAAATCTAAATTTTTTTCTAAATTCGTGATTCACGTAAGGAGAGAAAGAGAGGGCTGCCAAGGGGAAGAAAAGGTTGGGAGATCGTCGTCCATACGACGTCCAACTCGAGGAAGGAATACGTACAGAAGATCTTGGGGTCGTCCGCTCGAGATTGCCAGGAATTACTTGTCTTCTTTCCGCCGCAGGTATAATTCGTGAACCCTAGTTTCCATCTATGAAGGGTTAGAACACGTATTAGATCTGTTTAACTTTCTATCGATCAATACGCACACCAAAGGAAGGGTCCTAGGAATCTCCAGTTCCATCAATTGGTATCAGAGCCACTTTGGATCTACGTATTGATTGATATGTCCATGTTGTCCATTAAAACCTGCGCTATGTAATAGTCGATAGATGTAGATCTGTTCTAACTCGGTTTTGCAGGCATCTTAGATCCAACTATTATGGTCCAATGCATATTTTTTTGATTGTGTTGTTTAAACCACGAACATGTCGTGGATGTTGTTGTTGCTGTGGATGTAATTAAAATCACGAGAGTTGATCGTGCTTATTATTTTAATTTTTCAATCTAGATTATGTGTGAACTCCTTCGGGAGGCATAGGATTGATATAATTTTAATTATTTTTGATCAATCGTGATGGCGTTGGTGGCTATTTCTGACGCCGGATGAGATGTTGGTTTTAAGCAGTCCAGGTCGAACCCCGTATAGATCTGTACAGTGCCAGATTTTGGATTTAGATAGTTGAGGACGGAACAGCAAAGATGACCACAATAGTTGGATATTTTCTCTTATTTTTGTCATTTTGTTTTTTCGGATTATGCATGTTTATTATTGTGTGGTTGTTTTTTTGAAAAACCAAGCCTACATTGATAATGGACAACATGGACATAATATCAACTAGTAGAAAAACTCTCATTGTTAAATAACTAAGTGGGAGAGGATTTTTATTTAGTATAAATCCTATGGTCTCCATTACTGGTTTGTAGGTGATGTAATTATACTTGCGTGTTGGCTTTAGTGCTTTCCTCCATATCGGATGAGTATAATTATGGATCACCAGTGCAAACTTCCTTAGGGATAATTGTAGAAAGTTACCTAGTATGTGTTCACTTCTCCATCTGAAGGAACTCACTACAAGGTAATGGACTTAGTATTAAGAAATGGTATACACTTAGATACAAATAATGGTATCCTCCCCATCGGAGTCACTGCTATTATTTGTATGACCAGAGCAAGATCAACATATTAATTTTATTTGTCATAAAGTTATATTGACATGATAGTAAAATTAATAAGAAAAATCTACTTGAACAAAGTTGAATTTGTATACGTCCACACTATCGTGGCATGCTAAATTCATGGTGTTCAAGGTGTTGGTGAATTTCTTATTATTGTTTTGAGGAAATCAATATTTAGTTAATTAAAAAAAGTTTTTTTTGCCCTTCATAATTTTATTTATGTGATTCTCAGGATTTCAAAAATGGGTTCTTTCAGTCCACTTATGCTGATTCTTAAAGAAAACAAACTTACTGGACCTAATTATATTGACTGAAAACGTAATTTGGACATTGTATTGACTGCTGAGGAGTACAAATATATACTTGTTGAGGAATGCCCACCTAAGCCTGATGCTAACTCTGATGAAGAGGTCAAAGAGGCTTATAAGACGTGGAAAAAGGCAGATGAGATGGCGCGGTGTTACATTCTGGTATCTATGTCAAATGTACTGCAACATCAGCATCAGGCCATGGTCACAGCTTATGACATGATGTATAACCTCAAGGAACTCTTCGGACATCAGTATAGAGCAGCTAGGAAGTTTGCTATGAAATGTTTGATGAATACAAAAATGGCTGAGGGTACACCAGTAAGGGATCATGTTCTCAAGATGATGGGTTATCTGAATGAGATGGAGATCCTTGGAGCTGAAATCAATGGGGAAAACCAGGTCGATATCATTCTCGGGACTCTGGGTCTAATAGTTTTGACAATTTCTGCCTTAATTACAACATGAACAAAAGGTTGTATAGTTTGGCAGAACTTGCAAAAGAGCTACAGGATACTGAATCTCTCTTTAGGCAGAGTGGTCATGTTTTTGTTTCTGAAAAGACTTCTACTTCTAAGCCAAAAGGCGATAAGAAGAAGAATAACATTCAGAAACAGGCAAACTCAGCAAAGAAGGGCATGGGACCTCAAGGTGCGGTAAAAAAGCCGAAAGGCAAATGTTTCAAGTGCAAAGGGTCAGGACATTGGAAGACTGATTGTCCACTTCTCAAACAAGAGAACAAAGAAGGTATATCTCATTTACTAGTAGTTGAAACATGTTTAGCGGTATTATCTACCGGCACCTGGTGTGTAGATACAGGAGCCACTAATCATGTCTGCAATACATTGCAGGGGTTCCAGGAAACCAGACGACTAAGTGATGGAGAGATATGCTTGTTCATGGGTGATGCTACAAAAGTATCGGTCATTGCATTAGGAGATGTTACTTTATCTTTTGGTAGAAATAAGTCTTTGACATTGAGAGATTGTCTTTATGCACCTTTACTTAGAAGAAATTTAGTTTCTGTTTCTATGTTAGTTAAGGATGGATATTCAGTTTATTTTAATAAAAATATTGTTATTAGAAAGAATAAACATTTTATCTGTTCTGGTACATTGGTTGATAATTTGTATGTTATTAATCCTATTTTGCCCACAACGCAACTTATGGAAATGAATAATATGTCATCTAACTTAAATAAGAGAAAAGAACCTTCTTGTATGAACCAAACATAACTTTGGCACTTACGATTGGGGCATATTAACCTAAGAAGGATTCAAAGACTGGTTGAATATGGACCTTTGAGTTCATTGGAAGTGGAGGCACTACCAGTCTGTGAATCCTGCTTGGAAGGTAAAATGACCAAAAGGCCTTTTACGACAAAGGGGTATAGGGCCAAAGATGTGTTGGAATTGGTTCATTCTGATTTGTGTGGACCCATGACTATCCAAGCTAGAGGTGGCTTTGAATATTTTGTTACATTTATTGACGATTATTCAAGGTATGGATACATTTATTTGATGCGCCGTAAGTCTAAGTGCTTTGAGAAATTCAAAGAGTACAAGGCTGAAACGGAAAAACATCATAGAAAATGTATCAAGTCATTACAATCAGATCGTGGTGGCGAGTACCTCTTTAGAGAGTTTAGGGATTATTTATCAGAGGCTGGGATTGTATCCCAATTGACTGCACCTGGAACGCCGCAACAGAATGGTGTAGCCGAAAGAAGGAATAGAACTCTTATAGAGATGGTTAGATCAATGATGAGTTATTCGGATTTGCCAGATTCGTTTTGGGGATATGCCTTAGAGACTGCAGCTTATATTTTGAACTTGGTTCCTTCTAAGTCAGTACCTCTTACTCCGACAGAGCTGTGGATTGGGCGTAAGCCTAGTCTGAAACTTGTTCGCATTTGGGGTAGTCCAATACATGTGCTGAATGGGAAAGCAGATAAGTTGGAATCTCGTACAGAAGTACGCTTGTTTGTAGGCTATCCAAGAGGAACGAAAGGAGGTTTATTTTATAATCCTAAGGATCAGAAGGTCATTGTTAGCACCAATGCTCGATTCTTAGAGGAAGACTATGTGATGAACCATAAGCCCATAAGTAGAGTTGTTCTAGAAGAACTGAGACTTGAGACACCAAGTAATTCAGTACCAACAGTACAAGAGGATGAACCACAAATAACTGCACAATGTGTCACAAATGTTACACCACAACCGATAGTGCCTCGTCGTAGTGGAAGGGTAGTGATACAACCTGATAGATATATGTTGTTGGGAGAGTCGTCAGACTTCGTCCCTGATGAACAAGATTATGATCCCTGTACCTACAATGAAGCACTCCAAAATAAAGATGTAGAGTCTTGGCAAAAAGTAATGATATCTGAAATAGAATCTATGTATTCTAATCAGGTCTGGGAGCTTGTAGAACCACCCGTTGGTGTAAAAGCCATTGGATGCAAGTGGGTCTATAAGAGAAAAAGGGGATCAGACAGTAAGGTTGAAACCTTTAAAGCTCGGCTTGTAGCAAAATATTTTACTCAAAGAGAGGGTATCGATTATGAGGAAACCTTTTCTCCTGTAGCCATGCTTAAGTCTATTTGGATTCTTTTATCTATTGCAGCTCATCTCGATTATGAGATTTGGCAAATGGATGTCAAGACAGCTTTCCTTAAAGGAAGTCTTGAGGAAGACATCTATATGAAGCAACCAGACGGGTTTATTGAAAAGGGCCAGGAACATCTTGTTTGTAAGCTCAAGAAGTCCATTTATGGACTTAAGCAAGCTTCCAGATCTTGGAACATATGTTTTGACCAGGTGATAAAATCCTATGGATTTGATCAATGTCAGGATGAATCATGTGTATACAGAAAGTGTGACGGAAACGTGGTGGTGTTCCTAGTACTTTATGTGGATGACATCTTGCTCATTGGAAACAATGTGAAGGTATTATCTGATGTAAGGATAGGGTTATCCAAACAGTTTGACATGAAGGACTTGGGAGAAGTATGTCACATCCTTGGGATCAAAGTTTTACGAGATCGCAGGAAAAGGATGTTGGACTTATCCCAAGCTTCCTATATCGATACTGTACTAACTCGTTTTAGTATACAAAATTCTAAGAAAGGTTTCTTACCTTTTAGACATGGAATTGCTCTATCAAAGGAGCAGTATCTGAGGACACCTAAAGAGATAGAGAACATAAAGGCAGTTCCTTATGCTTCAGCAGTAGGAAGCTTAATGTATGCAATGCTATGTACGAGACCAGACATCTGCTTTGCCGTAGGCATGGTCAGCAGATATCAATCTAACCCAGGACAAGAGCACTGGACTGCCGTAAAGCATATTTTGAAGTACCTGAAAAGGACTGAAGAGTATATGCTAGTTTACCAGGCAGATAGTTTAGTTCCCTTGGGGTATACAGACTCAGATTTTCAGTCAGATAGGGATTCCAGAAAATCTACCTCAGGTTATGTGTTTACTTTGGGAGGTGGAGCCATTGTGTGGAGGAGTATCAAGCAAAAATATATTGCTGATTCTACCATGGAAGCCGAGTATGTGGCAGCCTCTAAGGCAGCCAAAGAAGCAGTTTGGCCCAGAAACTTTCTATTCGACTTAGATGTGGTACCTAGTTTGCCTAAGTCTATTACACTTTATTGTGATAATAGTGGTGCAGTTGCAAACTCGAAGGAACTACGAGCCCATAAGACATGCAAACACATTAAGTACAAGTACCACCTCATACGAGATTTCGTAAAGAAAAAAAAAGTTGCTGTGATCAAGATAGCATCAGCCGACAACCTAGCTGATCCCTTTACAAAGAGCTTACCAGCTAAGGCTTTTGACAGTCATGTTGAGGGAATGGGAGTCAAATGTGTAGCAGCATGGCTTTAAGTATAAGTAGGAGATTTGTAACAGTATACTAAAAAGCAATGCTTTGAGTATAAGTGGGAGATTGTTAGAGTTATATACTAAAAGCATCACTTTTGTAGTAACCTTATTTCCTTAAATTTTGAATGGGAATCATATGGGCAAATGTTTTTATATTATATTTGTTGCAAGTGTTAATGCATATGTCTGATATTCTATATTGTAGATAATATGGTGTGTGGTGTCACACAGAAGATCATATTATCAGTTTTCTATGGAGTATATAAATAGTTCACAACCTAGATAGACTTGGACAATCTATTGGAAAGGTTGTAGTGTAATCTGGTATTAGTCTATCTTGACTATAGGTTTACACTAGTACACCTTATGTGTATTGAACAGGACCACTTGAGGTTGTTCTCTTTGTACTGACTATATAAGAGAACAAACACCTCTGTTATTATGGATGCTTTTGCTCTTAATCCGGATATAATAACGGACATGTATATGCAGTGTGCATTACTTTGACTCATAAAAGAGTGAGATTCATTATGGATCAACAACCTCTATGAATTGGGTAATAACATTGTATGTATGATGGGCTGTTGATTATAAATGGAATCTATGTCCCGATACATTGGTTGATGATGTCCTTTTAAGGAGCTCATAAGGATTGTCATGTAAACCTTGCAGGTGGAATATATCCGACATGACAAATAAAGTTGAGCGGTACTACTTAAGGATAAAAGATGTCGAATCAATATAGTTGTCACTAACTTGATTTGATCGACGGACATACGATATCTTAACATGGGGAGCCAAACGAGCATATAATAAAAGGAGCCCACAAACATAATTTGGAATTAGGGAGGTAGTGCAACAATAGCTCATTAGTGGACCGAGTTATTGTTAATGAGCCTGGATTTTGTGTTCGGGCTGAACACGGGATATCCAGATCCGTTAGGAGGCCTAACCCTAATTCCTCCTCATGGACCCTGCCGTAGCCTATATATCCTCTATTCTCTGGCCGCCAGATTACTGATCAGAAATCTAAAATTTTTTCTAAATTCGTGATTCACGTAAGGAGAGAAAGAGAGGGCTGCCAAGGAGAAGAAAAGGTTGGGAGATCGTCGTCCACACGACGTCCAACTCGAGGAAGGAATACATACAGAAGATCTTGGGGTCGTCCGCTCGAGATTGCCAGGAATTACTTGTCTCCTTTCCGCCGCAGGTATAATTCGTGAACCCTAGTTTCCGTCTATGAAGGGTTAGAACACGTATTAGATCTGTTTAACTTTCTATCGATCAATACGCACACCAAAGGAAGGGTCCTAGGAATCCCCAGTTCTATCACAAATAATATTTCATTCATCTCGATAGGACCTGCAACATTTCATTCATTTCATAGGGACAATATTTTCTCTTTCATTGCATATAAGAAAACATGCAACATCAATAGTTATGTAGAATATACATGATTGGGGTGCTTCTTTCAATTCTTTGTGTTAATAGCGTAGCCAGTTCATTACTCATGTATCATTATCGTATCATCTCATTACTCAAGTATTCATTGCTTAAGCAGTATTAACCGAAGGGACGTTATCAATTTATTTCAAGCATCAAGTCGCATTAGCAGTTCAAGTGTGATTCATTCGGCAGTTCAATAATTCTGAGCATAAGCATCTCTATTACTCAGCAACTAAAACATGGGACATTTAGGGCCAATTCAAAGCATCATATTATTCCATTTATTAAGCATGCAGGAATAAGGAGGAAGGAAGACAGTTCCACTTGCCTGCATAAAAGGGTCTTCTTATTCTGGTTGCACACATTCTCCTAAGCGTAGCTGCACCAGCGAGCCACGTTCCAACACTTAATCCGTCTAACCAGCTCAGAGAGACTGCATCAGTCTCAACTCTCTTGATTCCCAACATAAGTCACGGTCTAACATTCTGATCCCATCCAACAAGCCAACCAAATGCCTCGTACGGAGCGGGGCATTACATAATATACCACTAAGAAAAAGTTTCGTCCTCGAAACTTAAGGAAACAACTTATCTACTAGATCACTTAGTCATAACAAGTTACTCATTCAGCTTCAATTTAATATTCATTTCAGCACACTCGGTCATTCAAAATAGCTATCCAACTTTACCATTTTAATCCATCAACGATTCAATCCATCTTTCTCTTTTCCAAATACTTGCAACTTTTCATTGATTCACCAATATTTTTCTTGTATTTCTATCTTGGTCGCAACGTATCACTTCATTTGGATCCATACACATATTTTAGGCGTTCCCAAAATATATGCATTTCAGCCAAAGTCCGTACTAGTGCGATAAATTCTTCCCATAATATTATCTCAGTCACAACCTATCTCTTCGGCTGGATCCATACACATATTTTAGGCGTCCCCAAAACATATGTACTTCAGCCAACTTCCATGTTAGTGCGATTCGATCAGCCACGATATAACTCTCTTTTCCAAATCCGACTTAGCATCCTTTCATTTGACTTATCACTTTATTCACTTGCCAAAATCTTTATCATCTAAGCCACAATACTTAACATCAGGGACAACTCGAGTAAGCTCTCTATCCAAGCATAATATTTCTAACATTCGGTCAAGAGTCTAACTTAGAGCCAATCATATCAAGAGTTCGCAACATGCAATCATATTCCTTCCCAATCTAACATTATTTTCACCGAAGCAATTCATCTTTTAAGAAAGATACTATTGATACCGATCCAACATTTTCGTCATGAGCAGTCAATCCCATCTCATATAATAATTCACTATTCGATACATACAACTCAAGTCTCATCCCACGATTTCTATTTCCCGCTATAGGCCGACACATAATCCTCAAGGGTCAAACATCTCTAAGGTTCATATTTGAGCATATACTTACAACTTATCATTCTTAGATCATACTCATCACCATCTCTCGTTCAATGCCACAAGGTCATTCTATGGGTCGCCAACAGGCATCTATTATTCAGTCCAGTCTCAATGGTTAGCTATACCGACAGTTATACCTAATCATTCAGGTGACTTCCCTAGAGTGGACGGCTACTAGGATTATACTAGTTTCTTTTTCTTAATGCCAACAAGTAACCAACGGTTCTAAGGATCTCTACCCAATCCTATGGGTATTAACTTAGTCTGAATAACTAATCGCCATTGTCGGCTATGCCAACAATTGGTAAGTCATCAACTGGTCGCTAGGGTCAAGTCTATCTATCCAGGGTCTTCCTCAAGGAAAATAATTCCCACATAGGCTCATTCTAGACTTACCCAACGATCGATTAGGATCGATCTATCAACATTACGGTCAATTTCCAACCCGACATATGATTCACATCATTATAATAATCCATCAAGTAAATTCCTAATGATTCAGTTTCTATTTTAAATCCTTTGTACTCACACGAATCCATAAGCCAAGGCTAATTATTCAAGGGTCATCAGTTCCGATAGTCTTAACATAACTATGGAATCATACTATTCGGTCTGTATGACAAAGTTACACCACTAAGTCATAAGCCAGCAAACTATATCCCAATCCAACAGTCACATATACCGACATGATCCATCACGTTTGTAATTTCTTAATCCCATTCGTTTCTCAATCATCAATCTATCTTACGACATTCTTAAATCTCATGCAGCAATGGTCAAGTAGTTCATCCTATTCAATTCGACAATTCATGCATCAATTAACCATTCTCTATTCAACCCAAATATTTTGATTCACTGCTTGTTACTTTTCTAGTACAACTCAATTCCTCAGCATACATGCTCATGTGCAACGACTATCCTTTGGTGATCAAGATGGACTAACATCTCTTGCACCTTTAGGGTCAAGGCACAGATCTCTAATATCCCGTCGTTCTCCGACAATATTTTTAAAACTTTCAGCTTAGCAACCAACTTTGTCTTAGCCACATATGATTTGCATCCAACCATTCGAAATCAATATTCAGATATTCTAAGCCACAACATTCTCTAGCCATAACCATTTACCCATAGCATACTAACTGTCTTACTAGTCGGAATTATCACTCGACTAAACAATTTCTAACCAAGCCACCAGTTACAGTTTTCGACAATCTCGCTACTCAATATAACATCACCGTCAAGGGACACTCGAGTCTTCTAGCCACAATACATGACTCCCCGCTAAGTCTCGGCACTACCCAGTACCCACAGATAGTCTATTGGCTATCCTATGGAAAGGGTCAAGATACATCTAGTTCTGAGTTGGTAGAGGCAATATACCACTCAGAAACGAAGTCATCCTTAAACAATACCAACTCAATTCTATTACGGACATTCATGATCTATAATGATCATAACAGTTAGCCAACATCTCAGTGTCTCAATAGCACTAGCGAGCACATGTGAGTCAACTCACTAGTTCTGCTAAACTCATCCATCAATTATTCATTCCCAAGTCATTCCCAACATCACATGCAATTATTGTTTGCAAAAACAAAAGTGTTCTTTATTTCACAAACTTTGTAAGAAGATAACAATTGAATTCTGGGAAAGTACAACTATAAGAATCCGATCTGAATACGATCGCTTTATCCCTTGGACGATATAAACTTTGAAGACGGTAGCCTCTGAAGAATACAGCAGTACTTTGGCAAGAACTCCTGATCTCTGATGATGATCTTGAGTGATCTTCTCTTGATTCTGATTATCTTTGATCTGATCTCTGATCCCCCTTATGAAGGACTTGAAACTATATTAATAGAGTTCTGAAAATAACTAATTAGTAGTTATTTCTGGATTACGCAGGATGGATTGTGCAGGTATTGGACTGCACAAGCAACGAACTGTGCCGACAGTTACTTGATCGTGGGCCAACTGTATGAGACGCGTGGCATTGTTTGATTGAAATGTACATGATCGTGTACAGACGGTTGCCACATGGTGAACAATTGATGGAATGTATGACACGTACAGAATGTCAGTTATCTTGATGGATTGCGTACTGCGCTAGTATCAGATTGTGCTCTCAATGGGTTACGCTAAGACTCGGATTGCGCTGAGGTTGAGCTGTCAGACTGCGCTGGCTTTTGGCAGCTGGACCGCGCTAGACAGCTATCATGGCGGCATGGCACAAGAAACGAACAGTTTCCTCATTCTTCGGGCTGTCAGTTGTCAGAAGATCTGATTTTGTGTCAGGTAATGATGATGTTGCCATGTCAGCTAGCGCATTTGAATGGGTGCGCAGTTCAGCTTGCGCAGTTGAGTTGTTGCGCAATCTGTTTCTTGTGTAGTTCATTTGAAGGATGCACAATTTAATTTTTATTGCTTCTTTGATGGGTGCAACTTGATTTTTAGGACCTACAAGACCCCCTTCAAAGTTTTCGAAATTTGAAAATATTCAAAGTTTTAAAATAATTTGAATTTCGAATTTAAAATCAAGTTGCGCAAGTGATGCTTTGACTGCGCGTTTGGAGAAATCAGCTCCTAATTTCCCGGCGCAATCTGAGGCGACTGTTACTTTTGAAAAACTATAAATAGTTTCCATTCTTCTTTCTTTCATTCTTTACTTGTTTTCGACTGTTCAAGAGAGAAAAGCTTATGTGCCAACTCCGACTACTTCTCATTCTCTTCGCTGTCGACGTCAATGGCCCCCAAACGTTCAGCCACCGAGAAGGGCAAAGTCCCCGCTGAGTCTTCGACTTGGGTTTTGCTCCGAATTTTTCGTCATGAAGTTGGCCATCCGGCACTGCAAGGTAGATGATGAAGTCGATCAAAACCCTTTTTAGGGTTCTTGATCCTTCCTACCTCTCTCTTTTTAGAGATTTAATGGTATTGCGCCGCCTTGTTT
Organism: Iris pallida; assembly: GCA_029216955.1. Classification (NCBI taxonomy): domain Eukaryota; kingdom Viridiplantae; phylum Streptophyta; class Magnoliopsida; order Asparagales; family Iridaceae; genus Iris; species Iris pallida. Next base: position 16,185,888 of record JANAVB010030816.1, on the reverse strand, counting down.
AGGGTTTTGGTTGCACACACACAATAGTTTTTATTTTTATGAAACCTATATTCTTGCGTAATCGGTTGGAAAGCGCTGGCTGATGTTCGTCGCAATCTATCGATTTGCGCAAGTCTGTTGAGTCAGCGCAAACTGATGCTTTACGCAAATAGGTTAGCGCAACCTGATGTCTTGCGCAAGTGGATGTGTTGGCACAACTGGATATTTTGCACATATAGGCTGCATTAGCGCATTCTGATGCTTTGCACATAGCGCAATCTGACACTTGCGCAATTTGCTGATCTTTTGGACAGACTCTTTGATTTTGTATGTACTGAATTTTGTCTCTTTGTTTAATGCAGTTAACCTCAGGGAAGACCCCAATTATGAGGTCTTTGCAGGGACTTTAGCTGAACCTGAGTTTAAACAGGGTCTTTTCCATGTGACATTTCCTCAGTATGCCCTGCCATCGTCTCGACAAGCCATCCTAACAGCACAAGACAATGAAACATTGTTGAGTCAGATGAATGGGCAGCCTCTGCAAACTGCTGACGCCGTTATACATAAAAAGCCTTTGTTTTTGTTCGGTGAGGCTCTTGACAAGAGTTCTCAGCCCAGACCTCGAGTTGAACAGAGACTTTTCAGAGAGGCGAGAAAAGGATACATTTACCAGAGATTTCCAGATGCCTTCCCCTATCTCGCTATGCTTTTGCGAGCTATTCTAGGAGAATGGAATATAACTCCTCTTCAACAAGCCCGAACAGGGAACATTTGTGTGAAAAAGGGGCCAAACAACAAGAATATTTTTTACAGTTCCTCTGAGCGTCACAGCTCCCTACTCAGAGGATTGAAACCCGGCTGCATTCTACCGAAAAACTCCTCTCTGCTGCTTCCAGTCAGAATGCCGATATTCGCAAATGAATTTGCGAAGGTTGAAGGAAGATATCCAGACCAAGATATCCGATTGACAGGTCTGGTGAATCCAGATAACAGGAGATGGAATTGTATAGCCAATTGGATATTGGCTCAATTCGAAGAGAAGCTCAAGGAGATTGAGCTATACCAAGCGGTATACTCTACCGTTTACGGCTTCCACCCCAATCCTCACCTATTTCTTGTATTGGCGGAGAGGTACAACTTCAGAACAGGGACTTTTATGACGCCCTGCGGAGAGATCGGATTGGCTCTTCACGAGATGAAGTACATCTCGAGCCTGCCAATGGGGAATATCCCTTATGAGGAATTTGTCCCAACCAATGACGAGTTGGACAAACTTCGTCTCGAGAATGGTGACATGGTGGCCGTCTTTGAAGAGCTGTTGTGCCACTACAAGCTTTATTCCTTGTACTATAAGAGTGGTTCATCAGGCACCTGCTACTCGACGAAATGGTTGCCATATCTATTTCTCAACCATATTATGGAGAAGAAGACCAAGGAGCACGATAATTGCAAACCCAACTTCTTCAAACCACTTAGCAACAGCGAAGTGATAGGGTTGATGGAGGAGAACAAGGAGATGGATATCAAGATCGATGATGATCTTCAATATCCTCCTTTCAAGACAGGAGATATTATTAAAAGTTTCATAAGGATGGGCTATAGGCCCATGTCAAAGGAATCCCAGCTGGCAGGTTTCCTCACCTACTGGCTTCGACAATTCGTCGTCCCTGGAGCCAGCACCGTCGATCGCTTTCATCGAGGCGTACTATTTGTTGTCGTCTACTTAGTCTTTGGCTATCAGATGGATCTATTGTCAGCGATGACTTGCAGAGTGAACGTTGGCCTCCATCTTTTTGTCGATCAAATGCTTAAAAGGAAAGGCGAAAAAGGAAGCTTTCCTCGGCTAGAGCTACCATATACATATTTGTTCGGATGGCTGCTTCTGCACTATCCTACCTTGATGAACCCCGATATAGGAGCGATAAGCGGCAGCTTCTTGAGAAGATTCTCTAAGAGTAAGTGGATATACACCAGTTTAAAGGATTGCAGACGCGCTCTGAATCTCGAAAAGGGATGGAACTTCTATTGTGTTCCTCCTCGAGCTGGCTACGAGCACATATCTACAAATATGGTCGACTCTGGGAGGCAGCCTTTGGGTCATGCAGTTTCTGATTGGCTGAAGACAATCCGGCCGTCACACCTAGTCTACAGATTTGAAGACGAATGTTATTTGGAGCCCTATTTTTCCAGCCGTTTTGCGCTCCAATTCGGCTATGACCAGTTTCATGTAGGCAACGCCATCACGTGCGTACAAGAAAAAGGTTATCTGATCGATGGAGCCCGGGCTTGGGCCTACTATAAAGCTCGAGATACAAGAACAACATTCTCGATGCCGACAAAGTGCGATCATGGTCCTCGGATGCTGTATACATATTCACTCGTCTATACATCGGCAAATACCTTTGTCGAGAACTTCAGTCTCGCAGACAGCTTTACAATAGCGGCCCGATTAAAGAAGGGAGCATCTGTTGTATCGGCTCCTGGTAATGATGAAGAGCGTGAGCCGGCCGATGCACCGTTGGAAGCTTCGAGGGAAGCCAACTTCCCTGAAGAAGTCAACAGCCACTGCGTGTCTCATTGAAGGTTGTCAGATCTCCAGCCAAGGAGAGGAAGAGGAGCATAGAAGAACCTTCTTCTCCAGTTGCTAAGAAAAAGCTTGTCTTGGAATCTTCAGAAAGGGTCACGACCCGATCGCAATCTCGGCAGCATGCTGAGTCGACTCAAAGAGAAGAGGCGACAACTCCGACCTCTATTCAAAGACAAGAAAATATTATAGATGTAGAGAGTCCGGAGAGACCTCCACGCAGAAAGAAGATAGTTGTCAGAAGGAAAGTGGCCAGTCCTCCAAGACCTATCCTATCATCGATCGTGGCTAGTGCTGTCACCGGAATCACAATGTCGTCTCATACAGCTATCCCTGAGCATGAAGCTTTCAGTCCAGAAAGGAGGGATGAGGTTGTAGAGATCAGGAAAGAAGTCGTGGAGAAAGAGGATGAAGTGTTACGATCTCCTACATTTGCAGTAGAAACTACCCAGCTTCCAGCAACACCGAGAACACTTCGTGATGAAGAAGATCGATTAATGATCGATGCTCTGAATGACTGTGACTTCGGCCTCCATGATAATGTAGATCCGATCGCCGCAACTGATAGTGAGGAAGCACCAGAAGAAAGTACAAGTGATGAAGATACATTAACAGAGGCTGTTGATGTTACTCTGAATCCAGAAGAGGATGCTAATATACATGTATCCCCAGAGAAGGATGCGGTCAAGGAAGTAGCACGTGAGGAAGTTACTGTTGCTGATCCCAAAGGTATTGAAAGATATTATCAATCTTCTTTTCATAGATTAAATGGCTGACATTTAAATTTTTATTATGCAGAAATCGAATCTTCTCCAATTCCTCCCATATGCACTGATATAGTGCCAATAAAGGCGATAGCCAGTAGTAGTCAACATTTTTCGGGCGGCTCCGAAGCGGGTAGTAGCCAGGCAGTAATGTCTGAAGCTACTTCTATGAGGTTGCAACCCGTATCAGCAGATGACAAACTTGTCACTGGACCCAATAATGGTTAGATTGCTCTTACTTTTGATCCTTCTCGATAGTTGCTAATGACAGCCAACTGATGGTGTTTATTTGATTTCGCAGAGGAACATCTGGGCGGAGCGACTAGCTCTACCATGGCTCCTTTGTCCAGATAGACCTCCACTCACGTGCAAGAAGTTGAACGTCCATCTGTACAGGCACCTGCTGCTTCGACGTCCATGGGAGTAGCTGCTACTCCTGGTGCCATTGCCACTAACAGATTCATAATTGGTTCCTTCACCAACCTTTTCTTCAATTCATTGGGACCCTTCGTAGAGAGGGTAATGGATAAAAAGATATTTGTTTCATAACTGTTAGGGGTCCAACCTCTTATCTGATCGCTGCCATCCGAAGTCAAGGTGATGAAGCGCAAGCTGCTTACCTTGAACACATACTGGATGAGCTGGAAGAATCAGTTAAGATCTATAAAGATCTCAATCGGGGAGAGGTGGAATCCTTAGTACATGCTGAGTTCGAGAGGATGTCTCAAGAGGCTGCAGTTGCGAAAGATGATTTCCAGGTTCTCTTGGACACTTTCACTACCAAGTCTGTAGAGTATAACTCCCAGGTGGAAATAATAGCATCTGCTGCTGGGGAAAAGGAAAAGAAAGTTGCTGAGCTGAAAGCAGAATCTGCCCGTCTTCAAGAAGAGTTGAGACTTGTTCAGCTTGCTCTAGAAGATGAGGCCACACAATATCAAGCTGCAGTTCAACAACTGGACGCTCTGACCCAGGATAGAAAGGAGTATGTCACAACTCATCAAGCTGAAATCTCTCGCAGAGTAGTAACCTTCCCGACTTTTGATGATAAGTCTCGAATGAAGGAAGCTAGGAGGCGAGTGATGGATTCTCGTGAGGAGCGACTACAGACTTTAAAGCAGCAGATGGCTAGTTTGATGACCCCACCGGCTGAATAAGAAGATTTTTTGTATCTTCTATTTTGTAACATATCTTTTTGTACTGTCTTTTAATTTTGATCAATAAAAAGACATTTTCTTTGTGGCTCTATTATTTATTGCATATCTCATTTGGATACAAATAATAGCAATAGAAAATATATTCAGAGGTCCAGGACATGATATATTTTTTGATTTAGAAAATAATTATATTCATTATATCTGCTCAGAGGTAATGTAGACATGGCAGAATATAACAAATACATGATAAGTTGCTGATATGAATGAACGGATGAATCGTCAAAATTTGTGAATGAAATGAATCGTCAAGATGAACGAATAGACCGTCAAATGAATGGAATAAATAGATGAACCGTCAGATAGATAAAATGAACGGGCGAACCGTCGGATGAATATATTGAACGGACGAACCGTCAGATGAATGTAATGAACGGGCGAACCGTCGAATGGATGAAATGAATGGGCGAACCGTCGGATGAATGTAATGAACGGACGAACCGTCGGATGAATGTAATGAATGGGCAAACAGTCGAATGGATGAAATAAACGGGCGAATCGTCAGATGAATGTAATGAACGGGCGAACCGTCGGATGAATGTAATGAACGGGCGAACCGTCGGATGAATGTGTCGCTTCATTGTCTCACGAATCTCTGTCTATAAATAGAACATAAAATCAGATGGAATGATCACTTTCACTTTTCAACACAAAGATGTCGTCTGGAGATACATCCAAGAAGGCTGAGATCTCCCCGAAGGTTGAAGCGGGCACTGAAGAACATCCAGTCGAGCCGGCCCAGCCAAAGCAGACAGTGGAGGGCGAAGGTTCGTCTGCACCCAAACCGCCAAGGGACATCTTGGAATTCCTTCTTGAACCAGGGTCGACGGAGGAAGAAGGGGCCATGAGGATGGCTGCTTGCAAATTCCTGGTGGGTTCGATCAAGGATGTTCTCAGCTCTTTTGCTGATTATATTTTTGAGAAGGACAACAGTGGTCCTCGTCCTGTCTATAAAAAGGACGATAGTAGTTCTTGTCCTTGATACTATGTAATGTCATTCATGATGAAATAAAATCGAACTTTGTTTTTGAACTTATCTGATCATATTTACATGAAATCCCTGTTACATTCATACATAGTATTTTTTAGAAATTTGCCATTGATGGACATCATTGCAACTCGATCGTCTAGCTCTGAGAGTTGATAGGCTCCGTTTGAAAAGACTTTGCTCACAATATAAGGCCCTTCCCACTTCGCATCGAACTTACCCTTGCTAATGTGAGTCATAGTCATAGGACGTCTGACGGTTAGAACGAGCTCTCCTTTCTGAAAAGCTCTGACTTTAACTTTACGATTGAAGGTCTTTGAGATGCGGGCTTGGTATAACTCAATATGCTGTAGAGCCAATAGTCACTTCTCGTCAAGCACTTCTAATTCTTGAAGTCGAAGAAGATCGTTATTCTCTGTTGTTAGCTCATTAGCGATGGCAATCCTTAAGGACAGAATTTGAAGTTCCAGGGGTAGTACTGCTTCACTGCCATACACCAAAGAGAAGGGTGTACAGCCTGTAGGGTTGTGGACCGTAGTACGATAGGCCCATAGACACTCTCCAAGCTTTTCACTCCAGTTTCGTTTGTTAGTAGATACAAACTTCTTGAGGAGCTTGATGATAGTTTTGTTGAAGGCTTCGGCCAAGCCATTAGCAGCAGGATTGTAAGCTGTCGAAGCGACATTGTTAATCCGGTGATCGTCACAGAACCTTGTAAACTTTTGACTGATGAACTGTGGTCCATTGACATGAATAATCCTTCGAGGTACACCAAATCTATTGATGATATGGTGTTTGACGAAGTTGATGACGCTGCTGGTTTTGACTTCAGCCAGAGGTATAGCTTCAGCCCATTTGGAGAAGTAGTTGGTTATTGCTAGTATGAACCGATGTCCTCTAGAAGAAGAAGGGTTGATAAGACCTATGATATCCATGCCCCAAGCTTCGAAAGGCCAAGAAGCGGCAGTCGGATGAAGGAATTCCGACGGTTGATGAATGAAATCTGCATGAATTTGACAAGCTCAACATTTCCTTGCATATTCAATGACATCGGATACCATAGAGGGCCAGTATTAACCCATGCGTCGGATGCGGTCTTGTAGCTTAGGATCAGGTTGATGTGATCCGCAGACACCGTCATGAGCTTCATGCAATACTTGCTTCGCTTTATCACCAGCAAGACAGCGCAAGAGTAGGCCGTCATAAGTCCGTCGGTAGAGAGTTTTGGTGGTCTGATTATAGTAGAATCGCATAGACCGCCGACGAATACTCGTAGCTTCCTTGGAATCTTCAGGAAGTATGTCATGAACCACAAAATCGATGAAGGGAGCTCTCCAATCTTTACTGATAACATTGGCTTCAGTAAGATTACTGAACTCAATATTACGATTGTTTTCGATGCAGAACAGTTCCCAATTAGAGACAACCACCACTTGCTGTCTTTTGATAGGGATGGCTAAGACTGCTGCAAGATTAGCCAAACCATCTGCTTCAGTATTGTAAGCTCGACGGACATATTCGATGAAGAAGGCTTTGAATGATGTAGCCATGTTGATTGCCGCTTCATAGTAAGGTACTATATCGTGATGGCGAACTTCATAGGTTCCTCTAACCTGGTTAACAATCAGCTTGGAGTCACCATAAACTTCAAGATATTCGACGTCTACTTGTTTAGCTAACTGAAGACCAATGAGTAGAGCATTGTATTCTGCTACGTTATTGGAGCAAGGTTCATCTAGGGAGTAGGCTCTTTGGATAGTTGAGCCGTCTGGAGAAACAAGGACAACTCCAACTCCTGCGACAATGGCACCATTGAGTCCAATCCTGGATACACCGTCAAAGAATAGACGCCAGGTAGGAAATTCTTCGGAGATCATATTTGATTCCAATGTCTCGTCTGGAATTTCATCATAAAGTTTGGATGTTTCTGGAACACGATGAGCTGCTAAGAAATCCGCCAGTGCTTGACCCTTGACAGACTTTTGTGGAACATATACCATGTCATATTGGGCTAGCAGAATGGCCCATATAGCCAATCAAAAATTGAGTGTGCTAGGCTTCTTCATCAGTACCCGAAGAGGATTAACTCGGGATATGACATGAATAGTTTGGCCAATGATGTAATGCCTCGTCTTTTGAACAACAAACATATGAGCTAGGCATTCTTTTTCGACCGAACTATAACGGTGTTCAGCACCAATCATAGTACGACTGAGATAATAGATGGCTTGTTCATGACCTTTTTTGTTCTTTTGGACAAGTAAAGCATCTAATGAATGGTCCATAGCACGAACATACATTAAGAATGGTATGCCTGAGACCGGTGGTACCAAAACAGGTGGGTTCATGAGATATCGCTTTATGTCATCAAATTCTCGTTGACATTCTTCGATCCAAATGAAAGATACACCCTTCTTCATTAGCTGAGTAAATGGTCTGCAGTGTCCAGATAGATTTGAAATGAACCTCCTGATGTACGCAAGTCGACCTTGGAATCCTCGTAGCTCTTTTAGGTTGCGTGGAGGACGCATCTCCTGAATGGCTTTGATCTTCTCGGGATCTACGTGTATACTTTTAGAGGTAATGACGAAGCCGAGAAATTTACCACTAGAGACACCCAAGAATGACTTGGTGGGATTTATTTTGAGTTGATGTTGGCGCATCAAATTGAAGATTGTTCTCAAATCTTGGATGTGATCTTCCTTTAGACGACTTTTGACAGCAATATCGTCGACATATCATTCGACAGTTTTACGAAGATGACCTCAAAAGATGGTACTCATAGCTCGTTGGTAAGTTGCGCCAGCGTTCTTGAGACAAAATGGCATCATGGTATAGCAGTAGACTCCGCGAGAAGTACGAAAAGAAGTGTGTTTTTCATCTTCAGGATTCATCTGAATCTGATTGTATCTAGAGAATCCATCCATGAAGGATATTCACATGAACCCACAAGTATTGTCAATCATGACGTCTGTGATAGGGAGAGGAAACTCATCTTTTGGACAGGGTTCATTAAGATCCCGAAAGTCGATGCAAACTCGAACTTTGCCGGTTTTCTTCAGGACTGGAACGACATTGGCTACCCAATCAGGATGTTGTTCTTCTCGAATAAAGCCACAAGCTATAAGCTTTTTGACTTCATCGTCGATTGCGTCCATCATTTCTGGCTTGAAGTGCCGTTGATGTTGTTTGACTGGTTTTGCATTAGGCAAGATATTCAATTTGTGAGTAGCAACTTTAGGATCTAAACCTGGCATGTTTTTATAACTCCAAGCAAAGACATCAATGTATTCTCGAAAAAGAAGAATTAATTCTTGCTTATCTGTCTCTGAAAGGTTCTTGCTGATGAATATCGGACGAGGTGACCCGCTCTCTCCTACATCAATTTGAACCAATTGATCTTCGATAGGAGGTTCTCGTTGTTCGAATCGGAGTTCCCATTGGGTATCCATTCGTTGAGCCCAAGGATCCATTTCGGGATTTTCTTCAATGTCTTCGTCATATCCTTTTGGAAGTTCGACGGAGACCATGTTAGAAGATACGATAAGCCGATGAACTTGACCAATACTAGTATCAGAATCCCATGATCTGGAATCAGAAGAATTAGAGCGCTCCTCAATGTAGAAGCATGGAAAAAGATCTATGCGGCCAGAAAAGATCCATGCGGCTCCGAAAACTCATGCGGCTCAGGGAGTCATGCGGCATAAGGAGATATGCGGCCCAAGGCATTCCATGCAGCTCAGAAGACACGTGGCCTAACAGTGCTCCCCTCCGACCCATGCTGCATTAATTGCTTTGACGGCTGACCCCTCTGAAAAGTTGACAGCCCTGACACAAAAGCAGGTAATTATGACTCTGTCATAATGATGAATCTCTAGGGAAGAGAAAAGAGATCTCTGACACAAATCCTCCAAGAGCCATAAAAATGCCACGTGGCCTTGCCACGTGGGCGTTCATATGCGGCTCACTTCTCATGCGGTTCAGAATGAATCCTATGCGGCTCAGGTCAAGGAAGCCTCATGCGGCTCGAGCAAAGAACTTCTCATACGGTTCAGAGTGAATATGTCCTATGCGGCTCAGACCAAGAAAGCCTCATGCGGCTCGAGCAAAGAACTTCTCATGCGGTTCAGAGTGAATCTGTCTTATGGGGCTCAGGTCAAGAAAGCCTCATACGGCTCAGGCGGATATGTACCTATGCGGCCCACAAGGATTACTTCCTTGTGGTTGAGGGCTCAAGTGAGGGCCACTGTCCAGGCAGCCCTAACACGTGGGCTTAACCATATGCGGCTCAAATTCATATACGGCTCACTCGTCATGCGGTCCAGATCCCCCCAGCAGCTCCTAGGACACGTGTCCTAAACCGATTAATTCCTCAGATTTGCTGCCATTAAAGATTGGGTCAAATCCCGATAATCTGGGACACGTGGCAGAAGAATAGATCTAATTTATTCGCAGATATCAGAAGATCATTATAAGGAAGATTTATTCCAATCAGCATTAATTGCTAATGGGATTTGGTGTAATCTACACCTAAAGGCTCGGATTCGTCACAATCAAAACTGAACGGCCTGGATTGACCAATCTATGGGCCGCCGCCATCTCCAAGAGCTAATCATTGGCAACCCTAATTATCACATCCCACTATTATAAATAGCAAGGTGCCATTTCCTTGTAAAATATATACAATATTAGAGAGAAATACGTATATACAGAGAGACTTTCCTCCATAGTCAGAGAGAGAGAATACACACAGAGAGAGAGAGAAGCCAGAAGAGCAACAGAGGAGTAAGAAGAGCATTTCTTCGTCAACGCCAACCATCTTCTCGTAGGAGCCAAGGCTGCATACCGATCGTCCAAGGAGTAAGGCAGGGCTGCCGTCGCCTTCCCGAGCCTCTATCGTCACCCCCAGAATCTAAAATAAACAATTGTACTTGGACTGCTGTACCTAGGTTTTTGTCCCTAGGCTTTCTTTGTAAAAGCGAGTTTGTAACGTGAAGTAAAAGTTCGGTTCTCTGATAATTGTTCTGTTTTTTTATATATCATGGCGCCACGATGGCGACTCCGCTGGGGACTAACTTCTCCACGGCTGAGGAGTTGGTGACGCAATCTGATGCAGCCAAGCTTGGATCCACGCAACGAAAGATGGTCGCCCGGTTCGACCAACAGGCGTTCGAAGAAATGCTCTCCGACAAGAGCACTGGCCCGGTCCAGAAGCGAGCCCGCACAAAGAAGGCCCGTAAGGAGTGGAGACCCCGATCCTTCGTTCCTACTGAAGCTCCTGCAGAGACACCCTCTGTTGTTCAAGATGGCGAGCAAGATTCCCCCGCGGCCCCACCTCAGGTCGTAGACGACTCTGCTGTCCCCAAGTCCGACAGAAGAAAATACTATTATGCGGGACTTGCAGGGGCAAAGAGAAACTCTATGAGATCCGAGCCGCATAAGGGTCTTAGCCGCAGGGAGAAAGCTCATGCGGCTACATCCGCCAGCCGCATGAAGAAAACTCATGCGGCCATATCTGTCAGCCGCATAGCTTATGCGGCTACAGTTGCCAACCATACGGATGAAACTCATGCGGCTATGGGAGTCAATCACTTGCAGAAAACCCATGCGGCCACAATTGCCAACCGTATGCGGCCAGCCTGTACGGTCGTGACTCCTAGCCGCACAAAAACAATTCATCCGACGGCAGAAGACAACCGCATGCAGACAGCCTGCACGGCACCCAATTCTAGCCGTATAACGACCGTTCCACGCTTCTCTCGATCAGTCTTCGACCGTCTCTCATGCGGTCCTGACTCTGATGGTTCTCTTGATGATAAGCCAGACTCTGTGGTGTTCAACTTGGACTCCTCCTATTACGCGCCTGCAAGTGCTAAAAGGAGGAAGTCTAGGGCAGCGCGGGCTCACCAAGCCCAGGCAGCTGTCCCAACCTCTAACTATCGAGGCGTCCTATTGATTATCACACGGGCCTCTGATGGAAAGTTGTATAGAACAGCTCGAGTCAAGCCCCCGGCGGCAAAAGGACAAAGTGGTTCCTCTGACCTGCGTGAGGTGATCCTCCACAAGCGCAAGGAAAGAGAAGGAGCCTCGGCGTGCAAAGAGTCCTCGCTTGGGCATCACTGCACCCAAATCATCGTCAACTGCTGCTGCAGCAGCACGGTAGTGACGGAAGATCGGCCGTCCGTCTTCCAAAGGCTACAGCATTCAAGCTCAAAAGATGAGGCACCTTCTGTTGTCTCCTGCAATTTTGCTCAAAAGATCCCCGCCGAAGGGAGAGGGAAAAAGACAAGTATATCCAGTCCCAAGATATCAACCACTACAGCTAAGAAACTATAATCTAAACGGTTGTCCTCTACTGGTGTATTCCAACACACCCGTTCAAAGACAAAACCTGCCACGATGGGAAATTCATCATCCACATCGCTGGGGGTTGTGGGAACTGGGGGTAGCACTCCTCCGAACATGCACAATAACTCGATGTTTCAAGAAGCCAAGCCCGGGGAAACCACTCTCCATCAGGTACAACAGACGCTGATGTCCCCGAGGATATCCATGGCTCTCAAGACGAAGCAAGCTCCAAGGCTGGGGATACCGTTCCCTCCGAGTCCGAACCCGAAGAGAATGTTCCCACCTACCCCGATGACTTCTCGGTGCATGGGTATGACTCAGAGGGCACATCCTCTACCGTTCCTTCCACCCCTCCTCATGTAAGGACGGTTTTTATGACGAACAGCAATCAAGGTGGTTCCAATGATCGCCAGTGCATTGACAATCTCGAAGCCATATTACTTGCTTTGGTCAAGTCTGTAGACGAGATTAAAGCGGCCCTGCCCACTCTACAAGGAGGAACGCCTGGTCAAACAAGCACGGACTCGCGGTCAATATAGATTCGAACTCAGCGACACCAAACCCGGACAATAATTCTCCCGAAATAACAGCCCCTACCGCGACAGATGAGACCTGAGAAGTAAGGAGAGAGGTCCAGGAGCTCCGAGCCATGTTCCATGCCCGAGAAAACGCTCAAGATCTCAGAATACGGCAACCATACCCTGCTGAATGGAGGGATGTTCCATTTCTACCAAGATATAAGCCGTTCAATATCAACCCGTATGATGGCAAAACCTCAGCAAGTCGGTACATCACCTACTTCGAGGTCACCACCGACCATCTGCCCCATGATGATGCTATCCTCACATGGTTATTCATTAGGGCGTTAGAAGGAGTCGCCTTCGATTGGTACCGCAATCTACCGGACAACTACATCCACTCCTTCACCGGCTTCAAGCGCCTGTTCTTGGAGCGATTCTAAGAAGTAGGACAGGATGTCACTATGTCCACTCTCATGGACATCGTCCAAAGGGAGAAGGAGTTGACAAGGAACTACATCGAGCGGTTCTGCCAGACCGCCATGAAGCTGCCTTCCAGAAATCCAGATTCCTCTTTGATTGAAATTTGTCAAAAGAGACTGCTTCCAACGATCAGTCTCTGGATGGGCGAAAGGCAATTCAAAGATTGGAAGGCGTTCATCATCAGCGCCACAAGCGCCGAAGAATGACTAAAGAAGGCTCGTCAACTGGGATTGCATATCTCAGAAGGAGAAAACAAGGGCAAGCGTCCCAACAACGATAATGGGGGTAACCCCTCCAACAATCGGAACAGCAAGAGAAAGCAGGCTATGGTGGCCGACACGGCCCAGAAGCCCGAGTCACAACTAGCAGACAAATAATGGCCTCAAATCACTTACTCTTTCGAAGACGGCCTCGTCAAGCCTACCTTGGATATGCTCATACACGGAGATAGAATTCAGCTTCCTCCACCAAGGCGGGAGCCTCGGCCGGCTGATCTGGAGAAACCAAAGTTCTGCCATTACCACCGTTATGTACACCACGATACACACGACTGCTACCAACTAAAACGGTACATCCAAAGCCTCATCGATTCGAACGCACTGGCCATCGACTTCGAAGAGGTAACCGTAGCAGCCAATATGGTGTCCGTACAATTTGGCAGCTTCCATCCGACGGAGACTCAAGACGGGGTAATCCCCGTCCCTCTGGCGACGATGGAGATTATCAATCTTCCACCTCCCCGGGAACAGGCTGCTGGTCTAGTACCTCTCACCACCTCACGAGGGAAGGTCATGTGGGTCCATCCAGACTTGGTGTCAAAAGTAACTCGGCCCACACCATCTCCCACCAACAAAAAAAGAATAGAAAAATCAGGACCTGCCACATAATCTCAGCAGACAACGAGGAAGCTACAGCCGTCGTCACGCGGTCCGGAGCACAATCCCAACCTGTGGTTGACAACCCAGCCAAAAATCATCAACCCACTACAACTGATGCTCCGGGACCGGCTCAGCCTTCGACGACAGATAAACCTAGGCCGAAGGAGACTCGCTTCGACAAATCTTTCCGAAAAGACGCAGCCCAAGGGCTAGAGAGGCCCTACAACTTTGACATCTTGGCACAATTGGCTAACACTTCGGCCAAATTATCACTGTACGAACTCCTAAGGCTCTCCAAGGACGTTCGTATTGCATTGAGCGAAGCACTCCAAAATGCCGATGCCTATCTGGCTCAATCTAACCTCACCGGGGAGGACTCACCCGTGGATCTCCAAGACAGTGCCTGCACGGGAGCAATGCCCAATATCGTCTTCACTCCGCAGGACATGCTCATCAAAACCAACCTACATGATCGCCCGCTATACTACACGGGATACATCGGCGACGTGAAGGTGGATCGGATGCACATTGATCCTGGCTCTTCCATAAGCATCATTCCGAAGGGTCTGCTACATCATCTCTGCATCCCAATGCATCGCCTGACACCTACAAGCACCGCCATCAGCGGTTTCAATTCGAACAGGAGCTACCCTATTGGGAAGATTCGTCTGAAGCGGCAAATTGGCGACCTCCAATCCGAAGTCACCTGCAACGTCATAGATGCAGACACTTCTTATAACATCCTCTTAGGGCGCCCATGGATACACGATTACATGATCGTGCCTTCCACGCTACACCAGTGCTTCAAATATGTCGACAAATACGGCTTCGTGAAGACGGAATTTGCTGATATCGATCCCTTCAAAGGGGTCAAATCCTACTACTCAGACTCCTGCCTATACGAAAAGTCGAAAAGGCACCTTGATGAAGGAGACGTACAAGCTCATAGTGAGACAGCCACGGGATCAGAAGGACCCCTGACGATCTACCTCCAAGCTTGCAAACCGGGCAAGTCCGCACCCCTTACCGCCACTCTGCGGAAGGACGCAATCAGCCTCTCAGTGCAGGAGGAGAAAATGATAATCCGGCTGCCAAGATCCGGCCAAATGCCGAGGCCCACAACGGAGCTACTAACAATCAGGCTACCAAGAGTCAGCCAACCACAAGCAGGGAAGCTCAACCCCTCTGACAAGCCTATGACGATACGCCTTCCCAGGAAGGGTCGTCACCCCGATACAAGGTCTGACACTTCTAGCAAACTAGCCACTCCTCGTCCCACATCAAATACCAAACTGGGGGTCGCTAGTCTTCCAACAACTCCACGCTCTGCTCCATCAACTGAACCACTGACAATCAAGCTTCCCAGGTCATCCTTTCAGTCTTCGTTCACACAGGGTGTAGCCGAAGAGGAACCGGAGCTAGCCAAGTATGTGGCTGCCCATACAGATGTCCCCTCCGCTGATGATGTACTCACCTACACACACAAGTGACAAATGTGTACACCGCGATCTGACTTACTCCAGTAGAAGACGCTTACCGAATAATCGAGGGAGGAGATCATCTGATCATCTTCGGCCGGACGAACAACCCGCATCCCCTCACCATAGAAGAAGTCGACCTCGGGTCAGATGCCGGGAGACTGCCTCTGTATCTCTAGCCCTCAATCCAAATATCTTATGCAGAAACAGGGGTATGATCTAGAGACGACGCCAGGATTGAACTACGGCACTGGGCGACGATTACCTTTGAAGCCGCCAGTCTCGGCAGACAAACCACGGAACTACTATAACAAAACTCGATGCGGGCTAGGGTTTTTAACGCCTACTACGACCCCTGAAAGTTCAGATGAAGAATTCGACTGGCAGTCACATTCAACCGGATCACCAACTTTTGACTCAGATACCAGCATCGGAGATGTGTTCCGACAAGTCATGTCAGTCAACATGGCATTCGCCGACGCTTACGAGGAAGACGAAGAAATCCCCGAAATCCTCGAGCTAGAGCCATGGGCTCAGCAATTAGACGCACAATGGGAAAAGCGGTTCGAACTGAGAGAACCTCCTACTGAAGATGAGGTCATACAAGTGGATCTCGACTGCAAATCTTCTCCAAAACTAATTTTCGTCAGTAAAAGCCTAGCAGACAAAGAACGGGAGTCGCTGCTAGAACTTGTCAGAGAATACATTGATGTGTTCGCCTGGAGCTATGAAGACATGTCAGGGTTAAATCCTGACATCGCTCTTCACAAACTCAACATTCGACCAGATGCGAAGCCAGTCAAGCAACAGCAGCGACGCTTCCGTCCAGGCATCATGGACGCAATCGAAGCCGAAGTCAACAAACTGATAGCCAGCGGCTTCATTCGTGAGGAGCAACATCCCGACTGGGTCGCCAACATAGTACCCGTCCTCAAGAAGAATAGGAAGATTCGAATCTGTATCGACTTCCGCAACCTGAATGAGGCATGTCCCAAAGATGAATTCCCCCTTCTTATCACAGACATTATGATCGACAATACCTACGGCTTCGAATGTATGTCATTCATGGATGGCTTCTCGGGGTACAACTAAATCAAAATGGCTCCTGATGATGAAAAGCATACATCATTCCGAACACCAATTGGTACGTACTGCTACACAGTCATGCCTTTCGGTTTGAAGAATGCCGACGCCATATATCAAAGAGCTATGAGCATCATCTTCAGAGACCACTTACGCAAGACAGTGCAGTGCTACATTGACGATATAGCCGTTAAGAGCCGCTGCAAAGGAGACCATCTGCAGGATCTAAGGACGGTATTCGTCCTAATACGAGCGCACAATTTGAAAATGAACCCTACGAAGTCCTTTCTATGCGTATCCAGTGGGAAGTTCTTGGTCTTCATCATCACTGCACAGGGTATCCATGTAGACCCTGAGAAGACGAAAGCAATCATGGAGATGGGTCCCCCAAGAAATCTCTGCGAACTCAGAGGCCTCCAAGGGAGGCTAGCTTACATCAGAAGGTTCATCTCCAACCTCTCCGGGCGATGTCGACCGTTCATGCACCTCATGAAGAAAGGAGTCTCATTCGTATGGGACGAGGAATGCCAGCGTGCTTTCGACAGCATCAAAGAATATTTATCAAATCCCCTAGTTTTGGTGGCCCCGGTTCCTGGAAAACCATTCCTGCTCTATGTACGAGCAATGGAACACTCCCTTGGGGCTCTGCTGGCACAGAACAACGATGCAGGTCATGAGCAGGCCATATATTACCTCAGTCGAATGATGATTAGGCCAGAGCACCGGTACACCGCTGTGGAGAAGGAATGCCTCGCCCTGGTGTTCGCCATTCAGAAAATGCGGTATTATGTCATCGGACAAACGATACATGTTATCTCACGAGTCAACCCTCTCAGGGTCCTCATGACTAAACCAGGGGCACTCAGCTCCCGACTCGCCACATGGGCAATATTGCTGTCCCCTTATCATATGATCTTCGTCCCCCAAAAGGCAGTCAAAGGTCAAGCCCTTGCAGTCTTCTTAGCAGCCCACCCAGGCTCAAAGTCCTCCAGAATATTTGAAGAGATCCCAGACGAGGTCGCCGACTCGCATGCAACCTCTCACGAGGCTATATGGCGAATGTTCTTTGACGGTGCTTCAAGGACCGGACCTAAAGGCAATATAGTCGTCGGAATCGGGGTAGTGCTGATCTCCCCTTCCGGATTGGTGATTAACCGCGCTTATTCCCTCACCGAGCCCTGCTCTAACAATGTGGCCGAGTACAACGCTCTGGTCATTGGCCTCCAACTTGTAAGAGAGCTGGGGGTAGAATACCTTGAAGCATACGGCGATTTCCAACTAATCGTCAATCTGATCCGGGGCTCGTACGAAGTCCGCCACGAAGACATGATCCCTTATCACCAAATAGAGATCGATATCATCTCGTCATTTGAAGGGTTCTTCATCGAGCATGTCCCTAGACTCTGAAATATTGAAGCCGATGCCCTAGCTGGTCTGGCCGCTTCTCTAGCAGTTTCGAATTATGATCGCCAATCAGTGGATGTGATAGGCCACGAACTGATCTGTCCCAAGAACAATGTACAATTCGTGGCGAGTTATTCCGCCCAGACGATCGATGATGCCCCAGACTGGAGACAACCATTCATCGACTTCGTCGTCTACGACATCCTGCCCGAGAACCCGAAGGAAGCCACTTCTATCAGACGGCGTTCTCTCAGATTCTTCTACGATGCAGAGACAAAAATACTGTATCGCTGCTCCTACGACAGATTATTGCTCCGGTGCTTGTCGAACGCAGAAGCCAAAGAAGTAGTACGAGAAGCTCATGACGGTGTCTGCGGGGCCCACCAGCCCGGCCCAAAACTACAAGATCGCCTTCGCCGAATGGGCTACTATTAGCCCACGATGGTGGCAGATACGATAGATTATGCTAGAAAATGCAAAGCCTGCCAAGTCCACGCAGACTTCATTCACCAACCGTCCGAGTTTCTACGTCCGACGATGGCGTCCTGGCCATTCGAAGCATGGGGAATGGATATCATTGGTCCAATCACCCCACCTTCCTCCCGAGGACATCGCTTCATACTTACGATCACTGATTACTTCTCCAAATGGGTGGAAGCCGTCCCACTCGTAGAAGTCAAGACTTCAAACGTGATCAGCTTCCTTAAGCATCACGTCATCTACCACTTTGGACTGCCCCAAAGGATCATCCATGATAATAGTCCGCAGTTTGCAAGCCACGCATTCTATCGGTTTTGCGATAAATACCGTATTCAGAATATCGCTTCGACGTCGTACAACCCGGTAACAAACGGGTTAGCAGAGGCGTTCAATAAAACAATCATCAAACTCCTTAAGAAGTTTGTCTCCTCCAACAAATACGACTGGAACGAGAAACTCGGCGAATGCTTTTGGGCTTATCGCACCACAGTTCGAACAGCCACTGGGAATACACCATTCTCCCTAGTGTACGGGAGTGAGGCAGTTCTCCCATTAGAGACTCAAATACCCTCACTCCGCGTCGCCCTCACTTATCAATTGACGACGAATGACAACTACCGACGTCGACTGCAAGAGTTAGAGGCCTTAGATGAAAAGCGCCTCCTAGCTCAGCAAAGGATCGAGCTGTACCAAGCACGCATCTCAGGAGCCTTCAACAAGAAGGTCAAAATCAGAACATTCCAAGTGGACGATCTTGTTCTGGCAGTCCGGAGGCCAATGGTCATGACTCACAAGACCGCCGGCAAGTTCCAGCCAAAATAGGAAGGCCCATTTATCATAGAGACAGTATTCTCCAACGGTGATTACCGCCTCGCTAAGAAAAATGTAGACTTGCTCATGTTGCCCGTCAACGGCAAGTTCCTGAAGAAATATTATATCTAAACAACATCCCAGATTATTGAGTTACGTATCCGCTGGTACCACTGAACTCACCATATAAAATCCCAGATTATTGAGTCACGTACCCACTGGTACCACTGAACTCACCCCATAAATTTCTAGATTTTTGAGTCATGTATCCGCTGATACCACTGAACTCACCCGCATAGTTTGTCAGATTATCGACTCATGTACCCGCCGGTACCGCTGAACTCACACTCATCCTTCTCCAGAGTGCCGAGTCACGTACCCGCTGGTACCGCTGAACTCACATCCTCCATATCCCCGATCATCGAGTCATGTACCCGCTGGTGCCGCTGAACTCACACATCTACAATATTCTAAATTATCGAGTCATGTACCCGCTGGTGCCTCTGAACTCACATCCCGGTCACTCTTTCAGATAGAAAGTTATGTATGATCATACCTCTGAACTTTCTTCTTGAAGGAGATCCTCCCTCATGATCTAATACCCGCACTCCCAGTGAACAAAAAGGGTAATCGATCCACAAATTTCCAAAACGGCCATGTCCTCATTACCTCTGAGTCGTTCCACTTCCGCCAAAAACAAATCACCCCTCACATAGAACTTCTATGTCCTCATTACCTCTGAGTCGGTCTATGTGCCCTCCTTCATTGAGCCTACTCCTGTCATGTCCTCACTACCTCTGAATGGGAAGGCTTCGTCGAAGAAACCTTCATACTTACCATGTCCTTATTACCTCTGAGTAAGTATGATGATCCCCTTTCGACCTATTATCTGTACCCACAACCGGAGTACGCCAAGGGTAATAGGTCCACAAATGTCCTCTGTTGACTATCAATATCCTCCGTCGAGTTCACTCCTGCCATGTTCCCATTACCTCTGAGTAGGAAGACTCTATATTTAAAAAACCTTCCCACTTGCCATGTCCTCGTTACCTCTGAGCAAGTATGTCGGTTCCCCTTCATCCTATTATCCGTATCCTAAACTAGGGTACGCCAAGGATAATAGGCCCACAAATATCCTCAGCTAGATTTCTCAGCACAAACCTATCACCTCATCAGGCCCCAAGAGCCCAGCTGCTCTACGGCATTCCTTTTCTCAATACCAAGAGCACCCATGACCACTTCGCTATGGCTGCAGGTACCCTGACCAAAACTTGTTACCTCTGCCGAAAACTAAGGTACACCATGGATAACAGGTCCACAAATATATCCCCTATGCGGGGGATAACATCACCACAGTATCACAGGCGCAGCAGGCAATACAAATGAAGGGTAGAATTGAAAGTACTCTTTATTTGAAGGAAAAAAAAACATTACATATTTCGGGATCATGTCCCCTTCAGATAGAAAAAAACAGAAAAAAAGGGAAAAAGCCGACTATAGTTCTGCATTGCACAACTCCAAGAGACGGTTTTTCACCAAGGCAGTCCCCCGATCAAGCCTCTGCCTAGCTCGACGCTCGGCTTCTTGGGATAACTGCTCTGCGTCATTCAGAAGAGTATATGCCTGGCAGTTGTCCTCCATCTTCTTGAGGGTAAGCTCTAGATTAGCAGAAGCCCTACTGTACTTATCAGCCTCCTGGATAGCAGTCTCTTTCTCAAAACGAGCGGTCTCAAGCTCTGACTCCAGGAAAGCCAGTTTTCTCTGGAGTTCAAGGATATGTTCCCGGGTATCGGCTACCTCGCGGAAAGCATCCGTTTTTCGAGTTGAGCAATCTTCAGTCCGACGGCTCCACTGGTCGTACAATCGAGTCAGATCCCGACGGTCCTTCAATATAGCCGGTTTGAGCGATTCCCGGGCAGCCATCACCTTCTCCACCGCAGTAATGAGAAAGTTGCGCTCTTGATTTATGGACGCAGGTAAATCAGTCTGTTGCAACAAGCGAAACTGGGCCACGAGACGATCAGCTTCTAATAGCTTCGGCTCCAAAAGTGCATCCAATTCCCCTCCTCCATGGAGTGTCTTAAGGATGGTAATCTGGCCTCCGGCACATCGACGGGCCAGAGTAAAGGGAGTTCCGCTTTCCACTGCTGCCTTGACCCCTCTCTTCAAATGACGATGGAAGCTGGCAACCACATCCTGTAACGTATCATCCAAGACCTCCGTAGAGGACGGCGCCAGAGGAAGAGTGGCAGACGATACCGGAGGAGCAGCTTCAGAAGTTACTGCACCCGCTACCAAGGAAGCAAATTCCGTACGGAAGGATGCTTGGATGGCGGCTAACTCCTCTTCCGCCGCCCGAAGAGCCTGGATGCTCGGCATGGAGGAAAGGTTAACCCCCGAAACTACATTCGCAGAGGAGGACACAGGGGGCATCGCCTCTTGTCCCAGTTGCACTGCAACCCGGGACCCCGAGCTCGACCCAGACAATGGCCCCTCGACCCGGAGAGGTTCTGTTAGGCCCTCTCCGGTAGGGTGCGATCTAGCAACATCAATCACTGGCAACGAAGGGTTGAGATCTGAACATCCAAATCAACCGTTAGTCGACATAATCTGAAAGAAAAGATGACAAGAACACATAGGCTTATTCACGAGCTATGGTTCGATTTGTATTACCAGGGGAAGAGCGCAGGGACGACGGCTCGTTCACAGCCGGCGTAGTTTCCCCACCCACAGAGTCATCATGTTGGGGTTCGGACGTCTCAGGGACGGGCGCAGTAAAGCCCCCATCCCCCTGGGTTGAGGTTCCAGTACGGTGGGAATCCTCGGTTGCAACCGGAAGCACCCAACAGCAATAATAGCGGTGCACACACCACTGACTAAATGAGATAGGATCGGATCAGCCTCGATAATCGGGTCCTGAGGGGCGAGCTCATCCAACGCCTATGAAGAGCAAAAAAAACAATAATTAGGCCATAACATAGAAGGAGCAAAAAGAAAACAGCTAAGGCCCAAATCACCTTAGGAACAACGTCCTCATAATCAATAAACAGTCGGCGACGTCTTACCGCAGCGTGCTTCATGGAATAAGGTCGGTCATCGACTGTAGTCACGCGCCTGCTTCGCTTACGCAAAGGGCCAGGTACCGCAGATGGTTGATCCTCCACCACTTCGTCAGACAGAGTAGACGATTGACCCACGGCCCTTTCAGCCGGCACGGCAGGGGGTTGATTCCCAACCTCCTCGCCTGAAGAATAAGATAAGTCATCAGTATCTTGTTCGTCGTCTTCCTCATCCGCCCTAGTGGACTCTGAGTCTGACACAGGAACCCTGTTCGCCCCCCTCTTCCTCTTCTTGGACCCTTCTGGCTTCTCAGCCAAACCGGTGCCAACAATGAAGCTAGTATTCATATCAAAACCAATAGGAGGCTTGCTCATTGCAACATGATAAAGGGCCGCTATATACAAGATGTCACCCTCCACCTTGGCATCAGGGAGTGAGAAGCTGGCTTGGGTATGGGACGTATTATAATAATGCCAAGCCCGGACGCCATCGAGCATACTTCCCTCAAAGCTCAAGCAAGCGCTAGGGCGATCCAGGAACAATTGACTATACCCGAATTGACGGAAAAATCTACTGGGCAGATAAGGCTCCAGGTATACTCTATTCCAGTAACGATACACCAGGTGCGCAGGACGGATGTTGCGTAACCAAAGAAGCATCTTCTCAAATAAAAGTTGGAGGGGATCAATGCCGTCAACATGTACCCTCCTCACTTCGTCGGGGGTGAACTCAGGAAGAGATACCTAGAATTTGGGCCCATCAATTCTTGCCAACACCCACCGGCTGGCCGGCATGGTATCATGTTCCCAAGGCTGATGACGATACCGGAAAAGGAAGGCGTCATCAACAGAAACATTTTCATCGGGTCCTGGCCTCATCAACGACCGATAGTGCATCAATAACCACCCCATGAGGTAGTGGTATGGTAGTTCTATCCGTTTAAAGTCCATCGACACATCGCGAGCAATGATTTTGGATGAAAAGGCACGAAGGCCATGGTGTATGCTACACACCATGGCCGGGATGAGCGCCAGTCTTACCTTGAAGACCAATTTTACAGCAGAAAGAATGAAATGGCTGTTGATCCTTTTTATAGAACCCACGCCGCCCGAGACTACACAGTTGCATAGCCACACCATCAAGAACCCAGCTAAGATCGCTTTATTAGACATCTCCCGGATACCATAGTGGAAATAACTGAGGGAGACAGTGCTACTCCCAAACCGGTCACGGGTAGACTTCGACTTCTTGACCTTCGACATCATATCCTTCACCTCCTCCGGGGTTCGAAGAGTTCGAGACAAAACTTGACCGGAAGGACGCAATTTGAAAAGATACAAAATCCAGGCCTTGGTGTGAGGGGCGTTCCCTTCTGAACTATTTACTTTCTTGATAGCCATATGATGACAGGCGCTATGATGACACAACAGTTCTTGGTACACGACGACGAAACCAGGAAATCGTCGATCCAGCTCTTCGATTTCTTTGTTAGTCGATGTATATACTTCAAAAGCTTCACCTACCCACGATAATCTAGACACAGTGTTCATTTCATGAAGAGCAAGCCCCAGTTCTCCTCCGGGGGCAAAGAAAGTCCCTGTACGCCGATTATACAGCTCCAATAGAGCCATAAATAAGGGCTTGTTAATGGGCAACCCGTAGCAGGTACCCCTGACGGCGTAGTAGAGATCTATTTCCTGAAGAAAGTCCCCATAATTTCTCAAAATCCATGAGGTAAGATTAGTCCATGTGGGAATGGGGTTGATCCAATTCAGCAGCGACAACCTGCCTATGGGATAAGACCCCTTATGAGCGAGCTGATTCAGAAAAGTATCAGCTAGGGTGAAGGTAAAATTAGGGCCAGTTGTGTTTACAAAAGTGCCTGGGAGCAGCCCCATCACAGTCCGACTCACGGATTCCTTGCCCGCACATACTAAACCCGTACGTCTGTTGTAGTAAATTTTGCTCACAAATATTCCCTGTTGGGTGGGAGTCAGGGAGCCCACCATAGTCCTGCCCCATGGTACCATGTTAAACTATGAGAGAGGATAATGCCGCTCCATCTCAGGGATATGAATCTCTACCCCGTCTACAGAAAAATCCCAGTGCTCTGAGACATCCAGCAATCGAGAGTTCTTTATAGAAATGGCGTCCCCAAAGAGAAAAGCCGGTTTCAGAAATTCTCCATCTAACTTCCCCAAATTCATCATTGAACAAAGAATGCGAAAAGGTTGTTTATTAATAGCAGCCACTCTCTCCCTAGGCTCATTAGTGGGAAGTTGATCCCCTATACGACGGATTAACTCGTCAAGCTGCACGTCTGCGGCATACTGAGCTGAACCCACAAGGAGCTCTCTTGCTGGGTTGGTTGGGAGGTTCACTGAAAAAAAACAAAAAAAGAAAGAAGAAGCAGGATTAAAAGATGGCTAAAACAAAAAATTACTGAAGCTCTCACGAGCCTATACGGCTCAGGTCAATAATGTCTTATGCGGCTCCAGTCCAGTTGGGTTTTAAGAAATACAGTTTCGAGGAAGCCTATGCGGTTCGAGTCAATACAGTCTCATACGGCCCAAATCAGATGGGAGTTCCATATGACTCTAGCTCGATAGCTTATGCGGATTGGACGAATGTACACAGTTCTAACAGAAGAACTCATGCGGCACAAAATGCTATGCGGTTCAGCCTGCTGAGAACATATACGGCTCCGTTCAGAGGAGACTTTATGTGTTTAAATCCTTCTTCTGCGGTTCAAACATGGGGCATGGTCTATACGGTTCGGGCATGAAAAGTCTTGCGGCCCATACAGCATATGCGGCTCTGCCATCAACTTGGGAGGAGGCTTGTGCATAAATATGCAGCAGAGCCATGGGTACTCAAGATCCAATACAACCCTTACCCTTAAAGGTAGGACGAACGTCAGAGGGCACTTCGGGCGCTTCAAGCTCGACGACTGACGAAGATGTCACCCTCTTGCCCTTCGCGGCGGCAGAAATAAATTTAGAAGACTTAGGAGCCATTGCTTCGACGAGAAAATAAGGAAGATCAGAAAGAGAAGACAGGAAAAAGAGTGAACGAAAGAGAAGGCAAAGAAGTCCCTCCGGCTAAAGTCACCCGTATTTATAAACAAAGACGGAGCATTTCGATCCCCGTGCATATACGTATACCGACTCTTCGGTTATCAAAATAAGCTGCCAAAAATGAAGGCCAAGCTCCTCGGATCCCGCACCAAAAGGTGGCCTTTAAAAAATCAACAACATTTAAGTGATAAAGATTACCATACGTGGCAAATAATGACATGGCAAGAAGCTATGCAGCTGAACAGTCTCTTGCGGCTGAGTCACCTATGCGACTGAACAATCCATACGGCCAGGACTTCTACGCGGTCAGGATCTCATATGCGGCTAGAAGAATACAGCCATGCTTCTTATTCAAAGTATTTCAATTTTACAAATTGAAAACTTTGAAGGGGGTCTTGTAGAAGCATGGAAAAAGATCTATACGGCCAGAAAAGATCCATGCGGCTCCGAAAACTCATGCGGCTCAGGGAGTCATGCGGCATAAGAAGATATACGGCCCGAGGTATTCCATGCAGCTCAGAAGACACGTGGCCTAACAGTGCTCCCCTCCGACCCATGCTGCATTAATTGCTTTGACGGCTGACCCCTCTAAAAAGTTGGCAGCCCTGACACAAAAGCAGGTAATTATGACTCTGTCATAATGATGAATCTCTAGGGAAGAGAAAAGAGATCTCTGACACAAATCCCCCAAGAGCCATAAAAATGCCACGCGGCCTTGCCACGTGGGCATTCGTATGCGGCTCACTTCTCATACGGTTCAGAATGAATCCTATGCTGCTCAGGTCAAGGAAGTCTCATGCGGCTCGAGCAAAGAACTTCTCATGCGGTTCAGAGTGAATCTGTCCTATATAGCTCAGGCCAAGAAAGCCTCATGCGGCTCGAGCAATGAACTTCTCAAGCGGTTCAGAGTGAATCAGTCTTATGCGGCTCAGGTCAAGAAAGCCTCATGCGGCTCGAGCGAGGACTTCTCATGCGGTTCAAGAGGATCATGTCCATGCGGCTCAGGCGGATATGTACCTATGCGGCCCACAAGGATTACTCCCTTGTGGTTCGAGGGCTCAAGTGAGGGCCACTGCCCAGGCAGCCCTAACACGTGGGCTTAACCATATGCGGCTCAAATTCATATGCGGCTCACTCGTCATGCAGTCCAGATCCCCCAGCAGCTCCTAAGACACGTATTCTAAATCGATTAATTCCTCAGATTTGCTGCCATTAAAGATTGGGTCAAATCCTGATAATCTGGGACACGTGGCAGAAGAATAGATCTAATTTATTCGCAGATATCAGAAGATCATTATAAGGAAGATTTATTCTAATCAGCATTAATTGCTAATGGGATTTGGTGTAATCTACACCTAAAGGCTCGGATTCGTCACAATCAAAACTGAACGGCCTGGATTGACCAATCTATGGGCCGCCGCCATCTCCAAGAGCTAATCATTTGCAACCCTAATGATCACATCCCACTATTATAAATAGCAAGGTGTCATTCCCTTATAAAATATATACAATATTAGAGAGAAATACGTATATACAGAGAGACTTCCCTCCATAGTCAGAGAGAGAGAATACACACAGAGAGAAAGAGAAGCCAGAAGAGCAACAGAGGAGTAAGAAGAGCATTTCTTCGTCAACGCCAACCATCTTCTCGTCGGAGCCAAGACTGCATACCGATCGTCCAAGGAGTAAGGCAGGGCTGCCGTCGCCTTCCCGAGCCTCTATCGTCCCCTCCCAGAATCTAAAATAAACAATTGTACTTGGACTGCTGTACCTAGGTTTTCGTCCCTAGGCTTTCTTTGTACAAGCGAGTTTGTAACGTGAAGTAAAAGTCCGGTCCTCCGATAATTGTTTTGTTCTTTTATATTTCATGGCAAACACTCAATATCAGATTTGGAGACTGCTGGAGATATGATGGAAGGTGAAGCATATCCGAGACCTCTTTTGGTTCTGCTGTAATATATCTCTGACTTTCCTTTCAGAACAGCCGTACGGATAGGAATTCGTCTACCCTGACCATAGCTGAGGCCATTCTTAAAATCATAACCCATCTTTCGGATAATATCTTTTGATTGTTGACTGTAACGATGAAGTTGTAGATGTCCTGTATCGTTACTTTTGCTATCATCCGTATAGCTGAATTTTTGTTCTGGTCCTTTACTCAAAAGTATTGGACTCTCGCCTCTCTTTCGAGAAGGGACAACAAAATATGAATCATCTGGGTGTTCGAGTGAAACCTCTGTTTGAAGAGACTGTACAACTCTATTGTAAATGACTGAACGCTATCTAACATATCCAAATAGCACTTAGAATGATAAATGGCATCTGTATACTGGAAAGGAGATGCTTTTTCATTAATTTGTACATCTGTATTTACAACAGGACCTGTAGCCTTAACAGGCTTGGTCAGATTGATTACAAGAGGGAGAGAAGAAGAACATGGAGAAAGATTGGACTTGTTGCGACGGAGGTCGATAACAAGTGGCTCAGAGGAGGTGAGCTCCCTTTTATCTTTGTTACGACATAAATCAATAACAAGTGGCTCAGAAGAGGTGAGCTCCCTTTTATCCTTGTTACAATGTAAGTCAATAACCAGTGGCTCAGAAGAGGTGAGCTCCCTTTGATCCTGACCACCATCGATTGGTTGCTTCTGGACTGGCAAGTGAATAGCCAGTAGTTTGGAGGATTGAGGACGAGAAACACGCCCTTTAACAGGTATAATGAGGGTGTCTTTAGGCACGGCTTCTTGTTCTTGTTCAGTATCCAGAGCCAGTACAACCTTCATGAACTCATCTTTGTACATGCGAGTATCGTTGCAGTATGCTTCGATTCCTTTGAAAGGATAGAGATCCGCAACCTCCTTTTGAACCTCTCCATTGTCATCAAGATATTTGAAACATTGATGGAGAGTAGAAGGAACAATGTTGTGTTCATATAGGAATGGTCTCCCTAACAGAGCATTGTAAGAACAACCATGGTTGCCTATGATGTAGAAGGTCACCTTTGTGCAGAGATTGTCTATTTGGAGTTTTAGGCGAATCTTGCCCAGAGGTTCACTTCTTCCCTGGTTGAACCCCAAAATGGTGGTGATTGTGCCAGAAAGACTATGTACTGGGATCTTCATTGCATCTAGCATTGTCTTCGGCATAATGCTGAGTGTTGACCCAGGATCTATCAGAATACGATCGACTTTCATCGAGTCAACATATCCTGTATAGTATAGAGGACGGTCTTGCCTACTGTCTTCTATCAGCATATCATCCTTTGTGAAGGTAATATTTGGAATTAATTCCAACACACTATGACAATGGAGGCAAGAGACAGGCTCTGCCTTCGGCTTCTTCAGAAGAGTTAGACAGGTTTTTGCCTGCATTAGAGCTTCACTCAGAGTTTCTCAAGTTTCTTTGGAGAGGCGCAAGAGCTCGAAGATTGACAACCTGGCCGGGGTATTGGCTAGTTGAGCCAAGATATCAAAGTTGTATGGCTTTTCAAGTCCAGAAGGAGATGACTTCTTCAAAGGCTTGTCGAAGCGGACTTGTTTTTTGCCTTTGTCGGCTACCGTCGGCTTGGGATGAGCAGGTTCTACAACCGGTGAGGATGCAGAAGGGATGTCCTCAGTAGAAACAGGTTGCACTGGAGCGGACTCAGAAGAAGAAGCAGGGTTTTCTTGATTTTCAGGAACTTGCCGTAAGTAGGCTTTTCCTGACCTGGTGCCCAGTAGGATTTCTTCTTCGACTATGGGGTCAAAAGACACCATATTGCAAGTCTTTGTTTTGTTCATGGATCGTTCTTTCTTCTTGGAGGAAGAGGGAACTTCGAACTCCGAAGCAAGATTAGGGTGAATCCACATAATCTCACCATTGTCAAGAGATAAGGGGACGAGACCTTCACTTTGTGGAGGAGGGAGATTCTCGATCTCAAGAGTGGCCTTGGGGATAGGGATGACACTATATAGTACCATCTGTGGAGAGAAGTTACCGAACTGTACTGAGACCATGTTCGCGGTAACAGTCTTCTCGTCTTGTTGCAGAGTGACAACACCAACATTGACGAGCTCTTGAATCTTGCCTTTGAGCACATAACATGCTTGAGTGGGATGCCCAATGAACCTGAGATAGACATAATATTTGGGATGATTAGTCTTACCGACCTCATCAGGCTTCTTCGGGTCTGGGAGTTGGAGCTTATTGCTTTTGATTAAGCAATCAAAGATGCTCACGGTGTCGTTCTCGTTAAAGGAGTACTCCACTTTAGGACAAGGTTCCCTTTGTGGAGGGGCAGAAGAAGTAGAAGTAGGCGTAGGTGGAGCTACGTTGACCGCCAAAGATTCTTTGTTCTTCAAGTTGATGTTCAACGTCTCTTTTCCCTTACGGTTGTTCTGGCGGTTACCGCTACCAGATGTAGGGTGTTCATCCCGGTCGGGGTTAGACATGTGCACCCCTAGCTGCTTGAACTTGTCAGCACTAACTTTAGCTGCTTTAGCATTGACAATGAAGGATGGCCAGTCTTGGAACTGAGTTGACCCCGTCCAAATGCTGATAATAGGCAAAAGATTTGCCTTACAGGTGTCTATAGTTACAGCGGCCGGAGTCCCAGGAGGCATCTTTAAAGCTTCTCGGTAGAATCTTTCAATAAAACTTTCAGCAGTTTCATTATGTCTTTGTTTGATTTTATTAAGGGCTGACATGGTCATGTCGTTGATTCCCTTATAGAATCATTCCAAGAAGATCTGTTTGAAACCCGAGAAAGAGGTGATACAGCCATCAGGTAAGCTTCTGTACCAATCGTATGCCACACCGGCTAAACAGCCGACGAATACCCTGGTAAGAAGAGCATCATTTGGCTGAAGTTGGACAGCCATTACCTCAAAATGGTTAATAAACTGACTAGGAGAAGTGCTGCCGTCAAACAGCGAAATTATAGGAATATTGTACTTTGGAGGAAACGGAACATCCTTCCATTCAATAGGATAAGGTTGCTTGATTCCCAACCTCTGCAAATTGTCTTTCTCTTTGAAAGCCTCGAATTGAGTGTGCAAGAGTTTGACAGTTTCATTAGCATCCTCCGATGATGAAGAAGGAGCAGGCTGAATCAGAGTGTTAGGGGGAGGAACTGCGTGATAAGCACTACCCCCAGCACCTGACTGACTGGGTATGGGTTGAATTTGTACAGGGGGTACTTAAGGAGACACTATCCCCAGCCCTGCATTGACAGGCACCGACGATGCTATGATCTCAGGATTTGCAGTAGGTACAGTCGGTAGTACTGTATATTGGTCCACGATGATATAATGCATACTTGCAACCATTTCAGCCATGGTCTTCAGCTTGTCTTCTAGTACAGCTATTCGTTGTTCTTGACTAGCCGAACTAGAAGCATCTGGGTCTTCAGTGATAATATAAGCTGTCACTTCTCTAGGTACAGCGGAGGACACTGTCTGTTCAGAACTTTTGCTGTATACATCATAATCAGAGAAGGAATCATCTCTTGAATAAGAAAGAGGGAGATGACCAGAAGGATCTTGGAGAAGATTCCTTTGACCGATTGTGTCTCGACTTCGGGATCGAGTATGTTGGAATACTCCTTCAGAAGATTCTTGGAGTAGATCCAGATATCTTTGACTGGATCTACGAGACTTGCTGTATTTGGAGCATTTTCTACCCCCAGTATCTCGAAAAGCCATGTTGACGGAAGCATACAACACTTCGTCCTCGTCTTCCGACAATGGTTCATAGTTTACAAAGTTCAGACGATAGAAGACAGATCGTTTTGTTGTCTGGCAACAGCACTTGATGACAACCTTGTGATTACAACGGTATTCAAGTGGTGGAACTGGTGGTGCTGAGATATTGTCCTGCTTTTGCTTGAGATGCTCTCGGAGGTCAGAAACAACGACAGGACGAGAAAAAGTTTGAGGGATATATTCTTTGACAATATTTATAACATGGTTCCGGTTCTTCAGATGTTTTGTCCCTTGAGTGTACAGGGAAGTACTCACTTCATTAGCATAGGTGTCAGGATTTTTGATTCTGGAAGTTTGCCTTTGATGCGGGTTCGTCTTCGGCATTGGATGCTTGTGTTTCGCCGAAGTTGATGTACACCAATGTCTATTAAGATAATTCCGTAGATCAGCAAACTCACCTCCAGGGGTTTCTGTCTGAGATACCAGTAATTTTCCTTGCTGTGAGCGGGATATCCAGAGAGTTAGGAGATCTTAGAATTCTGCTACCGGAGTAGGCAGAATACCTCTTTGATCGGTACATTTCTCTTTGGCAGGAAGAGAAGAACTCTTGTTTGAGAGAGTTTTTGTACTGATTGGTGCCGAGGCACATTCAGATTGATCTTCCGAGGTAAAAACCGGGGAAGACTGTGAAAAGACCAAAGGATCTTTTCCCTTGTTTTGTGAAGAAGGGTTGGCTAAAAAGTGTTTCCCTCTGTTGTCTTCCAAGTCGTGGAACGAGAAAGTTTGAGAAAAGACCAACGGGCCATTTTCTTTGTTCTGAAGAGGAGGAGGAACAGTCAATAAACTACCCCCAGTAGATTGCGCTGGAGCAACAGGGTGCTTGGAATAAGGAGCAGATGTTTTCTGCTTACTGTGAGAAGAAGGGAGATTAGCCAAAGGGCTGTCCCTCTTAGACTGCGCTGGCAGAGTTTGCGCAGGGATTGAAGTGGCAGTAGGCGCATTGGCTGATTGCCCATGAGAAGCTTTGACAGATGGCCTTTTGGCCATAGGAACTGTAGCTTGCGCAGCAGGAGTCTTGACTTCAGAGTGCTTGAGTTGCACTCTGGTTGCTGGAGTGGTGTACTGCGCAGGAAGAGTTACGGCCAAGTGCGCCAGGGGAAAAGGAGTCTTGCACTTTGCCAGAGCAGCATAGGAAGTGGTTTGTACAATGGTAAGAGGAGAAGTATATTGCACATGGTAGTAGAGGTAGCAGTCTGCATAGCAGTTTTGGAAGCAGAAATAGCAGACTGCGCAGAGGATTGTGCAAAGGACTTTGGAGTCCACACTGAACAGACTTTGCTCTTGGCAGAAGTTGTAGTACGACGAGTAGTCCCTGAGTTGATCATCGCGTCGTAGGCCGTCTGGTTGACCTTGACAACCAGCGTCTTCTGCGTCTTTTCGATGGACACAATGTCACATTGAGTTGTTACTTCCTCGTCGGAGGAGAAAGTCGTCCCCAGCAGAGTCGCCATTTTGTTTACAAAAACAAAAGTGTTCTTTATTTCACAAACTTTGTAAGAAGATTACAATTAAATTCTGGAAAAGTACAATTATAGGAATCCGATCTGAAGACGATCACTTTATCCCTTGGACGATGTGAACTTTGAAGACGGTAGCCTCTGAAGAATGCAGCAGCACTTTGGCAAGAACTCCTGATCTCTGATGATGATCTTGAGTGATCTCCTCTTGATTCTGATTATCTTTGATCTGATCTCTGATCCCCCTTATGAAGGACTTGAAACTCTATTTATAGAGTTTTGAAAATAACTAATTAGTAGTTATTTCTGGATTGCACAAAATGGATTGTGCAGGCATTG
Source organism: Iris pallida (assembly GCA_029216955.1). Classification (NCBI taxonomy): domain Eukaryota; kingdom Viridiplantae; phylum Streptophyta; class Magnoliopsida; order Asparagales; family Iridaceae; genus Iris; species Iris pallida. The sequence goes on along the minus strand of JANAVB010030816.1, from coordinate 16,153,207 downwards.
GTCTGCACAAGCAACGAACTACGCTGGCAGTTATTCGATCGTGGGCCAACTGTATGAGACGTGTGGCATTGTTTGATTGAAATACGCATGATCGTGTACAGACGGTTGCCACGTGGTGAGCAATTGATGGCATGTATGCCACGTACAGAATGTCAGTTATCTTGATGGATTGTGCCACTTGAACTGCGCTAGTATCAGACTGCGCTCTCAATGGGTTGCACTAAGACTCGGATTGTGCTGAGGTTGAGCTGTCAGACTGCGCTGGCTTTTGGTAGCTCGACCGTGCTAGACAGCTGTCATGGCGGTGTGGCACAAGAAACGAACAGTTTCCTCGTTCTTCGGGCTGTCAGTTGTCAGAATATCTGATTTTGTGTCAGGTAATGATGACGTTGCCACGTCAGCTAGCACGCTTGGATGGGTGCGCAGTTCAGTTTGCGCAGTTAAGTTGTTGCGTAATCTGTCTCCTGCGCAGTTCATTTGAAGGATGCACAATTTGATTTTCATTGCTTTTTTGATGGGTGCAACTTGATTTTTAGGACCTACAATTATTAACTTGTTACAGCATACATAGCCACTTTTCTTTATTCCTACCATTCCAAATTGTATTCATACTATAGCATACTATGGCATCGAGTCATTGTTGGGTTATTTGTGTCCAAACCAACAACAATCATTTATTGAGGGGCATCACAATGTATATAGACTTATTGTATGGAACATCCAGTGAGCAGCCAAGAGAGTCAACGAACTTTCAAACTCGAACAACATAAGGATGATTACAGAACAACAACAGCATAACTGCTGAAGCAATCTTTGATTTAATCGCGGAAGCAATGTTGAGTAATCGTCGATGCAACTTTGATTTAAAATGAATCAAAGAAGAGACCAAGGACGTAAAGCCATGCTCTGATACCGATTTGTCACACCCCGATTCGTGGATTCATTTATTCACATATTTTATCGCTTGGAATTGATCGTCTTCGCTTGGGCGTGATGCCGTACAAGTCTGGTATTGCACTTGTACAAGGCAAAGATGGTACATAATCGATTATCTTCAAATAGGGGCACATCGCAACGGCAGAAGCAGACAAATTGAAGTTAATAAGGACAATCTCTCTCATTGAATAGAAATATATCACTTCTTTTCTAGCAGTGGAGACAAAAGAATAACTTGAAGTCACACAAAGATATATAGAACTATATTCTCTTTATTGATAATTGAAGAAGAGTACAAGACTTGTATTGAAGTACAATGTTTACAGCACATCTTACTTTACATTGAAAGCTAGCTGAACAATGCTATACAGCTTACATTTGATATTTGGATACATTGGATTACAACTCGATATAACGACTTGGCTTACAATCTCACTGGTACAACTGATTACAATGTTCCATACATTATGCCCTTTATAAACAGAAGACATCATCTTGTGTGTAAAACCCCTCAAAATATTTTTTTTATTTATTATTATTTATATTTTGTTACAAAATTTTGTTATTCATTAAATAAAATGCTTTTACCCTAATTGTTAAATTGAATATATATAGTTTAGAAAAATATGTTATATATGTATATTTATGCAGTTTGTGTGTGCATTGTATTATATAACCCTCACCCTTAACCCTAAGACTAAACTTAGGTTAACTCTAACCTTAGACTCATTTAATTTTTTTCTAGATTATTTATATATATATACTTATATATATAAAGTATTACTATTCATCAGTTTTTATTATTGGAGTATATGTATTATATCTATACTTTTTAGTTATGGCATTACAACTTGAGCAAAACCCAAATCCATTTCATTTAGTCCAAACCCAACCTTAGCTCAGCCCATGGGCAAACTAACTAACCCTAACCTAGGCCCAACCCATTAGGAATTCCTAAGCCTTTGGATCTCATCCATGCATATATATCTAAGCAATTTCTCTCAAACCTAACCCTAATAATTTCCTCCACAAGCCTCCACCTCTTCCCATCCTCACCGCCACCCTATCCCTCTCTCTCTCCAATCCCGACCCCCCCTTCGGACTAAGCCCCGCCATCGGGCGACGGAAGCGCGCGCCCCGGCCTTCCGCGCGTGCAGCCGGCCCTCCCGCGCTCGCTGCAGCCGACCGGCCCCGATCAGGCGACCCCCCTCGTCGGCACGACCCCCCTCATCGGCGAGCCACCCCCCTGCGGCGGGGCGAGGTACTGCCCCGACCGCCCACGTGCCCCCTGGCACGTGTGTTTTGTTTGCAACAATTAGATTATTCATTGTTGAATTATTTGTGTAATTATATGGCTGTGTAATGATTTAATTAATGATTAATTGATGCTAATTACGATCTAAATTATTAGCCTAATGATTAGGATCATTAGTGTAGATTCTATATTAATTATGTCAGATTTTTATATAATTTATTCGTAATTATTAAACATTTAACTGGTGGCATTAATGCAGTTTTTTGTGTAAATTCCACAGTATTATATATTCTGTTTTTGATTTTTAGAATTTAATTCATTAGGAATTACTTGATATGATCTATACATAATTTGTAGGTAATTATGTAATCTAATTACTGTTAAATTTTCAGGATTTAATAAATAGTTAGATATTTTAATTATATTTTAAACTGTGGATTATTGTATCTAAATGACAGTTTAATTTCACTGTTTCGGATTTTTTATTAATTAATTCACTAAGAATTAATTAATGGTCTCTATACAAGACTTGTAAATAATATTTATATCTTTTTACTGTAAAATTTTCAGAATAAAATAATTATGTTTGTTATTTATTTTATATTAATTCAGTGTTAAATATTATTGATTATGTAATTAGTTCATTACTAAGTTTTAATTTTTATTAAATATAAATTATTATGGTAATGTTCATAAATGTATAGTCACGGTTGGAGAAATGTTATTTTCTGTGAATTATGAATTTTCACAATTTATTAGTAAATTTTTAATATTTAATTCTAATTTCAATAGCCAAAATAGTAATTTTATATATATAGTAGTTAAATATTTTTAATTACTTATAATTTGGTAAATAATATTAAAAATATTATTTACAGTAGGTTTTCCTGGAAAAGTATTTTATAACCCAATTTAGATCTTTTTACTATTTATTAACTAGTATTTATAATTATTAGCACTAATCTAGTTATTAGATAGATATATATTAAATAAAGAAAATCCTATTTATGGTTTCTTTACAAATAATATATCTATTATTTCTGTCATTATTTAGCTTATTAGACTAAAAATGATTTTTATGGATTTTTACAAATTTTGTTGGTATTATTAGGAATTTGTGAAGGCATGTGTTATTTAATTAATTAATTAATTATTTATAAGTAATTAATTAATTATTAAATATATATTAGTTGTATTAATAATTTTAGAATATAAAATTATAATAATAAGTACTTCGTACTTATTATTGTATATTATTATTATTCATAATTATTGGTACTTATTAGCTAGTAATAATGGTTTGATATTAATTATTGATTAATTAGCAATTAAATGTATCGTTTAATTTGGCTAATTAGTAATTAATTAGAGTTAATGCTTATATAGGGTTATTTGCTTCGCGGGACTCGGACTCTATTTTGGACCCGGATACTCAGTTGCTGGACACAGGCAAGTACACCTTGCTTGACATTTACTATGCAGTAATTACATTTGACCAGTTATTGCTATTGTGTGCACTCGTCTCCATTGATGACTACCTTGTATAGAGTTAGTATAAACTTGACACTGTCTCAGACACGTATCACATATGAGTGAGCTGAGTACAGAGGTTCTATGTTGACTGGCCATTAACATGTGATCTTGAGTCTGTTAGAAGTTTAGTTAGTTTTACTATATATATGACGTCTTGCATATTGTTCGTACCACGTATACGGTATGAGTACATTGGGTGGGGAGAGTCTACTAGTGGTGTATGAGAATTTCTGTTTCCAATGGACGCTGGATGCTCGTAGCCCCTCGTTCCTCAAACCGTAGGACGCTTGGTGGCAGTTTCTTCTTCTTCTCCCCCTCTCATGTGCCACTAGAGATGTCTCGAGTGCATTTACACATAGATGGTTAGAACACCTTATTGCTTCCTTGTATTTTCTGTCCTTGTGTTACGGAAATACTGGGTGGCATTCTTATTTGTTACTTTTACATTACTGCTTAGTATTTTCTTGCATGTCTTTTTCCTGTGTATTTGTTATGTCCATCTGAGGACCTGGTATCTTTTCCAGAGCTTGACGAGCACTCGTTCCCGGCTGATTACGGAGTAGAGGGACTTGTTGACGACGACTTTGAGGTGGAGCCGCAGCCTTGATCCTCTGGAGGCTAGCTACATCTCCAGACGTGGGTTCCATTTCCAGTATTCTGTTTATTTCTTTTGCTACTTCATTTCCTTCCAGATGTACTCTTTTACTTATTAGTGGTTGTGTTCTCCTTTAGCCATAGTTGACATTTGGATTCTGTGGCACTGATGATTTTCCATTCAGTTATCTATTACATTATTTCATGGATGAGACTAGTTTACCTGCCTGTGATGTTACTTATTAGTTATACTTCAGCGTACTACAATCGAATCATAGTCCATTAAATTGGGTTTAGCTATGCTAGATTGTACAGCTAGCATGCCACGTGTTCCCAATCCGATTATTTGGAACTGGGGCGTGACATGTTTTTAGTGGTGGCCCATGCAGGTCATGAAATTTGTTTGGTTACGTTACTGTACCAAACAAGCCTGCAAATTAGGTTTAGAATATAGGGTCTCATCCATACTTGACTATATCATTCTTGATTAACCTTGAACAAATTCTTTTGCATCTCGTTTGTTTTCGTCCTATTCTCAATTCCTTCTATCTTATTTCTGCAGAATCATGAATCTAAGGAGTGGACGTACCGCTGCCGGTAGAGACAACCAGTCATCTGGTACGGATGAGCAGTCCGCAAGGGTAGTTCCAACCCACCCTATGCTACCAGGGCAGACGTCTCAGCCAGTTGGTGCACAACCGACTGGGGTACTCCCTCCTCCCCCGCAGTACCCTCAGGCACCATACGGAGTGCCCTCGGTTGTGCCCCAAGACAGTCAGGCACAGATGTTTCAGTTCATGCACATGATGATGCAAGAGTAGAGACAGGAAGCAGCGGAGCAGAGGCAAGAAGCAGCTGAGCAGAGGTAGTTAGCTGCTGAACAAAGACGGGAAGCTGCTGAGATGAGACAGGGATTCCTGGCAGGTATGGAGAGGATGACAGCACCAGCACCTGCACCAGCTCCGATACTAGCTCTCGTGAGACCAGTACGGGTAGGTTCAGTGAAGGACTACGTGCAGATGGACCCCAAACCTTATAAGGGAAATGAGAGTCCGGAGGAGACCATTAATTGGATCACCAGCACCAAGAAGAAATTGCAGGCATCTCAGTTGCCAGAAGATTTATGGATGACTGGCGTAAGAACTCAGCTGGAGGGGAATGCCCATCACTGGTGGGATTTTATGGAGCGTCAGTTGGGTACTCGTCAGTCGTGGGAGCAGTTTCTGGAGTTCTTTGATAAGAAGTATTTCCCTACTACTGTGAAGAATACCTTATACAACCAGTTTTTGCATCTGGAGCAGGGGAACAAGACTGTGGACGAGTATGACTCGGAGTTCAGTCGACTCAGCAAGTATGGAGAGGTACTGATACCCAATGATCTGGAGAAGGCCAAGAGATTTCACAACGGGCTGAGGCAGGAGCTACAGCATTATACTAGCTCTCAGTCCTGAATCTCTTATGCTGAGTTGCTGACGGAGGCCAGGATTCAGGAGACAATTAGCAAGGGGAAGCTGAACCAGCAGAAGAATCAGCCAGTGCAGACGAAGACGCAGCAAGGAGGTCCTATCAAGAGACCTATGGGACATCATCAGCATTAGCAGAAGACTGGACCCTACCAGTTTAAGGAGCTTTCGACTTGCCATTTCTGTGGCAGGAAGGGACACTTACAGTGAGAGTGCAGAAGGATGCTGGGTACTTGCTTAGCTTGCGGATCGGGCCAGCATCAGGCTCGAGATTGCCCGGTTCGGGGAGCCATTGTGCCAGCAGGAGGACAGAAGCCACCAGCATCAGGAGGTCAGCAGAGAGGACCTATACTCCCTTCACAGTCAGCACAGTTTGAGAAAGCCAAGCAGCAGGCAGGAAACAAAAAGCAAGGACAGATTTTTGCTCTCACTCAGGGAGAAGATGGAACCGAAGGTGAGGCTATCACAGGTACTATTTTAGTAGGTTCATTGCCTGCTACAGTGTTATTTGATTCTGGTGCCACCTTATCATTTATATCATCTAGATTTATAGCTGTGCATTGGATAGCTACTTCTATTATGCCTAAGAGTTGGAAAATTATTACTGGTGGGTGTATAGTACCTGTGACTAGTACATGTAGAACCTGTTCGGTAGTTATTTGTGGCCGAGAGATGAGAGCTCGACTTTTGGTATTACCTATGCTAAATTTCGACGTAGTACTGGGTATGGATTGGCTTAGTCAATATCATGCTATATTGGACTGCCACAGGGGTTGTGCTATATTTAGACCGCCAGGCCAGTCGGAGTTTGAATTTCAGAGAGGAAGCATTGAGAAGGGAGTATCTCAGTATCATGGAGCTTGCATGGCGATGGAGGTTACCCCGCCACCGATCATTGATGAGTTTTCTGATGTCTTTCCCGATGATCTGCCGGGTCTACCACCCGACAGAGAGGTTGAGTTCACCATTGAGCTCATACCAGGAGCGGCACCAATCTCTTCAAATGTCTATCAACTGGCGAAGAAAGAGCTGGATGAAATGAAGGTGCAGTTGCAGGAGTTGTAAGACAAGGGGTTTATCAGACCAAGTGCATCACCATGGGGAGCCCCGATCTTGTTTGTGCCAAAGAAAGATGGAACAGTTCGCATGTGCATTGATTATAGGGCTCTTAATGATGTGACGATCAAGAACAAGTATCCCCTGTCCAGAATTGATGATCTATTTGACCAGCTGACAGGAGCCCAGGTATTCTCGAAGATTGATCTGAGATCGGGATACCATCAAGTGAAGGTTCGGAGAGAAGACATTCAGAAGACGGCATTCAGGACTCGGTATGGTCATTACGAGTTCTTAGTAATGCCCTTTGGTTTGACTAATGCACCGGCTGTGTTCATGAATTTAATGAACAGAGTATTCCATGAATATCTTGATAAGTTTGTCGTAGAATTCATCGACGACATTTTGGTGTATTCAAAGAACCATGAAGAGCATGAGGATCACTTAAGGAAGGTGCTGGAGATCTTGAGGCATCAGAAGTTATATGCAAAGTTGAGTAAGTGTGAATTTTTGCTAGATCATGTTTCATTTCTTGGACATGTTATCTCAGGGAAAGGCATAGAAGTGGATCCGACGAAGATATCAGCAGTGGAGTCGTGGCCAACTCTAACCGATGTTTCAGAGGTGCAAAGTTTTCTGGGGCTTGTCGGATACTACCGGAGGTTCGTAAAGAATTTTGTAAGAATTGCGGAGCCCATGACGAAGTTGACTCGCAAGGATCAGAAGTTCGAGTGGACGGAAGAGTGCCAAGCTGCCTTTGATGATTTGAAGAAGCGCATTACTACTGCACCAGTTTTGACCATTCCATCGGGATCAGGAGGTTTTGTCATCTATAGTGATGCATCCGGGAAGGGATTAGGATGCGTATTGATGCAGCATGGGAAGGTAGTTGTATATGGTTCTCGGCAGTTGAGGACCCATGAGAAGAATTACCCCACGCACGACTTAGAGCTTGCGGCGGTGATATTTGTCTTGAAGCTTTGGAGGCATTATCTGTATGGAGAAACAGTGGAGGTATATACAGATCATAAGAGCCTCAAGTATGTCTATACTCAGAAGGATTTAAATTTGAGACAGAGGCGTTGGCTTGAGTTGATGGCAGATTTTGATATTGAGTTACAGTACCATCCAGGGAAGGCTAATTCAGTAGCAGATGCATTGAGCTGGAGGCCTATGGCACACTTTTTGACATCACAAAAGGAGTTGCTTTATGACTTGGAAAAGATGGGCATTGAAGTTGTTAGGCCTGGAGGAGTTGCACAGATGATGAATATTCAGGTTCAGTCTTCATTAGTAGAGCGGATCAAGGCGACCTTACCGACAGATGCCAGATATCAGAGGCTTCGACAGAGGACAGAGAAAGGACTGCAGACTGGATTGAGGATTCACGAAGATGGGACCTTGAGGTGTGGAGACCGTCTCTATGTTCCTAATGGAGAGATCAGGCAGGAGCTGATGTCAGAGGCTCATAGCTCGATTTATTCTATTCATTCAGGAGGTACGAAGATGTACAGGGACCTGAGACAGCACTACTGGTGGCATGGAATGAAGCGTGAGATAGCACGATTTGTAGCAAAGTGCTTGGTGTGTCAGCAAGTCAAGGCTGAGCATCAGAGGTCCACAGGATTATTGCAACCGCTTCCGATACCTGAGTGGAAGTGAGAGCACATCACTATAGATTTTGTTACGGGATTTTCGAGGAGCCCAGCTGGACGAGATACAGTTTGGGTGATTGTGGACAGATTATCGAAGTCTGCTCATTTCATACCATTCCGAGTGGGGCAATCTACAGAGGTATTGGCAGACTTATATATGAAGGAGATAGTGTGATTACATGGAGTACCAGTCAGTATAGTCTCCGATCGAGTTACGAGATTCACATCGCACTTCTGGGAGAGCATGCAGGAAAGTCTGGGCACAAGACTGAAGTTCAGCACAGCTTATCATCCTCAGACGGACGGGCAGTCAGAGCGTACCATTCAGACGTTAGAGGACATGTTGAGAGCTTGCATGTTGGATTTTGGAGGATCCTGGGAGGATCACTTGCATTTGGTAGAGTTTTCTTACAACAATAGCTACCAGACAAGTATCCAAATGGCCCCTTTTGAAGCATTGTACGGAAGGAAGTGTCGATCGCCAGCATGTTGGGGTGATGTAGGCGAGAGACAGATATTAGGACCAGAGTTAGTGACTCATACAGTAGATACAGTCAAGAAGATTCAGGGGCATCTACGAGCAGCACAGGACTGGCAGAAGCAGTGGGCAGACACTCATAGACGAGCTCTTGAGTTCAAGGAAGGAGATCATGTGTTCTTGAGAATCTCCTCGACTAGAGGTACGATCAGATTTGGAGTCAGAGGAAAGCTCAGCCCAAGGTACATCGGACCGTTCGATGTGTTGGAGAAAGTTGGTGAGGTCGTATACAGATTAGCACTTCCGCAGTCATTGGAAGGCGTCCATGATGTATTTCATGTCTCCCAGTTGAGGAAGTATGTGGCAGACCCTAACCACGTACTTGATCATTCAGAGATCACCGTGGGACCGACCTTGTCCTACGAGGAGCAGCCTGTGGAGATCCTAGACCGCAGAGAGAAAGTGTTGAAGGGGAAGACCATTCGACTAGTTCGAGTTGCGTGGAAACACCATTCTCCGGGCGAATCGACTTGGGAGCAGGAAGATTCTATTCTGGAGCGTTTTCTATACCTTCGTGAGGCGTCTGGTATGACTAAATTCTGCTAATAATTACTCTCTAGATTTTGCTTAACTTAGTTGTAAATTGCCTAGAATTAGAATTATGATTGTGTGATTCTTTTATTCCAGCTTGTTTTAATTTCGAGGACGAAATTTTAATTAGTTGGGAAGAATGTAAAACCCCTCAAAATATTTTTTTTATTTATTATTATTTATATTTTGTTACAAAATTTTGTTATTCATTAAATAAAATGCTTTTACCCTAATTGTTAAATTGAATATATATAGTTTAGAAAAATATGTTATATATGTATATTTATGCAGTTTGTGTGTGCATTGTATTATATAACCCTCACCCTTAACCCTAAGACTAAACTTAGGTTAACTCTAACCTTAGACTCATTTAAATTTTTTTCTAGATTATTTATATATATATACTTATATATATAAAGTATTACTATTCATCAGTTTTTATTATTGGAGTATATGTGTTATATCTATACTTTTTAGTTATGGCATTACAACTTGAGCAAAACCCAAATCCATTTCATTTATTCCAAACCCAACCTTAGCCCAGCACATGGGCAAACTAACTAACCCTAACCTAGGCCCAACCCATTAGGAATTCCTAAGCCTTTAGATCTCATCCATGCATATATATCTAAGCAATTTCTCTCAAACCTAACCCTAATAATTTCCTCCACAAGCCTCCACCTCTTCCCATCCTCACCGCCACCCTATCCCTCTCTCTCTCCAATCCCGACCCCCCCTTCGGACTAAGCACCGCCATCGGGCGACGGAAGCGCGTGCCCAGGCCTTCCGCGCGTGCTGCCGGCCCTCCCGCGCTCGCTGCAGCCGACCGGCCCCGATCCGGCGACCCCCCTCGTCGGCGCGACCCCCCTCGTCGGCGAGCCACCCCCCTGCGGCGTGGCGAGGTACTGCCCCGACCGCCCACGTGCCCTCTGGCACGTGTGTTTTGTTTGCAACAATTAGATTATTCATTGTTGAATTATTTGTGTAATTATATGGCTGTGTAATAATTTAATTAATGATTAATTGATGCTAATTACGATCTAAATTATTAGCCTAATGATTAGGATCATTAGTTTAGATTCTATATTAATTATGTCTGATTTTTATATAATTTATTCGTAATTATTAAGCATTTAACTGGTGGCATTAATGCAGTTTTTTGTGTAAATTCCACAGTATTATATATTCTATTTTTGATTTTTAGAATTTAATTCATTAGGAATTACTTGCTATGATCTATACATAATTTGTAGGTAATTATGTAATATAATTACTGTTAAATTTTCAGGATTTAATAAATAGTTTAGATATTTTAATTATATTTTAAACTGTGGATTATTGTATCTAAATGACAGTTTAATTTCACTGTTTCGGATTTTTTATTAATTAATTCACTAAGAATTAATTAATGGTCTCTATACAAGACTTGTAAATAATATTTATATCTTTTTACTGTAAAATTTTCAGAATAAAATAATTATGTTTGTTATTTATTTTATATTAATTCAGTGTTAAATATTATTGATTATGTAATTAGTTCATTACTAAGTTTTAATTTTTATTAAATATAAATTATTATGGTAATGTTCATAAATGTATAGTCATGGTTGGAGAAATGTTATTTTCTGTGAATTATTAATTTTCACAATTTATTAGTAAATTTTTAATATTTAATTCTAATTTCAATAGCCAAAATAGTAATTATATATATATAGTAATTAAATGTTTTTAATTACTTATAATTAGGTAAATAATATTAAAAATATTATTTATAGTAGGTTTTCCTGGAAAAGTATTTTATAACCCAATTTAGATCTTTTTACTGTTTATTAACTAGTATTTATAATTATTAGCACTAATCTAGTTATTAGATAGATATATATTAAATAAAGAAAATCCTATTTATGGTTTCTTTACAAATAATATATGTCTATTATTTCTGTCATTATTTAGCTTATTAGACTGAAAATGATTTTTATGGATTTTTACAAATTTTGTTGGTATTATTAGGAATTTGTGAAGGCATGTGTTATTTAATTGATTAATTAATTATTTATAAGTAATTAATTAATTATTAAATATATATTAGTTGTATTAATAATTTCAGAATATAAAATTATAATAATAAGTACTTCATACTTATTATTGTATATTATTATTATTCATAATTATTGGTACTTATTAGCTAGTAATAATGGTTTGATATTAATTATTGATTAATTAGCAATTAAATGTATCGTTTAATTTGGCTAATTAGTAATTAATTAGAGTTAATGCTTATATAGGGTTATTTGCTTCGCGGGACTCGGACTCTATTTTGGACCCGGATACTCAGTTGCTGGACACAGGCAAGTACACCTTGCTTGACATTTACTATGCAGTAATTACATTTGACCAGTTATTGCTATTGTGTGCACTCGTCTCCATTGATGACTACCTTGTATAGAGTTAGTATAAACTTGACACTGTCTCAGACACGTATCACATATGAGTGAGCTGAGTGCAGAGGTTCTGTGTTGACTGGCCATTAACATGTGATCTTGAGTCTGTTAGAAGTTTGGTTAGTTTTACTATTTATATGACGTCTTGCATATTGTTCGTACCACGTATACGGTACGAGTACATTGGGTGGGGAGAGACTACTAGTGGTGTATGAGAATTTCTGTTTCCAATGGACGCTGGATGCTCGTAGCCCCTCGTTCCTCAAACCATAGGACGCTTGGTGGCAGTTTCTTCTTCTTCTTCCCCTCTCATGTGCCACTAGAGATGTCTCGAGTGCATTTACACATAGATGGTTAGAACACCTTATTGCTTTCTTGTATTTCCTGTCCTTGTGTTAGAGAAATACTGGGTGGCATTCTTATTTGTTACTTTTACATTAATGCTTAGTATTTTCTTGCATGTCTTTTTCCTGTGTATTTGTTATGTCCCTCTGAGGACCTGGTATATTTTCCAGAGCTTGACGAGCACTCGTTCCCGGCTGATTACGAAGTAGAGGGACTTGTTGACGACGACTTTGAGGTGGAGCCGCAGCCTTGATCCTCTGGAGGCTAGCTACATCTCCAGACGTGGGTTCCATTTCCAGTATTCTGTTTATTTCTTTTGCTACTTCATTTCCTTCCAGATGTACTCTTTTACTTATTAGTGGTTGTTTTCTCCTTTAGCCATAGTTGACATTTGGATTCTGTGGCACTGATGATTTTCCATTCAGTTATCTATTACATTATTTCATGGATGAGACTAGTTTACCTGCCTGTGATGTTACTTATTAGTTATACTTCAGCGTACTACAATCGAATCATAGTCCATTAAATTAGGTTTGCTATGCTAGATTGTACAGCTAGCATGCCACGTGTTCCCAATCCGATTATTTGGAACTGGGGCGTGACATTGTGCAAGGAGAGCTTCTGTATGCCCCAACAAATCTTCGATCCCGCGGGAACAATCAAGCTAATCTTCGTGTGTAGAACATTCCAAGCACGAGCACCTGCCCACATAAAATGTGGGTCAGCACATCATCTATGTACTAGCGAGCAGAATCCAACCCACTCGCCTAAACCAACACTAACTGGTCGATTTTAGCAAGCATTTAATAGAATGAACTTTCTACTTGGGCCTAGCATCAGTTTACAGTTCATGGGCAATAATAATAGTAAAGCATGTAAACATATTCTTAGTAGCGTTCATGTGAAGGCATCAGTAAAGCATACTAGTGTTATCATGAAAAGGCATCATTGGTTCTAACATCTTGAACATCATATCATTGACTTGTTTAGCATGATTAAGCAGACCATTCAACCAACATATACTGCATGCATCACATTTAAGTGATTTCTTACCGATAGCCAACTCCCTCGTACCTGCATAAAAGACAGGATAATATGATATACTTACTCTGTCTGCACAAAACATTCATTAGCATACATCCTGACTACATGACCACTGGTGGTTGTACACCATGTCGACGTGCCATATAGGACTTCATAGGGTATGGGATTGCTCTTCACCAGGTTGCGAGCCCGAATGAAGGTCCCAATACCGTGCTACCAAAGCACCAATTCCTCCTAGGCCGACTCGATCCCACCGTCGCAGGTACCGTTCGAGGAAACCCTTGTATACAGGTACGTCTATGGTCATACGTATGCATGTCCGACTCGATCGTGTTCGAAGTCGCATGATAAAATAATAAGATAAGTAAAGGCAACAGTTCATTATCTCATCTTTGCAATATTACCACCTGTTCACTTGGTGATCTCAATGATCCCAAGCCTCATCATTCTTATTGCATCAATCATTGCAACATTTCTCATATCATTCCTTTCTAAGAGGAACAAATAATATTTCATTCATCTCGATAGGACCTGCAACATTTTATTCATTTCATAGGGACAATATTCTCTCTTTCATTGCATATAAGAAAACATGCAACATCAACAGTTATGCAGAAAATACATGATTGAGGTGTTTCTTTCAATTCTTTTTGTTAATAGCATAGCCAGTTCATTACTTATGTATCATTCTCGTATCATCTCATTACTCAAGTATTCATTGCTTAAGCAGTATTAACCAAAAGGACGTTATCAATTCATTTCATGCATCAAGTCGCATTAGTAATTCAAGTGTGATTCATTCGATAGTTCAATAATTCTAAGCATAAGCATCTCTATTACTCAACAACTAAAACATGGGACATTTAGAGACAATTCAAAGCATCATATTATTCCATTTATTAAGCATGCAGGAATAAGGAGGAAGGAGGACAGTTCCACTTGCCTGCATAAAAGGGTCTTCTTATTCTGGTTGCACATATTCTCCTAAGCGTAGCTCCACCAGCGAGCCACGTTCCAACTCTTAATTCGTCTAACCAGCTCAAAGAGACTGCATCAGTCTCAACTCTCTTGATTCCTAACATAAGTCACGATCTAACATTCTGATCCCATCCAACAAGCCAACCAAATGCCTCGTACGGAGCGAGGCATTACAGGCTCGACCCCGGGGAGGGGATCGACCCTGGGGGAGCAGGGACCTCACCACGGCGTAGGGGAGGGACGGGGAGCCACGACGGAGGGGAGGGGGGCTCGACCATGGGGGGAGAGGGGAGGAGGGGGGCTCGACCGGGAAGGGAGCCACGGCGGAGGGGGAGCTGCCAGGAAGAGGGCTCGACCCGGGGGAGCCGGAGGGGGAGAGGCTTGACCCCGGGGAGGGGCTCGACCCCGACGGGGGAGCAAGGACCTCACCACTACGCTGGGGAGGGACGGGGAGCCACGGCGGAGGGGAGGGGGGCTCCATATATATATATATATATATATATATATATATATATATATATATATATATATATATATATATATATATATATATATATTTGTCAATGACGGTTAGTCCAAGTAGTTAGTGTGGAGGCATGTGGTCCTTGTGGGAGTGTTCTAATCCCTGTGGGTGCGATTCCGAAAACTAATTACCGTTTTCAATATATATATATATATATATATATATATATATATATATATATATATAAATAAAAAAAATAATATATATATATATATATATATATATATATATATATATACATATTGCGCGTTGCCCTAGAGCGCCGCATCTCGAGATCCTGGTAGAGCTTTGCCCCTTACCGACTCCGGCTAGGCCATTGGTCGGGCCGGCGTCAACAAAGGATGGCTAAGTCCTTTGTCGATGCGGTCGTCGGCCGGGTTGAGGAACCTCCTCGCCTGGCCGTGCGACAGGTATCTTCATACAAAGGTGCTCCCGCGATCGCTTTCTCTGATGAGGAGGAACAATCTCTGGCTTCTCCTCTTCGGTTTGCTCTTATGGGAAAGTTTTCCCATAGTAAGCCTTCCATAGAGACGATTCGTAAAGCCCTCTCTGGTTTTCAGTTCAAAGGGGAAATAAAAGCGGGTGTTATCGATCGTAAGCACATCCTTATCCAGCCTTCGCTGGAGGAGGACTTCCTCCGACTTCGTTCAAAGGACGTTTGGTTCATCTCTCGCGCTCCGATGCGTGTTTTTAAATGGGATCCTGACTTCTCTCCGATGTTTGAATCATCGATCATGCCCATCTGGGTAGATCTTTCTGATCTGCCTCATCATCTCTATGCGAAGGAGGCCTTATTTGCGATAACTTCATTGATTGGTACTCCCCTAAAACTCGACAGAGCCACGACAGATCTTTCTCGTCCATGTAGGGCCAGGGTATTTGTTGAAGTAGATGCGAGCAAACCTATACAACACAGAGTTCGGATAAATCGATCGCGTAGGAGGAGTTTTTGGCAGAATGTAGAATACGAGTATATTCCTCTGTACTGTTCTCACTGTCATCATCAAGGCCATCAAATGTCGACTTGCAAATTAAAAAACAAAGGAAAAGAGGTAGTGCAACAAGAAACTCAACAACACCAAGGGGATCAAGGGGAGACAAGTAGGCCAAGGCCGATGGGATTGAAGGTCACATCTATATTGCGACGAACCAATGAGGAAAGTATTGTTCCTTACGCTCCTCCTGCACAAAACCATACAACTGCCTCGACATTAATCCCCCCAGGTCAGGATCCACCTACCAATATTGCTCAAGTGGAGGAGGAGAATACTCTTAGAAATTTGCCACACAATGAGTCATTAACTACTATGGACCCCACAACTCTCATTAATGAAGCTCACAGCCCCGTGCATGAGTTGCCAACTGAAATAACTGGCATGATAAAGACGACAGGAACTGCGCCTGATGTGACGACTTCGGCAGTGGCGGTTACTGCCATTAACACCTAGGTGGCAGCGATCGCCACACACCAAAACCCTGACGCTGAACGGGCACTCGAAGAGGGTGAGCTGGTTGATGAGCTGGCAGAAGTAGGGGATTCACTTCCTCCCCCTCTTGCCTTAAGAGGTAGCTGGGCAGATGAAGTCGAGCATGCTCCGGACGAATGCCTCAACGAAGGAATGGAGGAAGTCGATGGGTGTGCGGACGGAGTCCAAGAGCGTCAGCAGCATACAGAAGTCGGGGGCCTGCAACTCTCTGTAGTCTCCCAAAAGAAGCAGAAATCTCAGAAAACGGTGGCTCCTTCAGATCGAGTTATGCGGCAATCCGCTAACTCCGCTCTCACTGGTAAACCCACGTCTTCCTCTAATGTTTAACACTCTCATTTGGAACATTCGTGGTATTGCTAATCCCATGACCATAAAAAGAGTTAAGTCTTTGGTTAGATTACATAAAATAGTCTTTCTTGGCATCATTGAGCCGAAGGTGGATAGAAGTCAACTTTTTCATTATTAGCTGAAGCTAGGTTTCGATAAGGCCTTCTCGAATGATAGGGGGAACATTTGGGTTATGGCTAAATCAAACTACGATATCTTCCTGCATGACACATTCGATCAAGCTTTGACTGTCTCGCTTCATCATCATATGCTCCCCACACCTGCCTTATTTACTACTGTTCATGGTGATAACACCAAGGAGGGATGTCGTACACTCTGGGAGAGACTCACTCATATGCAGCTTTCCATTCAAGCGCCTTGGACCGTTGGGGGTGATTTCAACGCCATCCTTCGGTCAGAAGAGAAAATTGGGGGGAGGCCTCCTGATTAGCTCTCTATTGAAGAGTTTGCTAATTTTCTGCTCGAGACAGGTATGGTTGAGCTACCATACTCGGGGAGTTGCTTTACTTGGATCAAGTCGAAGCAGGATGGTCGTAGGGGCTCTCGACTAGACCGAGTCTTGGTGGATCATGCCTGGATGAATATGGCGTCTCTATCTTCAGTAGAGCATCTTAATAGAGCGGAGTCGGATCATGCGCCATTGCTGATCCACTTCAAATCTAATGTGGCAATGGGCAGGAAGCAATTTCGATTTCTTGATTTCTGGGTTAAACATGAAGATTTCAAGTCTCTAATTCAACAAGTTTGGGATTCTGTCGATCACCTTCTAGGACTTACTCGTGTGGCTCTTCGGCTTGAAGCGTGCAGGAAGACATTATCCATTTGGAGTCGTCAGACATATGGGGACATATTTCAGCAAGTGAAGCAAGCAGAGGATGACGTGTTAGCAGCGGAAATACAACATGAGAAGTACAACACAGTGACGAGTCGACAACTGTTAGCTAAGGCCACAGCTAATCTAAAACAAAGGGTGAATATCGAGGAAGCCTATTGGAAACAAAAATCTAGAGTGACATGGGACCTCCAAGGAGACAAAAACACAGCCTATTTTCATGGATGTGTGACGAATCGGAAACGCTCGCTACAGATTCATTCTATCACCAGGGAGGATGGGACCAAATTGACAGACAAGCAATCTATTCACGCATATGCCAAGGAGTTCTATTCTAACCTATATCAAAGAGAGGATATACAGGAGGATGATGAGCTTGTTTCGAGCATCCCTAGAATGTTGACAGATGAGGAGAATGATCGGTTGATTGCTGCTCCAACCTCGGATGAGATCTTTGATGCATTGAAGTCGCTCGATCAGAATAGTGCTTCGGGACCTGATGGGTTTACTCCTTTGTTCTTCATTACTTGTTGGGATATCATTGGCAAGGATATGACTGAGGCAGTGGGTCTCTTTGTTGATGGTTTTGTGCTGCCTCGATCGATCACAAATACTGCTCTGGTCTTGATACCGAAAGTTAAGCAGGCTAAATCTTTTGGGGATTTTCGTCCTATTAGCTTATGTTCGGTGGTGAACAAGATTATATCAAAACTTTTGTCACGTCGCCTAGCTCCGCTGCTACCCCGTCTTATATCCCCTGAACAGAGTAGTTTTGTCCAGGGTCGAGAAATAGTAGATAATATTCTTCTTGCCCAGGAGATGATGGCCAAGATGAACAAGAAGAATAGAGGTGGTAATGTAGCAATTAAACTCGATATGATGAAAGCATATGACAGAGTTGATTGGAGATTCCTGATGAAGGTGCTTCGACAGTTTGGCTTTCACAATAAATGGGTAGATATGATTCTTCAGCTTGTCAACAATGTTTGGTATACTCCATTGATCAATGGCAAGTCGACGGAGTATTTTCAGGCTTTTAGAGGAATTCGACAGGGAGATCCCCTCTCCCCAGCCTTGTTCATACTAGCTGCAGAGGCATTGTCGCACAATGTCAAGAAATTACCAGAGTCAGATGGTTTCATACACTTCATTTCTCCTCGTGGTTGCCCTCCTATTACTCATTTAGCATATGCTGATGATATACTCCTCTTTTCTGCTGGTGATCTTCGATCTATTACCAAAATCACAGAATTATTAGCTCGATATGAGATTGCTTCTGGCCAGTGCATTAATAAGACCAAATCTTCGATTTTTATGTCGAAAGTTGTCCTGCAGGAACGAGGGACTGAGCTCGCGCTGAGGACGGGATACAGTATTGGATCTCCTCCATTTACATACCTTGGGTGTCCTCTTATGGCTGGACAAAGGAACGGAGCTATGTATGAGGAACTTCTAAACCGAGTTCGGAGCAAGTTAGAAGGATGGCATAACAAAATCCTTTCTCCAGGCGGGAAACAAGTGTTAATTAAAGCTGTTCTCACATCAATTCCTATCTACACGATCGCGGCTTGTAATCCCCCCATTGCAGTCCTGCATCATATGGAGAGCATGTTCTCGACCTTCTTCTGGGGAGCTCAAGATGGGATAGCGAAAAGAACATGGCTTGGTTGGGACAGGATGGCGAGAACAAAACAGGAAGGAGGACTGGGCATTAAAAGGCTTGAGGAGATGATGAATGCTTTTACGATAAAGCTATGGTGGAAATTCATGACGCAAGATAGCTTATGGACAAACTATTTTACTGCTAAATATTGCTCGACTACCTCTCCAGCTAATGCTGTTATCACATCAAATGCCTCTCATGTTTGGAAGAGATTGCTATCGGGAAGGGACATGGCTCACCACAATATTTTGCAAGTCAATGATAGCTGGATATGGGGGACTACTCAATCAGGTACCTTTACACTCTCATCTGCATTGGACTTAGCCAGGGTGCACAGGCCTATTCGTCCAGACTTCACTCATATTTGGAGTCCTTGCATACCAATCAAATGGTCGGTGCTTACATGGCGAATTCTACACAACAAGCTACCAACAGACGACAATATTGCTCATCTTGGTTATAGTCTTGCTTCTAAGTGCCACTGCTGTGTTTACAGTCAGTCAGAATCACTTGAACATATTTTGAATCAGGGTGATATGGATATGGAAGTTTGGAGTGCTCTTCAACAATCATACAGTGTCAAATCTCATGGTCGAACTCTTCTTGCTAGGTTGCATGACTGGTGGAGAAAAAAGAAGAAGCATAGGAAGGAGATTGCTGCTGCGGCAGTTCTATGGGTACTCTGGAAAAATAGAAACAAAATGCGATATGAGAATTACTCATATTCTGTTGAGAAGTTGGTGGCAGAGGTCCATAGACAAGTGGGGAAGGCAACTCTCAAGTGTAGACATGTTTAGTGTCGTATTTTGTACTGGACTATGGTTTTTGTTCAATAAAAGTTGGTTTGTTTGAAAATATATATATATATATATATATATATATATATATATATTTGAAAGAAGATAATTGTGGCGAACGTTCCCACCGGGAGTCGATCCCCTGACCACTCAGGCCATATGAAAAAGTAACATACTTTTTTGTTGTAGTTAATCGTATGAAAAAGTGACATACTTTTTGTTGTAGTTAATCCTTTTTTCCTTCTAGAAAAAAAACCCCATGGCACTCACAAGATGCTCTAGCCGCTCAAGTGATGCCCTAGCCTGATGGGAGGTCGGAGGCATGCGCGGGTGGTCATGGGTTTGAGCCCCAGTGGGGGAGGATTCAGATTTATTACCAATAGGGCTCCAGCTCTTTTTAATATATACTTGTATATAATCCAAATCCAACGGTTGTACTGTATATTAGTCCATTTAGTTGCATGGTAATGGTATTGAACGTACATAGCTCTATATATGACTAAATAACTCATGTTCTAATCTTTGGCAAAATTTTCTGCTGTCGAATCCCTTCCTCTTTGTAGTAAACATCAAAAGGACCAATGTATTCGATGTCACGTCCCGATTCTGTAGAATCGATAGTCGTCTCCCGGACGTGATGTCGTGCGAATCTAAGTTACGATCGCACAAGGCATTGTCATAAGGCTATCCGAAACACAACATCAAGTAGAGTACACAGAGAAATTGAACAAACACATTTAAAAACAGAAGGAACTTTTCTTTCATTGATAATAAACATCATTTACATGACTCTATTACATTCATTGTCGCGCGGCTACAATATGACTCGATTACGAAAGGAACGATGATGAGATAGTCATTCCATACATTGCATCCCCATTTACAAGCAAAACATTTCATTCGACTTGGTATCGTGGGGAGTCAAGACATCTCTTTTTCTGGGCTGAATGTAGAGTCTTCAAAAGGATTCAAATCAAGCCTTCAATACACGGACGAGGCTTCAAATGTACTTGCGTTGCCTTGAGCTTAACTGGCACACTCTTCTTGATTCAGGGTACTTGTGGAGAGCGAGGATGAGTACATTACACTTTGTACTGGTGCGTGGCAATTTATGTTCCATGCTCTGATTTGGTTGAAGAGTTTATATGACTTAGTTTGTGATCTTTCTAACCATCCGAATGAATTTCACACAAGCTTATGACAGGCATAATGTAAATTATGCTAGAACTTATCGACGGCAGAGCATGCCGTGCAATGTGAGACTTACCATGTTCTTTCCTGTAATGTCCCGCTCCGTAAGGTACATTATGCTGAGTCGTTGACTCGAAGAGTCGTGTTAACCCGATTAGGTATCGATGTGAATCGATACAAGAGTTACCTTGTCCCGAGAATGCATAGAGTCGGATCGATGCAAAGATTTATGTTGACCGGAGGAATGAATCGAGTATGATCGATTCAAGTGTTAAGTTGGCCTGAGAGAAAGCATTGAGTCGGCTTTAAGATTCTAAGAAATCGAATCGACGCAAGACATTAGTCTGATTCGGACAAGTATTGATTTTAGTTAGTTTCATGTGTAGGCTATATATTTACACTGAAATATAAGAGGTTGACATTTTGCTTTATTTGAAATGGTGTGCATAAAACCAGATAGTACTGAAGTATAGGCACGGTAGACCAAATCGCTTGGATAATTCAACGTAGCGCAAAGTGTTCGAATGGCCCAGTCAGAAGAGTTGGCCACACAATAAGTTTTGAAATCGAGCCGCATCAGCTCGATAAAACAATAAGGCATATCGGCTTAAGGTTGGGGTGGGACATTGACTTCTCTATCCTACTCCTTCATGTCTAAGCAAAATATATTGTTGTTTGCTAAGTTAACTTATCGAGACCACGTGCGTGGCTTGATTGAGAGACGAACATAGTGCATGTCGAACACTAGATAGAATAATTGAAATGAAACATACATCAAATATGCGAGTCACTCTAGAACAATGAATATCGTAAAGGCGAGCGCCTCAGTGCGCAAGCCATAAGAACATGGGATAACTGTATCGACAAGTGCCTTTGCACACGCGTCATTCTGTGTCCTTCGTGCATGAGTTAGTATGATAGAACATTGAACGACTATATCGGTGCGAGTGCCTCAGTGCACGATCTTTAGAACATTGAATACCCTATCGAGGCATGCCTCAGTTGCATGAGTCAGAGGGAAGGAACATAGATTGAACACTAAGGTATAGAACAAGGAATTACGGTATCGAGGCGTGCATCACATGCACAACTCGAAGAATAGAGAACAATCATGTCAAAGCATGCATACGTGCACGAGAATCATAAAAGATGGCTTCGTTGCGAAGAGAACAGTTGTGGCATGAATATGACAGAACTGTCGGATGTGACATGATGCTTCGAAAATGTTTGGGACCTTCGGGTCATTCGTTGACGAAAATTGAGTTGGGGCATGGTGCCATTGAACATTGAAACAAAGATTGAAGTGAGAATACATTGAAAGAATAGAGAAATGCGAGACGACATAAAGTCTGAGTTTCAGACACAAGACTATGTTTGGTTGTATGAGTTTGATGTGCACGTTGTATGGTCGAATGGACTTGGGATATTGCCCGTGCAAAGGGTGTGTTAATTTCCCTCGAACGAGTTATATTTGTCGGGGCACCGGGACCGTTCGGCCTAGGAGGGATGAATAATCATTGTTGGTGCACATCTTTTAGGTATGACTTGCAATCTGCTACTGATATAACAAGCCACATTTGATGGTAAGTTCGACGTCCTTCGGATACTGGGCCAGCAAACCCGTACGGGGAGGACACCGGGTTATCCAGTTTGAGAAAGAAAAGAAAATAAAAAAAGAAAACAAGTTAGTCCATTCCGGCGCGGATACGCCAATTACCTTCACCTTGCGTCGGTGCAAGGGCGAATGCGTCAACTTTGGTAAGAAGTTACAAAACAACACGAGATTGTTATTGGGTGCCTGCTTGCTTATACGAATCAAATAATATTCTTGCCATAATAACATGCTTACTACTTTTGAATATGCCATAAAATCGATCCT
Organism: Iris pallida; assembly: GCA_029216955.1. Taxonomy (NCBI): domain Eukaryota; kingdom Viridiplantae; phylum Streptophyta; class Magnoliopsida; order Asparagales; family Iridaceae; genus Iris; species Iris pallida. The sequence continues at coordinate 16,130,118 of JANAVB010030816.1, read as the reverse complement.
AAGAAGAACATAGAAAGATAACTAAATTGTATGTTGTATGAATCAATACATTTCTAAAAGTCGGTTTAGTTAAGTGGATCTTTGATCAGTACAGTGAGGACGAAAGTACTAAACCCCCACTAGTTTGCTAACAGGTTCAGGAAATAGTCTGCTTGCGACGAAGCTTCGCTTGATCGCGCTGAGGCATGAAATGCCATAGCGTTTGAAGCGTACGATCGTATTGACGCTCGGACATGCAACATGATTGATGCAGCCGAGATATAGAAGGCATAATGTATGGAACGGTGAAATCCTTTGTGGGCAAGAGAGAACTTGAGTGTTGTATCCAATCTGGCATATTCAGTTGGGCTATTGAAAGCCTTTGTAATCTCAGTGCATTTATCAATAAAGAAAATTGTTTCGTATACTCTGTTTTCTTCCGTTTGCTAATATTAAATCAAAGATAACCATTTGAGAACTATTCATCTTGCCTTGTACGAGTACAACTCCAGACTCGTACGGCATCACGCCCTAGGAGGATGATGATTCAAATAAATCGATGCGAGGACGAGCAATTTTTTGGGTCGGGACGTGACAAATTTGTATCAGAGCTCTAGGCTCAATTTCCTCAGGACGCTTGCTTCGTTTCAATTCCAAAGAGTTATCCACCACCAATCGAATCACTCGTGACTCCACTCGATTCCATACTGGATGTTTCATACAATAATTCTAGTACCAATCGTGTAATTTTGCCTCTTGTGTTTTGGAAATTACATGGTGTTTGCTAAGGAAGTCGTAAAATAATTGTTGCATCGAATGCAATAAGTCGTAAAAAGTTTGTTGCTGCAAGCGCAACAAGTCGCGAGATGAGAATTAAGATGTTTATTGCTTAAGTACAACAAGTTGAGAAATATGAATCGAAATGCTTATTCTTTCAATGCAACAGTCGATATGAGAAATATTGGTTGCATCGATATAATAAAAGTCGTAAAATGTTACGGTATTAAATGCAACGAGTTGTGAATGATGCGTTATAATGAACGTGAAAGTTGATACCGAATGTGTTGAACGAATTCGAGCATTGCCTTTGAATGTCGGAAATAAATTATTGTACGAGGTGCAGCTGATGTTAAAAATGAATCGTTGCACAAGGTGCAACGAAAGGAACTAGAATCATAAATCGATCAAAATGAATTAGTTAGATTGCGCACTGAACTTGTGTTGGCAAATGAAAATATTAGCCGAGTTGTGTCGGATTTTAATTTATCAAAAGTTACGGTTGTGGTCGGCATGATCACTGCAAAAATCATAAGTTGGAATAAACAGTTGGTTCATACCGAGTATGATGCTAGGGAAATTATACGATGAATGACTCGATTCTGAGTGGTATATACTATACCACTTGTGAGATAAATTGCATCGACGTGTTGTGAGAATTGCGGAAGGTTTGTCCTCAACGGATAGGAGAGTACCGAGACTCGATTGAAAATCTGTATGACGATATATTGATGCAAGTATTCTTCGATAATCGGTTGGAACGATAGGACGGGGACTCGTATCAATGAATGATACTTCAGACGAAAATTTGTAAGTCGGTCGAACGACCGAGACTAACAAAACGATTATGCCTTGAAGCAATAATCGGATCAATGGGATAGGAAACTTGAACTTATAATTGAATTGCATGACTTATGATCTCGATAGAAATGTTAGGTGATGCAAATTATAATTAAATCGCACGATGTGCGACTTCAGTGAAGAGTTGATTGATGCGGGTAAATAGTGCCTAAGAGATAGTTGGTTACGTTGCGGCAAAACTCATTTGAGTATGACCGAAACACGCAAAACTTAAGAGGGCATAATCATATAACTCGAGGGTTCGATGGTAGATAATCGGTAACTTGGTAATACGATCAAAGTATAGCGGGATACGACGAATCGAAAATGAGTTGATGTGTATGGAAACGTTTATAGCGAAGTTAGATATATGCAATACGAACTAAAGTCGACGGTGATGCAGATTCAAAGTTGACCCACGTGTTATCGAAATTGATATGACCTGTCGAAATCGATATGCAAGGAAACGTAAGAACAATGTGAGAATACAAAACGGGGTAGGCCTACAATATCAAATTTTTTGAAAATAGCAATACGAAAGTGTCGAACTCGTTGATCGTAAACTTTACGATTGATAAAGGCGAGACTATAAGGTCATCGACGATTGTTTCGATGCATATAACATCTCGGCTGTTAACCGTGGGTAGAAAGACTCGAACTAATACGAGTAGATGTTTCGTAAATTATGAAATTATTGACGGTGGTGCATGACTTTACTCGGAGGATAGTTGCGCATCAGTTGCGCCGATAAAAAAATAGTTTTGTCCAAAATTGGGTAGTGGCATAAAAATCGTCGGAACTTGAATTGGCTCTGAAATAATATTGCATGGTTCGTAGTAACTGTCCTTCGTTAATGATCCACAATTATTGAGCGTAGCTTTGGGGCAGCTGACCCTAGAAGACTTGATCGCCAAATCGAAATAAATATTGTAGACCCGTAAGATGACCCATGCGATGTCGCATATGAAATTTTATCGATAACAAGTATAATGTGTTGCATGTTGATGATAAGTCTAGGCGATTTTGAGAATCGTGCTATGCACGAGCACGAGCGGTAAGAGAATGACTTACGAGTTATGTTGTTAGATTTGGATTCACCTTGCAATTGAGCTTGCGTGAATCGAACTTATATTCAATGTTGCGAGACGGACAAGTTGAGAATTTAGCTAGTAAATTTCCTACTCGATAGGAATCGAACGTATGACGCATCATAGAGATTTTGTGTCAAAATGATTGCTACCTTTGAGTACTGTCAATTTGAGTTGCATCAGGAGAATTTAAGCACGGTGTCTAAGTAAGTGACCTAGCGGGCGTAGCCCTGAATGTTGATACAATTGCAAGTCGACAAAGGAAATTGTATCGAGAAAAGTTGCATAGCCAAACTTTAGAAATTGTCAGGCAGCGACTTCAAATGCAAGGTGTTGCGGAGGATCATTGCGTCGGATGCGCAACGGCTTGACACAACGCATGGTATTGATGGTCTCTGCAAAAACTTACGAAAATGAGAAATACAGTTTTTGAATCTCGTCGCTTGCGACGAATTTGTTGAATGAATCACGTATATATCGAATATACATATGCGATAAAAATTTTGAGAGCAGTCGCTAAAGATAAGTCTGATCGAAAGTACGAGATGGTAAGCATAGGATTGAAATTTACCTGTCAGCTTTGTTCCAATTTTCTACCACTGGGCTTGGCTGAAATACACATATTTTTGGGATGCCTTGAATTGGTGTACGATCTAAATCAAGTTGTATACTGAATTCAAATTGAGCTGCAGAAAAGACTGAAAGTTAATGAAAGCTTGCACGAGTGTTTGAAATAGAACAACGATAGTTGGGCGAGATCGTGAAACGATCTAGAAAACACTTGAACTGTGTGTCGGTTTCGGTTCGAGAACGAACCTTGTTTTGAGTGGTATATTATGTAATGCTCCGCTCCGTACGGTACATTATGATGAGTCGTTGACTCGAAGAATCACATTGACCCGATTAGGTATCGATGCGAATCGATACAAGAGTTACCTTTTCCCGAGAATGCATCGAGTTAGATCGATGCAAAGAGTTACATTTACCCGAGGAACGCATCGAATAAAATTGATGCAAGTGTTAAGTTGGCCCGAGAGAAAGTATTGAATCGGCTCGAAGATTGTAAGAAATCAAATTGACTCAAGGCATAGTCCGATGCGGACAAGTATTGATTTTAGTTGGTTTCGTGTGCAGGCTATACGTTTACGTTGAAATATAAGAGGTTAATATTTTGCCTTATTCGAAATGGTGTCCGCAAAACCAAATCGTTGCCTTGCTATGGACTGAAATATAGGCTCGGTAGGCCAAATCGCTTGGATAATTCAATATAGCACAAAGCGTTCGAATGGCCAAGTCAGAAGAGTTGGCCGCACAACAAGTTATGAAATCGAGCCGTATCGGCTCGGCAAACGACAAGGCATATCGACTTAAGGTGGGGGGACTTAACTTCTCTTTCCTACTCCTTCATGTCAAAGTAAAATATATCGTTGTATGCTAAGTTAACTTATCGAGACCACGGACGTGGCTCGATCGAGAGACGAACATAGTGCGTGTCGAACACTAGATAGAACAATTGAAATAAAACGTACATCAAATATGCGAGTCATTATGGAATATTGAATATCGCAATGGCGAGTTCCTCGATACGCAAGCCATAAGAACATGGGATAACTGTATCGACAAGTGCCTTAGCGCATGAGTCATTCTATGCCCCCTACGCACGAGTTAATATACTAGAACATTGAAAGACTATATCGGTGCGAGTGCCTCAGCGCATGAGCTATAGGACATTGAATACCCTATCAAGGCGTGCCTCAGTTGCACGAACCAGAGGAAAGGAACATACATTGAATACTAACACATAGAACATGGAATTACAGTATCGAGGCGTGTATCGCTTGCATAACTCGAACTATAGAGAACATTCGTGCCAAAGCGTGCATACGTGCACGAGAATCTTAAAAGACGGCTTCGTTGCGAAGAGAACAGTTGTGGTATGAATGTGACGGAACTGTCGGATGTAACATGATGCCTCAAAAATGTTCGGGACCTTCGAGACTTTCGTTTGACGAACATTAAATTGGGACATGGTGCCATTAAACATTGAAATGAAGATTGAAGTGAGAATACATTGAAAGAATAGTAAAATATGAGATGACGTAAAGTCTGAGTTTCGGACTCAAGACTATGCGCTTGGTTGTATAAGTTTGATGCGCACGTTGCATGGTCGAATGGACTTGATATATTACCCGTGCACAGGGTGTGGTAATTTCCTTCGAATGAGTTATATTTACCGGGACACCGGGACCGTTCGGCCTAGGACGGATGAATAATCATTGTTGGTGCACATCTTTTGGGTATGACTTGTAATCTGCTACTGATAGGATATGCCACAATTGATGGTAAGTTCGACGTCCTTCGAATACTAGGCTAGCAAATCCGTACGGGGAGGACGCTAGGTTATCTAATTTGAGAAAGAAAAGAAAAGAAAAGAAAAGAAAAAAGGAAACAAGTTAGTCCATTCTGGCGCGGATACGCCAATGACATTCATATAGTTAAGGAACGGTAGACCGAAAGTGCAGGAACAATAGATCCTGCACAGAGCAATTATAACATGACATGGAAGGAATGAGGTGTATTCACCTTGCGTCGGTGCAAGGGTGAATGCGTCAATGTTGGTAAGAAGTCACGAAAAAATACGAGATTGCTATTGGTTGCCTGCTTGCTTATACAAATCAAATAACATGCTTGCCATGATAACATACTTACTACTTTCGAATATGCCATGAAATCGATCCTAAGGAGAACATAAAAAGATAACTAAATTGTATGTTGTATGAATCAATACATTTCTAAATATCATTTTACTTAAGTGGGTCTTTAATCAGTACAACGAGGACGAAAGTACTAATCCTCCACTAGTTTGCTAGCAGGTTCAGGGAATGGTCTACTTGCGGCAAAGCTTCACTTGATCGTGTTGAGGCATGGAATGTCGTAGCGTTTGAAGCGTGAGATCGCATTGACGCTCGGACATGCAACATGATTGATGCGGCCAAGATATAGAAGGCATGATGTATGGAATGGTGAAATCTTTTGTGGGCAAGAGAGGACTTGAGTGTTATAGCCAATCTCGCATATTCAGTTGGGCTATTAAAAGCCTTTGTAATCTTAGTTCATTTATCAATAAAGAAAATTGTTTCGTATACTCTGTTTTCTTCCGTTTGCTAATATCAAATCAAAGATAACCATTTGAGAACTTGTCATCTTGCTTTGTACGAGTGCAACTCCAGACTCATATGGAATCACGTCCAAGCGAGGACGATGATTCAGATAAATCGATGCGAGGACGAGTGATTTTTTGGGTCGGGTAATGTCCTGTCAATTGTTATCGCTAGCATAGTGTATGAAAATTTAAGTATGATTGGTCATTGACATCACAAGCCATCCCGGACTTATAGCTTTGTTAGTCGGGACCCTTTCAACGCAAGTAGCGAGCCCCGTTGAAAGTCCCCGCCTAATTCGTGCTATTATTCAGCACAGCTATACCGTGTTTCCTCCTAGGCTGAAGCAGTCCCGTGGCCCCAGGGTACCGTTTGAGGAAACTTTTACCTTGTTGACAAGTTGTCCATGACCGTGCTAGACTAATTTAGTTTACTCAAGCAGGGTCTATACTTTGATACTTAACCATTTTTATTGTGTCCCGCCATATCGTGGCATCATTATCAATGAGTCCATATTTTGTTTAACGCAGTTGTACATCGTGAATCGCAAAGCAAGCTTATAGTAGTTTTATAGAACAAGCAGATGTGTAAGTGCTTTTGCATCTAACATTTTATCCGCAACGACGCTCTTGATGGATTTAAGAAGGGTCAAGAGGAAGAAGGGTCAGCCACTCACCTTGATTTTGCTTGAGGCGAGAGACTGGTTGGCTGCGCTAGACAACGCCTATGCGATCACCTGAAATCGTATAAGCAACTGATTAGAACACTGTGTCATTCCAGAAGTTTGGTACAAATGCAAATTTCGAAAACACAAGCCATAAAAACCATCAAAAACATTCATGAAAATGCATTTACGAAAACCAAAGCTAAAGAGCAAGTGCGACATGAAAAGCAGAGCAACGGAAGGTCTCTTCCGACTCAGCCACAAAGTCTATCCTCGAGGCGCAACCCGCTGAATATGGGACTTGATTCCGAAGAAGCCTTTCCATAATAAAAAAAGGATTTTAATTCAATCATTCCCGTTCAACCAATTCAATCGATCCTGATCTATCGGTTCCAACTGAATCAGTAGCGACAGTCTTCCTTTTTGCACATCCCGTGGGTGGAAAGGGGACATGATGTCGGGACGAGACAGTACACCATAACCAACTAAGAAAAAGTTTCATCCTTGAAACTTATGAAGAGAACCTACTGCTAGGAAAATATAGAAGGGAACTTTTCCCTCATCTCAGACTCAAGCTCCCAGGTCGACTCCTTGACCGAATGGTTCTTCCAGAGCACGCAAACAAGAGGGATAACATGGTTTCGAAATAGTTTATCCTTGCGCTCCAAGATTTGCACAGGCACTTCAATATAGGACAAGTCTGCCAGCAGATTAAGCTATCCAAAATCTACCACATGGCTCAAATCGTGCACGTACTTCTACAAATGAGAGACATGTAAGACATCGTGTACATCCGAAAGTGATGGCGGCAATGTAATCTGGTAAGCTACTGGGGCAACTCGTTCAGTACTTCGAAAGGACCGACAAATCTTGGATTCAACTTTCCTTTAGCTCTAAATCTCATTACTTCTCACATAGGCGTTACTTTCAGAAACACGTGATCGCCTTCTAGGAATTCAAGCAGTGAGTGTCGGTGTAGATTTTTTGCCGACTTTGTGCTCTCTTTAATATCTTCCGTATCAACTTAACTTTTTGTACAGTCTGCTCTATTAGTTCCGGGCCGAGTATCTGCCATTCCCCGACTTTATTCCAGCAAATGGGCGATCTGCACTTTCGTTCGTACAAGGCTTCATATGGCGCCATTTGGATGCTGAACTGATAGCTATTGTTATATGCAAATTCAGCCAACGGTAGATGAATGTCCCAGCTTGACTTCAAGTTGATTACACAGAAGCGTAATATGTCTTCGAGAATCTGATTCACCTGCTCTGTTTGACCATCTATCTGAGGATGATATGCTAAGTTAAACTTCAACCTGGTCCCCATTGTTGACTAAAGACTACACCAGAAGCGTGACATGAATCGCCCATCTCGATCTGAGACAATGGATACTAGAATCCCGTGTAGCCGAACTATTTTATCAAGATAGATCTGAGCAAGGCGATCGACGCTCCAAGTGACTTTAATGGCCATGAAGTATGCTGACTTGGTTAATCGATCGACGATGACCCAGATGGTATCATTCTTCCGTGGCGTCTTCGGCATGCCAACAATAATGTCCATAGTGATATGATCCCATTTCTATTATGGAATGACAAGATTCTGCATCTCCCCGCCCGATCGGTAGTGCTCAGCTTTAACCTGTTAACAGGCCATACACTATGACATGAAGAGTGTCAAATCTCTCCTCATGCCGTGCCACCAAAATATAATACGGAGGTCCTTATATATCTTGTTGATGCCAAGATGCAAGAAATATTTTACATAATGTGCTTTTGATATTATCTCCTTTCTGAGTTCTGGATTATCCAGAACACATAGCCTACCCTTCATTCGCAATGTTCCTGACTCGTACTCTGCAAAGTCAGACGTCTTGCCTGTTGATATCAACTTTCGCATCTTCTTCAGGTATGGGTCATCTTTTTGAGCAGATTTTATCTTTTCCAATAGGCTTGGTTCTAGCCGCAGTTGCGCTAGCTGCGCGTCCACAAATCGAACTCAGAGTTCTATGCCCATTCCTTTCAAGTCGCACAGCAGTCGACTTTTGATGGTAGTGAAGCTATGTACTTCCGACTCAGTGCATCCGCGATAACATTCTCCTTGTCCAGCGTATAGTCGATCAATAAGTCGTAGTCTATAATTAGTTCCAGCCATCGCGTCTGCCACAAATTTAGTTCTTTCTGGATGAAGAGATACTTGAGGCTCTTATGGTCCGTATAAATCCTGTACGCCATGCGATAAAGATAGTGGCACTACAGTTTCAATACGAACACAATTGCCGCTAATTCTAGGTCATGAGTGGGATAGTTCTTCTCATGCAGCTTTAGCTGTCTGGAAGTAAAAGATATCACCTTATTCTACTGTATGAGCACACACCCCAAGCCCTGGCCAGATACATTGATGAAGATTTGGAATCCTACAGCCCCTTCCTGAAGAGCGAGTATTGGGGCCAAAAATGAGCCGTTGTTTTAGCTCCTGGAATAAAGTTTTACAGTCGTCTTACCACTCAAATGCGACTCCTTTCTCGTTGAGGTGAGTCAACGGTGATGCAATCTTTGTGAAGTCTTTCACAAAGCATCTATAGTATCCCGCCAAGCCGAAGAAGCTTCGAATTTTGCTAACTGATGTAGGCCGTTTCCAATCAACAACTGCTTTGACTTTCTTCGGATCAACTAAACTGCCTTCAGTGGAGATGATGTGCCCAAGGAAGGAAACACTTTTTAGCCAGAACTCACATTTGCTCCCCTTCGCAAACAACTGATTATCTCGAAGGGTCTGGAGTACGGTCCGTAGATGTTCTATATCTTGCGTTCGATCCTTCGAGTAGACATGGATGTCGTCTATGAATATTACTACAAATTTATCAAGGAATGGATGGAACACCCGATTCATTAGATCCATGAAGGCGGCGGAAGCATTTGTCGGGCTGAATGGTATTACCTAGAACTCGTAGTGGCCATAACGAGTGCGGAAGATAGAATTCAGCATATCCTCTTGCTTGACCTTGACCTGGTGATAACCCGATCGAAGATCAATCTTCGAAAATACTGTAGCATCTTAGAGCTGATCAAACAAATCGTCAATACGGGACAGGGGTTATCTCTTACGGACGGTAGCTTTTTTCAATTCCCGGTAGTCGATGTAGAGCCGCATCGACCCATCTTTCTTTTTGAAGAACAACACAGGTGCATCCTATGGTAAGATACTAGGATGAATGAACCCTTTGTCGAACAATTCCTGTAATCGTACCTTAAGTTTTTTTAATTCTGTATGGAGCCTTAGAAATTGGTCGAGTGTTAGGGAATGTATCGATGGTGAACTCTGTAGGAACGAAATCATAAAACAAAATACTCTAGAGGGAGTGAATAGAGTAGGCAGCAGAATATTGCTAATTAAAACTTGTCAGCAGTTAGATCACAGATATAATAATAATCACAAGAAGTAAATAACATAATTTAAAAGTGATCAGAAGGCAAACGCAAACACCGAGATTTATACTGGTTTTCCTCTGGTGAGGACTAGTCCAGTCGGAAGAACTCTAGCTTCCAGTTGAATCCACTATGGGAAAATCCTGCAAGTTTTCACACGAAGTCCTTACAACTCCTACAGACGCGAGCTTTGATACGAAGAACTCGTCCAACTTCAATTGTGAAGAGTTGAATCTTCTATCAAGGCTCTGATTACAATCACTCTAAAACTTCTAGACCGTACCGCACTGGCAAATCGACTAGAGGATTGTAACTGGCTTGGGATTTGAAAATGAAAGCTTTTTAAGAACTCTTTGGAAGACTGTAAGCTTTAAGAAGAGAGAAGATTGAAAGTGAATTGGTGTGATAAAAAGATCGAAATGCTTCTCTATTTATAGCTTTTCCAAAGATAGAACTCTGACAGAATTCGGGCAGAATTCGGACAGAACTCTTTGTAACAACCTGTAACTGAAGGATGACCAAGTTCAAAAACCCAACGTTCGCTAACTTTCCAAATGGCCGAACTCTGGCCGAACTCGGGCCGAGTTCTCCTGAGGTTCTGCCAGTTTATTTTTTGGAGAAAATAAATTTTGGCTTTTTGAACAATCCTTCAAGGGCTTTTTGTAAAAAAAGTATTTTTCAAAAACATGGGTCAGTTGTAAAAGAATAGGATGGTTTTGAGAAACATTTTCGGATAGCCTATTTGCCAGTACGACTCGGTGTACAATGTATTCCTAGACTCAAATAAAATAAAAATTATATTTCTTAGCAGGAAGTAATTCGAAGTGGCAAACGGCTTCAGTCTTGAACATTGTTGATAACCATTGTTGAGGAGTGTCCAAAACGTCGTAGGTGAACATCTGAGTTGACTTGTATTTATATCGAGACAGAGTTTTATCAATTATTAAAATCAGGTTTGACCATGACCAATGGCCAACAATCTCCCCCATTTTGATAATTGACAAACCTTGTCGATATAACATCTAAGCTTGGAATCAATTCAAGAAAATAGTAAACAAAAGAAATTGTTCATAACCTGTATTTCACTTGAACAAAATAAAATAAAATGTTAGATCCTTATTTCTCCCCCTTTGTCACTTATCAAAATAATTACAAAAGAAAAAGCTCCCCCGTAAACAATACATAAGTAACAAACAGTGAAAAAACACAAGAGAAATAAATAATCATGACAGGCATGGTAGAAAAAGTAAGAGAAATAGAATAACAACACAGGCATGTATTTGTCTCAGGCAATTTGTAAAGAATGAAGCAATAAAAGATAGATAGTGCTATGATAAACTGAAACAAATAGAGTGCTGAATAATAGACTAAGATGCCAAAACTGGGGCATAATAAAAAACAACCATGTCCATGAATAGTCACATAAGAAAAAGTACTGATAAAATCTAAAAAGTACTGATAAAATCTTGGAATGTCGGAGCATTTCCAAGTAAACATAAGACAAAAAGTAACAGTCTCAATAATCTAACATCTCAAAACTCATTATTATCAACATCATCATCATCAGCTGCAGCTCCAACATATCCAGAAGGACCAGCTCTAGAAGTACCAGCACCAGAAGTATGAGGAGTGGCGCCAGTGGTACGATACCAATCATATGCGTTCCCTGGCTGGAACAGAGAGTGTACCGTCTCGTCGTCAATACGGTAGCTAGAAACAGAAGGGTCTCGAGGCAGAGAGCTAGCAGAATGTCCCATCTGAGCAAACCTCAGATCGGCGAAAGAGTTGGCAATCGCCTGGAACCGAGTCACATTACGGAACTCGTGTTCCCTAGAGGTCTCAACATAAAAAGACTGCAGATCTGATAAGTGTTGATGGATACCCTCAAAAGTCATAGGGTAGGAATGAGGAGGAACAGGTATTACGGGATCGGTGGGAGTAGGAGCAGGAGGAGTAGGTACAGTGGGTGGAGGAACAGATGCATTGCTGCGATGAGAGAGTTTGAGAAACTTGGGCTCGGGGTCGACAGCACAAGTAGATAAATCAATATCAAATCTCTGAAATATGCCAGGAATGAGCATCGCATAAGATTGGTTACGGTCTCTCCCGCGACATCTACCCATCATCTGAATAATAGTCTTAGGGGCAGAAAAAGGAATCCCCTTAAGAATATGATAAAGAGCAGAAAGCTCAAGTGCAGTGACATCATCTTTAGAAGTGGATTTTGGAAGTAAAGTGGAATAGATGATGCGATGTAATTCGTAGTTAAACAAGTTGAAGTTATTAGCCATGAACTTTCAAGAAAGAACGCGTGCGGGCGCACAAAGTTCATTCTTGAAACTCACGAGTGTCGTGCCATCGAAGAAATCAAAATCAGTCATGTCATCGAGCATGGCACCTTCATTTGGAATACCAAGGATTTCCGCTAACATGTCATCAGTGAATTCGATATCAATTCCTCCGACACGTGTTCTCGCTGTAAAAGTGTCTAACACGAAATTACAGTAGAATAATCTAATGGCATTATTGGCAATGGAAAATTGTAAGGTTACAAAATATTGTAACCCTAATGCCTCAAAATAAGGACGGTGATCCGAAAAGATAGTCCACTTAATCGGTGATCCAGTACAAATAGTACGCATGTTACAATCAGCGTACCACAATAACGCTTGATCGAAAGTTTTAAAATAAAACTCATCCGACGCACCATCGTCCGATTGGACCGGAAAAAAGAGGCAATCCGTATGCGGATCTGAAGACGATGCCTCTTCACTGGCATTGGTCTTCTTCCTCTTGATGGGATTAAACTTATCTTTTCCAAAAATTTCTACACATCCTAAGTATTGAAAAGTGGTAGAAGAAGGGATTATACCTTCCAAGAATCGAATATGTTGTAGAGGATAATGATCTCCTCACGAATCCAAAGTTTTGATGAAAAACTCCACAAGGATTGGAAGAACAATGATGGAGTAGAACTGGGGTTTCGGAGGGGCGGAACTGCTGTTTTGAGGATGTGGGGAAGTATGAAGAAGAAGGTGGCCTCGGGTTGCTGCTGTTATATATAAACACCCAGCCGAACTCTGGCCGAATTCGGACCGAACTCGGGCCGAATTCGCCTAGGGTTGCCTGGCTATATATATATAAAAAAAAGAATTCAAATGAGACCACATTCTTTTTCATTAATTCGTTTCAAATGCTTAATTCAAAGTTTAGTAATTTCAAATCTCAAAATAATATAATTAATATTATTTTCTAAATTAATATTCTTTACTCAGTATCTGTCTCTGATTAGCTGTAGGAGTACTGTCCCAGCTAACAGAGGTTCACCGGGGAACTGTTAAGTACCGCTTCGCTTCGACCATAGTCATGGTGACAGACAGACTCTTTTTAGGCTTGTCTCGAAAAGAGTTTATGAGTATCGAATAAATAATTAATAAAACAAAATTAATTAATATTATTGATATCTAAAATTCCTAATTCTCGACGTAAATAGTTGAAACGATCTTCCGCTAAAGGTTTTGTGAGTATGTCAGCTAATTGATTCTGTGTGTCTATGTATACAAGGTCTATATCTCCATTTTGTTGATGATATCTAAGAAAATGATGTCGAATCTCGATATGTTTAGTACAAGAATGATATACATGATTCTTAGTCAAATTAATAGAACTAGTATTATCACAAAAAATGGGTATATGTGTAAAATATAATCCATAGTCTTCTAAGGTTTGTTTCATCCACAAAATTTATGCACAACAACGTCCTACGGCGATATACTCAGCCTCTGTTGTTGACAATACAACAGAATTTTGCTTTTTACTAAACCAAGAGACTAGAGCTTTTCCTAGGAAATGACATGTGCCGCTGGTGCTTTTTCTATCTACTTTACATCCGACAAAATTAGCATCAGAATAATCGATTAGGTCAAACGACATGGTTTTGGGATACCATAAGCCGACAGAAGAAGTGCCTTTAAGGTATCGAAAGATACGCTTAACTGCGCACAAATGTGATTCCTTAGGATTGGCTTGAAAACGAGCACATAACCAAACACTAAACATAATGTCTGGTCGACTGGTAGTTAAATAAAGTAAGCTACCGATCATACCTCGATACTTACGTATGTCGACAGGTTTGCCTTGTTCATCAATATCAAGCTTGGTTGAAGTCGCCATTGGAGTGCTAAGTGGCTTTGCTGCTTCCATGTCGAACTTCTTTAGTAGATCTTTTGTGTACTTAGCTTGATTTATGAACGTCCCATTGTTGGTTTGTTTGATTTGCAGTCCAATAAAGAACTTTAGTTCTCCCATCATGCTCATCTCAAACTCATTCTGCATACACTTTAAGAATTCTTGACAAAGAGATTCATCAGTAGATCCAAAGATAATATCATCTACATAGACTTGAATCAAAAGAATATTATTATTCAAAGACTTTATAAACAAAGTAGTGTCAACCTTTCCCTTTGAAAAACCGTTATCAAGTAGAAAAGAGCTTAGACGATCGTACCAAGCACGAGGGGCTTGTTTCAAACCATATAAAGCTTTCTTCAACATGAAAACATATTCAGGAAATTTGAAATCAGTAAAACCGGGTGGTTGAGCTACATAAACCTCTTCTTTTATAAAACCATTTAAAAATACGCTTTTGACATCCATTTGAAATAATTTAAAATTATGAAAATATGCAAATGCACATAACATATGAATGGATTCTAATCTCGCAACTGGAGCATAAGTCTCATCGTAGTCGATACCTTCTTCTTGATAGTATCCTTGAGCTACGAGTCGAGCCTTATTACGAGTCACTAAACCATTCTCGTTCAGTTTATTTCGGAATACACATCGGGTGCCAATGACCGGATGATCAATAGGCTTGGGAACAAGTTCCCAAACTTGATTCCGTTCAAATTGGTTTAATTTCTCTTGCATAGCATCTATCCAAAAATTATCACTACATACTTCATCAATATTTTTGGGTTCAAACTGAGATACAAAAGCAACACAAGAAGCTATATCTTTATTAGAGGAGCGAGTACTTACACCCTTGGTAATCTTACCAATTACCAAGTCCTTTGGATGATCAGCCGTGAACTTCAATCTTTTTGGCAGACTCCGAAGGTAGCTGGTTCCTGGATCTTCTCTAGGAGGATCAGCTGGTGCTTTGCTGGGTACATTGAGATCTTCGTCATTGTCATCGTTTGTCGTTTGATTTATTTCATCAAAGGTGACATTGATCGACTCTTCGATGATCATAATTCTTTTGTTGAAGACTCCGTATCCTTTACTTTTGCCCGCATAACCTAAAAATATATCTTCATCGACCTTTTCGTCAAACTTTCCCAAATTATCTTTAGTATTAAGAATAAAGCATTTACAACCAAATATTCTAAAATATGAAACTGATGGAATTCTATCAAACCATAGCTCAGATGGAGTCTTCTTCGATTTGGGTCGAATTAGAACTCTATTGAGAACAAAACAAGCTGTATTGACAGCTTCAGCCCAGAAATACTTGGGTAGACTAAACTGGTTTAACATTACTCTGGCCATTTCGGATAGAGTTCTGTTCTTACGTTCCACAACTCCATTTTGTTGTGGAGTCCTAGGGCAAGAGAATTCGTCTATAAAATCGTGTGTGTCACAATATTGCTCAAACTCTGCATTCTCGAATTCGTCTCCATGATCGCTTCTAATACGAGTGATCGTGTAACCTTTTTCATTCTGTACTTTCTTACAAAAGGTGACCAATTCCGATAATGCATCGTTTTTGCGTGTCATAAAATATGCCCACGTGTATCTAGAATAATCATCTACAATTACAAAAGCATATAGCTTACCTCCGAGGCTAGCAACTCTGTTAGGACCAAATAAGTCCATAATGTAGTAATTGTAGAGGTCTAGTAGTACATACAACGTTTACTGACTTGAAAGAGGATCGAGTAGCTTTGTTCTTTTCACATTGACTGCATACCGAATCCTTCTTGAATGTAATATCCGGTAAACCGCGTACTAGCTTCTTTGTGGATAATCTGTCAATAGTATCCATATTTGCGTTACCGAGTCTCATATACCACAGATGACTCTCATTGCTTCTAGCCATTAAACATCTACCTAAAATGTTAGTATCTTCCAACAAATAGAAAACATATATATTGTCTTCTCTAATACCTTCAAATATAGTATTACCAGTTGAACTATCAATAATAGTACATTTGTCTTTTATGAAGTTAATACCATAACCGTGATCATCTAAATGGCTTATGCTGAGCAGATTATGTTTTAACTCAGTAACAAGACAAACATCTTTAATTACTGGATATGGAGCTTTACCAATATCACCAATACCGATTATATACCCTTTTAAATTATTGTCGAAGGAGACATATCCTTCTTTATTCCCTTTCGAAAGTATTGCGAATAATGAAGCGTCACCGGTCATGTGTCGTGAGCAACCGCTGTCGAGGATCCATTTGCTCCTAGCATGTGAAGGGTGTCCCACCTACAAAACAATTTGTAGATAAAACTATTGGTACCCATTTCTTGTAGGGTCCTGACTGGTTAGCTTTCGGTATCCATGCATAAATATTTAAATCTACTAGCTTTCTGATTCTACATGCTGAAGATATATGACCAACGAGGCCACAATAATGACATTTAGCATGTTGATTGTTGAAAGCTGAGTGGTGTGCATGGTTGGTAGGTTTAGGTTTTCTAGTATAGAAGAAAGCATACCTATTATCCTGTTTGGGCATAACCTTTTTAGGCAAAGGTTTGATAGGGTTAGGTCTGACAGTGCTAGGTTTGGAAATGTTCTGATTTTTTAGTAAGTGACACGTGTTAGGGTAGGAAGCAGCAGTCTCAGGCTATTTTCCTAACCTAATTTCCAATCTTTTGGAAGTGTCATATAACTTAGTATAGTCAGAAGTGAGTGCTTCCATTCTGACTTGTGCACTTTAAAGACTTTTCTTCTCTTTAGAAAGTTCTTCTTTTAGTTGGTCAATAACCTTGTCTTTTTCTTCGGATGACTTGGTAGTCTCGTGTAATAAGAGCTTAATAGAAGAAATCTCACCAGACTCACTAACATTATCTTTAACCTCAGCTAGTAGGTCGGTAAGTCTTTCTATTTCACCTTTGTACTCTTTGAGTACCTTCTTAGAGGTCTGATATTTGCTACGCAGTTTCCTGTAATCACTTATCAGTTCACTGAAGGCTTCTCCTAATTGCACAAAGGTGAAGTCATCATATGTATCAACTATAGGTTCAGAGAGTACCTGATCGGATGCCATAAAGCATACATTTGCAGCTTCTTCTGATTGTTCATCTTCTGAGTCGCTGGCTTCACTTTCATGCCATATGTTAGTGTTGGCATACTTCCGAGATGTTGATCTCTTCAGGTTCCCTTTCTCGTATCTGTTGCTCTTCTTGCTTGTTGATGAATTTGTAGGACAGTCCTTTTTCATGTATCCTTTTTTCTTACAGCCATAGTAGACAGCGTCATCTTGATACCAGCTGTTGCCGCCATTGTTCTCTTTTGTTTTCTTCTTATATCTCAAGAATCTTTTGAATTTTCTTGCAAGGAGTGCTTGATCTTCAGCATCAGATTCACTGTTGTCTGAATCATCTTCAGCAGATCTTCTGTGCTGAGCCTTGAAAGCGATCGTCTTCTCCTTTGGTGCAGGCTCTTCAAAGTCTTGTAACTCTAGTTCATGAGTGAGTAGCTTACCCATGAGTACTTCAAGTGTCATAGTAGTGAGGTCGTTTCCTTCAATGATTGCAGTAGCCTTCGGAATCCAGTTCTTTGTAAGTGCTCGCAGGAGTTTGCGAATCTTTTCATGGTTACTGTAATCTTTGCCTAGGGAGGACAAAGGATTTACAATATCCAAGAATCTTTCGAACATCTGAGTAACTGTTTCGTTGGGCTTCATCTTGAACGCCTCATATTCTTGAGTAAGTCTGCTGACCTTTGATTCTTTGACTTGAGTTGTGCCCTCATGTGTGACTTCAAGAAGTTTCCATACTTCATTTGCAGTTGTGCAGATAGATACCCTGTTAAATTCAGTTCTGACTAAAGCACAAAATAAAGCGTTAATAGCACGTGAATCAAGACTGACCTTTTTCTTTTCTTCCTCTGTATATTTGTCATGGGATTTTTTAGTTAAAACTCCATTAACATTTATACGAGGTGGCTTTTTATAGCCATCAATATACAGTCTGACTTGATGGACAGAATCAAGGCGACACAGTTCGATGATGTGGCTCTGCGGTGTATCCGAGAGCAGATCAGTGCAGGAGTGGAGGATGTTGAGTTCTCACTTGAAGAGGATGGTGCCCTGAAGCACGGGTCAAAGCATCTTGAACTGTCTGGTGCAGGGCGTCGCTTCGACGATCCTGGGAAGCTATCAAGGTTCTGATGAGGCCTACTAAGGTACCATCATCTGGCTCTGTGGGCTAGACGGGCCGAACTGGTGACTCTCCTCCCGTAGGTATCACTCTGGAGGCGACTCAGGAATGCTGGGCTTGATCTCCAGGTTGCTGCTGGCCCACGGAAGGTGCTCCTCCTTGCTGATCGGCAGGGTCAGGTACAGTGCCGCTGAAGAAGACGACACAGGGAAACAATAAGGAAGGACCAGGACAGATCAACGATACAAGCATGTAATCAGGGCAAGAATTTCAGGGATTTGAAAATACAGACGGAGATCAAGGACGAATACTGATTGAGACATCTATTCGGTAACCCTCATATTTCTTGATTGACAAGACCTGCATGGGCTACTACTTAAACCGTGTCACGCCCCAGAACCAGAATACTTGAGAACGGGGGCAGACACAGCCAGCTACATATATTGAAATGGAAACTACCTCGATATACGGTCACGGCTGTCTAGAAATATGAGGGTTTACTACAAGCCAACAGTCTCTTATGGTCATGAACAAGCCTAATGTCTCAATCACAAGCAAGTAAGTAAGGTCGCAAGATGTATGATCATTAAATATACAATAATAAGGTGTCCCAAATATCACATATTCAGCTGATCATGAAGCTAGTCATTACAAAATATGGGGACTAGCAAGAGTTAAGTCAAATATGATCAACCCTAGGATTTGTTAATCATATTTACAGCCCATAGGCAGACAGTAAGTAAAGTGCATCGAGCTAACAGGTGCTCATCGGCTAAACGCCTCAAAAGAATAGTTTTACAATAGAGTGAGCGAAACAAAATAGAAAACCCACTCGTAGCCCGGGTTCCTTCTAGTCGCCACCATTGGGCTGGAAGCTTGGTAGATCCTCGGAAGCTGCTCTGAAATCTGGCCACACAAAACCAGCTGGGTCAACCCCAGAAAGAGCAAGTGCCACAAGGGGGCCGAAATAAGAACAAAAGCCAGCAATCAGCACAAAAAAATATAACATATTAAAACTAGAATTTACGAAAACATGTCAGGATGATATACGACGAGATAACCATGGGACTATTCGATAGCCAGGTTACAACCCGTAAACCAAACAAGGACCGGGGTTGTAACCCTTCATCTAAACAGAACTTGGTTTCCCACCATTTATCGACAAGATAATAATGCAAGAAATCAAGACAGGGAGCAATCTTGTACTGGATCAAGACCTGGCTAGACTGGTTATACCTCATTCGATCAATCACGGCCAAGCAGATACTACAGCTTACTACTTTAACTAACTAGGGTTATCACAGGCCTAATTACTAACAAGATGCAGTGAGATTGTTCCACAGCCACAAGCCCTGCAGACCATCCAGGTTACCCATGACGAAAGATTATGGTTGAATTTAGGTGGGTACATCGTCCAGGAGACAAATATACCCTTAGGTGACTTAGAGGGTGCAACACGCGACAATGTGCTAGAAATGTGCCCTACTCGACGGTAGGCTACAGATCCCAAGAGCGCCCAGGTAACGGGATTGCCCGTAGCTGTGTCATCTCTTCATGACTACTGTGTTATTCTAGTTATTAACCTTAATCCATTTTAGTAGGTGCTCCTGACCGTGGTACTCAGGAGTCCCATCCTAGACATGATGCAAGACAGGACAAGTGGATTAACAAGCAAGCAAGAAAGAACCACCCACGGTGTCAAGGCAGGACAAGTTAAGTTATCAAGATAAATCATGTCAGGGTACTTGTCAGGAGTGCGCCACGACGGGCCACTATCATGTCAGGTTGGTCATGTCAGGAGTGCACCATTATGGGTCACTGTCGTGTTATGCTAGTTCCTTGTCATACCATGCCATGTACAATAGTCATTCCAAATATATTAAGTAAAATCAAGTTCATGACAAAAGGCGTAAGGATATAAAATGGACATAAAATATCTAATAAAATATCAAAACACAGGGTTATAGAAGAGCCAAACTTAAAGAAATAAAACCAAAACTCTAAGAGCCAATGGACTAAGCAAGGGGGGTCAGGGGAGCAGCGTAGGTGAAAAGTCACGCACGCTGCAGGGAGCAGCGTAGGTGAAAAGTCACGCACGCTGAGAGAGCAGCGTAGGTGAAAAGTCACGCACGCTAGAGGGAGCAGCGTAGGTAAAAAGTCACGTACGCTACAGGGAGCAATGTACGTAAAAAGTCACGCACGCAGAGAGAGCAGCGTAGGTGAAAAGTCACGCACGCTACAGGGAGCAGCGTAGGTGAAAAGTCACGTACGCTACAGGAAGCAATGTACGTAAAAAGTCACGCACGCTGAGAGAGCAGCGTAGGAGAAAAGTCACGCACGCTACAGGGAGCAGCGTAGGTGAAAAGTCACGCACGCTACAGGGAGCAATGTACGTGAAAAGTCACGCATACTCAAGGAAGCAGTGTACGTAAAAAGTCACGCACGCTCAAGGGAGCAGTGTACGTGAAAAGTCACGCACGCTCAAGGGAGCAGTGTACGTGAAAAGTCACGCTCGCTCAAGGAGACACGCTTCCAACAGGAAGCGTACTCAAGCCTGCGTACGCAACGCTAAAGAGCGCGCGTAGCTCAGGGTGCGTAAGCTAAATAGCTCTGCACACTGCTCACTGTCTTCTCCAAACAGTAAGAACACCATGGCTGAACCCAAGCTTCAAAATTCATAACTTGGCCATCCGAACTCCAAATTCGAATTTCTAAAGCTCCAACTGGAGTGAAACTGAATGCTCTCCCACATGGAAACATCAAAACCCAAGAAAATCCAACCAAAGTATATCAAACCATGCAAAATCCGAAAATAGCTAAACCTAGATCTAGAACAAAGGAAGCTCCAAATCATAAAATAGCAAGTCCTAATGTTGATCACCATGTCCTAATCTAGCAAATGAACCAAGAAAATAGGCTCTCATGAAGTGGCAAGGTACACTTGCCTAGGGTTAGGAGAGTTGTGGAGGAAGGAGAAGAAGAAGAAGGAAATTAATGGTGGAAGTTATGAGGAGAGAGAGTGGTAGGTGGGGGTTATAAAGAGGGTGAGTTGTGGTGGGTTGAGGGTGGAGAGTAGATTAAGGTGTTCCAATACATAATAAACCAAACCAAACCGAACCAATCCAATAAAATCGAGCCATGCCAAAACCCAAAATACGAGAAATACCAAAATTCTACAAGATAAGAAAAATAAAAATACATGCCAAAATCCAGATACGAGTATAAATACGAAATACGGGAAAATACGGAAAATGAGGGTGACAACTCTACCCACCTTAAAAGAATTTCGTCCTCGGAATTTAATCAAGGAGCTAGAGTTTATCACGACAAGCTACAGTAAGCACAGGCAAGTTACACTAAGCAGTACAATCATACAATCATATAATGCAAGCAAGGAAGGGAAAACGTAAGGCATAAGAAGGACATTATACCTCACGAGTCAAACAGGTAGGGATATCGCGATCGGATGTCGTCCTTACGCTCCCACGTTGACTCACCTAGAGAGTGATGACCCCAAGCAACACGGACTAATTTAATAGTCTTGTTCTTGAGTATCTCCTCCTTCCGGTCCAATACAGACACGGGCCTTTCCTCATACGAAAGGTTGGTACCAACAACCAATTCCGAATGGTCTAGGATGTGGCTCGGGTCCGGGATATATCGTCGTAATTGGGACACATGGAATACATCATGCACCTCACTTAACGACGGCGGAAGAGCGAGACGATAGGATACATCTCCTACTCGCTCTAGAATATCGAACGGCCCTATATACCTAGGACTAAGCTTTCCCCGCACGCCGAAGCGAATGACGCCGCGGTTAGGCGAGATCCTAAGGAATACATGGTCGCCGACAGTAAATTCTAAGGGACGCCGATGAGCATCGGCCCAATGGCGCTGGCGGTCCTGGGCAACTCGGAGGTGATCTCTGACCTTCCTGACCACTTCAATCGTCTGGAAAATTAATTTGGGTCCGAACATCTGCCTCTCTCCGACATCGTCCCATGCTAGCGGGGATCTGCACTTCCTGCCATAAAGAGCCTCGAAGGGTGCCATCTGGATACTGGCATGATAATTGTTGTTGTACGAGAATTCTACCAGGTGCAGATGATTCTTCCATGAACTACCGAAGTCAAGGGTACAGGATCTCAACATATCTTCAAGAATCTGGATTGTGCGCTCTGATTAACCATCCGTCTGCGGGTGATAAGCTGAGCTGAATTGAAGACGAGTCCCCAAACTCTCTTGCAAGCTGCACCAAAAATATGATGTGAATCGTGAATCCCCGTCCGAGGTGATACTGACCGACACACCGTGAAGCCTGACGATCTGCCTTAGATACATCTCTGCTAACTACGCCGTCGACTGTCCAACTCTGAATGGAAGAAAGTATGCCACCTTGGTAAGCCTGTCCACAATTACCCAAATAGCATCTCTGCCGGCCGGAGATCTGGGCAATCCGGTCACGAAATCCATTGTTATATGTTTCCATTTCCATTCTGGGATCGGTAAGGGTTGAAGAAGTCCAGCGGGCCTCTGATGTTCAGCTTTAACCTGTTGGCAAACCAAACACCGAGGGACAAACCGGGCTATCTCCCTCTTTATGCCATTCTACCAGAAATGCTGATGAATATCACGGTACATCTTCGTACCACCCGGATGAATAGAATATTGTGAACTGTGGGCTTCTGCCATGACTTTCTGTCTGATATCTCTACTGGGTACACAAAGACGAGTGCCGTGCCGAAGTGTACCGTCAACATGGATACATAACTCTGGCCTTCTTCCTGCTTCACACCCAGCTCTAAGTCGCTGGATCTTGGAATCTGTTGACTGCGCCACCCGGATTCTCTCAACTATGCTGGACTGAACCTGTAGGCCGGCCATCAATGCCACGCTGGTTGGAAGAACTACTTCAATTCCCATCTTCTGAAGATCTGCCAATAATTCTGGTTGCACCGTCAGGAAATAAACTCCGGCTCTCCTGCTCAATACATCTGCTACAACGTTAGCCTTCCCGGGATGATACTGCAAATCCATATCATAGTCCACCAGTAGCTCGAGCCATCTCCTCTGCCGCATATTAAGGTCCTTCTGGGTGAAAACATACTTCAGGCTCTTATGATCAGTAAAGATCTCCACTCTATCTCCGTACAAGTAGTGTCTTCACAACTTCAAAGCAAACACTACCGCCGCCAATTCCAAGTCGTGGGTCGGGTAATTCTTCTCATGATCACGAAGTTAACATGACACATAAGATATTACCTTCCCATGCTGCATCAAGACACACCCCAATCCTCTACCTGAAGCGTCGCAATAAACTGTGAATCCTCCGGTCCCATCTGGAAGGGTGAGAATGGGAGCCGTTATCAAACCTCGCTTCAACTTCTCAAATGATTCCTGACACTCTGCTGTCCAAATAAACGGCACATCCTTGCGGGTCAACTGGGTCATCGGCGCTGAAATCCTTACGAAATCTGAAACGAACCGTCGGTAGTAGCCGGCCAATCCAAGGAAGCTGCGAACCTCTGCCACTGAACTGGGTACCGGCCACGACTCGATAGCCACAATCTTCTGGGGATCCACTTCCACTCCTCCTCGGGTAATGATGTGACCCAAGTATGATATGCGATCGAGCCAGAACTCGCATTTACTGAACTTGGCGTATAACTGATGCTCCCTAAGAGTCTGGAGGACGACTCTGAGATGCTGCTCATGCTATGCTTCACTCTTGCTGTAGACCAGGATATCATCTAGAAACACGATCACGAATTGGTCCAAGTAAGGCATAAAAATGCGATTCATGAGGTCCATGAATACTGTCAGCGCATTGGTCGCTCCAAAGGGCATAACAAGGAACTCCCAATGTCCATACCTCGATCTGAATGCTGTCTTCGGGATGTCCTGCTCTCTGACTCTGATCTGGTGATATCCCGACCGCAAGTCGATCTTCGAGAACACTGAAGCCCCTCTGAGCTGATCAAACAAGTCATCTATCCTCGGAAGAGGGTATCTGTTCTTGATTGTCACCGAATTCAAGGTACGATAATCAACACATAGCCTGGACGTACCATCCTTCTTTTTCACAAGAAGCATCGGGACTCTCCAAGGCGATCCACTTGCACGGATGAATCCCTTGGTCCTCAGTTCTTCAATCATCTTGTACAAAATCTCCAACTCTGAAGGCACCATCCTGTAGACTCGCTCTGATACTAGTGCTGTCCCGGGAATAAAGTCTATAGTGAACTCAATCTCCCACTCCGACGACATCCCTGGAAGCTCCTCTGGAAAGACATCTAGAAACTCTTCAACTATCCGGGGTAACTGTACTGCTGCTACTGCCATCCGCAATGCTGGGGAAGATGGCTCTACTGCGCCTCTAGAAAACGAAAACTCTGGCTCGCCGGGGATACTAAAGACAACTCTGCCAATATGGCAGTCTATCCTAGCATACTGGTTCCTCAACCAATCCATGCCTAGGACTACATCATAGTCTGCCATAGAAAACTCTATGAATCTAGCGGGGAACTCCCTACCACTAATTACGATCCGACACGAGAAAAATACTCGATCTACTCCCACAAGGCCATTACCAGTAAGTATATTGAGCCTTACTAATAATGACTCGGGTTCCAATCCTATCCGTGTTGTGAATCGTGCAGACATAAATGAATGCGATGCACCAGAATCAAATAATACAGACGCTGGAGAAGAGTTGACGAGAATAGTACTCACAACCTTACCTGGTGCAACTTCTTCTTCCATAGCCATCATCATGGCCTGACCTTGTCCTCTGGCTGCTGGTCCCCTCCGCTGGAAACCTTTCTGCCTATTCTGGATCTGAGCTTGGGCTTGAGCATACTACTAGGGGTGCTATTGCTGGAATGCCTGAGACTAAGGCGGCAAGGGCCTCGAAGACTGATACTGTTGCTGCTGAACTGGTGCTGGGGCCGGTCCTCTCACCGAAGAACTAGAAAGGTTGGATGCTGATGAACCACCCCTATTCGGGCAAACCCCAACCCTATAATCTGCTGCTCCATAAGCCAGGCATAATCCTTGCGCCCTACCACAATCTGCCACCACATGCCCTGGCTTCCCGCAATGAGAACATCCCATCGCGAAAGTCTGCTTCTGCTTCTGCTGCTGCGGGTACGTCGGGGTTGAATGCTGAACCGACGTTACTGAGGCAGCCCGCCTCGGAGTTCCAATGGTCAATCCCCTAGCTGTCGGGGCTGGAGCTGATGATTGGTGCATCTGACTGTGGGACCGCTTCCTACCTCCGGTCCTATCCACGATCCTCTGGGAGGTGTACTCATGCCTCCTAGCTGCTCTCAAGACTGCATCGAACGTCTGGTGCTCTAACTGCTCAACCGCCAACAAGATCTCCAAATGTAGTCCCTGCTGGAACCGATGGGCCCTATCAAACTCGGTCGCCACCAAGGTGGGGGCAAACCTACTGAGCCTAGAAAACTCCGATGCATAACTGTCGACTGTTCTACCTCCTTGCTTCAAGTTGGTAAATCTGGTCTGCAGGTCGTACCGAGCCACAGCATCGAAATACTTCGTCTGGAATCTCTCTCTAAATACTGTCCAAGCAATGGGTGCCACTAATCCCGTGGCCTGCGTCGCCCACCAACTGCGAGCCAAGTCCAACAACTGCAGGCGTACCACCGCCACCTTCTCATTCTCGGGTGTCCTGGCTGCTTCCAGAATCACCTCGGTATCCTGAAGCCATGTATTCGCGGCAATCGTATCCTCGGTGCCGTCGAAGAAAGGAGGGTTCAAGCGCTTGAAACTGTTGGCCGCCTGGTTCCCTGGATGTCCGCCTCGGGTCAAAGCATCTTGAACTGTCTGGTGCAGGACGTCGCTTCGACGATCCTGGGAAGCTATCAAGGTTCTGATGAGGCCTACTAAGGTACCATCATCTGGCTCTGCGGGCTGGACGGGCCGAACTGGTGACTCTCCTCCCGTAGGTATCACTCTGGAGGCGACTCCGGAATGCTGGGCTTGATCTCCAGGTTGCTGCTGGCCCACGGGAGGTGCTCCTTCTTACTGATCGGCAGGGTCAGGTACAGTGCCGCTGAAGAAGACGACACAGGAAAACAATAAGGAAGGACCAGGACAGATCAACGATACAAGCATGTAATCAGGGCAAGAATTTTAGGGATTTGAAAATACAGGCGGAGATCAAGGGCGAATACTGATTGAGACATCTATTCGGTAACCCTCATATTTCTTGATTGACAAGACCTGTATGGGCTACCACTTAAACCGTGTCACGCCCCAGAACCAGAATACTGGAGAGCGGGGGCAGACACAGCCAGCTACGTATATTGAAATGGAAACCACCTCGATATACGGTTACGACTGTCTAGAAATATGAGGGTTTACTACAAGCCAACAGTCTCTTATGGTCATGAACAAGCCTAATGTCTCAATCATAAGTAAGTAAGTAAGGTCGCAAGATGTATGATCATTAAATATACAATAATAAGGCATCCCAAATATCACATATTCAGCTGATCATGAAGCTAGTCATTACAAAATACGGGGACTAGCAAGAGTTAAGTCATACATGATCAACCCTAGGATTTGTTAATCATGTTTACAGCCCGTAGACAGACAGTAAGTAAAGTGCATCGAGCTAACAGGTGCTCGTCGGCTAAATGCCTCAAAAGAATAGTTTTACAATAGAGTGAGCGAAACAAAATAGAAAACCCACTCGTAGCCCGGGTTCCTTCTAGTCGCCACCATTGGGCTGGAAGCTTGGTAGATCCTCGAAAGATGCTCCAAAATCTGGCCACACAAAACCAGCTGGGTCAACCCCAGAAAGAGAAAGTGCCATAAGGGGGCCACGAAATAAGAACAAAAGCCAGCAATCAGTAAAAGAAAATATAACATATTAAAACTAGAATTTACGAAAACATGTCAGGATGATATACGACGAGATAACCATAGGACTATTCCGATAGCCAGGTTACAACCCGTAAACCAAACAAGGACCGGGGTTGTAACCCTTCATCTGAACAGAACTTGGTTTTCCACCATTTATCGGCAAGATAATAATGCAAGAAATAAAGACAGGGAGCAATCTTGTACTGGATCAAGACCAGGCTAGACTGGTTATACCTCATTCGATCAATCACGGCCAAGCAGATACTACGGCTTACTACTTTAACTAACTAGGGTTATCACAGGCCTAATTACTAACAAGATAAAGTGAGATTGTTCCACAGCCACAAGTCCTGCAGACCATCCAGGTTACCCAGGACGAAAGATTAGGATTGAATTCAGGTGGGTACATCGTCCAGGAAACAAATATACCCTTAGGTGACTTAGAGGGTGCAACACGCGACGGTGTGCTGGAAATGTGCCCTACTCGACGGCAGGCTACAGATCCCAAGAGCGCCCAGGTAACGGGATGGCCCGTAGCTGTGTCATCTCTTCATGACTCTTGTGTTATTCTAGTTATTAACTTTAATCCATTTTAGTAGGTGCTCCTGACCGTGGTACTCAGGAGTCCCATCCTAGACATGATGCAAGACAGGACAAGTGGATTAACAAGCAAACAAGAAAGAACCACCCACGGTGTCAAGGCAGGACAAGTTAAGTTATCAAGATAAATCATGTCAGGGTACTTGTCAGGAGTGCGCCACGACGGGCCACTATCATGTCAGGTTGGTCATGTCAGGAGTGCACCACTACGGGTCACTGTCGTGTTATGCTAGTTCTTTGTCATACCATGCCATGTACAATAGTCATTCCAAACATATT
This sequence comes from Iris pallida, assembly GCA_029216955.1. Lineage (NCBI taxonomy): Eukaryota > Viridiplantae > Streptophyta > Magnoliopsida > Asparagales > Iridaceae > Iris > Iris pallida. The sequence goes on along the minus strand of JANAVB010030816.1, from coordinate 16,102,007 downwards.
AAGTAAAATCAAGTTCATGACAAAAGGCATAAGGATATAAAATGGGCATAAAATATCTAATAAAATATCAAAACACAGGGTTATAGAAGAGCCAAACTTAAAAAAATAAAACCAAGACTCTAAGAGCCAATGGACTAAGCAAGGGGGGTCAGGGGAGCAGCGTAGGTGAAAAGTCACGCACGCTGCAGGGAACAGCGTAGGTAAAAAGTCACACACGTTGAGAGAGCAGCGTAGGTGAAAAGTCACGCACGCTACAGGGAGCAGCATAGGTGAAAAGTCACGCACGCTACAGGAAGCAATGTACATGAAAAGTCACGCACGCTGAGAGAGCAGCGTAGGTGAAAAGTTACGCACGCTACAGGGAACAGCATAAGTGAAAAGTCACGCATGCTACAGGGAGCAATGTACGTGAAAAGTCACGCACGCTGAGAGAGCAGCGTAGGTGAAAAGTCACGTACGCTACAGGAAGCAGCGTAGGTGAAAAGTCATGCACGCTACAGGGAGCAATGTACGTGAAAAGTCACGCACACTCAAGGAAGCAGTGTACGTGAAAAGTCACGCACGCTCAAGAGAGCAGTGTACGTGAAAAGTCACGCACGCTCAAGGGAGCAGTGTACATGAAAAGTCACGCTCGCTCAAGGAGACACGCTTCCAACAGAAAGCGTACTCAAGCCTGCGTACGCAGCACTAAAGAGCGCGCGTAGCTCAGGGTGCGTAAGCTAAATAGCTCTGTATACTGCTCACTGTCTTCTCTAAACAGCAAGAACACCATGGCTGAACCCAAGCTTCAAAATTCATAACTTGGCCATCCGAACTCCAAATCCGGATTTCCAAAGCTCCAACTGGAGTGAAACTGAATGCTCTCCCACATGGAAACATCAAAACCCAAGAAAATCCAACCAAAGTAGATCAAACCATACAAAATCCGAAAATAGCTAAACCTAGATCTAGAACAAAGGAAGCTCTAAATCACAAAATAGCAAGTCCTAATGTTGATCACCATGTCCTAATCTAGCAAATGAACCAAGAAAATAGGGCTCTCATGAAGTGGCAAGGTACACTTGCCTAGGTTTAGGAGAGTTGTGGAGGAAGGAGAAGAAGAAAAAGGAAATTAATGGTGGAAGTTATGAGGAGAGAGAGTGGTAGGTGGGGGTTATAAAGTGGGTGAGTTGTGGTGGGTTGAGGGTGGAGAGTAGGTTAAGGTGTTCCAATACATAATAAACCAAACCAAACCGAACCAACCCAATAAAACCGAGCCGTGTCAAAACCCAAAATACGAGAAATACCAAAATTCCACAAGATGAGAAAAATAAAAATACATGCCAAAATCCAGATACGAGTATAAATATAAAATACGGGAAAATACGGAAAATAAGGGTGACACATTTTATGACTAATAGGCTTAATGGCCCATAGGCCCACACTCTTTGAACCAAACCCTAACCCTAAAAATCTGACCAGCCATAGTGTGTCCCCCCTATTTATATCACATTGAAATTAGGGTTGCCTCTTTAGGAAACATTGCTATTTGGAAGAAGTGAGTCCCCATCCTTATAAATTCTTACAAAATCCATTTCTACTACAAATTCCTTCAAACAAATTGCAATAGGACCTAATATTAGTATTCTTGCTGTTATTGATGAGTATTTGTAGGAAGAACACAATTTGGAGAATTTTTTGTGGCTTGAGGAGTCATTTTCATTGGGTTTTTGAGAGCTTTGTTCATCAATAGATAAAACCCATTCTAATCTATAAAATTTCTATTTGTTTGCATTTTAGGAATGCCCCAGCCCTAACCTAATAGTAGGATAGGCTAACCCTAGAATTTGGACCCATTTCATGTCCGTATCGGATACGTACCAGTGTGGTTAGGATGGTGTTCGACGAAATGCCTCAAAGGGTATTTCGTTCGATTTTTGTGATTGTGTTTGAATGAAAAAATCCATTTTAGTCTCGCTTATGCATTTCTTGGACACTGAGCACGTTTTTGTGTCAGGTCGGGTCGACACGAGCGCGTGGACACGCGGTCGTACACGCACACGCGGACAGGAGCATCCCCTACTTCTCGGGCGAAGCTGCTCGTTGCATACAGCGTCTCGACCCACGAAAGTCAACACACACGTTGTGTCCATGACTGACACAAGGCTCGTAAAATTTCATGAGCTCTCGTGTCGTATCGGATACGCATTTCCTTGTGCACGGGGATACACTATGTGCGTGTGTGTTCTGAGATAGTATTCTTGTGTTTAATCATTTTTAATATTTTTAAATTGTTTTTAATGATTTTTTAGATCCTAAATATGTTACCTAAACTCTGTTACATTAGGTTTGCACATTAGGAATGGTTTAATGTGGAGTATTGGCTCAATTTTTGGTTTGAACTGCAATTCCTGATACATGCTTTGATACATGTAATCCCAATTTTTTAAACCCCTTTTATTCCCTGTATGAAGTTATGTTTTTCACTAAATTAGATCCCCACATGTTTCATTTCATATTAGCTAAGTTATTTCATTCAATTATAGGATTTTGGTTGTGTGTTTGAGACTTTAGTTATTTGGTTGGTTTTTTCGAATTTGTGTAAAACCTGAGTTATATGATTATGTACTGATTCTTTTGTTCACGTTAATCTGAGTTCACTAATATGTATAAACCTATGATTCCAATCTCCCAATAAGTTGAACTTTAGCTAACTGTAAGAACCTGAGAGATGGGGTATTAGTTTTTAGGAATTTACTGTTTTTTTTTATATATTACTGTTACTTTGATTTCTATCCTTGATTGGCACATAACTGAGATTTCCTCCTTGTGTATTAACTGAGTTTGTATTCTGCATAAATCCTGAGACTTGCCCCTTTGTAACTGATAGGATTCTTTGTCTAATTGCTTTCCCAAGTTTTTCCAGTTTTTTTACAACCTAAGAAAGGAAGTTGGCACCTGGTTGCATTGATGTTGGACTTTAGTTTAAATAAGAATTAATATGAATTGGTGATTTCCTTCTTTAACTGAAAACTGGAATTGAGTGACTGTTAACAAATGAATGCTTAACCATGCTTTAGTTGTCTGTGAAGATTACATTTAACTGATTGTTCCCTTCAAAACCTGAGTTCCAGTTTTCCTATTTGAACTGTCATTTTAACTGATCAAATAACCTGAGAATAGGTAGTTAAGTTTGGGTTAAACTGAATTCCTTTTAATTATTTGCAATATTGTTTATCTTAGAAACCTGGATTGATTTCCTTTCCTTTGCCTTGTATGTGGTTTCCTGTTGACTAGGTTAGTTGAACTGTTAATGAATTCAAATATTAAATCTGAGTGTGTGGACCTTTTTGAACTGATTTCCCTTTCCATTTTATTTCAATATTGTTCTTCTTAAGAACCTAAGTTGTTTCCAGATTTCCTTAACTGTGAATGGGGGAGGTTTGAATGTATTGAACTGTTATCATTCACTGTTTAAACTGGAATGGGGGTATTTCCTTGACAGTACTCCTTAGTGATCACAAATTAATTCTAGAATTCATGATGCTACCATTCACTGTTTCTCACTTTGTTCACTGTTTCATGATGTAAGCACCCTCACTCTCTAGTCATACACACACATACACTTGAACATGTGAGTTCCCTTCTCTCAATACATATGTATATATATATGTTGAAGGGTTTGTATAGGCATCCTATATTATGGATTGTTGTACCTTATATATTAGTTATATATATGAATGTGTGCATATATATATATATATATATATATATATATATATATATATATATATATATATATATATATGATATAGTGTATTATAGATTATGATATAGAGTATTAGGTAATGTGGTATAGTGGCTATAGGATATGCATTTCTAAGTTAGATTATATTCTATATACCAATGTGTGTATTGTTAGCTATAGAGATAATCTTGGGTAGATATGTATTGGTAGGCTTGACATGGTATTGCCTAGATTAGCCTAGTAAACCTAGAAAAGTCTTGTCGGACCTAGATTAGACTTTTTGACTTAGGTTTGACTTTAGGGTTGACCAGAGTTGATCAAGAGTTGACTTTGGTCTAGATTGACCTAGTTTCATGTAGAATGCATTAATTTGTATCGTATTGTCATTGTAGACTCATAGTGACTTGTACTGTTCTATAGGAGACAGACACCACTCTTCGGACAGTCTTTATTCTCTCAGATTCACCGGTTACAGGTGAGTACATTCTCTGATCATTTCATATCCTGTATTAGGAGTATATTTCCTGCTTTAGATTAATTTACATGATGCTGACACGTTGGAACACAGATTAGTACTATATGGATCTTGTTGGGTGATGTTATCCCCTTAGCAGATACATCGTGTATTTCGTGTTCGTGTACTTTATCGTGAATATCGTGTACTCCTTGTATTCGTGACATTCGTGTACAAATCGTGTGAAATCGTGTATATTCATGTATTCATATGATCTCGTGTACGACTATACTTCGTGTGCAATAACATAACTTAGCCAGATCCTTGTCTATTGATTGGGGCAGGGGAGTAGAAGTGGTTATGTATTCAATCTAGTAGATTACTCGTGTACAACCTCTGTAGATTACTCGTGTATAACATCGTGCCGTTTACATAACCATCTTGTGCTCTGAATTACTAGACACTATAAGTTCTCTATATATTGTAGCTATTTATTTACGGTCTTTCTTGTTTACCATATTATTCTTTAGTTTCTTGTATCTTACTCTCTAGCATGATTATATATCCTGACCTGCTATGATTTGTTGAGATGTACTGTGCTCGCTCCTGTCCTGACTGGACCTGTTAAAATATTACAGAGGACGAGGCTGAGGCGTTCTGCCCTACCTACTATGGTGCTACACTAGACGAGTGCCTGGACTTGGACCAGCAGCAGGATCCACTAGCTGTAGATGACACTCCCTTAGACTAGGACTGTCTTTACTTTACTTGGATTACTGTATTAGATTTTGAGATATTCTGAGATATGTATATTTTAGACACTTAGAATTCTGGATTGTATCTCTGTGATTCTCCTGTTCTGGATATTTTATCTTTTATTATCATTCTATCATATCTGTTCTACCTTAGCTGTGGTTGAGTTATATTTCTGTTATGTCACCCCCATTCGGGGAGTATAACTGTTTTACCTTCAATTGTTAGATGTTGCGACCTAGGACAGCATTCTACTGTCGATACTGCGACATAGGCTGGACGTACCCACATCTCGTGCCCTTACTCTAGGGTGCGGGTCGTGACACGTTTTTAGTGGTGGCCCATGCAGGTCTAGGTCGAAAATGTAGTGGTATTCGAACTAGAATATCGCTGCACCCTGCAGTGGAAATTAGTATATTTTTGAAGGTACTCAATCACACTAGAAAAACTCCTTATCAGATTCCGTATATCTATTTTGCTGCTTATTGTCTTCCTTAGAAATTTAAATTGTCCTTCTTTGATTTTTTGACTCATTCTCAGTAATTGCTTCTTGTTTGATCTGTGTCTCCAGGATGGTTGAGACGCGATCGCATCACCCCGTGACGGGAGAGGCTGGAGTGGGGTCTGCCACCTCTCGTGTCCAGCAGCCAGCTCCCAGTGCCACGGGGCCAGTACAGCCCTCAGGAGTCGGTGTTTCTGCCACTTTTAGAGGAGCACCTCCAGCAGTCAAGAGGCCAGTTGTGATTCCTGAGTTCCACAGTAGCAGCCTCCGCCTGCGGGGATGGTAGATGTTGCACATCTGTTCTCCTTTGTGGAGAGGATTCTTGAGTCCCACCAGCAGTAGCAGACGAGGCAGACTGCAGATTTTAGACAGGGGATCGACGAAGCACACCAGCTGGTTCGTACCACGGTCGAGATGATCACAGCTCAGGGGACCCAGCAGCAGCCCCGTCGGAGGGAGAAGGACATTCAGGATTTCCAGAAGATGCATCCTCGGGAGTTCTTTGGCACAGAGGGCATCCATGTTGCAGACGACTGGATAGAGCATATTGAGGAGATCTTCCGACTGGCGGAGATACCAGATCGACTCCAGATCGAGGTGGCGGGCAGCCAGATGCAGGACTTAGCCCGTGCGTGGTACCAGACAGATCCCAGAGTGGGAGTTGAGGGCCAGACTTGGGCCCAGTTCAAGGAGCTGTTTAAGGAGCAGTTCTTTCCTGATGTTGCCTTGGGAGGTATCGAGGCACAGTTCGAGGCTCTGGTTCAGGAGAACCAAACGGTAGCTGAGTATGCCGGGGAGTTCTATAGATTGGCCCAGTTCATTGATGACTTGACCGAGAAGATGAAGGCAAGAAAGTTTCGCCGAGGTCTGATTAGAGAGATTCAGTCGCTGACTAAGAGCGACCGGAATGCCACTTTTGCTGAGATATTTTCTGGGGCTGTGGCGGCGGAGGATGACCTAGGACTGAAGATGAAGAGGGGTCGTGACTTCTAGGGTGGCAGTAGCAGTCACGGGCAGGCCAAGAGGCCTCACTTCCAGCAGCAGCAGCAGAGGCCAGCTCAGCAGCAGTATCAGCATCAGGGCCGTGCACCTTTTCAGCAGGTGCAGCACCAGCAACAGAGAGGGCAGCAGGCACCCAGGCAGCACGCTATTAGTTGTACTTTCTGTAAGAAGCTTAGGCACAAGTGGGACGAGTGCAGAAAGAGATATGGCAGATGCTTGATGTGTGGATCAGCAGACCATCAGATACGAGAGTGTCCAGTTGCGTCCATGCATCCGGTACCAGGAGGAGCTGGGGCAGCCAAGGTTGCAGCAGGCCAACAGAGGGGACCAGCCCTGCAGACCCAACAACAGAGGTTCCAGCAGTACCAGCAGCAGGCATGAGGTGGACAGCAGGGACGAGCTTTCGCCATGGCAGCTGAAGATGCCGAGGCCATCGGAGAGCTGATAGCAGGTTCGGTTCTTCTCGACTCCCTTCCAGCATTTGCACTCTTTGATTCTGAGGCTTCCCACAGCTTTGTGTCAGTATCATATGCTATTAGACACAGTTTGGTTTCTGAACCCTTGCCTAGGACCTGCAAGATCACGACCGGGGGTGGGGTCATCCTCGTGAGTGATGTTTGCAGAGGGCAGAGTGTCATATTGGGAGGCTGAGAGTTGGGGGTGAGTCTACTAGTCATGTCATTACCGAACTATGACATTGTATTAGGTATAGACTGGCTGAGTAGACACCACACCCACATTGATTGTCGTGGGGGTAGAGTTTTGTTCGGGGTGCCAGGAGAGCCAGAGTTTGAGTACACCCGACGGCAGGCAGAGCAGGACGGCGGAGTCTTTTGTGGAGCTTCAGTCGAGGAGCAGTTGGCTCCGTATCCCTTGATCATAGAGTTTATGGATGTATTCCCAGAGGAGTTGCCAGGGCTTCTACCGGACAGAGATGTAGAGTTCTCGATAGACTTGGTTTCCGACACGGAATCGATCTTCCAGCATGTCTATCGAGTAAACAGCAGCGAGTTAGTGGAGCTGAAGAAGCAGGTGGATGAGCTGCAGGACAAGGGCTTCATTCGCTCGAGTTCTTCACCTTGGGGTGCACCGATACTTTTCATACCCAAGAAAGATGGGTCGGTACGGATGTGTATCGACTACAGGGCACTTAACAATCTGACAATCAAGAACAGATATCCACTGCCACGGATCGATGATCTGTTTGATCAGTTGATCAGAGCTCGGGTGTTCTCCAAGATTGATTTGAGGTTGGGTTATCACCAGGTGAAGGTGAAGAGGGAGGATATCCCCAAGACCACTTTCAGGACGCGGTACGGGCAGTTTGAGTTTTTGGTTATGCCGTTTGGGCTAACCAATGCACCAGCAGTGTTTATGAATCTAATGAACAAGGTTTTCCAGCAGTACCTGGACAAGTTCGTGGTGGTGTTCATTGATGATATCTTAATATATTCCAAGACAGAGGAGGAGCACGAGGAGCATCTGCGGATAGTGCTAGAGACTCTCAGGAGGGAGCAGCTTTATGGAAAACTCTCCAAGTGTGAGTTTTTCATAGACCGGGTGGACTTCTTGGGGCATATGGTGACTGGAGATAGTATCTCAGTTGACCCCAAAAAGATTGTAGCACTTGAGGCTTGGACAGCGCCGACTTCAGTGGCATAGATCAGGAGTTTTCTGGGGCTGGCAGGATATTATAGGAGATTTGTACAGGATTTCTCCCGGGTTGCAGAGCCGTTGACACGGTTTACCCGGAAGGATATTGAGTTTGTTTGGTCAGAGGAGTGTCAGGCAGCTTTTGATGAGTTGAAGAAGCGGCTTACGACAGCTCCGATTCTGACATTGCCTTCAGGATCAGGTTTATTCACTATTTATAGTGATGCTTCAGGGAAGGGGCTGGGTTGCGTCTTGCAGCAGCATGGGAAGGTGATTGCCTATGCTTCCAGGAAATTACGTCCCTATGAGAAGAACTACCCTACCCATGATCTGGAGCTGGCGGCGGTAATTTTTGCTTTGAAGTTATGGAAGCACTATCTGTATAGCGAGAGGGTGGAGATTTTTACAGATCACAAGAGCTTGAAGTATGTGTTTACACAGAAGGAGCTCAACATGAGGCAGCGCAGGTTGCTTGAGTTGATGAAGGACTTTGACATCGTACTTCAGTATCACCAAGGGAAGGCCAACGTGGTTGCTGATGCCTTGAGTAGGTATCCGACAGCCATGTGTTTGACTATGGATCGGCACCTGCTTGCAGACTTGGAGAGCCTTGGGATAGAGGTGATTGTGCCGGGAGTGCAGATGCAGTTATGGGGCCTTCAGATACAGTCTGACTTGATGGACAGGATCAAGACGACACAGTTCGATGATGTGGCTCTGCGGTGTATCCGAGAGCAGATCAGTACAGAAGTGGAGGATGTTGAGTTCTTACTTGCAGAGGATGGTGCCCTGAGACACGGTTCTCGATTATGTGTGCCCAGCGGGGAGCTTAGAGAGCAGATTATGCAGGAGGCTCACAGATCGCAGTACTCTATACATCCTGGTGCCAACAAGATGTACAGAAATCTGCGAGAGCATGTCTGGTGGTACGGGATGAAAAGGGAGGTGTTCCACTTCGTAGCTAGATGTTTGATCTGTCAGCAGGTCAAGGAAGAGAGGTAGAGGCCCGGAGGATTATTGTAGCCGTTGCCCATTCCAGAGTGGAAGTGGGAACATATTACCATGGATTTTGTATCGGGATTGCCGCGTATGCCAGGAGGAAAAGACGCAATTTGGGTCATCATTGACAGGTTGACCAAATCAGCCCACTTCTTACCATTCATGGTGGGTACGTCTACAGAGAGGCTCGCGAAGTTGTATATGAGACAGATAGTCAGGATTCACAGAGTTCCCGTCAGCATAGTCTCAGATCGAGATGGTCGCTTTACTTCCCATTTCTGGAGGAGTCTATAGACTAGCTTGGGCACTCAGCTCAAGTTTAGTACCGCATACCACCCCCAGACGGACGGACAGTCAGAAAGGACTATTCAGACCCTTGAGGATATGCTGTGGACGTGCGTCCTGGATTTTGGAGGTTCCTGGGAGGATCATCTATATTTGGTGGAGTTTGCTTACAACAACAGTTATCAGGCCAGTATTTAGATGTCACCGTTTGAGGCTCTGTACGGGCGTAGGTGTCGTACACCCTTATCTTGGGATGATGTTGGAGAGCGAGCTTTACTGGGACCAGAGATGGTTGTTGAAGCAACCGAGAAGGTAAAGCTCATCAGGGACAGACTTCGCGTGGCGCAGGACAGACATCGGCACCGGGCCGATAGCCACCGGAGGCCGCTGGAGTTTGAGGTACAGATTTAGAGATAGGATTAGAAGTAGGTTGTATTTTTTTGTTTTTGTTTGATTGATCATGTTTGATTTTTAGTAACTTGAGACCTTGCTTGTGATTAGGTTGGAGACATGGTTTTTCTGCGGATATCTCCGACTCGTGGTACGATACGTTTTGGTGGAGGTGGGAAGCTTAGCCCGTGCTTCATCGGTCCTTTTGTTATCAGCGGAAGAGTCGGTGACGTGGCATACAGGCTAGACTTGCCACCTGCACTAGTGGGAGTTCACAACGTATTTCACGTATCACAGTTGGGACGGTACGTGGCTGACCCTAGCCATGTGCTCGATCACTCGGAGATAGAGGTTGGACCTACTCTAAGTTATCCAGAGCAGCCTATGGAGGTTTTGGATCGCCGGGAGAAGGTATTGAGGCACCAGGTGATACCCTTGGTATGCGTCGCATGGAGGCATCATTCTCCAGGAGAGTCTACCTGGGAGCGGGAGGATGAGATGCGCGAGTGGTACCCCTATCTTTTTGGACCTTGAGGTATACTTTTCTATCCTTCTCAGCAGTTAGTTTCGCCTTTAAATTTCGAGGACGAAATTATTTTAAGGGGGGTAGATTTGTCACTACCACTTTTCTAGCTTGAGGGTATTTTGATCATTTTTAAAATTTTAGAATTTAATTTGAATTATTATTATTATTTATAATTAATGTGATTTTTAAGTGATTTTAGAATTATTGATTTTGGTGTTTTAGTGACTTTGACTTATGTTGACCTTGGAGACTAACCTAGTGGCTAACCTTGGTTATGACCTTGCGATTAGGATATGAAAACCTAGGTTGACTTAAGTTAGTGAGGTTTAGCTCATTGGAATTAATTTGGAGAAATTAGGAGCTAGATTGATTAAGTAATGGCTTGTGAAATCACAAGTCATTTTATGACTAATAGGCTTAATGGCCCATAGGCCCACACTCTTTGAACCAAACCCTAACCCTAAAAATCTGACCAGCCATAGTGTGTCCCCCTATTTATATCACCTTGAAATTAGGGTTGCCTCTTTAGGAAACATTGCCATTTGGAAGAGGTGAGTCCCCATCCTTGTAAATTCTTAGAAAATCCATTTCTACTCCAAATTCCTTCAAACAAATTGCAATAGGACCTAATATTAGTATTCTTGCTGTTATTGATGAGTATTTGCAGGAAGAACACAATTTGGAGAATTTTTGGTAGCTTGAGGAGTCATTTTTATTGGGATTTTGAGAGCTTTGTTCATCAATAGGTAAAACCCATTCTAATCCATGAAATTTCTGTTTGTTTGCATTTTAGGAATTCCCTAGCCCTAACCTAACAGTAGGATAGGCTAACCCTAGAATTTGGACCCATTTTGTGTCCGTATCGGACACGTACCAGTGTGGTTAGGATGGTGTTCGACGAAATGCCTCAAAGGGTATTTCGTTCGATTTTTGTGATTGTGTTTGAATGGAAAAATCCATTTTAGTCTCGCTTATGCATTTCTTGGACACTGAGCATGTTTTCGTGTCAGGTCGGGTCGACACGAGCGCGTGGACACACGGTCGTGCACGTGCGCGCGTGGGCAGGAGCATCCCCTGCTACTCGGGCTGAACTGCTCGTTGCATACAGCGTCTCAACCCACGAAACTCAACACACACGTTGTGTCCATGACTGACACGAGGCTCGTAAAATTTCACGAGCTCTCGTGTCGTGTCGGACACGTATTTCCGTGTGCACGGGGATACACTGTGTGCGTGTGTGTTCTGAGATAGTATTCTTGTGTTTAATCATTTTTAATGTTTTTAAATTGTGTTTTAATGATTGTTTAGATCCTAAATATGTTACCTAAACTCTGTTACATTAGGTTTGCACATTAGGAATGCTTTAATGTGGAGTATTGGCTCAATTTTTGGTTTGAACTGCAATTCCTGATACATGCATTGATACATGTAATCCCAGATTTTCAAACCCCTTTTATTCCCTGTATGAAGTTATGTTTTTCACTAAATTGGATCCCCACATGTTTCATTTCATATTAGCTAAGTTATTTCATTCAATTATAGGATTTTGGTTGTGTGTTTGAGACTTTAGTTATTTGGTTGGTTTTTTCGAATTTGTGTAAAACCTGAGTTATATGATTATGTACTGATTCTTTTGTTCACATTAATCTGAGTTCACTAATATGTATAAACCTATGATTCCAATCTTCCAATAAGTTGAACTTTAGCTAACTGTAAGAACCTGAGAGATGGGGTATTAGTTTTTAGGAATTTACTTTTTTTTTCTGATACATTACTGTTACTTTGATTTCTATCCTTGATTGGCACATAACTGAGATTTTCTCCTTGTGTATTAACAGAGTTTGTATTCTACATAAAACCTGAGACTTGCCCCTTTGTAACTGATAGGATTCATTGTCTAATTGCTTTCCCATGTGTTTTCAGTTTTCTTACAACCTAAGAAAGGAAGTTGGCACCTGGTTGCATTGATGTTGGACTTTAGTTTAAATAAGAATTAATATGAATTGGTGATTTCCTTCTTTAACTAAAAACTGGAATTGAGTGACTGTTAACAAATGAATGCTTAACCATGATTTAGTTGTCTGTGAAGATTACATTTAACTGATTGTTCCCTTCAAAACCTGAGTTCCAGTTTTCCTATTTGAACTGTCATTTTAACTGATCAAATAACCTGAGAATAGGATGTTAAGTTTGGGTTAAACTGAATTCCTTTTAATTATTTGCAATATTGTTTATCTTAGAAACCTGGATTGATTTCCTTTCCTTTGCCTTGTATGTGGTTTCCTGTTGACTAGGTTAGTTGAACTGTTAATGAATTCAAGTATTAAATATGAGTGTGTGGACCTTTTTGAACTGATTTCCCTTTTCATTTTATTTCAATATTGTTCTTCTTAAGAACCTAAGTTGTTTCCAGATTTCCTTAACTGTGAATGGGGGAGGTTTGAATGTATTGAACTGTTATCATTCACTGTTTAAACTGGAATGGGGGTATTTCCTTGACAGTACTCCTTAGTGATCACAAATTAATTCTAGAATTCATGATGCTACCATTCACTGTTTCTCACTTTGTTCATGTTTCATGATGCAAGCACCCTCACTCTCTAGTCATACACACACATACACTTGAACATGTGAGTTCTCTTCTCTCAATACATATGTATGTATATATGTTGAAGGGTATGTATAGGCATCCTATATTATGTATTGTTGTACCTTATATATTAGTTATATATATGAATGTGTGCATATATATATATATATGATATAGTGTATTATAGATTATGATATAGAGTATTGGGTAATGTGGTATAGTGGCTATAGGATATGCATTTCTAAGTTAGATTATAATCTATATACCAATGTGTGTATTGTTAGCTATAGAGATAATCTTGGGTAGATGTGTATTGGTAGGCTTGACATGGTATTGCCTAGATTAGCCTAGTAAACCTAGAATAGTCTTGTCGGACCTAGATTTGACTTTTTGACTTAGGTTTGACTTTAAGGTTGACCAGAGTTGACCAAGAGTTGACTTTGGTCTAGATTGACCTAGTTTCATGTAGAATGCATTAATTTGCATCGTATTATCATTGTAAACTGATAGTGACTTGTACTGTTCTAAAGGAGACAGACACCACTCCTCGGACAGTCTTTATTCTCTCAGATTCACCGGTTACAGGCGAGTACATTCTCTGATCATTTCATATCCTGCATTAGGAGTATATTTCCTGCTTTAGATTTCTTTACATGATGTTGACACGTTGGAACACGGATTAGTACTATATAGATCTTGTTGGGCGATGTTATCCCCTTAGCGGATACATCGGGTATTTCGTGTTCGTGTACTTTATCGTGAACATCGTGTACTCCTTATATTCGTGACATTCGTGTACAAATCGTGTGAAATCGTGTATATTCATGTATTCACATGATCTCGTGTTCGACTATACTTCGTGTGCAATAACATAACTTAGCCAGATCCTTGTGTATTGATTGGGGCGGGGGAGTAGAAGTGGTTATGTATTCAATCTAGTAGATTACTCTTGTACAACCTCTGTAGATTACTCGTGTATAATATCGTGCCGTTTACAAAACCATCTTGTGCTCTGAATCACTAGACACTATCAGTTCTCTATATACTGTAGCTATTTATTTACAGTCTTTCCTGTTTACCATATTATTCTTCAGTTTCTTGTATCTTACTCTCTAGCATGATTATATATCCTAACCTGCTATGATTTGTTGAGATGTACTGTGCTCGCTCCTGTCATGACTGGACCTGTTGAAATATTACAGAGGACGAGGCTGAGGCGTTCTGCCCTACCTACTACGGTGATACACTAGACGAGTGCCTGGACTTGGACCAGCAGCAGGATCCACTAGCAGTAGATGACACTCCCTTAGACTAGGACTGTCTTTACTTTACTTGGATTACTGTATTAGATTTTGAGATATTCTGTGATATGTATATTTTAGACACTTAGAATTCAGGATTGTATCTCTGTGATTCTCCTGTTCTGGATATTTTATCTTTCATTATCATTCCATCTTACCTGTTCTACATTAGCTGCGGTTGAGTTATATTTCTGTTATGTCACCCCCATTCGGGGAGTATAACTGTTTTACCTTCAATTGTTAGATGTTGTGACCTAGGACAGCGTTCTACCACCGACACTGCGGCGTAGGCTGGACGTACCCACGTCTCGTGCCCTTACTCTAGGGTGCGGGTCGTGACAGTTTTTTAGTTAAAACTCCATTAACATTTATACGAGGTGGCTTTATATAGCCATCAATAACCATAGACCATAAGTCAAAATCAAGAGATTTCAGAAAGAAACTCATACGTGTTTTCCAATAAGTGTAGTTTGTGCCGTCAAACAGTGGAGGTCTGTTTGTGGCTTGGCCTTCACTTGTGAATTTTACATTTGCCATGTGTAAAGCTGTGATCTATATAAAATTTAATATAACTGATGTTTTACCTTGCTTTACCTGTATAACCTGCTCTGATACCAATTGTAGGAACGAAATCGTAAAGCAGAATACTCTAGAGGGGGGGTGAATAGAGTAGGCAGCAGAATATTGCTAATTAAAACGTGTTAGCAGTTACATCACAGATATAATAATAATCCCAAGAAGTAAATAACAGAATTTAAAAGTGATCAGAAGGTAAACGCAAACACCGAGATTTATATTGGTTTCCCTCTGGTGAGGACTAGTCCAGTCGAAAGAACTCTAGCTTCCAATTGAATCCACTATTGGAAAATCTCGCAAGTTTTCATACGAAGTCCTTGCAACTTCTACAGATGCGAGCTTTGATACGAAGAACTCGTCCAACTTCAATTGTGAAGAGTTGAATCTTCTATCAAGCCTCTGATTACAATCACTCTGAAACTTCTAGACCGTACCGCACTGGCAAATCGACTAGAGGATTGTAACTGGCTTGGGATTTGAAAATAAAAGCTTTTTAAGAACTCTTTGAAAGACTGTAAGCTTTAAGAAGAGAGAAGATTGAAAGTGAATTGGTGTGTTAAAAAGATCGAAATGCTTCTCTATTTATAGCTTTTCTAAAGACAGAACTCTGACAGAATTCGGACAGAATTCGGACAGAACTCTTTGTAACAACCCGTAACTGAAGGATGACCAAGTTCAAAAATCCAACGTTCATTAACATTCCAAATGGCCGAACTCTGGCCGAACTCAGGACGAGTTCTCCTGAGGTTCTGTCAGTTCATTTTTTGGAGAAAATAAATTTTGGCTTTTTTAACAATCCTTCAAGGGCTTTTTGTAAAAAGAATATTTTTCAAAAATATGGGTCGGTTGTAAAAAAATAGGATGGTTTGAAAAACATTTTCGGATAGCCTATTTGCCAGTACGACTCGGTGTACAATGTATTCCTAGACTCAAATAAAATAAAAATTACATTGCTTAGTAGAAAGTACATTCGAAGTGGCAAACGGCTTCAGTCTTGAATATTGTTGATAACCATTGTTAGGCAGTATCCAAAATGTCGTAGGTGAACATCTGAGTTGACTTGTATTTATATCGAGACAGAGTTTGATTAATTATTAAAATCAGGTTTGACCATGACCAATGGGCCAACAAACTCGATTTCTCAATCGGGTGGCATACTGGGTAGCTCGTCTGGGAACACGTTTGGGAATTCTGCCACAACGTCGATTTGATCCGCGTTTGCACCCTCCTGTCGCATGTCTTGAATGGATGCCATGTAGCCTTCGCATCCAGAATGTAGCATCCGCCGAGCAGAAATTGGCGAGATCATCATGCAGGCTATCGACGTTTCGCCACACGAGTAGCAGAATTCGGGCTCCCCCGGTAGACAGAAAGTGACCTTCTTTCCTGTACAGTCAATGGTGGTCGAGCAAGCACCGAGCCAATCCATCTCCAAAATGATGTCATTGTCCTTAAGGTCCAGAACTATCGCATCTAGAATCAATTTCTGCCAACCTATACATATGTAGCCGTCTCTACATATAGTGTTTACAGGGGTGCTAACGCAAAGGTTAAGGCCTAACGGTGCCATGGAGAATTTGTGTTTGGTAGAAAAGTCCGCTGATATGAAACTATGCATAGCGCCTGAATCAAACAGTACACGAGCAGGTTTGTTATTGAACAGCAGTATACCTGTCATGACTATGTCCGAGGCGAACGCTTCATCCTGCGTTATGGCATAGACTCGTCCCTGGGTATTAGGACGACGATCTTGGCCTTGGGTTGCGCGGCTTGAGGAGGTCGGGGCACCTGTCCTTGATTTTCTTGTCAGTTTTGCTATGGCGGGGTAATTTGATTCTGTCTTCAGTCCATGTAGTCTCGAGATTGGTGACCCCTTTTCCGTAAAAGAAGCATCCTCCGTCGAAGAAAGAGCAGTTGTGGACATTTTGCCTGAGGTGGTTGCACTTAGTACAATGAGGTAGTGGGTTCTGTCATTTGTAGCCGCCATTGTTTAGACACTTTACAGCATGATTGTTGCCTCCTGTATAACTAAGATGTTTGTTACTTGAGTGATGCACAACGTCAGCAGCGACGGAAGGGTACTGGCTCTCAAGGAGGAGAGCATAATTTACAGCATCGCCCGCGAACTTGTATTTCGGTACCATCACATGCGTATCAATATAGGGACGCATACCCACTTCGAATCGTCGTACTCGACACTCCTCTGTATGAAGAAATGCACCAGCAAATTTGGACAATTTGTTGAACTCTGTCGTATGCTATTACACTATCCGATTCCCTTGCTTCAACTGCTTGAATTCATTTTCTTTCTCTTGATGAAGGCTGAGGGAAGGTACTCAACTTCAAAGGCTTTGCGAAACATGGCCCAAGAGATCGCTGCTGAGTTGTTATCGCATCGGATCGCTCATTTGTGCATGGCCCACCAGTCGTGCACGTTCAAACGTAGTTGAAGTCATGTACCGGTGACTTGCTTGGATTCTTCAATGCCGAGGAGCTCGAGGTAATCTTCCATCTCTTCCACCAGTCGATTGCCATAGAACGGCCTTCGGTACCGCTGAAGGAGGTGCGACACGCTTTGTTCAATTCTGACACTTCAAAGTTGTAACTTCTCGGTGCTGCAAGTTGACGCTTGGGCTCATCTCGATCGACTTCTATGGGTTGGCCCGTCGGCTCGGTGACAGTAGGCACAGTTGCAGAGTTTCCATTGGCCATAATCGTCTAGACGATCTATTGTAGAGTATCAAGCTGCTTTTGTTGCATCTTAGTTTGTGCAACGAAACGAGCTTCGAATTGGGCTTATCGTGCCTCCGTCTGTCGATGTTGGTTCTCGAATTGTTTCTGATGTGCCTCAATCATGCGCAACATTCTCTCAATAGCATTATTAGAAGGTCCGGCTCGCGAACTGCTCGAACCACTCGAAGCACTTTGTTCTTGCTCGGCCACGGTTTCTTCTACGGGTTCCGTCACTTCTACAATACGTAGACACACACATTAGTCTAAAAATATTATAGACTCATTGTATGGAACAACTGATCTCATCGACGCGAGGTCAAAGGTTTGTGACTGTAGATGGAAAACCAAAGGATATAAAACCGTGCTCTGATACCATTATATCACGCTCCGATTTCGTAGAATCGATAGTCGTCCCCGGGCGTGATGCCGTACGAATCTAAGTTGCGATCGCACAAGGCATAATCATAAGGTTATCCAAAACACAACATCAAGTAGAGTACACAGAGAAATTGAACAAACAAATTTGAAAATAGAAGGAACTTTTCTTTCATTGATAGTAAACATCATTTACATGACTCTGTTATATTCATTGCCGTGCGGCTACAATATGACTCGATTACAAAATGAACGCTAATGAGATAGTCGTTCCATACATTACATCCCCATTTACAAGAAAAATATTTCATTCGACCTGGTATCATGGGGAGTCGAGACATCTCTTCTTCTGGACTTAATGTGGAGTCTTCAAAAGGATTCAAAATAAGCCTTCAATACACGGACGAGGCTTTAAATGCACTTGCGTCACCTTAAGCTTAAGTGGCATGCCCTTCTTGGTTTGGGGTACCTATGGAGAGCGAGGATCAGTATATTACACTTTGTACTGGTGCATGGAAATTTAAGTTTCATGCTCTCATTTGGTTGAAGAGTTTATATGACTTAGTTTGTGATCTTTCTAACCATCCTAATGAATTTCAGACAAGCATAATGTAAATTACGCTAGAACTTACCCATGGCAGAGCGTGCCGTGCAATATAAGACTTACCATGTTCTTCCCTGTCAATTGTTATCGCTAGCATAGCGTGTGAAAATTTAAGTGTGATTGGTCACTGACACCATAAGCCATCCTGGACTTAGCTTTGTTAGTTGGGGCCCTTTCAACGCAAGTAGCGAGCCTCGCTGAAAGTCCACACCTAACCCATGCTATTATCCAGCACTGTTATACCATGTTTCCTCCTAGGCTAAAGAGGTCCCGTGGACCCAGGGTGCTGTTTGAGAAAACTTTTACCTTGTCGACAAGTTGTCTATTACTGTGCTAGACTAATTTAGTTTACTCAAGCAGGTTCTACATTTTGATACTTAACCATTTTTATCGTGTCCCACCTTATCGTGGCTTCATTAATCAATGAGTCTATCTTTTGTTTAGCGCAGTTCTACATCATGAATCACAAAGCAAGCTTATAGTAGTTTTAGAACAAGCAGATGTGTCTGTGCTTTTGCATCTAACATTTTATCCGCAACGACGCTATTGATGGATTTAAGAACGGTCAAGGGGGAGAAGGGTCAGCCACTCACCTTGATTTTGCTTGAGGTAAAAAATTGGTTGGCTGTGCTAGACGGCGCCTATACGATCACCTGAAATCGCATAAGAAACTGATTAAAACACTGTGCCATTCAAGAAGTTCGATAAAAATGCGAAGTTCGAAAACACAAGCCATGACATTCACGAAAATGCATTCACAAAAACCAAAGCCAAAGCGCAAGTGTGACATGAAAGCAGAGCAAAGGGAGGTCTCTTCCGACTCAGTCGCAGAGTCTATCCTCGAGGTGCAACCCGCTGAATATGGGACTTGATTCCAAAGAAGCCTTTCCATAAAGAAAAAATGATCTTAATTCAATCGTTCCTGTTCGACCAATTGAATCAATCCTGATCTATCGGTTCCAACTGAATCGATAGCGACAGTGTTCCTTTCTTGCGCACCCCGTAGGTTGAAATGGGGCATGATGTAGGAATGGGACACTACATTCGATGCTATTGTCAAACCATACATACTTCAACTTCTTGTCCGTCTTCGTCTCAAAATAGGCCTAAAACTCTTTAGAGTTGGTAGTGTCATGCCTCGATTATGAAGAATCGATTGTCATCCTCCGGGCGTGATGCCGTACAAACCTAGGTTGCGATCACACAAGGAATAGTCAAAAGGTTATCCGAAACACAATATCTAAGATAGTATGCAGAGAAATTGAACAACACCTTGAGACAGATAAATTTTGAATTTTATTGATAATATACATCATTTACACGACTCTATTACAATTATGCTGCACGGGCTTACAACATGACTTGATTATAAAAAGAGCGTCGATGAGATAGTCGTTCCACACATGCATCCTTCAATTTACATCAAAAGTATTCCAGCTACCTAGAATGGAGGAAAGTTGAGACATATTCTTGGACTGTTTGCAGAGAGACTTCAAAAGTTGTGTAGCGAGAGTCTTCGACGTGTGGTCGAAGCTTCAAAATGCGAACGTCGACTTGGTTAGTTGGTACGTTCTTCCTGATTTGTAGCACCTGCAGAGAGTGAGGGTCAGTATGATCACATGTACTGGCGAGTGGCTAATTTAAAACCCAAACCATGTCTAGAAAGATCATGCATCTATGAGCATTAGTAGCTTAGAAACAATAATAAGTGTTTCTCTTTGGCATTTTCTTATTCATGTACATTTCATCTCACGATATTGTAGCTTAGAAACTGGGATCTTATTTGGCTGCATGTCCCCAAAAAATTGCACAAGCTGAGGAGAAAGCATGAAGAAGCAAGAGGAAACGACAATTAATTTTTTTTTTTCACGTCAAAGAATTTTTTTTTTCAACTGATACAATATGGCATAATGATAACTATGCAAGACAATTTATTTTTTTCACGTCTCTGAATCTAGATTTTGTAGAACTAACCTTGCAAGACAACATTTTGACCATGCAATTTTACTTTATTGGTTATCACTTGTAATTCAAATACATGAGCCACCTCAAACTTCAAAAAATTAAATTGCGTGAAGATTGCACCTGCAAAAAAAATGCAAACATTGCATGAGAATAATTCAAATTAGCAATGACAATCTCGTCTTTGTCATTAATCTAGATAGTAACATATTTGGACCAATTCTAAAGCAAGATTCTAAATGAGGCCAAAATCAATATGTTTCAGGCGTATTCGTTTGGAGATTTGGATACAGAAGCCTCAAAACCACCTAAACCTATCAAAACAACCAAAATCGATACGCATAGGGAGGGCCCGAAATCAGTATGGTCTAGAATAGTATTTTTGAACCTTGGTCTAAAGATCCTCTATGCAATTATCATTTCGACTTTGACAAAGGAGTGGACTTATTAGAAACTTGTTTCCTTGCTGCTTTTATAGTACTTAGGAGTCAGGACAAATAATACTCTACTCAGGTTCGTATATACTCTCCATGCCAACTTCTGGTTCATCACTAGGCAATCTAGTTCTTAAATTCACTTATGAGATAAAACATAATCCTAAAGTTCTCTTATGATATAACAAGTTCATAGAAATAAAATACATAGAGTTAATATCACAAGCGATAAACATACTTGGAGATAAGGAGTACTGTAATCAGGAAAGCAAAAATATATCGAATAAACTGACTTTACAAGTACATGATTGCATGCATATATTAAATTATGTTAACAATTGGAGCTTGGTACAAAATTGGATAATCTAAGGATATATAAAGGCACTAAGGTTTAGGATACGGTAAGCAACATTTGAGTCACTTTACAGAATCAAGGTAAAATAGAATTCCTGAATAGTATAATAAATGATGTAATAACAATCTACTTTCAAATTTAAGAGATATACAAGTATCACATAAAAAAAACAATCTGTGTAAAAAAACACTACCTGAATAATTCCCAGAAGATCCTGCAAAAGTTCAATTGCAAGATCCACCTACATCAAAGATAAACCATTTACTGAAAATGGAATACTTGACTACGTATTAACATAGTTCAAAAAGAACATTCAGAGCAGTAGTAGATAACTGCGACAAAAATGTCTCGGACCAGATATATACTAGCAAGCACACAACCTTTGACGGATGATGGTTAAAGATAGAAATTAGTTTCTTATCAAGATGGGAAACTGATTAAATGAGTTATGCAAGCTTGCGAAATCTAACTAGAATCTGAAAAAAGAGAAGATATTTGGACAAAGCAAAATGAACAATAAAATCTGAATTGACAAACATGAGACTAGGAGAACAAAGACAAATAGCTAATGCATGCATGAAGAAGAGGATGGTGGACTAATGACGACGACATTGTTACTAACTATAATCTCGTTTTGATATCAAATATCAACACTATCAAAAAAGATATTGAAAATATAGAAATGATTACTATTTGAGACGTGAGATATATCATGTTTTAAAAGAAGCATATTTCCACTGAGAGAAACTATCATCCACTTGATCTGGACTATTGACAGGAGGATGAAGCATTGCGGGAGTGAATACAAACTTCTTCAAATGAAGCAATATCCAGTATATGCATATATATGGCATCCTAATGGACACATGATATCTTATACTCTTCTCCAAACAAGCTTAAGTAATCAACAAGATGCATATATTACTAAGAGCTTCAATTTTGGCAAATGCATATTAGCTCAAGGACAATGTCATTTCACTGAAAGAAAATTATTGAGATGTAATAGGCTTTATACTGAAAATTAACAATACGATAAAAAAGGGATCTTTCATAAGGGGGTTCATTTATAAAAGAACACATACACTTTCACCACAAAGTAAAGTAAAGACAGACTAATACATACTATACAACAAACAATTCCAAAATGTGAATCTTTGTATGATTTCTTTAGCAATAGGAAAACAATATCAGATCGAAATGCTATAAAGCTAGAAGTAGGTTGAGGAAAAGTCGATGAACTGCGAGAAGGTCTCCCCGATTGAACCTGATACACAATTTAAATATATTACTTTTCTTCTCTCTAATTTGCAAAGTTGCTTGCATTATGTGTAGGCACAATTTGACTAGTAATATAAGTACACAGATATATGTTCCATTATCGGAATGAGTCAAGTGTTTATCCAATTTGAAACCAATAAGCATATCAGCCCCTAATCTATAATTTTGACACAAATTAATATCTATAAACTAAGGTCAATCACCAGTTTATTTATTTTTCTATCTACTAAAATATGCAAATGTCACCATCAAAACACCTAAGGAAACATAAGCAGTTCTATCCGGCTATTCTAAGGAAATAAAGACTATACAGATGGCCAAATCCCTAAATTCATCAACTTAATAACTAGAATAGTCTGAAATCAACGGTTCTAATGTCTTATTCTAATAAATCAAAACCTACCAGATAGCCAAATCCCTAAAATTCATCAATATAGCAAGTGGAAAAAATCCCAAATGTAATGTCCTTAACTAGTTATTCCCAGAAATAAAACCTAGCCAAATGTCTAAATCCAACATTTCAGTAAATCCTAAATCAACATGTAAATCTAAGAAAAATATCTTTTATCGATCTAACAACGGAATAATCCCAAATATTTGCGGTCAGATGGGAAGACGCCAAATTTCATCGATCAAACAACAAAAAAATAACAAATATATAGTAAATAGAAAGAAAATAATAAAAATTAAGGCAAAGTAGAAGAGGTTGGTGATGTTCCAGGCGACGTCGGGAGTGCTTCCAAAGATGGAGAGGATTTATGTGGCCTACACCCACGGATACATGAACCGCCTCATATTCTAGTTCACATCAGGCGACGGAGTTGTCTGAACGTACATCTGAGAGAGAGAGGGAGAGAGCAATTGGCCTATAAGAATAAAGTTGTGAATGAGAGAGAGGGACAAACCCTAATTTAAGAAAAATGCGAGAGAGGGACAAACCCTAATTTTGGCAAGTATGCCCTTCTTCTCGAGCGTGCGAGTGATGAGAGTCTTCAAATCCATCATCTCTCGAGCGTAATCCATCATCTCTCGGCGAGTTGGGGAGTTGGGGAGCGGAGGAGAAGAAGAAGGAGAAGGAGAAAGAGAGAGGATAAGGGTTTAGACTTTTTCTTAAGTGCGGGAGAAGTGCGGGGGAATGGAGGTTTTGACTCAAATTTTGGTGCTTTTTTTTCATAACGCTCGTATCACTGAAAGACTATCAATAACGTTTATATTGGACACTGTCATAGAATGGAGTCTTGCTGAACTTTGATGACGTATCTTTATCAGCCGTCATGAAATTCACTTATCAAACGTCATTAATAGGTCTTTTTGTTGCAGTGTTGACATGTTAAGAACTTGCTCTCAACATGCCTAGTGAAGTTTAGTCCCAAACAGAAAGTGCACCATGAGGTATCTCAACATATATACTTATATGTGTTGTTGGGATATGCACATGGGGTGGTGACCCTAAGGAGGAAACCATTTGGGGGATTTTACAAGGAGGTAAGGATAAGGCTCCATGGTAAAGCATTCATGCTTTTTGCTCTTGGGAAGTTTATTTTCAGAGGAGCTAAGTCACGTAGGGGCTTATCGACTCGGACTCGAACATTGACTCGGGCTCATGGGCTCATGAGACATAATGTGGCATTTTGTTGGCGCACTTTGCATTTAGTACGTCAGCATCGTCGCTAGGTGCATAGTGCGCTTAAGTTGCGCTCGTTGTGCGAGCCACTTGTGCAGCCGGTTGAGCTGCCAGGTTGTGCGGCACAGATTGCGCGGCCAGGTGTGCGAGATAGGTTGCGCGCCCCGGTGCGTGCCCAGTTGCGCGCACAGATGCGCGCCCAGTGGTGCGTCCAGTTACGCGGGTGGCACAGGGTGCGTAGGGCGCACAGGACGTGCTGGTGTCGCAAGTGGCTCAGTGCGCGTTTTGCGCGCAGTGTGTAAGGCGCGCAGGGTGCGCGAGTGGCACAACTTGCTACAGATCATGCCTGTGCATGATCCGTGCTGTTACTGCACGTTCGGAGTAGTTTTACCACGTCCCGAACATTGTGCAAACCGGACAGTTGCCACTCAGGCCTATATCAGGTCTCTTCTCTCCACAGGACATAAATAGAAGGGTACGCAGAAAGTTCAAAAAGTTTACAAGTGTTTTTTAACACAAGTAAACAGAGGCTGTGAGAGAGAAGAGAAGCTTTGTACCAGCGTTGCTTTTGCACGGGAGTCCGTGTACAATCGAGAAGTCAGAAGAGTAGTAGTGTTTCAAAGTTCTCCGACGAACTTGCTGGTTCCTGGAAGCTATTCGTGTGCGGCGAATATAACTTTGAGCAACGGTGATCATTCACCCCAGCACGAGATCTTCTATCTATTGCCTGTCATCTTGGCTACTTCTAGCAATTCGGATTAGTACCTTCTTTTTAGAAGTACGTCATTCGGTTGCTTTAACGAAATCTTTTTTAAGATCTTCGTTTACCAGAATCCTTCAAGGATTTCTGTTACGTACCTTCCCTTAAGTGTTGCATTGAAATATTGTTTTTACAATTATTTTATCTTCTCAGTTTTCTATCGAAAAAATTGTGTTCCGGCATTAACAATCTGCACTATCTCGCAAAGCTCAAAAATATTATTACAAATGCAATCGATTGAAAGCACTCACTATACAGGAATCTCATCCATCCTTGTAGGGAAGGCTTGAACGACATAACAAACTAATGAGAGTAAAGGCTGTCACAACTACTAAAGTTATTTCAGGTTTGCCGGCCACGAGATCATGACAGTATTGTTTAGAAATAAACAAAATAAAAACGTCACATCCGCAAGAAGACACAATAATTTCAATATATTGAGAGAATCAAAATCCAGACAAAAGAACACCGAGTAGAGCGAGACCTTCAGTTGGAAGTTAGCTGGGAACGTGAAAAGAGTAAATGCATCATCCGCGACATTGATCTGATCGAAGTTAATATGCATGCTTGTTGCAGCATTAATATATCAATCAAGCTTTTGGTTGTACCAAATAAATAGAACAAGTTGGGCTTATTATTAATTATTGGGCTAAATTTAGACAATTTTGGTAACGTGATGTTTGGAAGATGTTGTTTGAGATAGAACAGCACAGTAGTGATTATCGTATCACAACTTTTAATATATGCATGCTTGTTGCAGCTTTAATATATGAATCATGCTTTTGGTTGTACCAAATAACAAGCACAAGTTGAGCTTATTTTTATTGATATTAATTTACACACTTTTGGTAGCGTGATGTTGTAATATATATATATATATATATATACGAAAAAATATATATATATATATATATATATATATATATATATATATATATATATATATATATTTTTTCGTATATATATATATATATATATATATATATATATATATATATATATATATATATATATATATATATATTGTACAACCGAAACTTCTATTCATATGTAAGGTACAAAATATCGAAGCCTTTACAAGTAAAAACCAAAAAGAGAAGGAGCCAGGTAGGAAATATCTGCTCAAAAACAAAAAAGCACCATGAGGACCTGCTTGCAGTGGGTCCTAACTTTCAGGATCTGTATGGTGCTCTCCCGAACTAGTTGAGCAGAGTTGAACCGGTACCCTTCGTATCTGTATTTGTTGCGGTTCTTCCAAATGACCCACGTAATGGCAGCTGTAACGATCTGGTGGCCGTGAGAAGCTTTGCCCCATTTGGCTAAGAGATCGTTGAAGCCCCCGGTCATTGGGCCTGGTAGACAAGAGGTAGAGAACCTGTGCCACACCTCGAAGGCCAAATCTCCCTTAGCAAGAATGTGATCCATTGTTTCTGGCTGACGCTCCGAGCGACAATGACATGCGGAGGCTAAGCTCTAACCTAATTTAACTAGGGCGTCGTCTGTTGGAAGTTTCTTGCGCGACGTTTTCCACAGCAAGAATGACCACTTCCTGGGGATGCAAGACTGCCAGAATGGCGCAATAAAGGGTGAGGGCGTACCGATGCCACGGGGTCACGCCGCACCGATGCCAGAGAAAAGGAGCCGGACGCATTCAATTTCCACTGAAGAGAGTCCAGTTCCGTGCCAACCGTCAAGCCTAAGGTGGTAAGGCGTCGGCCGCCTCCGACCCTAGCCACTGCTGCACTCTCTCCCAGTTCCAGCCATTGCCATTCCACACGTCTCTAATCGCACAGTCGGTTGGAGCTCCCTAGTGAGGGAGGAGAAGGTCGTCGCTTGCCCATCTTTCCAAGAAGGGGGACGAATCGCCATCACCCAGCCGAAGACGGATTAGGGGTTCGGCAATCTGACGGCCGAGCAGGATGCGTCGCCAAGATGCCGAAGATCTGCTATTGTGGGTAGCGACAAGGGGTGGGAATGCTTGTAGTATCTAGACTTCATGAAACATGCCCAGGTGGATTGGTTCATGCACAGTTTCCACCACATCTTCATCGAGCACGCGTCAACAACTTGAGCTAATCTGCTGAACCCCAGTCCACCTTCCGTAGTAGGTCTAGCCATCGAATCCCAGCTGGCCCAGTGATGCTTATCTTTTCCATCATAGTGATCCCATAGGAAGTTGGCAAACAGATTTTCTATAACGCTCAAGACATTCTTGGGGGGGGGGGAACAGGCTGCCAGGATATAAATCGGGATGGAAAATAGGACATGCTGGATCAGAATAATCTTCCCACCAGGCAAAAAGTAGCGTTGTGCCATTCCTCAATCTTCTTCCTGATTTTGTCCACTAATGCGTCGAACAGGCCCGCATTAGTTCTGTCGTATGCCAGCAGACACCCTAGATAATGAAAGGGGGTGGGACGCAGTAAAGGAAGTGTTGTTGTGGAGCTTGTTAGTGTTGTCACTGCCAGCCGAGTGATGGGAGTAGATAACGCTCTTACGCGGGTTGACGCGCTGACCGGAGCATCTAGTGTATCTCATCAGCGTGTTGTTAACCACCTCGACTGACCTCGCATCACCCAAGGCCAAGATAACGATGTTGTTGGCGTAAGCTAGGTGGGTAGTTATCGGGCAGCCTCTCGCAGTGTGGTAATGTTGGAAGCGTTAGTTGTCGGGCATACGGTTCAGGTTTCTGCTCAACACTTCGGTTGCAATAATTAATATGGTGGAAGATAGCGGGTCTCCTTGTCTGATGCCGCGATTCGATTTGAAGTAATAACCATCCTGTTAACCATTGACGAATGTGGAGAACCAGGAGTTGCTGATTGATCTCCGAATAATATCGATCCATGTCTCCGAAAACCCAAAGGCCCTAAACACCCATATCATAAATTGCCAGTTAAGTCTATCGTACGCCTTCTACATATCCAACTTTATAGCGATTTACCGCTCCTAGATAGCGATTTTATGCAGTTGATCATCTCCTTCGCCAACAGAATGTTGTCCAAGATATTACGTCCACAAACGAACCCACTTTGCTCTTTCGAGATGATGGTAGGAAGTATGGCAGTCATACGGTTGGCAATAATCTTGTAGATGACCTTGTTTGTAAAAGTGCACATACTCAGCGGGCGAAAATATCTGAAGGTGTCCGGATTATCCTTCTTGGAGATCAGGATCAGGTTGCTGCAGGAGATTGCTTTAGGGTACCTGGCTCCTTGGAAGAAGGCAATTACCGTTTCGTGTATGTCAGCTCTGATGATGTCCCAACAGGATCTGAAGAATATACTAGTGAATCCTTCAGGACCAGAGGCGTTGTGCTCGTTCAACGACCAAACGACGTCTTTGACTTCCTATTCTGAGGGCTGACGTTGCATCAAGATTTTGTCTCCGTCCTCGATCAGACGGTGGATGGCCGCTAGGAAAGCATCGTTCTTGTGGATAGTCTCTTTCGTGAACTGTCACGACCCGCACCCTAGAGTAAGGGCACGAGACGTGGGTACGTCCAGCCTACGCCGCAGTGTCGGCGGTAGAACGCTGTCCTAGGTCAAACATCTAACAATATAAAGGTACCTGTACAGTATATACACTCCGAATGGAGGTGACATAGCAAATACAGTCTCAATCACATCTAAGGTAGAGCATGATAAAAGATAGACAGATAAAACTGAAATCCACAAAAAGATACAGCAGATGGTAGTCTAAGTGTCTAAGATATCACAAATCCAGAAAGCATCTCAAAGCTCAAATACAGTAATCCATAGGGTAATACAGCTCAAGACAACTAAAAACAAGTAAGAAAAACCCTAGCTATCTATACAACCTCTACTGTGTCTCCTCTAGGCTAGCAGGCAACCTCCAAGCTATCTGCAAAATTTATCAATAGGTCCAGTCAGGACGGGAGCGAGCACAGTACATCTCAACAAATCATAGCAGGAAAGGAAATATAATCATGCTAGAGATTAAAATACAGGAACTGAAGAATAGCATAATGTAAAAGAGAGACTGTAAGTAAATATCTACGATATATAAAAGAGAGACAGTGCTAGTGATTCAGAGTACGGGATAAACATGTGAATGGCTAGGGAATGATTCATGATTACAATACGGAATTGATTCATGATTACACTACTTGGAATTATCCACATGTTCATTTATACTCCCCCATCCCCAATCAATGCACAAGGATCCAGTCAAGTTACGTTAAGATTCATTATTATACTACATTGCCCATAAGGGTGATTCATGAATTGATTCGTGAAGGCTCGGTGATCATGAGAGTACATGAGTCAATAGCTGATTTCTGAAGATTTATGATAATAGAAGCAAGAGATACATGATGTAAGTAAAACACACGAGACAAGAGTATCTGATGCTCCCTAGAGGGATAACATCTCATGAAGGGATCCATATAGTACTAATCCGTGTTACCAATGTGTCAGCATCAAGTAGAATAATCTAAAGCAGGAAATATAATCCTAAACAAGATATGAAATGATCAGAGAATGTACTCGTCTCGATTTGATTGGAGTCGACGTGTGCGACACGAACGTGTCGACACGAGGTAGGTACAATGCTATGTTCCACAGAGGGTCCCAGACGACGACACGGGCAGTCCCAATGAGTCCAGAATAGTCCAAAACGCCTAGTTTCGTATATAAAAGTCTAAAATCAGGGTTTGGTACGATTATCAAATAAAGAAATACGAAATGACTTAAATAGTCGCGATTATGAATAAAATATATATAACTAAATATATATATAAGAAATTATGAAAATTATTTGTAAGGTCAATATATATATCACAAGTATGCCATATTCAGTTAATAGTTGAAAGTTGAAAACTAGTAGTCCAATAATTATTTTTAGGTACCAAGAAATATTCACATTAAGTAGGAAAAATACTATAATAATAATTTAGGTCAAAACCTACTAATAATATTTTAGAAATATTATTATATATTTTTATATAATTTTCCAAGTAAGTAATTACGCTAATACTAATAAAGATAATAATAAGACCAAATTATACACTTTACACATAAGTATCTCAATATTTATATTGATATAAAAACTAATTAATTTTTCTAATTAATTAAACTCTAAACAAAATAACTAATAACTATAACTTTAAACTATAATTTAACGGATTAATCAATAATATTAATAATAAAAATAATAATAAATATCTATCATTACTACTAACTGTTATACACTATATATAACTATTATATAAAATATTATATTAACAATTATATAATTAACAATTATATAAACTAATATATATTAACAATTATATAAACTAATATATATTAACAATTATATAAACTAATATATAATTATGTAAAAAGGGGGGGGGCTCTGCTCCTATTACAAATCCCTAACCAATACTACAGAAGAAAAGGAACGAGGAGAAAAGGGGCTCACAGCGACGGCGGAGGGGTTTCTCAGCCAGGGCTACGGCGGAGGCCGAGTGCCCGGTGGGAGACGGCATCGCACGGAGGTGCCAGGGCGGAGGTCGGGGTTTGGATCTCGCCGAGGCGCCGGAGGGGGTTCGCACGGAGGACGGCAGAACGCGGCTGGGCGGCTCGGCGGGGATGGCCGCGGATGAGCTCGACGATGGCGGACGGAGATCGAGGCTGCGGGAGCTGGACGGAGCCAAGTTGGAGCAATGGCTAGCCAGGCGGCTCTGGCTCGGATGCGACGGTGGCAGTTTCGCGCGCGGCCAGGCGACGTGGGGTCGCCGGATAGAGGGCTCTGGGTCGGCGGACACCGGACAAGTTCTCTCTCCCTCTCTCTCTCTATGTGATGGTGGTGGGGATGTTGTGTTGGTCGGAGGTGGCGGGTTGTGGTGGCGGTGGTGGCGTGTGGTGGTGAGTGGTTGTGATGACGGTGGCCGGGTGGTGGTTTCTCGGTGGCGGTGGTGGCCTGGGTGTTACGGTGGGCTGGGGACGGCTCGGGTTGAACGGAGGCGGCGATGATGGGTTTTCCATGGTGGCGGGCGACTACGGGTGGTTGGCCAGGATGGCATGTCAGAAAAGGACAGGAATGGCGGTGGCTGTGGTGATTTGGCCTGGTGGTCGGCGAGGACTGTCGGGTGGTCGGGGTGGTAGGGATGACGGCGAGGTGGTGGTGGTTTGGGAGTAGCTGTGCCGGGATGGCCGGGATGGATTGGAGAGGTGGTCAGGGACAAGGTCGGGTGTAGGCAGCAAGGGTGGCGACTGGTGGTCATTTTCTAGGGATGTGTGTAGGAATTTTAGGGTTTTGGAAATGTGTGTCTATTTATAGGGTAGGAAGAAACCCTAAGGGAAAATTGTACATGTAATAGAAATATAGGAAAAATAGTGAAAAACTAACATACTAACATTAATGCTAACTGCTAACTAATTTATCTGCTAATAATTAGTACTAAATAATATTAGCTATAATTTAATGAATAAATTACTAGTTAATACTAATTTAACAAATGGCTAATTACAATTTAACCAATATTTTCAAAGACTTAAATAATACTAATTTATTCACTAATTATATGTATATATATAAAATCAACAATCATTTATTTAGTAATAAATATATTTTGAAATTCATAACTCGATAATGTTTCTTTGTATTAAACAATAATTATAACTTATTGATTCAAGAAAAATGACGGGAAAATTCTAATAGTATAAAATCGCTTAAAATAGTAAGCCAAAGCCAACAAGGAACGATAGCAATCACGGTCAATTTGTTTTTCAAAAATTAGAATTTGCACGCACTTCTAGATTCAAAAAATTCAGAGTTTGAAAAATACAAAATAAAATAAAATAAAAGTAGAATTTAAGAAATCAATTAACGGAGGTTACAAATCTACCCTCCTTAAAGAAATTTCATCCTCGAAATTAAAGTTTGGCAAGGGAGTTAAAACATGATAGAAATTTAGGCAATAACTCAAACACGATCAAAAGACAACGACAATGGCACGATCAAGATAATCAACTTAAAATTGTTTGGGCATGACTATTGATTTAACACGAAAGAGTCATAGTATGATTTAACATTGTTTAGACACAAATCAGGAAATAATTCAGGTTATTTAGTCATGATCTTAATCACGGCTAAGGGAACGAATGGAGAACGAAATTTGAGTACAGAACGATCGAAATCAGACTCTAGGTTGTATAAGCACGATCAAGAAAATAAATTTCAAATTGACTTAGGCACGACTAGTGATTTTGTCATGATCGAAAGTCTAATGAGCATGATGAATTAGGTCATGATATAGGAACTGAGTTCGAACGTGATTTAAAATTTAGAATTGATCTAGGTTTTGGCACGACTAACCAATCATATTGTTGTGACCGGGTATCAAGGTTGTTTTAGGCACAATGGAAAAAAATTATTCGGATATGATCATTCAATTTTTATGATAGGTTCATAATCAAATCGGATAGTCGTGATCAAGGACAAAATTTTCAAGCACGATTTAGAGGCAAAATCGGTACGAAAGTCATGGTCGTTAAAATCACGATCATGGGATTCATAGTCGTCTAGTCATGCCGGGTTATCTTAGCATGACTAATCACAAGGGGTTTAGATATAATCAGAAAGTAAATTATGGTCAGAAAAGAGTTTGGGTAATAGTGTTAAAATCCGAACATGATCATAATCGTTAGTTCGACACGATCGAAGATAAAGCCAGTCTAACCTTGGTCAAATAGTATTTAGATATGATGAGGAGTATGGTAGTAGTCTAGGCACGATCAAACATGAAATTCGGTATAATCAAGGATAGTATGAAGCTAAATCGGGATTGGAACAGAACTTAGTTGTTTCAAGAATAAATCAGAGTTTATGCACAAGTGGTATTGGTATCGATGTTTGATTACGATCAAAATTAAAATATTGACACGATAAAGAATAAGGCTAATCAATATTTGAATTTAGGTTCAAAAAATTTGAAATCGAGATTTTTGAGCACGAGCAACATATGATAGAGATCCAAGTCACGATAGAATTCAAATAAATTGAGTACGGTCAAGGATCAAGACTATTGGTACGATAAGGGGTACTATTAAAAAAAATCAAAAGTTCAGGAACGAATGTAATAGCATTGAAATCCAATCACAATATATATATTAAGAATATTTAGTCTCGATACAATCTAAGTTGATCAATTCTGGGTAATCAAGATTTGGGCAATATGGAGGACAAGTTTATCGAAGTCTGAGCACAAGCATACAAGGATGGAGATTCAGGTCACAATCAAATTTAATTCAATTGAGTACAACCCAAGATATTAATATGATAAGAAAAGATGATCGAAGTCGATTTGGTCGTGATTAAGGAAGCTAGGATTCAACGATGTTGAAAAACCTTTTAGGGAAAAACAGGAAAGATTTCATACGAAGGTCAAGTTAATCATCTCTCTATGATACCATCAAGTTTATCATTTGCTAATCATATTTTTATCTCACAAGTCCCAATATAAAAATCATCCTTTACATGACTATCATCAAAATTTTATAACCTTCAGACATCTAAACCTTTCCCACGATCACCATAGACAAAATTCCAAACTTCTAAAATATTTTCCACGAAGCATACCCCTCTTAATTAGGTATCAACACTTATTCATTTAATCAAATTTTTACCTCGTCCTAAATTAGATCCGAAACCTCTAAATCCAGTTTATGAAATCCTTGAACTTGTTTAAATCGAGTCTTATATTTACTAAACTAATTACCACTATGTCATACAAAATTTATTCTTTTTTATAAATCAACCTTCAAATTTCTTCAACGTTCACCTTCAAATATTATCCTTTTTGAATTCTATAATTTTCCCCCAATTATCTAAAAATAATTATTATGACTTAAGATCCTTGTGTTCTCTTTGTCTCTAGTCACCCTCTTACAATATCCAGTTTCATTTTGCATAATCATTGAATACAATTAAATTCCCCTTTCTATTTCTAAATTTCTACATAGTCTTAGAGTAAAAGTTTCCAAGAATCAATAACCAAGATTTTCTAAGTTCTCAAAACTAGGTTTACCTCTAATATCCTCATTAGTTTTTTTTGAACTACATCCATGAATTACTCATAACCAAAATTTTCTGTGGTTGTTTCTAAATTGATAATATTTATCTCTCGATTTCATTCTAAACCTTTACCATATCTCCATCTTAAATTTTTTATGTTTGACATCTAACATTTTGATTCCTACAAAATCATCATATGATAACCAATTACGTCATTTTTGAACTAGATGATTTACGTCACTTCCTCAACATTTCTTAGGTAAAATGATATGAAGATTCAAGTGTTTTAAGGTATAGCTGACAGAATTAGATACGAGACAGAGAATTGATGTAATCAGGATAGTTATATAAGACAAATAATGATGGTAATAAAATATTGGCAGGAAGAGAAATGATAATAGAATCTGTTCTGCTTAACTGTTTAAAAGAGGAAACCATTTTGAAACCAGAACTATAATATCAAATCCAAAATAAGGTCTAACAAAAATCATCGATTCATTGTATTATGAAGAAATTTATAGCAAAGTTACACAAATGTTTATAATAACAGCTAAAGCTACTCCTACTCCTACTCCTAAGTTAAATAATGAGAAGCAAAACAAAAATAACTAATAATTCTTTTTCTGAAAGATTGAACAAAAGTAGAGAAAATATGTTCAAAAGTTTTTAAGGTACAATCTGATAATCATATGCGTCTATCCAAATTATGGTACTCTAAATCCTCGTCATACTAGTAAGCAAGGCTACGATAATCACAGAGTCCTCGACTAAGGCACATACCTCTAGAATCATGGTATTTAAAATTTTTGGGATGCCGCTAGCTTGGCTGCGAAAACTTTAAATTCTCACACCCGAGAAATATATCCAAAGTCAGACTATATGTCCTCACCATGCTGGCTAACGTGACTGTAGAAGACTAGATTCCCTAACTTAGATGATCTAGCCCATATAATTTCATCTTGACAAAATTAAATTAAATCAACAATGGATACCAAAAATCAAATTCATTTACTAACCAAGAAAGATAAATATAAACTATTAGAATCAAATTTATCAACGAACATCAAGATTCAAAATTGAACAATAATCCATCAAATCATATAAATACAAACTCGGATGCAACAGCTAACATCAAGATTCAAAATTCATCAATCATCCACCAAAAATTAATAAATACAAACTCAAATTCAACAATAATCTATCAAATCAAGTTCAACAACAGAAAGTAAAGATAAATCAAATCAAAGGAAGAAGAGTTTTCAAATCAAAGTTAAAATAAGATTCTCAAGGGTCATCCCAGGAATCTCTCAAGGGATCCTAACTGTGATTGAGTACCTTCAAAAATATATTCAAATCCTACTGCAGGCTGTAGTGGTACTCTAATTCGAATACCACTACACAAACTCGACCTGCATGGGCCACCACTAAAAACGTGTCACGACCCGTACCCTAGACTAAGGGTACGAGACGTGGGTACGTCCAGCCTACGCCGCAGTGTCGGCGGTAGAACGCTGTCCTAGGTCAAACATCTAACAATATAAAGGTACCTGTATAATATATACACTCCGAATGGAGGTGACATAGCAAATACAGTCTCAATCACATCTAAGGTAGAGCATGATAAAAGATAGACAGATAAAACTGAAATCCACAAAAAGATACAGCAGATGGTAGTCTAAGTGTCTAAGATATCACAAATCCAGAAAGCATCTCAAAGCTCAAATACAGTAATCCATAGGGTAATACAGCTCAAGACAACTAAAAACAAGTAAGAAAAACCCTAGCTATCTATACAACCTCTACTGTGTCTCCTCTAGGCTAGCAGGCAACCTCCAAGCTATCTGCAAAATTTATCAATAGGTCCAGTCAGGACGGGAGCGAGCACAGTACATCTCAACAAATCATAGCAGGAAAGGAAATATAATCATGCTAGAGATTAAAATACAGGAACTGAAGAATATCATAATGTAAAAAAGAGACTGTAAGTAAATATCTACGATATATAAAAGAGAGACAGTGCTAGTGATTCAGAGTATAGGATAAACATGTGAATGGCTAGGGACTGATTCATAATTACACTACGAAATTGATTCATGATTACACTACTTGGAATTATCCACATGTTCATTTATACTCCTCCATCCCCAATCAATACACAAGGATCCAGTCAAGTTACGTTAAGATTCATGATTATACTACATTGCCCATAAGGGTGATTCATGAATTGATTTGTGAAGGCTCGGTGATCATGAGAGTACATGAGTTACTAGCTGATTCCCGAAGATTCATGATAATAGAAGCAAGAGATACATGATGTAAGTGAAACACACGAGAGAAGAGTATCTGATGCTCCCGAGAGGGATAACATCTCATGAAGGGATCCATATAGTACTAATCCGTATTACCAACGTGTCAGCATCAAGTAGAATAATCTAAAGCAGGAAATATAATCCTAAACAAGATATGAAATGATCAGAGAATGTACTCGCCTCGATTTGATTGGAGTCGACGTGTGCGACACGAGGTAGGTACAATGCTATGTTCTACAGAAGGTCCCAGACGACGACACGGGCAGTCCCAATGAGTCTAGAATAGTCCAAAAAGCCTAGTTTGGTATATAAAAGTCTGAAATCAGGGTTTGGTACGATAATCAAATCAAGAAATACGAAATGACTTAAATAGTAACAATTATGAATAAAATATATATAACTAAATATATATATATATATAATAAATTATGGAAATTATTTGTAAGGTCAATTTATATATCACAAGTATGCTATATTCAGTTAATAGTTGAAAATTAAAAAATAGTAGTCCAGTAATTATTTTTAGGTACCAAGAAATATTCACATTAAGTAGGTAAAATACTATAATAATAATTTAGGTCAAAACTTACTAATAATATTTTAGAAATATTATTATATATTTTTATATAATTTTCCAAGTAAGTAATTACGTTAATACTAATAAAGATAATAATAAGACCAAATTATATACTTTACACATAAGTATCTCAATATTTATATTGATATAAAAACTAATTAATTTTCTAATTAATTAAACTCTAAACATAAATAACTAATAACTATAACTTTAAACTATAATTTCCTAACTATAATTTAACAGATTAATCAATAATATTAATATAAAAATAATAATAAATATCTATCATTACTACTTACTGTTATACACTATATATAACTATTATATAAAATATTATATTAACAATTATATAATTAAAAATTATATAAACTAATATATAGTAACAATTATATATGTTGACACAAAGTCACAGTCAACCAAATATTGATAACATTGACTAAATAATACTTGTAATAATTCAATACGACACACGACGTCTACATCAAGCTCAAGTCATAAGACAGCTCAGTCTTTATAGTTCAGTTATATATGAGTCTGTATTTTACACTTTTTTGAGTCTAGACTGATTGTAAACTGTGTCATGCTGAGCTCTTGAGACTTGACATACAGCCTACCCAAAATCCTAAACTCCACCATCCAGAAAATTACCGTTAACTCCCAAGAACCAGTTCTGTGCTCTGGAGACAGAGTTCGGGCCGAACTCTGTCCCCTAAAAATCAGCAGCCTTAATTTTAGGGTTAGCTGGTTGCTAGTTGTCCAACGGCCAAATATTTGAAATTTTCTACCCGAATTCTGGCCGAATTCTGCCTACAAAAATCCTATAAATAGGCCTAGAATTCTCTCATTTCAAATCATCCAATCTTCTCTTCTCTTCATTCTTAAAGCTCAGAAAAGCCATACTCTTCCCATCTACTAGCCACAAGCCTCCTAAGTCTCGAGTGCTCAGCATCTCTCAGTTAGGATTCTTGTACAAGAGTTGAAGAAGTCGCTTGGACAATTCCAAGCAAATCGCCACTGCAATCCTCTGTAAGAAGTTGACGTGCTCTTCTGAAGAAAAGGCACTGGTTGTAAACTACTATTTCACAAATAGTGGATTTAATCCTGAGCTAGAGTTCTCAGGCCTGGACTAGTCCTCCACGAGGGAAACCAGGTTAAAATCGGTTGTGTCTGCGTATGCTCTCTTGATTCTCTTTTTATTTTCCGTACTTACTCTGATTGGTTTTATTTGTGATAGAGTTGATTTTTTAATTGGATATTATCTCTATATACTCTATTCACCTCCCTCTAGAGCTGCCATCTGTTCTTCAATTGGTATCAGAGCTCTGTTCTCTTTACAAGGATTTACATCCTAGAGCTGATCCATGGCAACCACACAATCCTTGATTTCCAATCATGGTGAAGGGCAGTCCACTCATAGGCCTACCCTATTTGATGGAACCAACTACACATATTGGAAAACAAGGATGAGTTTTTATCTCAAGTCTCTAGACTTTGACCTGTGGACTGTCGTCACTGACGGTTACAAAAAGCCCGCCAGGATAGTTGTCAACGGTGATCTTGTTGAAAAATCACATGACAAATATTCTGACGAGGAGAAGAAACAGGCAAGTCTAGATGCGAGAGCTATTAATGCTTTATTCTGTGCTATAGACAGGAATGAGTTCAACAGGATATCTACATGCACCACATCTCATGAAGTATGGAAACTTCTAGAAGTGACGCATGAAGGAACTACCCAAGTCAAGGAATCAAAGATAAGCCATCTCACGCAAGAATACGAGGCTTTCAAGATGAAACCAAATGAGACGATCATGCAAATGTTTACAAGATTCCTCGACATCATCAACCCCCTGTCTTCGCTCGGCAAGCAATACTCAAATCACGAGAAGATTCGCAAGCTACTTAGGGGGCTACCAAAGATTTGGAACCCTAAGGTGACGGCCATCATAGAAGGAAATGATCTCACAACCATGTCCATGGAGAACTTGATGGGAAAGCTAATGACTCATGAGCTTGACCTCAAGGACTTCGAAGAGCCTGCTCCTAAGGCTAAGGAGATCGCACTCAAAGCTCACCGACGAAGGGCTGAACCCGAAGAGACAGATGATGATGACACAGAAGATGATCAAGCCCTTATGGTCCGCAACTTCAAAAAATTCCTTCGCTTCAATCGAAGGAAGAAGGAACCACAAGAAGATGGTGAAGAAGAGCCAACTTGCTATGGTTGCAAAAAGACTGGACATGTGAGCACCCTGAATTTCGGGTTAAATTTTTTTTTATTTTATTTTATTTTCCTGATTATTTGGTTTTGATAAATATTTTATTTTATTTATTTATCTGTAAGTGTACTTTCCCGTGCCATTGATATTTGGAGTATCAGGGATGTTCAACTCTGGAAATCTTCTTCACGAGTTTTGGAGTGGACACGATTACCTTCATGACGGTATATAGTGTCCCATCCAAACTTGTTCTCTTGTGCTCTTTCTGCTTCGCTGAACTTCGGGTCGGTTTAGACCATCTGATTGATATTTATTTTCCTACTCTTTTCCTTGATCATTTTCAGCGCGTTACCATGACTTTTAAATTGGGAGCGCCAGACCAGTCATTCCTTGAAACCAACTCCTCATTGATGATCTACTCGAGATGCTTGTCACCCATGACCTTCGTTTCCCACTCAGACACGTCATTTCGGGCTCCATTTGATTCGCACAACTTTTTCGACACGTGACCCGATTTTATTTCACTCCACGGCGTCACATTCATTTTCCAACTTGATTTGTGGGTCCCCTGTCGACCAAAACCTGTCAGCCCCAACTATGGACATGGTCCACATTGAGCCTACTATCCGTCCGCCACTTGTGTCCTATTTATTGGAATCTCCATGTGCTACTTATTTGCCCATGATCATCAACACCTAATTTTAATTCTATTTTTGCACAATGTCCAGTTTTGACCCAATCCGGCTCCACCGAGTCCAGTCCAGCTCCATGTTGCCCCCCATCGGGACACCCTCATATTTATTGCCCAAAAATATCAATTTCTTATTTTGCCTATTTCTAATATTTAATGGGAAATTTTCCATTGATGTATTTTTCTTGGAATAACCTATTTCTCTAATTATTTCCTAGCCATTGATCATCCTAATTAAATCCTAGCCACTCAAATCCTTATATTCACTTTTCCACACTCACTCACAGCAAGGTGTAGGCCGGCCCTAATTTCTAGGAGAGGTATTTCTCTCTCCCTCTCATTAATGAACATATTCTTCTCTCTCTTCCACTCTTATTTTTTCCCACAATGCTAAACCAACACCCCCACGCAAACTCCTCACACAAGCCGATCACCACCACCATCAGCTTTCACCCTGGCCGAGCCCGACCTCCCCTCCTCCTGGCCGAGCTCGGCCGGCCACCACAGCCACCACCACTTGGCCGTCTCCTCCTCCTCCCATGGGCCATCATCAACACCTAACCACCATCTCCTCGACCACCACTAACACCTAACCATCATCACCATGCCCGACCACCTCCCTGGCCGAGGACCACCTCCGGCCAGCCTGGCCGTCGGCCTCCACCCGACGACAACCTCCTCCTCCTTCTCTCCTCCTCACACCAATCCGCCACCACCCTCACGGCCATGGCTGCCATCTCTACCACCTCAGTCGTCGTAGCAGCCCCGCCACCTCGCCGTCCTCACCGTGGCGCCGCCGCAGCTCGCCTCCGCCGTGCCCTGCGTGGCCAGCAGCGCGCAGCAGCGCCGCCGTGCGCACACAGCGCACAGCCGCGGCCGGATCCGCGCGCGTGCGGGCATCGTCGCCGCCGCCGCCGGCCGCCATGGTCCTCGGCGACCACCCCCATGGGTGCGCCCCACTGTGCCCTGTCTTCCCCTGGCAGCCAACGTCCTCCGAGATGCGCCGTCGAGGCGATTCGTGCGTTTTGAACGACATCCCGTCGTGACGCGCGCGAAGTCGAGTCCGTTTTGGCGCTCCGTCGCAGCGACTTCACACACGATTTCCTGGAGATCCGACCGTTGGATCGGCAATTTCTTCGCTCCGTCGTAATCTCGATATATCCACCTTCGTTCATGTCAATTTTCGTCCGTTAATTTTATCGTTTGATACATGAAAACCGGCCACCAAGTTGACCGTTTAAATTGTATTAAATTTGGACAGTTTCGTGGGGCCAAATTCGTCAGCTTGTATCTCCTCCACCGTAGCTCCGTTTGGCATGCTACCAGTTCCGATGCGAAGCTGGTATAACCCTCTTACTCCCCTTCCAGTTTCGTTTCATTGTGAGCTTGTTTGATTGGTTGAATTCGACGCCAAAGTTGGCCATCCGAATTCGTAATTTCCAACTTGTAAAATTCCATTTTTGAACACAGGACTCCAGATTTCATTTCTGACACCACCATTAGACTTGTGGCGTCGTTCTGGCATATTTTCTTATAAAATTTGTTAGATTTGGAGAACGTGGGCCCGGGCACATTTTTCGGTGCAAAGCGGGTCCCACTTTCTGGGTCAACGGGATTTTTTGACGCCGGTTCATCGGAATCCAATTCCGGATATACTGATGAGTTCGTATCGTCATTCTGGACTCGTTGACATATAATTTGCTAGGTTTTGGTGGACATTGGGTCTGGCACGTATTTCGGTGAAAGTCGGATACCAATATCCGGGTCAACGGGTCATTTTGAGATCGGCTCATCGAAATCCAATTCCGGAGATACCGTTAAGTTCGTATCATCATTCTGGACTCGTTGACAGGTAGTTTGCTGAGTTTTGAGAACTTTGGCTCTGGCACGCATTTTCGTGCAAACCGGAATTCCAAGTTCTGGTCAACGGGCCAAAATGAGATCGGGACAACGAAATCCAATTCTGGAGATACCGTTGGGTTCGTATCGACATTCTGGTTGCGTGGACATATAATTTGTTATATTTTATAGACTTGTTTTCTTGCACATTTTTCGGTGCAAAACGGCTCCGATACGGACACCGTTTTGACCCGAAATTACCTTTTTGCCCTTGTGTCCAAATTGGACCGTTGGGTAGGCTATCCTAGCTAATTTGACCATTCTGGACACGTTGGCGATGTTTATTTCATCGTCCGACAATGTTTGTTGATAATTTCTCTAAGTTTAACCTTTTTATAATTAATTAATAATTAATTCATATAATGTTCGTATTTCGGGATTAGTACAACGAAACTGAGATCAGCCAATTCCAGTGATCTCACATCGCTGAAATTGACAAGTTGGACACATGGATCACTATAATAAGATTATCAGCCTTACCGATAATCTTCTTATCTCGATTTACGCGTCGTAAGTTTCAACGTACAAATAACGAAGTACACTTTATATTAGACTAGAATTGACCCTGATTGACCTAAGTTGACCAGTTGACCCAAAGTCAACTGTAAGTCAACACTTGACCTAGTTTGACTAGATTATTGACCGGAGTCGACCTAGAATTGTTTTGACTTAGAAGAACCTAGAATAATGTAGATTGATTATAGAGATTCATTTATTACAACTTGAACACCTTGTAACCTGTGTTGCTTTAAATAGGACTCTGTGGCTTCAGTGGAACCCCCCTATACTTATCAGCTGTTCAGGTTATCGAGGCGAGTACATTCTCTGATCATTTCATATCCTGCTTAGAATTATATTCCTGCTTTAAATTACTATACTTGATGCTGTCACGACATTATCACGGATTAGTACTATACGGATCTCTTCATGCGATGTTATCCCCCTCGGGAGCATCGGGTACATTATGTCATGTGCGTTTCACTTTCATCATGTACTCCTGTGCTTTCACCATACATGTACACTCTTGTGAATCATGTACTCTCATGTTCACAGAGCCTTCATGTATACTATCATGTGCACCCTTTTAAGGGCCCCATATGATATCATGTACAATAACATAACCTGCTTAGATTCTTGTGTACTGATTGGGGAAAACGGGAGAGTGCTAGTAGTCATGTGAATAATTCTTTAGTAGTGTAGATCATGTACAACTCTTTAGTGTAGATCATGTACAAATCTGTTCCGTTCATATGTGCTATCCTGTACTCTACATCACTAGCCGCTGTTAGTTCTCTATTTATAGTAGATATTTCTATTACTGTTCTCTCTCTGTTTACATACTGTATTTCTTCAGATGTTGTATCTTACTTTACTGCATGATTATATTTTCTAACCTGCTATGAACTGTTGAGATGTAATGTGCTCGCTCCTGTCCTGACTGGACCTGTTGATAAATTTTACAGATAGCCTGGGATTGCCTCTAGCCTAAAGGAGACACAGTAGAGGTTGTTTAGATAGTTATTTCTTTTTGTCTGGAGTTGTATTTACTTTGTGGATTACTGTATCTTTATTTGAGTTTTGTGATATATTTCTGGGTTCATGTATCTTAGACACTTAGACTTCTATCTCCTGTATCTCTTTTGGATTTCATGTTTTATCTATTCTTATCATGCTCTACCTTAGATGTGATTGAGTTGTACCTGCTATGTCACCCCCATTCGGGGAGTATAAACTGTTTAGTCTTATACTGTTAGATGCATTGAGACCTAGGACATCGTTCTACCGCCGACACTGCGGCGTAGGCTGGGCGTTGTTACGTTCTCGTGCCCTAACTCTAGGGTGCGGGTCGTGACAGGACACGTCCGAAAAGACTGTCCATTCTTGAAGAAGAGCAACCGCTATGAAAAGCCATACAAGAAGACTTCATCAAAGAAATATGCCAACACAAGCATTTGGCATAAAAGCAAAGCTAGTAACTCCGAGGAAGAAAAAGGACTCTCCTCAAGATACGGCTAACGTGTGCCTAATGGCAACATCCGATAAGGTATCAAACGAAACTCTTGACGACTTCTCTTTTGATGAACTTGGCGATGCTTTCACTGATTTACTCGATGATCACAAAAAGATCATTGGTAAATACAAACACGCCAAGGACAAAATCAAAAGTCATGAAGACAAGATTCAAAGACTTTCTCTATTGCTTGATAACATTAGAGACACTTAACCCACGGAAGTCACTGATGAAGTATCGAAGCTTAAACTAAGCCTTCATGATGCTGAAACACGTATTAAGCAACAGACACAAGAAATCACAACACTCAACACGTTGCTTGCTGAAGAAAAGAGTAGACACAAGATTTCTATGACTAAGGTTTATGGTTTAAATGCTAAGGTTACTGATCTGCAGGCTGTCTCCAAGAGATTAGAGACTAAATTGGGTAAACAGGTTGCTCAACCTCAAACCCAATCTCATGAGACACCCACAAAGCATAACACTTCTCATGCTAGTCATTCATATCGTCCATCTACAACACATAATCATGCTTTCATATACACACAATTTCACAAAGGACACAAACCACATACACGTAGAAATAATTATCATAGATACAATCATCATGCTGCACAAAGACACAATCAACATCACAATGTCATGCCATATAGACAACATCACAATGTCATGCCATATAGACAACATCACCATGCTCCATATAGACAACATCACCATGCTTCATATAGACAACATCACCATGCTCCATATAGACAATATCACCATGCCACTCCACAGCACTCTATGCATAATCATCATCACCATGCTAATTATCATACTTCTGCTCATTACACTGCTTA
This sequence comes from Iris pallida, assembly GCA_029216955.1. Lineage (NCBI taxonomy): Eukaryota > Viridiplantae > Streptophyta > Magnoliopsida > Asparagales > Iridaceae > Iris > Iris pallida. Next base: position 16,057,558 of record JANAVB010030816.1, on the reverse strand, counting down.
TAGACATCATCAGCATGCTCCTAATATAAATAGGAATGCTACATGTACTTATTGTGGTTTGCATAGACACATATCACCATAATGTATAATTAGAAGTTTAGTTGATAAGAAAATATATGCATGGTTTTCAAAAACTAACTTTTCAGGACCCTCAAGAAATTGAGTACCAAAGGTCACATCTACTCTTGATGTAGGTGGACCTTCCCTCCTCAACTAAAAGTAAGTGGATTCTCGATAGTGGATGCTCGTGGCATATGACAGGAGACGCAAAACTTTTTGCATCACTATCGATGAAGAGAGAAGGATATGTATCTTTCGGCAACAACCTCAAAGGTTATATTATAGGTAATGGTAATATTGGTTATCCTCCCTCTTCCGTAATAAAGGATGTCTGCCTAGTGACCGAGTTAAAGCATAACCTGCTCAGCATTAGTCATCTTGCTGACCATGGATATGACATTAACTTTGGACAAAACAAATGCCTTATCTATGATAGGTCAACGGGAGACATCGCTTTTGAAGGGGTAAGAGAGGATAATATTTATACTTTCTATTTATCGGAAAATACTAACAATACAGGCAGATGTTTATATGCTCATAAAGATGAACGGCTACTATGGCACCAGCGTCTTGGTCATGCCAATATGGATAATATATCCAGGCTATCAACCAAAAAGCTAGTTAGAGGCTTGCCCGACATCATATTTAAAAAGGACACCGTATGTGCCAAATGTGAGTTGAACAAGACAACCAAGTCATCTTTTCATTCCATAAACTCTGTAAGCACTTCTAGACCCTTGCAATTACTCCATATGAATTTATTTGGGCCTAGTAGAGTAGCCAGTCTTGGCGGAAAACTCTATGTCTTTGTTATTGTTGATGATTTTTCAAGATTTACTTGGGTTTTCTTTCTTGCAAATAAAAGTGATGCTATTTCGGTTTTCAAGATTTTTGTTAAGAAAGTTCAAAACGAAAAAGGCTACATGATTACTCGAATCCGAAGTGATCATGGAGGCGGATTCGAAAATTCTGATTTTGGAAGATTTTGTGATTCTAATGGTTTTGATCATGAGTTTTCTTGTCCAAGAACTCCTCAACAAAATGGTGTTGTGGAGCGGAAGAATAGGACTCTTGGCGATATGGCCAGAGTTATGTTGAACAAGTTTTCACTTCCGAAATATTTTTGGGCTGAAGCTGTTAGTACAGCATGCCATACTTTAAATAGGGTGCTTATTCGTCTAATTACGAAGAAAACACCCTATGAGCTTTGGTTTGGGAGAACCCCAAATGTTTCTTATTTTAGAGTTTTTGGATGTAGATGCTTTATCCTTAACACCAAAGACAACTTAGACAAATTTGATGCCAAGTTGACGATGGCATTTTCCTTGGTTATGCTGCCAAGAGTAAGGGATATAGAGTTTTTAACAAACGCTCTTTAATTGTGGAAGAGTCTACAAATGTGATTTTGACGAAGATAACAGTGCAGCAGCTACTCTTGATGATGATGTTGAGCCATCAACATCTACTCTAATGAACACCAGAACCGAAACAAATTCTCTGGAAAGCTTGGCTAAGAAATTCTCTTTCAAGCCTTCACATCCAGAAAATTTGGTAATAGGTGAGGTTTCACGTGGAGTAACCACTAGATCATCATTAAGAGACTCTATTGCTAGCACTGCCTTTATTTCACAAATTGAGCCTAAAAATATTTTTGAAGCTTTCAATGATGAATTTTAGATTTCTGCTATGCAAAAAGAACTCAACCAATTCGAAAGGAGCCAAGTATGGGAACTAGTTCCTAGACCGGCTGATCACTCGATCATTGGTACTAAATGGGTTTTTAGAAACAAAGTAAATGAAGATGGTTCAGTCACACGCAACAAAGCTCGTCTAGTAGCTCAAAGATACAACCAAGAGGAAGGTATCGACTACGATGAGACGTATGCTCCTGTTGCTAGACTAGAATCCATTCGGATGCTTTGTGCATTTGCAAATTTTCAAAATTTCAAATTATTTCAAATAGATGTTAAAAGTGCTTTCTTGAATGGTTTTATTAAGGAGGAAGTTTATGTAAAACAACCCCCTGGCTTTGAAAATCATAAATTTCCCGACCACGTGTTCAAGCTAAAGAAAGTGCTGTACGGCCTCAAACAAGCCCCTAGAGCTTGGTATGAACGGCTAAGCAACTTCTTGCTTGAGAAAGGTTTTTCAAAAGGGAAAATTGACACTACACTTTTCATAAAGTCTTTGAAGGACACTATTCTTTTAGTTCAGATATATGTAGATGATATTATTTTTGGTTCTACTGATGAAACCCTTTGTCAAGATTTTGCCAAGTGTATGCAGACCGAGTTTGAGATGAGCATGATGGGGGAGCTCAACTACTTTCTTGGGCTGCAAGTCAAACAAATGATAAATGGAACCTTCATCTGTCAGTCGAAGTATACAAAGGACATGCTGAAGAAATTCGAACTTGATAATGTCAAACCAATCAACACTCCTATGGCTACTTCAACCAAACTGAAACCAGATGAGAGCGGCAAACCCGTAGATCAACGTAAGTATCGAGGTATGATAGGCAGTCAACTTTATCTTACTGCTAGTCGCCCTGATATAATGTTTAGCGTTTGCCTGTGTGCTAGATATCAAGTAAATCCTAAGGAATCGTACATGACCGCAGTTAAGCGTATCTTTAGATACCTTAAGGGTACGGTTACAGTGGGCCTATGGTATCCTAAGTCAACATCATTTGACCTTATTGGTTACTCTGATGCTGATTTTGCTGGATGCAAGGTCGACCGTAAAAGTACGAGCGGTACGTGCCATTTATTAGGAAAGGCTTTAGTCTCTTAGTTTAGCAAGAAACAGAATTCTGTCGCACTATCCACAACAGAAGTTGAATACATAGCAGCTGGGCGTTGTTGTGCACAGATTTTGTGGATGAAGCAAAACCTTGAAGACTATAATTTATCTTTCATGCATATTCCTATCTTTTGTGACAACACTAGTGCAATAAATCTTACTAAGAATCCCATATGTCACTCACGCACAAAACATATTGAGATTAGACACCACTTTTTGCGTGATCATCAGCAAAATGGCACGATTAATTTAGAATTTGTTGACACTGATCATCAGTTAGCAGACTTCTTTACAAAGCCATTATCCGAAGAGCACTTCAGTTTCCTTTGTCGTGAACTTGGAATTTTAGATGAAGCTGTCATAAATTAAAATACACCTGCGTAAATATCGAATATATTGAGATTCTCTTAAAATGAACTTGCTATGGGTACAAGCCGAAAGGGTCCTTCTGACACCAAGGCGTAAAAGCCTAAGCGACACGGTGCACTAGTCCTCAGGACTATCGCTAGCTGGGATCCGGCCCCTGCAGCTAACCCATGGCAGATTTAAATTATTGAATCAAGATATATGTCTTTGTTTATTATACGGTACATTTTGATTTATAATCTGCTGACATGCTACTTTTCAATTTTATACTACTTTTCTCCTACTTGAACTATCTGGTTTATTGAATTCGTTATCTTTATAACTTATCCTGATTTCCCATACTTAACCAATTTTTTTTCCTTCCAGCCTGATTTTAGTTCTGGGACAAAGACCCAAAATTCGGGCCGAACTCTGCCATTACCAGAGTTCGGGCCGAACTCGGTCCCCCCTGTTCCAGAATCGGGACAGGTTTCAGCCGTTTGATCAAATGAGATCCTACGGTCCAGATTCACTCCGACCAAAGAAAACCCTTCCCTTATATTCGGGTTTTCCTCCCTCTCTCTCTTTCTTACCACCTTTTCTTCTTCTTCTCCACTATTTTTCTCAAACCCTAACCCTAGATTTCTCTCTATAGTGCTCCATTGCTCACCAAAATCAAAGAGAAGGGCTATTTTCTCATTCTCTTTCACTGTTCATTGTCGATTTGAGGTATAACTCCTTCTTCTTCTCTCTTTCAATTTTCTATTTTGTGCAATGGCTCCTCGCTTGCCCAATCGTAGGAAGAGGACTCGAACCGAGGGTGCTTCCTCTTCGAATCCTCCTCCTCCCATTGAGCAACCCGTTGAACAACAACAACCCCCTCATCCGTTGTTCAACCCACCTCGTTCCCACGACCCTAATACGTATGACGACCGATTATTTGTATCGCTAGACGCATCCAACGAGTGGTTTAGCGACTTTCGGACTCGTCCGGTATTCGGGGGACATCCTATTAATTTTACCATCTTTTCTCAATATGAATCCATATTTCGTGATCTTTGCCTAGTTGAGTTAGTTGCTTCAAATTTTGTTATTTATCGTAGCGCCATACAAATGTTCTATTGCAACTTGACTCATGATGCGACTCACATCTATTCCCGGGTTGCCGGTATTGATATTGCTTTTGATGATTCTGATTTGGCCGAGTATCTTGAACTTCAAGATCTCGATACTTGGGATAAGCTTGTGGAAGCTTGCCAATTCCAATTTGTTAGTGAAACTTCCCTTGAGAGCTTTAAGGAGGAACTATGTGCCCCTAACATTTGTCCTCGCAAGCTTATGGCCAAACACCTCAACCCTTACTTCTATGAACTTCATCGAATTATTTTTAACACTATTCTGCCAAAAGCCGGCTCAACCGATGAAGTCACATATTTTGAGATCTCAGCATTGTATCATCTTCACTATCGCATTCCTTTTAATCTTCCACGTACCATGATGGACTGGATGATTAACTGTAGGAAGAAACCACGAGCCTTGGTTTTTGCAGTATATCTTTCTATGGTCTTTCGTGCGTTCCGTATACCACTTGACACCTGTCCTTTCTTGCCTGCTCCTGCATTCCTTTCCAAGGCACGACGTCTTCAAGCAGTCGTCGCCTCTCCTGACACTTCTGAGCAGTCTGATGATGAGGAGCCCGACGCCCCTCCACTTGGACATGATGTGCCACCTCCTCCTGCTACCCTTGACTCCATCCAGACCATGCTCCGAGATCGTTTCGACTTAGAGGACGATCGCTGGGCTCAGATGGACTATCGTACTACCCTGCAGATGAGTGCACTCAGCAACTCGCTGCATGATATTCGGTAATCCATGTCCCGTCATCCCTCTATGCCCATTCCCATGGAGCGGGATCCCGGTCGTGAGGGATATCGCATTGACGATCCTTGGGTCATGCGTTACCTGGATCCACGTGCTGCTTTTATGGACCCCAGGCGCTCCGACTCTGCTGGGCCTTCTCGTGCTCCATGATGGAGATGGCTTCTACTTGATGATGCTGCTGCTGATCGTCGTTTATTTTTATGCTTTCTAGTACTTTTCAGTTGTTTAGTTGGATTTATGTACTTGGTACACTTTTTATGGTTTGGTGACTCTAGTTATGAGTTGTGACTCTTATGATTCTGGTAGTTCTATTTTTATATGCTTTTGCTCGTTCTGTTAGTTTATATGCTATTTTTTCTCTTTTTGGTGTGTTTGCCCATTATTATCTGCTTCTTATTATATTGCTAAATGCCAAAAGGGGGAGAGATATGTATATTCTGTGTATTGTGCTTTTGGTGCTTTTGGGAGAATTTCTCTATCAGGCCAACAGGTTCAACGCATTGTTTACGGGGGAGCTATCTTGTTTAGCTCGGCACCAATTATGGGGAAGCTTTGCTTTTGTCATTTCTGTGTCCAGGTATGAATATTGAATATACATTTATTATTTTGTCAATTATCAATATGGGGGAGATTGTTGACACAAAGTCACAGTCAACCAAATATTGATAACATTGACTAAATAATACTTATAATAATTCAATACGACACACGACGTCTACATCAAGCTCAAGTCAGAAGACAGCTCAGTCTTTACAGTTCAGTTATATATGAGTCTGTATTTTATACTTTCTTTGAGTCTAGACTGATTGTAAACTGTGTCATGCTGAGCTCTTGAGACTTGACATACAGCCTACCCAAAATCCTAAACTCCACCATCCAGAAAATGACCCTTAACTCCCAAGAACCAGTTCTGTGCTCTGGAGACAGAGTTCGGGCCGAACTCTGCCTCCACACAGAGTTCGGGCCGAACTCTGTCCCCTAAAAATCAGCAGCCTTAATTTTAGGGTTAGCTGGTTGCTAGTTGTCCAACGGCCAAATATTTGAAATTTTCTACCCGAATTCTGGCCAAATTCTGCCTACAAAAATCCAATAAATAGGCCTAGAATTCTCTCATTTCAAATCATCAAATCTTCTCTTCTCTTCTTTCTTAAAGCTCAGAAAAGCCATACTCTTCCCATCTACTAGCCACAAGCCTCCTAAGTCTCGAGTGCTCAGCATCTCTCAGTTAGGATTCTTGTACAAGAGTTGAAGAAGTCGCTTGGACAATTCCAAGCAAATCGCCACTGCGATCCTCTGTTAGAAGTTGACGTGCTCTTCTGAAGAAAAGACACGGGTTGTAAACTACTATTTCATAAATAGTAGATTTAATCCTGAGCTAGAGTTCTCAGGCCTGGACTAGTCCTCCACGAGGAAAACTAGGTTAAAATCGGATGTGTCTGCGTATGCTCTCTTGATTCTCTCTTTATTTTCTGCACTTACTCTGATTGATTTTATTTGTGATAGAGTTGATTTTTTAATTGGATATTATCTCTATATACTCTATTCACCCCCCTCTAGAGTTGCCATCTGTTCTTCAATATAAACTAATATATATTAACAATTATATAAACTAATATATAATTATGCAGAAAGGGGGGGGGGCCTCTGCTCCTATTACAAATCCCTAACCAATACTACTGAAGAAAAGGAACGAGGAGGAAAGGGGCTCACAGCGGCGGCGGAGGGGTTTCTCGGCCAGGGCTCTGGCGGAGGCCGAGTGCCCGGCGGGAGGCGGCATGGCACGGAGGTGCCAGGGCGGAGGCCGGGGTTTGGATTTTGCCGAGGCGCCGGAGGGGGTTGGCACGGAGGGCCGCAGAACGCGGCTGGACGGCTCGGCGGGGATGGCCACGGATGAGCTCGACGATGGCGGACGGAGATCGGGGCTGCGGGAGCCGGATGGAGCCAAGTTGGAGCAATGGCTAGCCAGGCGGCGCTGGCTCGGATGCGGCGGTGGCGGTTCTGCATGCGGCCAGGCGGCGTGGGGTCACCGGATGGTCGGCTCTGGGTCGGCGGACACCGGACAGGTTCTCGCTCCCTCTCTCTCTCTCTATGTGATTGTGGTGGGAATGTTGTGTTGGTCGGAGGTGGCATGTTGTGGTGGCAGTGGTGGCGTATGGTGGTGAGTGGTTGTTATGGCGGTGGCCGGGTGGTGGTTTCTCGGTGGCGGTGGTGGCCTGGTTGTTACGGTGGGCTGGGGACGGCTCGGGTTGAACGGAGGCGGCGATGATAGGTTTTCCATGGTGGCGGGCGACTACGGGTGGTTGGCCGGGATGGCATGTCAGAAGCGGACAGGGATGGCAGCGGCTGTGGTGATTTGGGCTGGTGGTCGACGAGGACTGTCGGGTGGTCGGGGTGGTAGGGATGACGACGAGGTGGTGGTGGTTTGGGAGTGGCTGTGCCGGGATGGCCGGGATGGATTGGAGAGGTTGTCAGGGACAAGGTCGGGTGTAGGCAGCAAGGGTGGCGGCTGGTGGTCATTTCTAGGGATCTGTGTAGAAATTTTAGGGTTTTGGAAATGTGTGTCTATTTATAGGGTAGGAAGAAACCCTAAGGGAAAATTGTACATGTAATAGAAATATAGGAAAAAATCGTGGAAAACTAACATACTAACATTAATGCTAACTGCTAACTAATTTATCTGCTAATAATTAGTACTAAATAATATTAGCTATAATTTAATGAATAAATTACTAGTTAATACTAATTTAACAAATGGCTAATAACAATTTAGCCAATATTTTCAAAGACTTAAATAATACTAATTTATTCACTAATTATATGTATATATATAAAATTAACAATCATTTATTTAGTAATAAATATATTTTGAAATTCATAACTTGATAATGTTTATTTGTATTAAACAATAATTATAACTTATTGATTCAAAAAAATGACAGGAAAATTCCAATAGGATAAAATCGCTTAAAATAGTAAACCAAAGCCAACAAGGACCGATAGCAATCATGGTCAATTTGTTTTTCCAAAAATTAGAATTTGCACGCTCTTCTAGATTCAAAAAATTTGGAGTTTGAAAAATATAAAATAAAATAAAATAAAAGAAGAATTTAAGAAATTTATTAACAGAGGTTACATGAACAGGTTGGAGTAGTAGTCCGCAGCTGCTAACTGGATGTCCCGTTGACCTGTCAGGATGCGATCGCTCTCGTCTGTAATTTGATGCAAGTTAAGATGTTGTCTGTGCACCTTAACGCAATAGTGGAAGTTTTTCGTGTTTTTGTCGCCCTCAAGATTCCAAGTAATCCTAGCTTTCTGTTTCCAGAATTCCTCCTCTACTTTGAGTCGGAATTTTAGAAGCGCTTTAGTGAGGTTGAGGGTGGCGCGAGCCCAAGGGAACCGACCCGGGCGAATAGAATCTCAGTGCGGGCAACGTCATCTTCCGCAGTACGGACCGCCTGGAAGATGTCACCATACGCCTTATTGCTCCAATGAGTAAGAGATATCCTAGTGGCTTTCAGTTTAGCGGCAACAAGTTTGAGGGGGGGCTAGGACGTGGGGGCCTCTCCAGACAGTCAATATAGTGTCCCGGAACAACGGGTGATGGATCCAGAGATCAAGGAATCGGAAGCTTTTCTTTGTCTGGTAATTATTTTTGCTGACCTAAATAAGGAGAGTGGAGTGATCCGATTCAGTGTAGTTGAGGTAGGTGAGTCTGGAGATGAGTTCAAGGTTGGACCAGTGGGAATTGATGAGGATGCGATTAAGACGAGAGTATTGTCGCCAAGCCCCTTCCTACATGTTGTACCATGTGAATTTGCTGTCGGAGAACTGGAGCGGGGACACGTGAGCGTTAAAAATGAAGTTGACAAAGTAGTGCATGGCAGATTTGGGGGGGCTTCCTTCCGACTTCTCCTCTCTACAAGTAACTATGTTGAAATCTCCGACACAAATCCAAGGGAGGTTATTATAATTGTGCTGGGTGTCGATCAAGGAATCCCACAAAAGTTTGCGCTCATTGATATTACAGCTTCCATGAACGAAAGACAACAACACCCTGTCATGCAACATAGGGTGATCTGCCCAGCATGAGAGCGCTTGCCTTGAGTCGAGAATGGTGTCGTGGTTCACATCCGCGGCAAAAATGATCCATATATCGTGACGACCAGTAATGGCCGAAGGGAAGCCAAGCTGCAGCTGAATTTGCTTGATTTTATTTGGGATGATTTTGGGCTCAATGATTATAAGGATATCTATTATATGAATTCTCTTGAGACATTTCAATCTTCTCAAGGTCGGTTTATTGTCAAGGCCTCTAACATTCCAAGATAGGATGTTAAGCATTAAGATGTTTAGGGAGAAGGGAGAGGAGTTAAGTTTCGCCACTGATCGTGTGATCATGGTTGTCACCTCTTTGGTGCTACTTTTTTTTTGCTTTTTGGGGGGGTGGTGGGCCTTCCCCTTCTCCTTGGTGTTGGTTTCCTAGCGTTGTTCGCCTGGTTCATCAAGTGGATGCATGTAATCCTCGTCTTTTCTTTCGGTAAGGACTCCAAAAGAGTTATCGGGCTAGCGAATCAGGCTGTAGAAGATTCCTTTAGTCTGGCCACAGGTTCGGGACCTATGATAGCCAAGAGGTCCTCTCTAAAATTAGCGTCTGACAGTTCCTGATCGTACGGGTTGTCCTCGGGGTGCCTAGTATCACAACCCGCACCCACTTTTTGGACGCGAGCTCGTGAGCAAGCCAGCTACGTATCGAACGGACTCCAGCCCGACTCGAATACGTATAATCTGTCCAGAATAGGGTATCATGTCAAATCTAAACTATATCTCAATCCACAAGAATCAAATAAAACAAGCACGAACAATTATGGGTCATGGTCTACAGTCCATTAGCATATTGTCCGATTAGACTCCAAGAATGATATGAATCTATAAGATAAGCGAATTATATCATGGCATGGAATATAAAGCACGAGAGGATAATAAAGAATATTACAAGCGAATACCTGTGTCCCTGCAGGTATAATTACTATCATCATGAGCCGCTAACTAACTCCATGCCATCAGCTATCTGAAGAGATCATCAGGTCCTCAGGGGACATAGCAAGATACATAAAAATATGCCTATCTAACAGTTTAATCATGCAATAATATAAATAGGGTATAAACAGGAACTAGACATGAGACTGACATGTGGCTACTGACAGATAACTATGAACACAGATACGGGATCAACTATGCATAAATGAACTGCTGGAAGAATAAGTAAACAAGAGATCAATGGAATACCATCCCTCGTCCCAAAGTGGACTCACAGGTCAGTTTTAAGACAAGTCACCCTTGCCCCATGTGTGGACTCGTAGGTGCAAACGGACAACCCTCGCCCTGTGTGCGGACTCGCAGGTAGTGGGAACAATACAAGAATAGCAGTTCAATCACACATACATACATACATGACTCAGTTAAGATACAGGTGACGACGCGGTACAACTCAGTCATGACACAGGTAAGGACAACTCTAGCATGAACCATAATGTGGACAAGCCTGGTGTAACTACGCTATCAAGTAAGTAATACTGATATACAAGCAAGACAATAAACTAGTAAACATGGTATGTAGAAAACATCTGAATCCATATCAACTAGAGTAACTAAATAATAACATATTAAAACAGATGAACTATAAGCATGAAAATAAACTGTAAAGGGAGGTAAGGTATCTTGCCTTGAGGTTGCACATAGATCCAACAAAATATGGTCAACTACTAAGCCATAGACTCCAAATTATCACAACTATCTCCGAAAGCAGAAATAAACATTACCAATATTCTTAAAATAGTCAAATTAGCTAGGATTGCCTATTCTTAAGGCCAATTCTGGACACAGGGGCAAAATAGTAATTTTGGGCCAAAAAGATGTCCGCTGTTGGATCCATTTTGCACCGAAAAATATGTCAGAGTTAATGGTCTCTAAAATTATCAAATTATAAGTCAACAAGTCCGATTTTCTGATACGAACCCAACCGTACGTCCAAAGTTGGATTACGGCAGGCCGTGCACAAAATCACCCGTTAAGTCGGATCGTGGGGCCCGAAAACGATGATCCGATCAACTGTCTCTGAATCGGACCAAACTTGGCATACAAGACCAGAAAAATGATACGGTCCTGTTAGCATAAGTTTCGTCTCGATCTGACGAACGTGCACAAAGTTATGGCCAAGTTTACAAAGCGTTGATACGGAGGTATCTCGACGGATACGTGTTAATTTCGTCGCACACACGCGACGAAACTGAGTTCTGTCTGTTCCCATATGTAGACAACGTCAATACGCACCTTTTCATGTGTACCGCGTGCGACAATGTCGCCCGATTTGTCGGGGCACGTACCGTATTGGGAAAATTTTAGAAATTTTAAAAACAGGATATGTAGATTTTTTGAGACTCATAAATCCTGCACAGACCATAAAATTTGAAAGTATGAACTCGATTGGACAGCCCTATATGTTGCTAACAAAAATTGATCATATGGGTTTTAGAAACTGTTCTTGGATTGGCAAGTTTTCGCTTTCCAAAGTAGGGTGTTCAAGTACAAAATCTGCTCGGTTTCGGGTAATCAAACGCCAGTTTTGGCTTCGATTTACGGGACAATACAAAGCATAAAAAATTGAAGTGTTTGAAGAGTTATATAGTCATATAGATGGTCTTCGTACCTGAGAAGATGGAATGCAAAACGATGGAGTGTGCAACGCGGGAGTCGGGCGCGAAGTCAGGGTCGGGCAGCGTGGCTGCTGCTAATCCTCTGTTTTGACGCGCTGGTTCGCGCGTGGTCGTCGGCCTCGCCGTGCCGGTGGTGGCTGTCAGCGGCGCGTGCGCACGCGAGGGTGCACCCAGGTGGGTGGTGGCGGTGCACGATTGGCTAGGGTTTCGAGGAGTTCCATCTTTCTTCCTGATCTCATCTATACGTACTGTATATATAGGTTCGGGGGGTGTCTATTGGGTTCGGTGCTGGAGAGTTTGGGTAATGGGGAGTTCGGGTGGGCCTGGGCTAAGGGTTTGGCTGGGCTAAGCTACTTCTTCTTATTCTTTTCCTTTCAAAACTAACAGGAATAAGAAATAAAGATCATGTGTTAAATTTATGTATGTTGTCCGTGCTTCCCACATACCAGACTGTTACGTGAAGCCTAGATTGCCTATATGTACTATCCTATTTCTTTCTTTTGACAATATACTTTTGGAGTTTGTGTGTGTTAGTAAAGGAGTCTTAAGGCCTGTCATGTCATCTTATTTGATACATGTATCTATGTCAGTGTCTTCTTCCACAGCAATTTGTGAATATATATATATATATATATATATATATATATATATATATATAATATATATATATATATATATATATATATGCACAAATACACATACATGTTTATTTATATATTTTTTATATACATTTATATATATACACCTATATATATATTTATATATTTATATATATACACATGCACATATCCTCCTATATATATGTATATATACACACACACACATTTACACCTATATTTATATAATATGTATATATGTATATACACTAATAAATTCTGAATATATGTTTATACAACAATATAATATAAATAATACCTATTTGACGATGAAGAAAACAACCATTTAATAATAACTAATTATTTTAATACAACAACAATATTATTAATAATACTAATAATCCCGATAACAACTAAAAATAACCCAATAGCAAGTGTAGTAAGGTTTGGTGAATCTAGTACGCACACTCTTTATTGGCTCCCGAAAATCACACAAATATTACAAACACTAATAAAATAATAATAATAATACTTATAATGTATATATAACAATTATTAGAAATTAATTGCCAATTCCTAAAGATATTGCATCTACCTAGAATATGTCTACTTGGCCGTAGTTGGTCTCACTACATGCCCACATGGGCTTGGATTTGGTTCGGCCCAGTTCAGACTAACTTGGTTCAACCGGGTTCCTGCAAAGTCAATAAATCTAATAATAATTAATTAAACTTATTTATAATGGTCATGCTATAACTTGGCCTGGTTTTTCTAGTTAGGACACACCTTTGGCTCGACATTCCCCTACCATGACTAAATACTAGTCAAAGCACGCCACTGTACTATCTGTGCCATGATTCCTAGTCATCTGATACTTCCAAATTCAACCATGGCTAAAATCATCTACCGTAATAATTAACTAAATAATTATTTATAAAAACGAATTAAAAAAAATCACCATAAAATCAAATAAATGAATAAATTAATATTTCTAAAATAAATTCGGGAAGGGGAGCTACAAATCTATCCACCTTAAAAATAATTTCGTCCTCGAAATTCTAATTCATGAGTATACCTTAAAATTCAAAGTCTACTATTACCTTAATCTCCTAAAATTTAATATCTCAAAATATTTTGTAACCTTCTTTAGTCATTTCACCACTCTGAATACTTGAGGACTTCTACCCACCTTTGGTCACACTACTCCTCAAAATACGGTCACTAAAATCTTACAACCTTTTAACTAGTGGCTAATAATCCAACCAAAATAACTAGGACATATGGCATCTATAATCGCTCATATCTACAAACAACCAATATTCAATAGTCAAGCAATATATACTATAATTTAAGGATTTCTGATAGATTCTAGACAGTACGATCATTCGTCACCTCCAAATAAAAAGGGCGAGAATCAATGGTACGGAAAGCAAGGAAGTATAATCGAGAGCAAATTTGGAGTTTTTAAGGACGTAGAGAATTTTTAGGAGAATTTTCAAAGCAGAGTAGATTGAGATTTCTAAGGGTTTAGTCATAGTCGCAGGCTCGTATCAGTACAGTTACGTAACCGATACAATATGCTCTGACTTGCATGGGCTACCAAAAAAACTTGTCACGGCCCACACCCGCTTTTCGGATGCGAGCTCGTAAGCAAGCCAGCTACGTATCGAGCGGAGTCCAGCCCGACTCGAATACGTATAAGCTGTCCAGAATAGGGTATCATGTCTAATCTAAACTATATCTCAATCCACAAGAATCAAATAAAATAAGCACGAACAATTATGGGTCAAGGTCTGCAGCCCATTAACATATTGTCCGATTAGACTCCAAGAATGATATGAGTCTATAAGATAAGCGGAATATATCATGGCTTGGAATATAAAGCACGAGGGAATAATAAAGAATATTACAACCAAATACCTGTGTCCCTGCAGGTATGATCACTACCATCATGAGCCGCTAACTAACTCCATGCCATCAGCTACCCGAAGAGATCATCAGGTACTCAGGGGACATAGCAAGATACATAAAAAATATGGCTATCTAACTGTTTACTCATGCAATAATATAAATGGCGTATAAACAGGAACTAGACATGAGACTGACATGTGGCTACAGACTGGTAACTATGAATACAGATACGGGATCAACTATGCATAAATGAACTGCTGGAAGAATAAGTAAACAAGAGATCAATAGAATACCTACTACCAAAATAAGTCATATCAGCGACAAAATTAGCGACGTCGATATAAAACGTCGCTAATATTTTTGGATTTAGCGACTCCTAAAATATGCGTCATAATACGTCGCTGGTAGCGACAAACAGCGACATATTGCGACTACATTTAGTGTAATAAAAACCAACGTCGTTGATTTGTCAAAAAACTTTGCTATTTTTATTAGTTCAGCGACGTTTAGCGTCGCAACGATTATTAAGTCGCCGAATATTAAACGATTACCGACGCTTGGCGACGTATTTGCAGACGTCGCTAATTTCTGATAAAAAGGGTTTCCTCGGTTCGACTTTTCATTTCTCCCTCTCCCCAAATTTTTTGCTCCCGCCCCTCTTCCCCGACCTCGACGACAGCCACCCCCTTCCCTCCGGCGCCGCTCATCCTTCTCCTCCACCGCGAGTCCCTTCTCCTTCCTCCGGCGAGCCCGTTCTCCTCCTCCTCCTCCACCGCGAGCCCCTTCTCCTTCTCCACCGCGAGATCCTCCTCCTCCTCCTCCACCACCGCGAGGAGACTGAAGGTAAACCCTAACCCTAATTGAGGTGTTTTTCGTATCCAAAGTGGATACGGAGACACATTACGACCATTCGATTCCTGATACAGTGTGTTCGTGAGGTTTTGAACACTTTGTGTCCATTTGTTGGACACGTGGACACCCCCAAGCTTGCATATATATGTATTTAACCTCTGTACACTTAATCCCCTCATCCTCCACCACCGAACTTGTCCTCCACCTCCTCCTCCACCACCGCGAGGAGACTGAAAGTAAACCCTAACCCTAATTGAGGTGTTTTTCGTGTCCAAAATGGACACGGAGACACATTACGACCATGTGTTCACTGATACAGTGTGTTCGTGAGGTTTTGGACACTTTGTGTCCATTTGTTGGACACGTGGACACCCCCAAGCTTGCATATATATGTATTTCACCTCTGTACACTTAATCCCCTACATACACTTGTGTATTTTTGTATTAATTTGGATTTGCATATTGGGTTTGGGTTTCGATATAGTGTTTGATACATTGTTTCACCTTGCAACATTCCTACACTTATTTTAGACAACAAGTATATGAACCAATTAGTCAACATCTATTTGTTGAAGTATGGTACTCCATTCTTCGTAAGTTCTAGCTATATATGTCTCAAGATCCAATACTAAAAAATCTCAAGAAGAAGAAGAAGAAAAGAATAAAATGACAACGCTCAACACCCTATGACAAATCTTTGTAGAATTGTGTTAAAGTGTGAGTTCTACAGTATGAGTTCTATAGTATGGTTCTCTTTGTAGAATAAAATGACATCGTTCAACCCTATCGATCCTCCATACAAGTCTTCCTTCATCTATTGTCCAAAAGTGTGAGTTCTACAGTATGGTTCTCTTTGGTGAATTGAGTCTTATTATAGTCCCTGCAGCCATTCGACTGGCGAGGCAGAAACTATGTAGTCATAGATAAAGTTGACTGTCATCCGACCCTCATCCCTCGGCAATGATGATACGACAACCAACCGGAGAGGCAAGGACATAGTCCCTGCATCCATTTGGATTAGTAAATGTTAATATGGGGTTTGGATTCATGGTGTATATGTTCACTGTCTCAAGGACATAGTCCCGGCAGCCATTCGATTGGCGAGGCAGAAACTATGTAGCCGTAGATAAAGTGGACTGTCCTCCG
Source organism: Iris pallida (assembly GCA_029216955.1). Lineage (NCBI taxonomy): Eukaryota > Viridiplantae > Streptophyta > Magnoliopsida > Asparagales > Iridaceae > Iris > Iris pallida. The sequence continues at coordinate 16,041,252 of JANAVB010030816.1, read as the reverse complement.
ACCCTCATCCCTCGGCAATGATGATACGACAACCTATCACTATATCTTATATAGTAGTAGATGATGTCTTAGTATTACATTATGTGAGTTCATCTTGATTCTGTTACATTCTTCAGATACTAGATACGATAAGAACATATACTACACCATATGTACATAACATAGATGATTCACACTAATGTATGCTTGAATGAATCTTGGGTTGTGTTCTGAGCCATCTGTTCTCATACTTGGGAAAAAATTGAATTTTTCATACTTTATCGGCTTTCGAAAATGTACTCAAATTACATGATGGTTCCTTTAGTTAACTTGGTTATGTTACAATTATATTATTTGTGACTATCGATCTTACCAGATGGCACCCATGATCCGAGGAGCGGAACGTCGTTTAAAGAAAATAGTGAATGCTGAGGTGGCTCCTCCTACAGTTGAGGAGGAAGTGGCACCTGTTGCTAGTGAGACCGGGAGTTCTATTCATCCAGCACCGGTAGCTAGTGAGACCGAGAGTTCTCTTTATGCAGTCCTTGCAAGGGACGACATCTCTCCTCGCACCAAAAATCTCACTTTTTCGAGGTGGTTGCGTGAACGTATCACTGAGCGTTTGCGTGAGCAGCGTGGTTCTCATTAGCTATTAGTACTTATTTGTATTGGACTATTTGTATTGGGTTGTTTTTGTATTAGACTATTTGTATTGGACTACATATATGAATTAGAACTGTGTCAATCTCTAGATTATATTGGACTACGACATGGTGATCAGGACATAGTCCCTGCAGCCATTCGACTGGCGAGGCAGAAACTATGTATCCGTAGATAAAGTCGACTGTCCTCCGACCCTCATCCCTCGGCAATGATGATACGACAACCAACCGGAGAGGATACTCTGAGAGATCCATCTGAGAGGGACGTATACTCTGTGAGATCACCTTTATAAGAATTATATCAGTAGTGGGATTGAGTGTTGGAGGAGATATTATCAGAGTATACGTCCTACTCATATGGGTCTCTCACCGTTAATATTTTTTTCTGACGGCATGGTGGAGGTGCTCCCTCAACAGATTCTTGCTCCGAGCCAAAACTTTCTTCCGGAGACCAAGTGGACATCTTTGGTGTAGAGTTCGAGTGAGAGGTTCCTGACAGCATGGTGGTCTCCTTTGTCAAAGTATCCGTGCTCATCCCACTGGCGAGGCAGAAACTATGTATCCGTAGATAAAGTTGACTGTCCTCCGACCCTCATCCCTCGCCAATGATGATACGACAACCTATCACTATATCTTATATAGCAATAGATGATGTTTTAGTATTACATTATGTGAGTTCATCTTGATTCTGTTATATCCTTCAGATACTAGATACGATAAGAACATATACTACACCATATGTACAGAACATAGATGATTCACACTAATGTATGCTAGAATGAATTTTGGGTTGTGTTCTGAGCCATTCGTTCCCATACTTGGCAATCAAGCATGTGAAATAGAACTGATTATGTTTAGTTTGTCTTACGATACAGATTTGGACATTGCTAGAATGATTGTTGTAGACTTGGACATTGTGTGAATTTTGGGTTGTGTTCTGAGCTATTCTGAGAACTGGACATTGTGTGATTGTTGTAGACTTGGTTATAGGGACTGAAACCTGTGTACAGTGAGAAATGGACATTATGTGATTGTTTGGATCCTATTCTACAGTGAGAAATGGGCTTTTTAAACTGCAGGGAGAAATGGACATTCTTTATTTTATTTTATTTTTATTTTTTTTACAGATTTAGCAACGTTTACCGACATTTACCGACGTCCTCGGACGTAATTTTGCGTCGATAAACGTCGGTAGATAATTAATATTATCCAGGCTACCGACGTTTAGCGACGTCAGTATATGTCGGAGGACGTCGGTAAACGTCGGTGTACGTCGGTAATTATCCCCAGGATTTCCCAGGATTTACCGACGCTTTGCGACTTTGTACATGTCACTAAATCACCGACGATCCGACGGTAATTCGTCGGTAAATTTACCGACTCATAGCGACACGAAATATTAAGTCGCAAAGAGCGACGACACGACGGTAGACGTCGGCATTATACCGACGTATAAATACGTCGGCAAACGTCGGTAATTGCGACATTTGGCGACGTATAGAAGATCAGCGACTTACATTTCGGCGACCAGTCTGAAACATCGGTAATTTCGTCGCTAAATATTTTTAGCGACGAAAATTGTTGTTTTAGCGACGTCTTTAGGCGTCGCTAAATCGACTTATTCTGGTAGTGACCAACCCTCGCCCCGAAGTAGACTCGCGGGTAAGTTTCAAGACAAGTAACCCTCGCCTCGTGTGTGGACTCGCAGGTGCAAACGGACAACCCTTGCCCCGTGTGTGGACTCGCAAGTTGTGGGAACAATACAGGAATAGCATTTCAATCACACATACTTACAGACACGACTCAGTCAAGATACAGGTGACAATACAGTACAACTAAGTCATAACACAGGTAAGGACAACTCTAGCATGAACCATAATATGGACAAGCCTGGTGTAACTACGCTATCAAGTCAAGTAATATTGATATACAAGCAAGACAATAAACTAGCAAACATAGTATGTAGAAAACATCTGAATTCATATCAACTAGAGTAACTATATGATAACATACTAAAATAGATCAACTATAAGCATAAAAATAAACTGTAGAGGGATGCAAGATATCTTGCTTGGAGGTTGCACACAGATCCAACAAAATATGATCAACTACTAAGCCATAAACTCCAAATCATCACAACTGTCTTCGAAAGCTGAAATAAATATTACCAACATTCTCAGAATAGTCAAATTAGCTAGGATTGCCTCTCCTTAAGTCCAATTCTGGACACAGGGGCAAAATGGTAATTTTGGACCAAAACGATGTCCGCCGTTCGACCCATTTTGCATCGAAAAATGTGCCAGAGTCAATGGTCTCTAAAGTCATCAAACTACATGTCAACAGGTCCAATTTTCGAATATGAACCCAACCGTATGTCCAAAGTTGGATTCAGGCACAAAATTACCCGTTGAATCGGACCGTGGGGCCCGCGAAACGGCGATCCGATCAACTGTCTCAGAATTGGACCAAACTTGGCATACACCAGAAAAATGATATGGTCTTGTTGGCGAAGTTTCGTCTTGATCTGACGAACGTGCACAAAGTTATGGCCAAGTTTGCAAAGCATTGATACGGGGGTATCTCGACGGATACGCTTTGATTTCGTCGCACACACGCGACGAAACTGAGTTCCGTCGGTTCCCACATGTCGACAACTTAAATACACGCCTTTTGGTGTATACCGCGCGCGACCACGTCGCCCGGTTTGTCGGGGCACGTGCCATATCGGGGAAATTTTAGAAATTTTAAAACAGGATATGTAGATTTTTCTGGATTTTTCGAGACTCATAACTTCCTGTACAGACCTTGAAATTTGAAAGTACTAACTTGATTGCACAGCGCTATTTGTTGTTAACAAAAATTGTTCAGATGGGTTTCAGAAACTATTCTTGGATTGGCAAGTTTTTGCCTTCCAAAGTAGGGTGTTCAAGTACGAAATCTGCTCGGTTTCGGGTAATCAAACGCCAGTTTTGGCTTTGATTTACGGGACAATACCAAGCATCAAAAATCGAAGTATTTGAAGATTTATATAGTCGTATAGATGGTCTTCGTACCTGAGGAGACGAAAAGCGAAACGGTGTAGTGTGTGGCACAGGGGTCGGGCACGAAATTAGGGTCGGGCAGCGTGGCTGCTGCTAATCCTCTGTTTTGACGTGCTGGTTCGTGCATGGTCGTCGGCCTAGCCGTGCCGGCGGTGGCTGTCAGCGGCGCGCGTGCGCACGCGGGGGTGCGCCCAGGTCGGTGGTGGCGGTGCGCAATTGGCTAGGGTTTCGAGGAGTTCCCTCTTTCTTCCCGATCTCATCTATACGTACTGTGTATATAGATTCGGGAGGGTCTACTGGGCTCGAGTACTGGGGAGTTTGGGTGCTGGGGAGTTCAGGTAGGCCTGGGCCAAGGGTTTGGCTGGGCTAAGCTACTTCTTCTTATTCTTTTCCTTTCAAAACTAACAGGAAATAAGAAATAAAGATCATGTGTTAAATGTATGTGTGTTCTCCGTGCTTCCAGCATACCAGACTGTTACGTTAAGCCTAGATTGCCTATGTGTAGAGTCCTATTTCTTTCTTTTGACAATATACTTTTGGAGTTTGTGTGTGTTAGTAAAGGAGTCTTAAGACCTGTCATGTCATCTTATTTGATACATGTATCTATGTCAGTGTCTTCTTCCACAACGATTTGTGAATATATATTATATATATATATATATATTTGTGAATATATATATATATATATATATATATATATATATATATATATATATATATATATATATATATATATGCATAAATACACCTACATATATATTTATATATACACATATACACATATATATACATTTATATATATATATATACCTATATTTTTTTTATTTATATATACACGTATACACATATATATACATTTATATATATATATATATACACCTATATATATATATTTATATATTTATATATATACACATGCACATATCCTCCTATATATTTTTGTATATATATATATATATACACACACATTTACACCTATATTTGTTTAACATATATATATATATATATATATATATATATATATGTATATACACTAATATATATATGTATATTTGTTTAACATATATATATATATATATATATATATATGTATATACACTAATATATATATGTATATACACTAATATATATATATATGTATATACACTAATAAAAAAAAGAAATATGTATATACACTAATAAATTCTGAATATATGTTTATACAACAATATAATATAAATAATACCTATTTGACGATGAAAAAAATAACCATTTAATAATAACAAATTATTTTAATACAACAACAACATTATTAATAATACTAATAATCCCGATAACAACTAAAAATAACCCAATAGCAAGTGTAGTAAGGTTTGGTGAATTTAGTACGTACACTCTTTATTGGCTCCCGAAAATCCCCAAATATTATAAACACTAATAAAATAATAATAATAATACTTATAATGTATATATAACAATTACTAGAAATTAATTGCCAATTCCTAAAGATATTGCATCTACCTGGAATATATCTACATGGCCGTATTGGGTTTCACTACATGCCCACATGGGCTTGGATTTTGTTCGGCCCAGTTCGGACTAACTTGGTTCAACCGGGTTCCTACAAAGTCAATAAATCTAATAATAATTAATTAAACTTATTTATAATGGTCATGCTATAACTTGGACCGGTTTTCCTAGTTAGGACACACCTATGGCTCGGCATTCCCCTACCATGGCTAAACACTAGTCAAAGCACGCCACTGCACTATCCGTGCCATGATTCCTAGTCGTCTGATACTTCCAAACTCAACCATGGCTAAAGTCATCTACCGTAATAATTAACTAAATAATTATTTATAAAAACAATTTTTTTAAAAAAGTCACCATTAAATCAAATAAATGAATAAATAAATATTTCAAAAAAAAATTCGGGAAGGGGAGCTACACCTAGTGACAGGGGGTGTATCGGGAGTTACAGATTGGCCTCTGTTGCCGGGGCCTCTATGCCGGATGGCTCTTCCGGGTTATCATGCTCTTGATTATCTTCCAATAGGATAAACTCCAGAGTGTCTTCAGTTGTGTTTGTGGCCAGGGTGTCAAATTTGTTGCTGAGGTTTATTTCGATAGCTGTGCTGAGGGTTATAGCTCTGTTCTCGGTGATGTTATCTTGAGGTTGGTCTTAGCCACAAGATTTCTCGGCGTTGGAGTCAAAGCGAAGGTGGGAGTTAGGTAAAGATAGGAGAGGTGATTTCTGGTTTTGTCTTCTGGGTCTGGTGGTAGCCTTATGATTGGCTTTTAGCTTCATTTCGGGGTGCACTTTAAAACACAACTTAGAGGAGTATCCTCTCATACGGCAGTGCTTGCAATAGATGATGTTGTTGTCGTATAGAATTTATTGAGTGTGTATGTTGGAGCCGAGCGAGATTTAAATGCTGTTGGAAGGTCTCTCGATAGATTTAATTTCAAATAGATTTTGTCATAGTTAGCTTTGGTGAGATTGTGTGTTTCTTCCGCCATCGCGATGAATGTCCCGAAAGAGTTAGCTATCCTTTTCATGGCTGCAGGGACGAAACAGATCAGTAATGGGCTGGGAAAGGCGACCCAAGCCGTGACTATCGAAGAGTCTTCCTTGGAGTTGAAGTTTGGAGACAATTTTATAATCTTTATGGAGTGGGAGTCTACCCTGCATGTACCTTGTCACGCCCCACTCCCGAGCTATCTTCCTCTCTAAGGCGTGATGCCGCGTGAGCCTAGATTGCGCTCACGCAATACAAGTCCATAATGGCTGATTACAGGCTAAGCAACGGAGGTCGTCGTACAGAATTCCCAAGCAAAAACATTAAATATTCAGCAGCAAAAATTTAGAAGCAAAACATAAGTTATGCAAAGTACTCTTTTATTGATATTGAACAAGGATTATAACGTGGGCGCAAGACCAGATTACAAGTCTCTCAGGCTCACTTTTCTCTCATATTACAAGTCACTCTGCTCTCTCTCATTTCTCAATACAAGCATCTAGGCGACGAGTGGCAGATTCTACGGAATCGTGATGTCCATACATTATGTCCCGTATAAGTCCTGAATCCATGCGGTCGCATGCCTCAAAATGTCAAGGAACTTCATGCCTCGACACATCCAAGTGACCTTCGTGCCATTGGGCTTCTACATGTACCTATACATGAAAACTGTGTAGATGTTAGTACTCAACTGTACTAGTGGAGTGCGCTCCTCCCCCACCCATACAAAACTGATACATTTATTTACTTTGTGCAGCTTAATCCCTTTTTGATTGTCTTTTTAGTCTTGCCTTAGGATCAAATTTAGGACAGAGATGCCTTGGCCTATACTTGGCAACGCGACAACATGGTCGTGTTATACTCTTTTTGCGATATCAATCTATATTCGAGGCAGTGCCACGCTAAGTAAAAACTTATGCAAACTCGACCGTGCCAAGACTTTGATTTATTTTATGTGCCTCTAGACCAATCTCGTGCAAATGGCGTCAAGGGGACGACTCATGCTGGTTGTGCCAATAGACTTGATTGTGCCATAAGATCAAGGCGGTGCCTTACATATCAATAATAATTAAGTAAACTTGCCTTACGGCCCTTCCTGACTTAAATTGAAATGACTCGATGACGATGCCACATTTATGCCGAAGCACGTGTCCTTGCGATAGCCAAATCTTAGGCTCTAGAATGGTGTTACAACCGTGCACACCTAGCCTGTGCCGATTCAAGGTTAGCGCTTGCAACAATTACGCCTTGTTAATCCAACTCGTAACTTGCTAGTACTCTGTTTTTCATAAATAAATTCACTTTATTTATTGTATATCTGGGAAAATTACAACTGTAGGAATCCGATCTAGAAGGCGATCGCTTTATCCCTTGGACTATGCAAAGAAGAAAAGCTCTCAAAATTTTGACAGTAAGTTAGATAACTATGTATCTGTACAATGAATGAGAAAAAGAACTCTATTTATAGAGTCAAAAATAACTGAAAGGATAACTGTCTTCACAGCCTGTGCCTAGTTGAAAATCACGCATGATTTAACATACGCAAGGTTGTGAGCAGTTACTGGACGTGGCCTGTAACTGTTGGACATATGGCAATCATGCATGAGTCGTGTGCAAGTTACAGGACATGCAGGCGAGAGATCAGTGGCATGGCTGCCACGTACTCCAATTTGATGAAATCCACGCAGACTTGTTGTAGACGAAATCCACGCAGACTCGGGGCAGAAAGCTTCAAAATCCACGCAAACTTGGGGAAAAAAGCTTCAGAATCCACGGAGTCTTGGGGCAAAAAGCTTCAAAATCCACGCAGACTTGACTCATATCATTTGAGGAAAGAAACATAATCCACGCTCGATTGAGGCAGGACTGCCAGCTGTCTTGATTCGACGTGCCTCGACTGACACAAAATCTCTGACAGTGATTGCTTTTGTCAGTCGCATTAAATGACAAGAAGCTCTTTTGGTACGCCAACTTGGTGAAGGCTGAATCTTGCTAAAGAAGATTTCAAAAGTCACGCAATAGGCGGCTATGATCTCCCGAGTTCTGTGCATACGTGGCATATGAGAAGACATTCTTCGACTGTTGTGCTGTCAGTCATAATTACACTTTGACAAATGATGAGCTGTTTCCCAGCGTGATTTTAAAATATTGTCCTGATCAACTCAACGTGACTGTTGGACTTGTTCTGATCAACTCAGCGTGACTGTTCATTTTTAAGGCCTACAAAACCCCCTTCAAAGTTTTCAAAAAAATGATAAATTATTTCGAAATACTTTGAAAACGAGATGATAAATGAAATCAGTCATATGCTGAGATGACTTTAAATTTTTCGGAAGTCGAAAAGACTTCGAAGTTCTTTGAAAATATCCAAATGAACTTATTAAATGTCATGATGACTCTTCATTTTTCGAGACTGATTGCATCCAATTTATGGTGGAATATGAACCGCCGGTAAGCTCTGTTATATAAACAGGGAGAGAATTCAGCTTTGATGTTCATCTCACGTCAACATGACACCGAAGGAGAAAGCTGAGGAAGAAGCAAAAAAGTTAGGTTTTTTGTTTCCATGGCGACCCTACTTTTGAGGGTAAGGGACCAGAGCCTTTTGTCTTCGAGTTCAAAGATGACTCGACACAACTAGCCAAAAATTTCTTGAGCTATTTTGGCCTGGATGGCTCGTCTTCTTCCAATGGACGCAGCCTTGCAGAACAGCGTGAAATGTTGAATGCTTTGTTACACCGTATGGAGGTCAAGAGCGTAGAAGAACTGGGCACTAAGCTCAGTCGCTCTGCAAAATAGAGCGTGTCTTTTATGCTTCTTTTGAAAATGTTGCACTCTTTTTTTTTCTTTTGTAAAGCCATCAGTGCTTGCTTTTGTAAGGCCATAAGTGCCTCTTTATCTTTGCACTGAATGTTCAAAATTCTCTGTGGTACAAATCTACGCTGAAAGCTAACTGTACTCCAAATAGTGTGCACCAATGAAGAGCCATAGGCGGTACTCTTTGAATATTTCCAATGCTGTGCTCTCTTCCAAAGCACACGTGACACTCATTCCATAATTTATGAGCGCTATTTGCTCGAATCTTTTCCAAGAATAGGCTTGTACTTTGTCCTTTAAATAGGTAGCTGAGTTTCATACATACTTCATTCTTCTGCTTCTTCTCTGAGAATGAATTTTTGTGAGATTTGATTCTCAAACAGGAAAACAATGCTTTCTAATGTTCGATTCCTGTGCACTATACCAGACATTAGTTTGCCAATCCTTAGCACCAAACTTGATGGCAAGTACGCGTACCATTTTTACTGTTGAAGATGAGCCTTTGTTTCTGACTGAACAATACACGCCTGTCTCTGTTTGACAAATGCACACTTAATGAGAATGATATTTCTGTTGATTTAATCTCTTTTTCCTTGCTGTTTTCTGCAGAAGCTCGGCTGAAAATTTTCTTCAGAACTGGCATTGGTGATTTAGATGCTGTGGAGAATATTCCTCTGACACCTACATCAGGGAGCTCATACGCTTTTGACGCGTAAATCAGACAACTCAGAACTGTTCGTGGGATAGAAGGGTCTTCCTTAGATGGTAGGAAGGGCCTTTATACACGAGAGTTGGATGGTGGAGTCAACTCTACCCCGAGAAATTGGATAGTAGAGTTCCTTTCAGGGCAGAACTAGGAATTGTATCCCATTGTGGGATACATTCCTATCTCCTCTGAGAGGTCGCTCCCAATCCACCAGTTGTATTGGCATCAACACGCCTTCGGGCTGCCATACTCTGTGGTTCTCCTCTCGTCTGAGAGAGAAGACCAGAGTTTGATTCCTGCTGATCAGGTCGTGACTGGGACTCAGACAGTCAGGAACTGCCACCAACAATGAACCTGACGGAGAAGGTCCGACGGAGAAGATCCAAGGAAGAAGATAGATCTCTATTAGGTTATTGTTGTGGCGTAGAATGAAAATCCAAAATTTGTAATAGATTTCCATTATGATTTGTAAGAAAGTCTAAGAAAATGTAATAGACTTTTTATGATGAAATGAGAGTGGAAATGATAATTCTTCTATGCTCAATGATTTGTATTTGAATGAATTGTGGACATGATAGATAATAAAATCTTCTTTTCTGATTTAGAGTACTCAATACTATCAGAGGTAATGTGGACATGATAATATGTAGGAACTCGAAAAGAAAATAGATTGATTTTTATGTAGAGGTCAAAAATAGAAAATAACAAATGAGCAGGTAGATTCAGCATAGAAGATTATGAACGGACGAATCGTCAGATGAATGGAACGAATGAACCGTCGGATGAATGTAATAAATGAACGGATGAACCGTCAAGCATTAATGAACGGGTGAACCGTCGGATGAATGTGACGCTTCATTATTTGAAGAACTTCTACCTATAAATATAGAAGAAATCTGACAAGAACGAACACTTCTACTTTCAAACATAAAAATGTCGTCTGAAGAAGTATCCAAAAAAGCTGGAATCACCCTGAAAGTTCAGAAGGGCACTGAAGAACGCCATGCTGATCCAGTTTAATCAAAAAAGGCAGAAGCAGGCAAAGGTTCGTCTGCACCCAAGCCACCAAGGGACATTCTGGACTTCCTGCTCGAACCGGGAAGGACTGAAGAAGAAGCCATGAGGATAGCCGCTTGTAAATTCCTTGTGGGTTCCAGCAAGGAGGTTCTCGACACTTTTGCTGACTGCATTTTCGAGAAGGACGGCAGTGGCCCGCTTCCAAATAGAGAGAAGGATGATAGTGATCTTCCTTAAAATCATGTACTATCATTCATGATTAAAATAAAATAAAAATTTTATTTATAAACATGAACTTGTCTGATGATTTACAAGTATTTACATTTATGTATAATACTTTTTAAGGAATTTGCCATTAATAGGCATCATAACTTTTCGACCATCCGGTTCTGAGAGTTGATAAGCTCCATTTGAGAAAACTCTGCTTACAACATAGGGACCTTCCCATTTTGCGTCAAATTTGCCCTTGCTCATATGAGTCATAGTCATAGGACGTCTGACTGTTAGAACAAGTTCTCCTTTTTGATACGTCCGAACTCTGACTTTCTTATTAAAAGCTCTTGAGATTCTAGCTTGATAGAATTCGATATTCTGTTGAGCAAATAATCGCTTCTCATCCAGAGCTTCTAATTCCTGAAGTCGAAGACGATCATTATTTTCGGCCGTGAGTTCATTAGCGATTGCTATCCTTAAAGAAGGAATTTGAATCTCTAATGGAAGAACAGCTTCGCAACCATACACCAGAGAGAAAGGTGTATATTTAGTAGCATTACGAACTGTAGTACGTAAGCCCACAAACATTTACCGAGCTTCTCACTCCAATTATGTTTGTTAGTAGAGACAAACGTCTTTAGGAGTTTGATGATGGTCTTGTTGTTCTGCTAATCCGTTAGCTGCCGGATTATATGCGGTAGAAGCCACATTATTGATCCGGTGATCGTCACAGAATTGAGTAAATTTCTGGCTGACGAATTGTGGTCCATTATCATGAATAATGCGTCGAGGAACACCAAATCTGTAGATGACGTGGTGTTTGATAAAGCTAATGACATTGGACGTCTTGACTTCAGATAAAGGAATAGCCTCGGCCCATTTGGAGAAATAATCGATTATTGCGAGAATAAACCGATGACCTTTTGATGACGGCAGATTGATAGGACCAATAATATCCATGCCCCAAGCTTCGAAGGGCCATGATGCTGCCGTTGGATGTAGAAATTCTAAGGGTTGATGAATAAAATCCGCATGGATTTGACAAGATTTACACTTTCTTGCATACTCGATGGCATCTGATACCATAGTAGGCCAATAATAACCCATTCGTCGAATACGGTCTTAAAGTTTTGGTCCAGGCTGATGTGCTCCACAAATTCTATCATGTGCTTCACGAATAATTTGTTGAGCCTCGTCACCGGCAACACATCGAAGAAGTAAACCATCATAAGCTCGACGATATAAGGTTTTTGTAGTATGATTGTAATAGAATCTGAGTGATCGTCGTCTGATAGATGCTGCCTCACTCGGATCATCTGGAAGAATATCATATAATACTAAATCTAAAAAAGGAAGTCTCCAATCTTTATCTGTATTTTGATTCTCGGCTGAGTTACTGAAGATGAATTCCATGCTGGAATCAGATGAAGATGATAAAGATTTACGACTGAATCCAAATCCTCTTGTTGTGTTTACATCATGAGATGTTGATTCTTTAATGTCAACTGGAAGTCCTAGAGTCAGATTGTTTTCGAGATGGAATAGCTCTCGATTGCGAACAACAATCATTTGTTGTCGTCTAATCGGGATAGCTAACACCGCCGCAAGATTAGCAAGAGCGTCAGCTTCTGTGTTACATGCTCGCCTAACATGTTCAATGAAGAATTCTTCAAACGAAGAAGCCATAGATATAGCTGATTTATGATAAGGAACCAGATCTTGATGGCGAACTTCATAAATACCCCTTATCTGATTGATAATGAGTTTAGAGTCTCCGTACGCCTCCAAATGTCGAATATTCAGATGTTTAGCGAGTTGAAGACCAATGAGTAACGCATTGTACTCAGCTACGTTGTTTGAACATGGCTGATCAAGAGAATAAGCTCTTTGGATAGCAAGACCTTCTGGCAATACAAGAACGATTCCAACTCTAGCGACAATATCACCGTTAGGACCTATCCTTGAAGCTCCATCAAAGAATAGACGCCAAGTAGGATCTTCTTCAGCAATTTGGTTTGAATCTAGGACTTCATCTGGGATTTCATCATAGAGTTTTGAATCTTCTGTAATTGAATGAGCAGCCAGAAAATCAGCTAAAGCTTGTCCTTTGACTAATTTCTGAGGAATATAATGCATATCATACTGAGCAAGTAAGATTCCCCAGTTAGCCAATCTAGAATTCAAAACACTGGGTTTCTTCATCATGACCCGTATAGGATTGATTCTGGAGATGACATGAATAGTCTGACCAATGATATAATGACGTGTCTTTTGAACAGCGAACATCAAGGCTAGACATTCTTTTTCGACCGATGAATATCGAGGTTCAGCTCCGGTCATAGTACGACTGAGATAGTAAATGGCTTGTTCATGACCATTTTTATTCTTTTGAGCAAGCAATGCACCCAATGAATAACTCATTGCTCGGGTATATAGGAGAAATAGAATTCCTGAGACGGGAGGTACCAATACTAGAGGGCTCATCAGATATTGTTTTATATCATCGAATGCTTTCTGACATTCATCATTCCAGACAAAAGAGACACCTTTTTTCATAAGTTTGTTGAATGGTCTGCAGCATCCTTAAAGATTAGAGATGAATCTCCTGATATAAGCGATCCTTCCTTGAAATCCTCGTAGCTCTTTTAAGGTGTGTGGAGGATGCATCTCTTGTATGGCTTTGATCTTCTCGGGATCCACGTGTATACCTTTAGAGGTAATGACGAAGCCGAAAAATTTACCACTAGAGACGCCTAAGAAGGACTTAGTAGGGTTCATCTTTAATTGATGCTTACGCATTAGATCAAATATAGTCTTCAAATCTTGGATATGATCCTCCTTTTGTCGACTTTTGACTGCAATATCATCAACGTAGCATTCGACTGTTTTCCGCAAATGTTCACGGAATATAGTGCTCATAGCTCGTTGATAAGTTGCTCCTGCATTCTTGAGACCAAACGGTATAACTGTATAACAGTATGTACCGATCGGCATTCTGAAAGAAGTGTGCTTCTCGTCATCAGGAAACATTTTAATCTAATTGTACCCAGAATACCCGTCCATAAATGACATTCGTTCAAACCCACAGGTATTATCGATCATAACATCAGTGATTGGTAGAGGGAATTCGTCTTTAGGACATGCCACATTGAGATCGCGAAAGTCTATGCAAACTCTGATCTTGCTAGTCTTTTTAAGAACAGGAACTATGTTAGCCACCCAATCGGAATGTTGTTCCTCTCTAATAAACCCAGAGGCCATGAGTTTATTAACTTCAGCTTCAATTGCATCCATGATGTCTGGACGAAATCGTCGCTGTTGTTGTTTGACCGATTTAGCATTCGGCAAGATATTGAGCTTGTGAGTTGCGATTTGTGGATCGAGTCCTGGCATATCTTCATAACTCCAAGCGAAGACATCAATGTAGTCACGAATGAGTTTAATCATGTCTTGCTTATCAGTTTCTGAAAGACTCTCACTGATGAATATTGGTTTGAGGGATCCCTCTTCACCAACATCTATTTGAACAAGTTTATCTTCAGTCGGAGGTTCTTTTTGCTCGAAACAGAACTCCCATTGATTATCTAACCTTTGGGCCCATTGTTCTGATTCAGGTGAGATTTCAAACTTATCTTCGTCTTCATTACTTTCTTCAGAACGGTCAATAGAAACCATGTTGGAAGACAGAATGTTGCAGTAGAAATCACCGATACTCGTATCGGAATCCCAAGAGGCAGTACTAGAAGAATCAGATCTCTTATCTTCGTCAGATTCGGGATCTTTATGAACAATATTGATAAAAGGAGTAGGAGCAGTATAGCCCAATCCGTATTTCGTCCTCCCATATTTCAGAGGAGGAATCCGGACAGGCATTTTTCTTCCTTTTCCACTGTTGAGGCCAGTTCTGAAGTCATAGCCCATATTTTTAATGATATCTTTAGATTGCTGACTATAACGACGTAGTTGTAATCTTCCAGTATCATCATTTTTGTCTTCATCTTCGAAATCAGAAGAATTTTGGGGCCCTTTGTAGAAGAATATTGGAATGTCTCCTGGCTTTCTGCTGGGAACTAGAAAGTACGAAGATTGTACTGGTTCTAGGAATACATCTGTATGAACAGTCTGTATAACTCCTATGGTTATTGTGTTCAAGTCATCTAACAAATGTAAATAACTATGAACATAATTACACACATCAACATACTTTAAAGATGGAGACTTTTCATTAAATGTAAAAGCAGCAATATTTACATTGGGAGAAGGCTGAGCCTTAGAGGTCTTAGCCAAATCAATGACTAAAGGAGGAGAAGATGGACGAGAAGAAGCGTTGTTTCGATTAAGATCGATAACAAATGGCTCAGAAGAGGTGAGCTTCCTTGAAGCTTGAGATGGAAGAGTAATCCGCCCTCCAACTGGAATTAGCAGAGTATCTTGTTTCACATGTGAGGATGCAGGAGTTGCAGTACGCCCACTGACAGGAATGGTCAGTGTATCTTGAGTAGACGACTGAGGTAATGGAGAAATTCGTCCACTCACCGGAATAATGAAAGAACTTTCTCCAGAGGGTTTGGGAGATTGTTGCTGAGTAGTTCGACCTTTAGCTGGAATTATTAAGGTCTCACTTTGTGAATCCTCCTTCTCCATAGCTTGTATCAACCTTGTATACTCTTCTTTGTACATTCGGGAATCATTGAAATAGGCTTCAACCCCATGGAAGGGATTTATATCAGCAACTTCTTTTTGTACTCTTCCATTGCTATCAATGTATTTAAAACACTGATGAAGAGTAGAAGGCACCACATTATTTTCATGAAGAAATGGCCTCCCCAAAAGAAGATTATAGGATCCCACGATCTCGATCACATAGAAAGTGACTTTGGATCTGAAATTGCCTATTTGAAGCTTCAGATGAATCTTTCCCAAAGGCTCGCTCCTGCTTTGATTGAATCCCAGGATAGTAGTAACTGTCTTGGAAAGCTTGTGAAGAGGGATTTTTAGTTCATCCAATAGACTCTTTGGCATTATACTTATAGCAGACCCTGGATCAATGAGGATACGATCTATCTTCATTGTATCGATATAACCGGTGTAGTAGAGAGGCCGATCATGTCGATTATCTTCCAGTAGCATGTCGTCTTGTGTAAAGGTGATATTTGGGATAATCTCCAGTACACTGTTACAATATAAGCAAGTGGCAGGTTCTGCATCTGGCTTTTTTAACTGTGCAAGACAAGAGTCAACTTGTAGAAGTGCTTCACTTAAAGTCTCCCGAGTCTCTTTGGAGAGACGTAAAAGTTCAAAGAGGGACATTCTAGCTGGAGTATTAGCAAGCTGAGCTAAAATGTCGAAATTATAAGGCTTCTGAAGCCCAAGAGGAGAGGACTTCTTGATTGGTTTATCAAACCGAGCCTGTTGTTTTCCTTTCTCAAGAGCCGTAGGCTTGGAAGAAACAGGTTCGACTAGGGTAGTTGAAGGAACAGGTGCAGTAGATGATTCTTCTTCGAGAGGAACATTAGGAGCATCTTTGTCAGCAGGAGGGATATCAGGAGTATCCTCAGGATTTTTGGAATAATCCTTTAGATAAGGTTTCCCTGTTCGAGTAGCACTAACGAGTGCTTCTTCTTTATCTTTTGGCTCTGTGTCAGAGATAGATCCAAGATAAGTCATATGACATGACTTAATCTTTCCAGCCTTCTTGGACTTTCGAGAAGTATTCTTTTGAGGAGAAGGCGATTCAAAATCTGCCACTAGATCAGGATGTATCCACGTGATTTCTCCTGTTTCCAAAGTGATTGGTACTAATCCTTTAGACTGTAGAGGAGGAAGATTCACTATGTCAAGAGTTGCCTTGGGAATAGGAACAATCCCACTTTCAAGGAGTTGAGGAGGAAAATCTCCGAATTGCATAGAGACGACGTTAGAGGTGACGGTCTTCTCTTTTGGAGTAAGAGAGATAGCTCCAGATTTAATCATTTTTTGGATCTTTCTTTTCAGTACATAACATGTACGAATTGTGTGACCCAACATTCGGTGGTATGGACAGTATTTGGGATGATCTGTCTTACCAGCTTCATCAGGTTTCTTGATTTCAGGTAATTGTATTTTATTACCTTTCAGCAGACATTCAAAGATACCAAGAACATCGTCATCATCGAAAGAGTATTCTTCTTTGGGACGAGGTGCTCTTGGTTGTTGGGTTGTAGAGGTAGGAGAAGTTTGCACATTTGATGCATCTTTGCTCTGAAGATTAACTTCAAGAGTTTCTTTTCCCTTGCGAGCATTGTTTTTAGCATTATTGTTAGCACCTTGACCTGTTTCTTTGGGAGTCATCTGCACTCCTAAACCTTTGAAGGTTTCAGCACTAATTTCTGCAGCCTTGGCACTAACTATGAAAGAAGGCCAGTCTTAAAATTGGATGGATCCTGTCCACATGCTGATGATTGGCAACAAGTTTGATTTGCATGTGTCGATGGTGACAGCATCAGGAGTTCCAAGAGGCATCTTCAGAGCTTCTCTTCGAAACCGTTCAATGTAATCTTCTGTAGTTTCATTATTTTTCTGCTTGATTCTAATAAGAGCAGACATAGTCATATCATTGAGCCCTTCATAGAACCTTTCAAGAAACATCTGTTTGAAACCGGCAAATGAGGTAATGCACCCATCTGGGAGACTTCTATACCATTCATAATCTGTTTCCTTGAGACATCCAACAAACACCCGAGTAAGGAGGGCGTCGCTTGGTTGCAGTTGATCAGTCATCACTTCAAAGTGATTAATAAACTGACTTGGAGAAGTGGTTCCATCATAGAAGGAGATAGTAGGAGGCTTGTATTTAGGAGGATACGATACTTGCTTCCATTCTATCGGATAAGGTTGCTTGATGCCTAACCTTTGTAAACCATCTTTTTGTTTGAATGCCTCGAATTGAGTTTTGAGATTCCTCAATTCTTCATTAACAACTCCGGAAGATTGTGGAGTTGTAGCTTGTAGAGAATAGTTGGGAGGAGGAACAGCGTTATAAGTACTACCCCCAGCTCCAGAGAGACTAGGATTTGGTTGAGCTGGTCCAGGAGTATTGGATTGTACTGCTGGAGGAACTTGTACTGGACTTATAACAGTGTCAATTAGTATGGCATCTGGTACAGTCTGTCGATTTTGTATCTGTGTTGCCATGAGTTCATACATCGACTTCATAGTATCGGCCATAGACTTCATTTGCTGTTCCAAAGAAGCAATCCTTTGTTCTTGAGGAGTCAAGGAAGAAGAAGGTTCATCAGTATTCCCATCAACCATATAAGTCGTGACTGTACGAGGAATTATTGATGAACTGGTGGATGTTGTTTGTTCTGAAACATTGCTTTGTGCATCAAAGTCAATTATAGGAGAACTACCCCCAGTAGGAAGAGGTGGGAAGTTAGATTCTCCAAGGAATTCAGAATCATCTTCAGAAATCAAAGTTCTTTGACTAGAAGCTAAGACTCTTGCTCTAGTGTTTCTATATACTCCATCTGGACTATCAGCTCTACCCCCAGTATCCCGAGAGGTCATGTTGACAGAAGCAAACAAAGGCTCATCTTCATCAGGCATAGGTTCACACTGAATTCGATTGAAGACAGATTGTCGTTTTGTTTGACATCTGCATTGCATTGTGACTCTCGGCTGGGAATTACATTTATGATCAACATAGTCTTGAACCATTGATTGACATTTGCATTGAATTATGACTCTTGGCTGGAAGTCACATTCAGCATGATCCATTGTCATAGAATTATTCCTTCTCTTCTGTTGAAGGTGTTCCCGTAGATCTATCTGTGAAGATTGAGGTAGATCAGAGAACACTCTTTGTGTAATTTTAGGAGTATATTTCTGGTTCTTGGGTCTTGATGGCTCTTGATTATACAGAGAGTGATTAATATGAGCCACATAGTTTCTAGCATACTCTACATCCGGATCTTTTATTTTCATATCCGATTGGTGTGGTTTCTTAACACCAGAAGTGCTTCCCAAACGGGTTTGATTAAGTTTTGTTCTTAGATCAATTGGAGGTAACACATTGGTTTTTGAAACTTGGAGTTTTCCTTCCATTGATCTGGATATTTGCAGAGAAGGAAGAGTTGAACCACCCCCTTGATTAGGAGTTGGTAACAGACCTTTTCTAGACAAATTCTGTGCCCAATTCGAAGAAGTCGTAGAAGAAGACATTAAAGAATGTTTCTTCTTAGACTTATTCAATTTTTGAGACATAGAATATCCAGAAGGAAGAGTAGTCAAAAGACCATCTCCTTTTCTTTGACTAACAAAATTGTCAGTCAAAGCTGTTCCTGAAGTAAAAAGTACAGGAACAGAAGAAACAACTAAAGAGTCATCTCTTTTCGAAGGGACTTTGTGTGGAAGACCATCCCCAGTTCTAGTAGAACTTGGCACAGAAGAAGAGATAGCTAAAGAGCTATTCTTCTTAGATGAAATACACGCTGAAACAGCTTTGGTTAAAGAACCAGTACTGTTAGCATGGCTTTTGGATTTAGAATTACACGCTGGAACAGATTTGGCTAAGGAGCCAGTACTGTCAGCGTGACTTTTAGGATTGAGATTACACGCTGGAACAGATTTGGCTAAGGAGCCAGTGCTGTCAGCGTGATTTTTGAATGAGAGATTGCACGCTGGAACAGATTTGGCTAAGGAGCCAGTACTGTCAGCGTGACTTTTGGAATTGAATTTGTACACTGGAACAGATTTGGCTAAGGAGCCAGTACTATCAGCGTGACTTTTGATTGCTGTCATCTTCGAGCGCACAAGAGTGTGCGTGCTTGCAGTAGAGTCTTTGCCAGTGTTAGAAGTAGACACTGTGGTAGAGACCTCACCATTGACTGCCAACTGATTCTTAGGGACATAGAAAAAGTGTTCCTTCGACCTGGCAGTGATGATGGAGGCTGAAGTGGGCTTGCCACTCTTAGCCCGCTGTATTTCTTCATAGGCGAGTTGATCGAATTGGATCGTCATCACCTTCTTCGTCGAGCCGACTGACGAAGTGTCGTATTGAGTTGTTGCCATCTCAGAAGAGGAGATGGTTTTCCCCAGCAGAGTCGCCAATTTGTTTTTCATAAATAAATTCACTTTATTTATTGTGTATCTGGGAAAATTACAACTGTAGGAATCCGATCTAGAAGACGATCGCTTTATCCCTTGGACTATACGAAGAAGAAAAGCTCTCAAAATTTTGACAGTAAGTTAGATAACTATGTATCTGTACAATGAATGAGAAAAAGAACTCTATTTATAGAGTCAAAAATAACTGAAAGGATAATTGTCTTCACAGCCTGTGCCTAGTTGAAAATCACGCAGGATTTAACGTACGCAAGGTTGTGAGCAGTTACTGGACGTGGCATGTAACTGTTGGACACATGGCAATCATGCATGAGTCGTGTGCAAGTTACAGGACACGCAGGCGAGAGATCAGTGGCATGGCTGCCATGTACTCCAATTTGATGAAATCTACGCAGACTTGTTGTAGACGAAATCCACGCAGACTCGGGGCAGAAAGCTTCAAAATCCACGCAAACTTGGGGAAAGAAGCTTCAGAATCCACGCAGGCTTGGGGCAAAAAGCTTCAAAATCCATGCAGACTTGACTCATATCATTTGAGGGAAGAAACATAATCCACGCTTGATTGAGGCAGGACTGCCAGCTGTCTTGATTCGACGTGCCTCGACTGACACAAAATCTCTGACAGTGATTGCTTTTGTCAGTCGCATTAAATGACAAGAAGCTCTTTTGGTACGCCAACTTAGTGAAGGCTGAATCTTGCTGAAGAAGATTTCAAAAGTCACGCAATAGACGGCTATGATCTCTCGAGTTCTGTGCATACGTGGCATATGAGAAGACATTCTTCGACTGTTGTGCTGTCAATCATAATTACACTTTGACAAATGATGAGCTGTTTTCCAGCGTGATTTTGAAATATTGTCCTGATCAACTCAGCGTGACTGTTGGACTTGTTCTGATCAACTCAGCGTGACTGTTCATTTTTAAGGCCTACATACTCGACGCAATCCAAAGGCATACACGCGGATATCCGCTCTTATGCCGACACATCTATATGAGTGGTCACTAGCAATGTCAAGCTATCATGGATCTTTACATACGGTAACCATTCGCATGTGAGGTACGAGCTCCTATCGAATGACCTGAAGCCTATATTGTTACGGTTTACTTCAATCGAGTCGTACCGTCAATGAAGGCCGTACAATATCTGCAATTCCTTCTAGGCCGACATGAACCCGGCGCCCGGGGATAGTTCAAGGAATTCACCTTCCGCACAAGTTGTCCAATGACCATGCAAGACTCAACTCGATCTATCAATTCCTTCCTTAATCATGACCATGCTTTCCAATTTTCTATCGAGACTTCCAAGTAGCGGGACCGATCTCGTGAACATCCTTATCGAGACTCCTAAGTTCGGGACCGATCTCGTGTACCTCCTTACTGAGACTCCCAAGAAACGGGACCGATCTCGTAAACTTCCTTATCGAGACTCCCAAGTAGCGGGACTGATCTCGTGTACCTTCTTATTGAGACTCCCAAGTGTCACGACCTGCACCCTAGGGTTAGGGCACGAGAACGTAACAACGCCCAGCCTACGCCGCAGTGTCGGCGGTAGAACGCTGTCCTAGGTCTCAATGCATCTAACAGTATAAGACTAAACAGTTTATACTCCCCGAATGGGGGTGACATAGCAGATACAGTCTCAATCACATCTAAGGTAGAGCATGATATTGAAGATAGATAAAACATGAAATCCAAAAGAGATACAGGAGATAGAAGTCTAAGTGTATAAGATACATAACCCAGAAATACATCTCAAAACTCAGATACAGTAATCCATAAAATAAATACAACTCCAGACAACTGAAAATAGCTAACTAAACAACCTCTAATGTGTCTCCTCTAGACTAGCAGGAAATCTCTAAGCTATCTGTAAAATTTGTCAACGTATCCTGTCAGGAAAATGAGCAAGTACAAACACCAACAACAGTTCCATATGAATTGAGAAATACTATAAGAGACAGTAATAATGAAATACTAGACAAAGATATCGGCAACTTGGGAACCATTTGAAAGCCGAGTTACAACCCTTAAACCAAACAAGGACCGGGGTTGTAACCCTTCTTTCAAACAGAACTTATTCCCATAACCATGGTACAGTACGAAACAGGTAGAGCATGTGAGAAATGAATCATAGCATGGTGAAAGTACAGTAAGTAAAGGTGAACTGGAAATATATGATATGACAATAAATGTAAAAAGGTGATTTGAACTATTAGAGCGATATGTGATCGGCTAGGGAAGCAAGAGATGGTTATCAACTTGGCCCAGCAATCCGCGGGTACTCAACTGAGAATCATGCCGTCCAACCTGGATAACTGGTAATGGGGTGTCTGCAACACCCTACGTGAGGTGAGGGTGACGCTAGCAATGTATAGTTACAGGAAGGCTTTGATCACATATCCCCTAATAATTCGCCCATCCCCGAATAGTATCACGGATCCGGACATGGCACATCATGACAAAAGGTTCGAGAGCAGGGGGCCAGCCCACTCCCAAATCAATGTCTATACAAGTACAGGAAACACAGAAATATCACATACCCATATACCAAGAAAGTCCAGGAATAACATCTCATGACAGGATCCGACGTATACTAGTCCGTGAAACGTCGTGTCAGGAATCAAGTAAAACACTACGACTGAATCGGATATAGTAGATATCAAGACAATAAAAACTATCAGTGAATGTACTCGCCTGATAACCTGAGCAGCTGATAAGCATAGAGGGTCCAACTGAAGCCACAGAGTCCTATTTAAAGCAACACAGGTTACAAGGTGTTCAAGTTGTAATAAATAAATCTCTACAAGCAATCTATCTTATACTAGGTTCTTCTAAGTCAAAACGACTCTAGGTCAACTCCGGTCAATAATCTAGTCAAACTAGGTCAAGTGTTGACTCACAGTTGACTTTGGATCAACTGGTCAACTTTGGTCAAACATGGTCAATCTAGTCTAATTATTAAAGAATAAAGTGTACTTCGTTATTTGTACGTCGAAACTTACGACACGCAAATCGAGATGCGATGATCAACGGTAAAGTTGATAATCTTATTATGGTGATCCACGTATCCATCTTGTCAATTTCAGCGATGTGAGATCACTGGAATTGACTGAGCTCAGTTTCGTTGTACTAATCCCAAAATACGAACATTATATGAATTAATGATTAATTAATTATAAAAAAGGTTAACTCAGAGAAACTATCAAAAAAATTATCGGACGATAAAATAAACATCGCCAACGTGTCCAGAATGGCCAAATTAGCTAGGATAGCCGACCCATCGGTCCAATTCGGACACAAGGGCAAAAAGGTAATTTCGGGTCAAAACGGTGTCCGTGTCGGAGCCGTTTTGCACCGAAAAATATACAAGAAAATAAGTCTATAAAATATAACAAATTATATGTCTATGAAACCAGAATGACGATACGAACCCAAGATATCTCCAGAATTGGATTCCGTTGACCCGATCTCAATTTGGTCCGTTAACCAGAACTTGGAATTTCGGTTTGCACGAAAATACGTGCCGGAGCTAATGTTCTCAAAATTTAGCAAACTACCTGTCAACCAGTCCAGAATGGCGATACGAACTCAACGATATATCCAGAATTGGATTCCGATGAGCCGATCTCAAAATGACCCATTGACCCGGATATTGGTCTCCGACTTGCACCGAAATGCGTGCCGGATCCAATGTCCACCAAAACCTAGCAAATTATATGTCAACGAGTCCAGAATGACGATACGAACTCAACGGTATCTCTGGAATTGGATTCTGATGAGCCGGCGTCAAAAAGTCCCGTTGACCCAGAATGTGGGACCCACTTTGCACCGAAAAACGTATCAGGGCCCACGTTCTCTAAATCTAACAAATTTTATATAAAAATATGCCAGAATGACGCCACAAGTCTACTGGTGGTGTCAGAAATGAAATCTGGAGTCCCGTGTTCAAAAATGGAATTTTACAAGTTGGAAATTACGAATTCGGACGGCCAACTTTGGCGTCGAATTCAACCGATCAAACAAGCTCACAATGAAACAAAACTGGAGGGGTAGTAAGAGGGTTATACCAGCTTCGCACCGGAACTGGTAGCACGCCAAACGAAGCTGCGGTGGAGGAGATACAAGCTGACGAAGTTGGCTCCGCGAAACTGTCCAAATTTAATACAATTTAAACGGTCAACTTGGTGGCCGGTTTTGATGTATCAAACGATAAAATTAACGGACGAAAATTGACAGGGATAAAGGTGGATATACCGAGATTGTGACGGAGCAAAGAAATCGCCGATCCAATGGTTGAATCTTCGAGAAAATGCGCACGAAGTCGCTGCAACGGAGCGCCAAAATGAACTCGATTTCGCGCGCGTCACGACGGAACGTCGTGCAAAACGCACGAATCGCCTCCACGGCGCATCCTGGAGGACGGTGGCCGTCAGAGAAGGCTCGCCCATGGCGAGGGAACATGGCCAGGGGCCCACGGTGGCCCACACGGCGGCACAATGGTGCACGACGGAGGCCCGCGCGTGCGCGTACGCGCCTGCCGGTGCAGCCGCTGCTGTGTTGCTGTTGGCCGCTGTTGTGTCGTCCACTGCTGTCCGGTGGTGCGGGGATGGCCAGGCGGCGCGGGGACGGCCAGCCTGGCCACGGCGAGGCAGGACGTTGGCCTAGGAGTTCCGGCCAGGGCTCGGGTTGGCTGGGCTAAGGTGGTGGGGGCGGATTTGATCCATGGAGGAGGAGAAAGGAAGTAGAAGGAGAGGAGGAGGTAGTGGAGGAGGGGAGTGGTGGTCGACGGCCACGCTCGGCCAGGGAAGGTCGGAGCTCCAGCCATGGATGGGGAGAGGGTCGAGTTTGCATGGAGGGGGAAGTTGAAGTATGCTGCTGTTGTTTATTTTGTTGTTTGGGAAATAAAGTAAGGAAGGGAGAGAGAGAGAGGATGATAATAAATGTAAAGAGAGAGAGAGAAAAAGATTCTCTCCATGCAAATTTTTCTAGGGCCGGCCACATGGTTGTTGGAAAAAATTGTGGGAGTGTGGAAAAGTTTGGGAAATGAATGGAGGAGATTAGTTAGGGGAAATCAAGGGCTAAAATTTATTAGAGAGAAATGGCCATTCCAATGGGAATTAAAAATCAATAGAAAATTTCTATTAAATATAGAAAAATAGGCAAAATGAGTACTTGATATTTTGGACAAGAAAGTTGAGGGTGTCATGATGGAGGGTAGCACGAAGTTGGGCTGGACTCGGTGGAGCCGGATTGGATCAAAATCAGACATCGTGCAAAAATCGAATTAAAATAAGTGTTGATGCTCATGAGTGAATAAGTAGCACATGGGGATTCCAATAAATGGGACACAAGTGGCAGACGGGTAGTAGGCTCAATGTGGGCCATGTCCATAGTTGGGGCTGACAGGTTTTGGTCGACAGGGGACCCACAAATCAAGTTGGAAGATAAATGTGACACCGTAGAGTGAAATAAAATCGGGTCACGTGTCGGGAAAGTTGTGCGAAGCAAATGGAGCACAAAATGGCGTGTCTGAGTGGGACACGAAGGACATGGATGACGAGCGTCTCGAGTAGATCATCAATGAGGAGTTGGTTTCAAGAAACTGACTAGTCTTGCGCTCCAAAATTAAAAGTCACGGTAACGTGCTAATAATGATCAAAGAAAAGAGTGGGAAAAATAATTAATAATCAACTGGTCTAATTTGACCCGAAGTTCAGCGAAGCAAAAAGAGTACAAGGGAACAAGTTTGGATGGGACACTATATACCGTCAGGAAGGTAATCCTGTCCACTCCAAAACTCGTGAAGAAGATTTCCAGAGTTGAACATCCCTGACACTCCAAATATCAATGGCACGAAAAAGTACACTTAAGGAAAAATAACAGAAATAAATTATTTATTAACCAATCAATCAGAAAATAAAATAAAATAAAATGAAAAAAAATCAACCCGAAATTCAGGGTGCTCACATCCTACCCACCTTATAAAAATTTCGTCCTCGAAATTAAATTGTCCATACTCCCTCTAGGTCAAACCCCCACATTCAAAGTCCCAGAACTTAAACAAATCATACCATCAAAAAAAGAACGACATACAGGGTCATGGCATACGGTGGTAGAGAAAGTCTCATCTAGGTATACTAGTCATGCTAAACCAAAACGGTCATAGGGTATCAAAACACACAAGCAATCCAGGGTGCTAAACAAAAAGTTACAGAGACAACAAACCATCCAAACTGTAAGGCAGTCTACAATCCTATATGAAAACTGGTACTCATAAAAAAATAAAATGAAGGTAACTACCAATTATCTGAAAAAATGTACTATTCAAGGAAAAATCAAAATCACTAGTTAAGGAATAAAAGTCAATTGCATGGAAATCCAATCACAATATATACAGAGCGTTAGAGAGGGAAAAACTAGCATTATGTGTACAGGGACATGTCCATATGGTTAGATAGTAGGCGTGTGTGTATGTGAATACATATAAAATTGTATATGAGAAATTGGGTTCCAAAACAACTATCAAGTTACACTAATCATGGCATTTTGGTTAAACAATCTACAATACGCAACTTATTCACTCATAACATGCATGTCTAACCTTATACATATATATATATATATATATATAAAGAGGGTGTGTGTGTGTCCTTGTACAGGGTTATAGCCTAGTATTGAAAGGTTAAACCCAGTTTTAGTTCAGCATTTACATGCAAAGTCTGAAAATAAGCTAACATTTAAAAGAGTAAAATATTAACATAATACAGTCTCAGATTTTAGGGTTTTGAAACATCGCAACCCATCTCAATGGTCCTAATACATCCTAACATGATAAAAATGAAACCCTAACATACTATCCATAAATTTATCTATGCACACAATTCAATATTACATATTAAACCTGAAATTGAACTAAACATGGAAATCAATGTAAAAATGTTAACATGTATTCAGTTTTTCCGGATCTTGAAGAAATTGAACACCAAAACCAACTCAATGTTTATCACAACCTTAACATGTAAGAATATGAAGCCTAATATTATATCCCTACCTACAACAAAGTACACAGCTCTAAATATTACATAAAAATAAAACAACTAATTGAACTAACATTTGGAATCCGTATTAAGGGTTAATATGTACACAGTCTCAGATTGACAAATTTAACATAACTTCACCAATTTCTCTAAAATTGAAACCCTGTAGATATCATACATGTGCAGTTATGTAGACAAAACTAATAACATGAAATTTATATTTAAATTACGAATTAAAAATGGAAAAGCAAAAAACCAGAAATATTGAGGTTTGACAATTTAAGCATCAATAACATGTTAATGTGTATTTAGACAGGTGGAAAATCAATTGTAGCATGCATACGTGTCAGGCAAAGTGTTTGTGTCCACTATATCTATATTCACATGACCCAATATAAAAACTAAATTCTATATCAAGAGCAACATTTAGAATTCTACCAAGATTGTAAAGTAGGCGATTGATGTAATCAAGGCAGTTTTATTATTATTATTTAATACAAGAATAATAGCAAGAAAGAAATAACGGTAAAATCTGTTTTGCTTATCTATTTAAAGAAGAACCATTTTGAAATCCAGAGCTAAATTATCAAATCCAAGATATAGTCTAGCAAAATTATCGATTCATTGTATTAAGAAGAAGCTCATAGCAAGAAATTACGCAAAGGTTTATAAAAACAGGCAAACCTACTCTTAAGTTAAATAATGAGAAGCAAACAAAACAAAACAATTAATAATTAAATTTTTTTTAAAATTTTTTTTGAAGGACAGAAACAAAAGTAGAGAAAACATGTTTCGAAAACATTTAAGGTACAATCTGATAATCATATGCGTCTGTCCAAAATCATGGTACACTAAATTCTCGTCATACTAGTAAGCAAGGCTACGATAATCACAGAGTCCTCGACTTAGGCACATACCTCTAAATTCATGGTATTTAACATTTTTGCGATGCCGCTAGCTTGGCTGCGAAAACCTTAAATTCACACACCCGAGAGATATATCCAAGTCAAACTATATGTCCTCACCATGCTGGCTAATATGACTGTAGAAGACTAGACTCCATAACTTAGATGACCTAGCCCATATAATTTCATCTTGATAAAATTAATTTAAATCAACAATGAATACTCAAAAATCAAATTCAAATTTATCAACGAATATCAAAATCCAAAAATGAACAAAAATCCATGAAAATACAAACTCGGATGCAACAGCTATCATCAAAATTTAAAATTCAATAATCATCCTTCAAAATCAATAAATACAAACTCAAATTTAATAATAATCCATCAAAATCAAATTCAATAGCAGAAAGTAAAGATTAAATCAATCAAGAAAAAAGAGTTTTCAAACCGAAGTTAAATAAGATTCTCAAGGGTCGTTCCGGGAATCTCTCAAGGGTCCTAACTGTGATTGAGTACCTTCAAAATATATCCTAATCCTACTGCAGGCTGTAGTGGTACTCTAGTTCGAATACCACAACACTTTTAGTCTCGACCTGCATGGGCCACCACTAAAAACGTGTCACGACCCGCACACTAGGGTTAGGGCACGAGAACGTAACAATGCCCAGCCTACGCCGCAGTATCGGCGGTAGAACGATGTCCTAGGTCTTAATGCATCTAACAGTATAAGACTAAACAGTTTATACTCCCCGAATGGAGGTGACATAGCAGATACAGTCTCAATCACATCTAAGGTAGAGCATGATAATGAAGATAGATAAAACATGAAATCCAAAAGAGATACAGGAGATAGAAGTCTAAGTGTCTAAGATACATAACCCAGAAATACATCTCAAAACTCAGATACAGTAATCCATAAAATAAATACAACTCCAGACAACTGAAAATAGCTAACTAAACAACCTCTAATGTGTCTCCTCTAGACTAGCAGGAAATCTCCAAGCTATCTGTAAAATTTGTCAACGTATCCTGTCAGGAAAATGAGCAAGTACAAACACCAACAACAGTTCCATATGAATTGAGAAATACTATAAGAGACAGTAATAATGAAATACAAGACAAAGATATCGGCGACTTGGGAACCATTTGAAAGCCGAGTTACAACCCTTAAACCAAACAAGGACCGGGGTTGTAACCCTTCTTTCAAACAGAACTTAGTCCCATAACCATGGTACAATACGAAACAGGTAGAGCATGTGAGAAATGAATCATAGCATGGTGAAAGTACAGTAAGTAAAGGTAAACTAGAAATATATGATATGACAATAAATGTAAAAAGGTGATTTGAACTATTAGAGCGATATGTGATCGGCTAGGGAAGCAAGAGATGGTTATCCACTTGGCCCGGCAATCCGCGGTGTACTCAACGGAGAATCATGCCGTCCAACCTGGATAACTGGTAATGGGGTGTCTGCAACACCCTACATGAGGTGAGGGTGACGCTAGCAATGTATAGTTACAAGAAGGCTTTGATCACATATCCCCCTAATAATTCCTCCATCCCCGAATAGTATCACGGATCAGGACATGGCACGTCATGACATAATGTTCGAGAGCAGGGGGCCAGTCCACTCCCAAATCAATGTCTATACAAGTACAGGAAACACAGAAATATCACATACCCATATACCAAGAAAGTCCAGGAATAACATCTCATGACAGGATCCGACGTATACTAGTCCGTGAAACGTCGTGTCAGGAATCAAGTAAAACACTACGACTGAATCGGATATAGTAGATATCAAGACAATAAAAACTATCAGTGAATGTACTCGCCTGATAACCTAAGCAGCTGATAAGCATATAGGGTCCAACTGAAGCCACAGAGTCCTATTTAAAGCAACACAGGTTACAAGGTGTTCAAGTTGTAATAAATAAATCTCTACAAGCAATCTATCTTATACTAGGTTCTTCTAAGTCAAAACGACTCTAGGTCAACTCCGGTCAATAATCTAGTCAAACTAGGTCAAGTGTTGACTCACAGTTGACTTTGGGTCAACTAGTCAACTTTGGTCAAACAGGGTCAATCTAGTCTAATTATTAAAGAATAAAGTGTACTTCGTTATTTGTACGTCGAAACTTACGACACGTAAATCGAGATAAGATGATCAACGGTAAAGTTGATAACCTTATTATGGTGATCCATGTGTCCATCTTGTCAATTTCAGCGATATGAGATCACTGGAATTGACTGAGTTCAGTTTCGTTGTACTAATCCCGAAATACGAACATTATATGAATTAATGATTAATTAATTATAAAAAAGGTTAACTCAGAGAAACTATCAACAAATATTGTCGGACGATAAAATAAACATCGCCAACGTGTCCAGAATGGTCAAATTAGCTAGGATAGCCTACTCATCGGTCCAATTCGGACACAAAGGCAAAAAGGTAATTTCGGGTCAAAATGGTGTCCGTGTCGGAGCCATTTTACACCAAAAAACATGCAAGAAAATAAGTCTATAAAATATAACAAATTATGTGTCCACAAAATCAGAATGACGATACGAACCCAACGGTATCTCCAGAATTGGATTTCGTTGACCCGATCTCAATTTGGTCCGTTGACCAGAACTTGGAATTCCGATTTGCACGAAAATGCGTGCCGGAGCCAATATTCTCAAAACTTAGCAAACTACCTGTCAACGAGTCCAGAATGGCGATACGAACTCAACGGTATATCCGGAATTGGATTCCGATGAGCCAATCTCAAAATGACCCGTTGACCCGGATATTGGTATCTGACTTGCACCGAAATGCGTGTCGGATTCAATATCCACCAAAACCTAGCAAATTATATTTCAACGAGTCCAGAATGACGATACGAACTCAACGGTATCTCCAGAATTGGATTCCGATGAGCCGGCGTCAAAAAGTCCCGTTGACCCAGAATGTGGGACCCACTTTGCACCGAAAAATGTGCCAGGGCCCACGTTCTCCAAATCCAACAAATTTTATATGAAAACATGCCAGAACGATGCCACAAGTCTACTGGTGGTGTCAGAAATGAAATTTGGAGTCCCGTGTTCAAAAATGAAATTTTACAAGTTAGAATTTACGAATTCGGACGGCCAACTTTGGCGTCAAATTCAACCAATCAAACAAGCTCACAATGAAACAAAACTGGAGGGATAGTAAGAGGGTTATACCAGCTTCGCACTGGAACTGGTAGCATGCCAAACGGAGCTACGGTGGAGGAGATACAAGCTGACGAAGTTGGCCCAGCGAAACTGTCCAAATTTAATACAATTTAAACGGTCAACTTGGTGGCCGGTTTTGATGTATCAAACGATAAAATTAACGGACGAAAATTGACAGAGATGAAGGTGGATATACCGAGATTGTGACGGAGTGAAGAAATCACCGATCCAATGGTCCAATCTTCGGAAAAAGATGCACGAAGTCGCTGCGACGGAGCGCCAAAATGAACTCGATTCCGCGCGTGTCACGACAGGACGTCGTGCAAAATGCACGAATCGCCTCGACGGCGCATCCCGGAGGACGGTGGCCGTCAGGAAAAGCTCACCCATGGCGGGGGAACACGGCCAGGGGCCCACGGCTGCCCACACGGCGGCGCGACGGTGCACGACGGCGGCCCGCGTGTGCGCCTGCCGGTGCAGCCACTGCTGTGTTGCTGTTGGTCGCTGCTGTGTCGTCCACTGTTGTCCGGTGGCACGGGGACGGCCAGGCGGTACGGGGACGGCCAGCCTGGCCACGGCGAGGCAGGGCGGTGGCCTAGGAGTTTCGGCCAGGGCTCGGGTTGGCTGGGCTAAGGTGGTAGTGACGGATTTGATCCATGGAGGAGGAGAAAGGAACTAGGAGGAGAGGAGGAGGAAGTGGAGGAGGGGAGTGGTGGTCGACGGCCACGCTCGGCCAGGAAAGGTCGGAGCTCCGGCCATGGATGGGGAGAGGATCGGGTTTGCATGGAGGGGGAGTTGAAGTATGCTTCTGTTGTTTATTTTGTTGTGTGGGAAATAAAGTAAGGAAGGGAGAGAGAGAAAGGATGATAATAAATGTAAAGAGAGAGAGAAAAAGATTCTCTCCATGCAAATTTTTCTAGGGCCAGCCACATGGCTGTTGGAAAAAATTGTGGGAGTGTGGAAAAGTTTGGGAAATGAATGGAGGAGATTTGTTGGGAGAAATCAAGGGCTAAAATTTATTAGAGAGAAATGGCCATTCCAATGGGAATTAAAAATCAATAGAAAATTTCTATTAAATATAGAAAAATAGGCAAAATGAGTACTTGATATTTTGGACAAGAAAGTTAAGGGTGTCATGATGGAGGGTAGCAAGAAGTTGGGCTGGACTCGGTGGAGCCGGATTGGATCAAAATCGGACATCGTGCAAAAATCGAATTAAAATAAGTGTTGATGATCATGAGTGAATAAGTAGGACATGGGGATTCCAATAAATGGGACACAAGTAGCAGACGGGTAGTAGGCTCAATGTGGGCCATGTCCATAGTTGTGGCTGACAGGTTTTGGTCGACAGGGGACCCACAAATCAAGTTGGAAGATAAATGTGACACCGTGGAGTGAAATAAAATCGGGTCACGTGTCGGGAAATTTGTGAGAAGCAAATGGAGTACAAAATGGCGTGTCTGAGTGAGACACGAAGGACATGGGTGACGAGCGTCTCGAGTAGATCATCAATGAGGAGTTGGTTTCAAGAAACTGACTGGTCTTATGCTCCAAAATTAAAAGTCACGGTAACGTGCTAATAATGATCAAGGAAAAGAGTGGGAAAAATAATTAATAATCAACTGGTCTAATTTGACCCGAAGTTCAGCGAAGCAAAAAGAGTACAAGGGAACAAGTTTGGATGGGACACTATATACCGTCAGGAAGGTAATCCCGTCCACTCCAAAACTCGTGAAGAAGATTTCCAGAGTTGAACATTTCTGACACACCAAATATCAATGGCACGAAAAAGTACACTTAAGGAAAAATAACAGAAATAAATTATTTATCAACCAATCAATCAGAAAATAAAATAAAATAAAATGAAAAAAAAATCAACCCGAAATTCAGGGTGCTCACACCAAGTAACGGGACCGATCTCGTGAACTTTTTTATCGAGACTCCCACGTAGCGGGACCGATCTCGGCGACAACCAGTCGTGTGGACTTCTATCCTTTGAAATCTAGGGAACGACTACTAAGTAGTCTTCCTTCTTTAACTTGAACATAACGTGTTTCTTTGTCTCTAGCATATTTTTGCCTATCAATCGTGGCTCATGCCTTAGAAGGACTTGTTCTCTAGTCGACTCTATCACTCAAGTCACATACTTATATCATGAGCCTTAAGATCGTGGGACTATATGAGTTGACAACCACAGAAAGAGCGAGATAGTACTAGAAATGGATTCAATCGACTGGCATAACTTTGTCTAACTTAATTGTGCAACGACTTGACTAGCAAAGGCTGCATCAAGCTTTGCCTCGAGGAAACGTGTCGTGTACGCATTTGACTAGAACAAACAAGTTCTTTAGGTACCTAGACTTACGCCACAAACCGTGCTCTACAATGTGCACTGTAACTTAACCGGTGGGACGAGCAAGGCAATGACACGCACTGGACGATGGGACCGTGCTAGCTTTATCAAGCATTCATGCAGGCGACGCCTATGACTTAGGCTAAGTTCTTAATTTCATGGCAACTTAAACCAGCTTTCCTTCTCCTAAGCCACGGGACGAAGTATCGAGTGTCATTTTAAAAGCACACTGAGCAAACTTCCAAGCAGACCGTGGGGCCTTTTTTCATGTTCTAACACATTCTGATCTGTCAGGATTATTCCCTTAGCTATGTGGATGCGTCTCTTTTGTTATCAAGCCTAACTTGTATAAGTTGAAGACATGGAATTTATTATATGAAGAATGAGATAAGGCAAGTTCACCGAAAATACCCCACCTGAGCGAGTCTTCGAGCAAGCCGTTGCATGACTAAGTCCGAACGTCATCGACATTTTGATTCCTCTGATTGACTGAGGGGGACGGGGCAATACATCATACACCACTCAGAAAAAATTTCGTCCTCGAAACTAACTGAGTACTTACTTATGGACCACTTTGATCCAAGGACTCTCGTACACACTCCGCCTATGCGTTTCTTCAATCCAAGCCACGCTCGCACTAGTATTAATCTTTTCTTCACAACACAATTTCACATTTCTCGATACTTTTCATTCCTTAAGTCTCACTTGAATTCAACATATCACTTGGTTGGATCGTGTAAATATACCAGGTGTCCCAAAATACATACATTTCAGCCAAGCCGTATGATAGAGAATTTGCCATTCCTACTCGATTTGCATCGTACACATATTCAGGCGTCCATAAAATATATGCATGTCAGCCGAGTCTCGTGAGGGGTATTTCATACTCTTGAATCGTTCTATCCATCCATACTAATCCTCAAGATCAATCATTCCAATGCTAACTCTTACAGCATGGACGCCTCGCCTAACCCGCTAGGCCATTTCTCATGGCTAAAGTCAATGTCAAGATTGGAATCAAAGTTCCCCAATAATAATGCCAACACTGACCCCAATCCTAGGGTCAAACCATGTTGGTCGTACGGGGTTTTCTACCCATGCTCGCATCACTCAGATTACTAAACATTGAGCATATGTATCTCATATTCACACTTGCAACACTTAGTCCAAGGGGTCCGAGTCATTCAGCAAAGCCATCCTACACCGAGTCATGTTTAACTATTTCCTTGACACATCAATATTGTTTAGCTAACATGCAATTCACATAATCTATTCCTTCGAACACATTCGATATAATCTACCTAACTATTCCTTTCAAGTCATGTATGCTACAACACGACTTGTCACTAAACCATAATTCTCATTTCATATTCCTTAAGTCACTTATCCCAATTCATGTAATCGATCACAAGCTCGTCTGACTTTAACAATATGTCACGCCTCAATCTCATACGAGTCTGATTATCTATGGTCGGCATGAAATCACCATGCAACGCTCTCGCAGAATAATCGTTCTCATCGGTGTGTAACTCTTGTTTTGAGTCTAGAATAAGTCATTTTTGATACGCAGATTGGATCTACTCAATCCTTAAGTTCATTTATCCATCAATCACTAAACTGTACCATCCTCGAATTCACCTTCGCTTCAAATCATAAGTCGGAGCAATCCAAGTTGCCACGTCTTGATTTTTCGAGTTTGATCGTTCCCACAACATGAATCACCATGTCCATGCTTATGCAGAATGATCACCACCAAATCCGACATAACGCATGTACAAGGCTAGAGATGTGCTCGCGCAAGACAAAATCATTGACGTTATGGCCATCAACGTAATCCTCAAGACACGATCATGATCTTTTAAACATTTATTTCTATCAAAGTCCCCAAATATAGCATCCATCGAAATAATAACATTTTACATGGTCATTATTCATCGAATCAGAGTACCATCGAGTTATCGCATATCGATCTTTGATACGCCTCTATACCATCGATGACATGCGTAACCTGACAATCTTTATTTGCAACAAATTTTGAGTCGTACGACTAATGTTGTTGTTCGAACTGGACAATCTTATCAACATTCAAGATCAATATACCTCGAACTAGCTGCATGTTCAATTCGTCCAAACCAAATTTACGTATATTCATCTGACTATCTTAAGTCATCGAGCAACATCAATTCCAATCCTTAGAGTCATTCTCGAATATTCGAATCATTTTTATGCACGCTATCATCCAATCGTGCTAACCCTCCGTATCCAATTCATATCATTTTCCTCGATCAAGTCATCCGTTCGTACACCCTAACTTTTTTTCGATTCAATCTATCTTTTTCCTTATCACTTACATTTTGCACTCAATGTACATTCCAATCCCGTGCTTGTCGATTCTAATTCCGTTCGAATCAACTTATCGACATCTTGAAGATTATAACTTACTCAATGATACTCGATCTAAGGCTTTGCATACATGTGACGCTTGCTGATAGACTCATTGGCATCCCGTATCCTCAATCAACCAACATCCCCATGGCTATCCGATAAACCACTCAGGGATGAAGTTATTTAACATATCTTCGAAACAAGTTATGAATCACAATCGATTATTTTGAATTCTCGTTCGAGCCATTCCTCAAAAACCCCAGCACAATTTGCCTATGTCGCATCGACGATAATATCGTTCGATAGCACTTCTATAGTCGTCCATATTCAATAATCGAGTCTAAATCATTCTTGTTCGACACAATTTATATCTCGTATGTGACTTTGCTAAGGTCGTCACAATTCTTGGTGTATATGCCCAGCCCGACTTAGCCAATCGTTCTTTACATGAACTTTTTTTCAACTAAATTTCTTTCGTGTAATTTTGTAAAATATTTAGACTTATTGTATAGACATACCGTAGGACATTTGAGAGAGAGCGCACCAACGATATCAGTTTGTGGAAGCAACACAGAGTTAAAGAATTCAATCGAAATCGAAGGACGTAAAGCCGTGCTCTGATACCATTATGCCACGCCTCGCTCCCATAGGAGCGATCGTCCTAGGTAAGGCGTGATTATGCGTGAGCCTAGATTGTGCTCACACAAGGCAGGTCCATAATGGTACATTACAGGCTAAGCGACGGGGGTCGTCGCACATAAGTCCCAAGTAGAAACATTGAATATTCAGTAGCAAAAATTTGAAAGAAAAATACAAGTCATGCAAAATACTCTTTTATTGATATTAAACAAGGATTGCAATGTGGGTGCAAGGCCAGATTATAAGCCTCTAAGGCTTATTTTTCTTTCATATTACAAGTCACTCTGCTCTCTCTCATTTCTCAATACAAGCGTCAAGGCGACGAGTGGCAGATTCTACGGAATGGCGATGTCCATATATTATGTCTCGTATATGTCCTAACTCCATGCGGTCGCATGCCTCGAAATGCCAAGGAACTCCGTGTCTCGATGCATCCAAGCAAGTTCTATGCCATCGGGCTTCTTGTCATGACCCGCACCCTGAAGAGGGGCACGAGCACATGGTTACGTCCAGCCTACGCCACAGAATCGGCGGTAGAATGCTGTATATAGGGTCTGTAAATACAACGACTAAAACAGATAAATGTACCTGTACAGTATATACACTCCGAATGGAGGTGACCTAGTAATACAGTCTCAATCACAAATACAAAACTAAGGTAGATAGCATGGAAAGGAAATATGATAGATAAAACAGAAAATGAGTCCAAGATCCACAAGTCAGAGCTATACACAAACATTCAGAGTCTCAGAAAATATATATAAGATACTACTAACTGAAATGTGCTAGCTGGCTCGCAGGCCAGGCAAACCTAACTAAACTATGCTACTCAGGATGAGCAAAGTCTAGTGGCTCTACCAATAAGCCACGGTCTAAGTCTAATCCATCAGACTCAACCCCATAGTAGGTCGGGCAATCAGCCTTTGAATCATCTGTAAAATTGTCAACGGTATCCTGTCAGAAAAATGAGCAGGTACAAACACCAACAGCAGTTCCATATAAATTGAGAAATACTATAAGAGACAGTATAATGAAATACAAGACAAAGATATAGACTATTTGGGAACCATTTGAAAGTCGAGTTACAACCCTTGAACCAAACAAGGACCGGAGTTGTAACCCTTCTTTCAAACATGACTTAGTCTCAAATCATGGCACAGTATAAAGACAGGTAGAGCATGTGAGTAATGGAAACATAGCATGGTGAGTAGTACAGAAAGTAAGGCTGAACTGGAATATAAGATACGCTAATAAATGTAAAAGTTGATTTGAACTATTAGAGCGATATGTGATCGACTAGGGAGTCAAGAGAGAGTTATCCACTTGGCCCGGCAATCTGCGGTGTCCTCAACGGAGAGTCATGCCGTCCAACCTGGATAACTGGTAACGGGGTATCTGCTACACCCTACGTGAGGTAAGGGTGGCGCTAGCAAAATAGTTACAAGAAGGCTTTGATCACAAAACCCCAAATAATTCTTTCATCCCCGAATAGTATCACGGATCCGGACATGGCACGTCATGACACAGGGTTCGAGAGCAGGAGGCCAGTCCACTCCCAAATCAATGACTATATAAGTACAGGAAACACAGAAATATCATATACCCATATATCAAGAAAGTCCAGGAATAACATCTCATGACCGGATCCGACGTATACTAATCCGTGAACCGTCGTGTCGGGAATCATGTAAAACACTACAACTAAATCGGATATAGTAGATATCAAGACAATGAAAACTATCAGTTAATGTACTCGCCTGTGGTCCTGAGCTGATAAGGTGGACAGACGCTCAGAGTGATCACAGACCTAAAATAAGATACTATGAGTCAAACAGGATTTTATACTGAAAAAGGAAACTAATATAAGTCATGAATGCAAGTCTAAGTCAAAACTAGGTCAATCTAGGTTAGACTGAGTCATACTAGGTCATACTGGTTTATACTAGGTCATACTATGTCACTGGGAGTCAATCAAAGTTAAACTAGGTCAAACGGAGTCAAAGGTTGACTTACAGTTGACTTTTGGTCAAAAGTCAACTCTGGTCAACTCTAGATCAACCCTAGGTCAAACTAGTCTAATGTTGACCAACTGTTGACTTTCAGTCAACTGGTCAACTCTGGTTTGGTTTTGGTCAAATATAGTCGCTTAAAGACTAAGTTTGACTCTCGGTTGACTTTTGTTGACTTTTGGTCAAAATGGTCAACCGACGTCAAAACTAGTCTAGAGCACTATATTTGATCATTACCAACCAAGGGAATCAAGTTCTAGCCCTATCTTAGACTCTAGACTCCAATACCCTATTTTTAGACAAAACCTATATTACCCTACCAATACCTTACCATGTATCATATACCACTCCTCACATCACTCTAGCACTCACATATATCACACTCACTCACACACAACACTCTCACATAATATCACACTCTAATAGGCTTTCTTATAGGTTTAGTTATAGGCTATCTTATAGGCACTCACAAAACATATGTGTAGGCTCTCATACACACATACAAAACCTCACAAATACACACACACATACATAGGCTATATTGGACTGATTTGGAGTGGTATGTGGGACTGTTGTGGGGGGTTAGTTAGGACTGTTTTTGGTGGAGTGTTGGACTGATTTTGGGCATGTGGTGGACAGCAATAAGGGGGTTTTAGGACTGTTAAGGGACAGCCATAAAGCATGTGTAGGACTGAAATTTGTGGGGCTGTAAAGTGGTGTTTTAGGACAGCCACATATATGTATAAACCTGGACTGAATGGGGGATTTGAGGGAACTGGAATGACAGTCCAAGGGGACTGATATTTGTGGTGTATTGGGACAACTAGAGGGCTGTTATGGAGAGTGGTTTATGGGTGTTAACAGGTGGTTTATGGGACAGCCAAGTGTGGCCAAAACTGGACTGTTTGGAAATAAGGTTTTGGTGATGGTATTGAGGGCTAAACATGGATAGCAAGCAAGGGAAATCAGGGGACTGAAATGCAGCAAGGGGGGGTTAAACATGGACAACCATCTAGTGGTTTTAGGGGACTGTTTGTCATTGGGGACAACCACAATATGTGGACGGTAATGGACAGCAAGGTGCTGCTGTTGGCAGCACCTGTGAGGGTGCATCCCTCCCCACCTTAGCACCACAATCCCTACTCCCAAATCACTCTATAACCCACACTCAAACACCTCTCATGCACTCATCTACTCTATTCACAACACACTCAACTATTCTCCTACTCCAACACACACAATCAAGACTTCTCCCTTGGCCGACCACTATACCCCATCCATACCCAAAGTATCATACCACACCATAAAATATAACCATATATATATATATATAAACCAATATATATATACATATATATATATATACATAGAGATTAATATATATCACCATATATATACACATATAGATATTAACAATATGATACATTAAGATGCATAGGAAAACACATTCCTAAACACTCCTAAAATCTGGAATAAATATAAGAACAACATAAAATTAATACACAAATGATTCCACAAGCACTACCAAAATAATTCATATCAGCGACGTATTTAGCGACTCCAAGTTAGAACGTCGCTATTTTTTGGGGGTTTAGCGACGTTTATCCAAGACGTCGCTGTTTGTTGCGAACAACGACTAATAGCGACGTCTAGTTGCTGCAATTTGTTAAATAGGAATCTGCGTTGCAAGTTCTTTGGTACACGTCGCTGATATA
Organism: Iris pallida; assembly: GCA_029216955.1. Lineage (NCBI taxonomy): Eukaryota > Viridiplantae > Streptophyta > Magnoliopsida > Asparagales > Iridaceae > Iris > Iris pallida. Next base: position 16,000,969 of record JANAVB010030816.1, on the reverse strand, counting down.
GCGACGTGTAGCGACGCATTTTAAGCAGTGTCGCCGTTTCTTAAATATCAGCGACATTTAGCGACGTCCTTATAGGACGTCGCTAATCGTTTCATATAGCCAGCGAGGGTTTCCTTTCCGATCATTCATAAATTTTTCCCCCCAATTTTTAGGCGTGCTCCTCCTCCGCGATGCTCCTCCGGCGATTTCCCTCCTCCGGCCTCCTCCTCCGCGGCACTCCTCCGGCGATCTCCCTCCTCCGGCCTCCTCCTTCTCTTCCTCCTTCTTCCTCAGGTAGCTCCTCCTTCTCCTCCTCCTCCTTCCTCAGGTAGCACCTCCCCAGTCTCTCCTCATCTTCTAGCTCTCTCTCTCGCTTCTAGTTTGTGTCCACGAGAGCGTAGACTCGCTGCGGGGGACACGAGAGCGTGGACTCGCTTCTAGTGCGTGTGACACCTATTTTGTTGGTTTGGACATGTCGTGTCCCACTGTGTGGACACGAGACTCACAGTGTGACACCTATATACTGATACTGGGAGTTTTATTGTGCATATCAACTGTCAATTTGATGTTTTGCTTGGATTCGAATTCTAATTTAGGGTTCGAGCCCTATTTACTGATACTGGGAGTTTTTTTGGGCATTTTTAGGGTTTGAAATGATGAATAAATTGACTAATAATTATCATCGAGCCCTACAAAATTTCAGCTATGTCACGAAGGATGGATACTAATCCTGTGAATGAGTTTTCTCCTAAGTATTCTCGACAGTTGAGTATGATTTAGCTCACTGACATTACTGAAATATGGAATGTTTAGTGTAGGGTATGTTGGTCAGGTTTTGGCAGAGTTGGGATATGATAGTATACATGTTACAATTAACAAGGAATGTTGTTGACACCAAATGTTGCATGACAGGTTACTTGAGTAACCTGGAATGTTTTACCTACTGAAACAAATGGTTTGGGCAAGGGTGTGTATAGGTTTGTCATCAGATGGTATGTGATTTTGCCTGCCAAGTTCTGAACAGCAGTCCAGGCTGCCTTCTTAGTTGAAAGTCTTAATTAGACTTTCTGTTCAGTACCCTTTGACTGAATTAAGTTGACCTGAATACCATATTTTAAATACAAAATCTACGGTACGACATGGTGATCAGGACATAGTCCCTGCAGCCATTCGACTGGCGAGGTAGAAACTATGTAGCCGTAGATAAAGTTGACTGTCCTCCGACCCTCATCCCTCGGCAATGATGATACGACAACCTATCACTATATCATATATAGTAGTAGATGATGTCTTAGTATTACATTATGTGAGTTCATCTTGATTCTGTTACATTCTTCAGATACTAGATACGATAAGAACATATACTACACCATATGTACAGAACATAGATGATTCACACTAATGTATGCTAGAATGAATCTTGGATTGTGTTCTGAGCCATCCGTTCTCACACTTGGCAAAAAATCAAATTTTTTGTACTTTATCTGCTTTCGAAAATGTACTCAAATTACATGATGGTTCCTTTAGTTAGCTTGCTTATGTTACAATTATATTATTTGTGAATATCGATCTTATCCGATGGCACCCATGACCCGAGGAGCGGCACGTCGTTTGAGAAAAACAGTGAATGCTGAGGTGGCTCCTCCTACAGTTAAAGAGGAAGTGGCACCGGTTGCTAGTGAGACCGGAAGTTCTATTCATCCAGCACCGGTAGCTAGTGAGATCGGGAGTTCTATTCATGCAACACTTGCAAGGGACGATATCTCTCCTCACGCCAAAGATCTCATTTTTTCGAGGTGGTTGCGTGATCGTATCACTGAGCGTTTGCGTGAGCTACGTGGTTCTCATTAGCTATTAGTACTTATTTGTATTGGACTATTTGTATTGGGTTGTTTTTATATTAGACTATTTGTATTGGACTACATATATGAATTAGTACTGTGTCAATCTCTCATCCCTCGGCAATGATGATACAACAACCAACCAGAGAGGATACTCTGAGAGATCCATCTGAGTAGGACGTATGCTCTGAGAGATCACTTTTACAAGTATGATATCAGTAGTAGGATTGAGTGTGTACGTCCTACTCAGATGGGTCTCTCACCGTTACTATTTTTTCTGACAGCATGGTGGATGTGCTCCGTCAACAGATTCTTGCTCCGAGCTAAAACTTTGCCCCGAAGCTCAAGTGGACATCCTTGGTGTAGAGCTCGAAGGAGAGGTTCCTGACAACATGGTGGTCTCCTTTGTCAAAGTATCCGTGCTCATCACACATTGGTTGTGGGACGAGCACGGATACTTTAACAAATGAGACCACCATGCTGTCAGGAACCTCTCACTCGAGCTCTACACGAAGGATGTCCACTTGAGCTCCGGGGTAAAGTTTTAGTTTGGAGCAAGAATCCGTTGACGGAGCACATCCACCATGCTGTCAGAAAAAAATAGTAACGGTGAGAGACCCATCTGAGTAGGACGTACACACTCAATCCCACTACTAATATCATACTTGTAAAGGTGATCTCTCAGAGTATACGTCCTACTCAGATGGATCTCTCAGAGTATCCTCTCCGGTTGGGTTGTGTTCTGAGCCATCCGTTCTCACACTTAAAATACATATGAATTAGAACTGTGTTTTGTATTTTCGGCGAACCTAGGGATTTGATTCTGTATTTTGTATTTTGGTTTCTGTATTTTGGCTCCAGCTCCATTTGTATTAATCTACGGTACGACATGGTCCATGCAGCCATTCGACTGGCGAGGCAGAAACTATGTAGCCGTAGATAAAGTTGACTATCCTCCGACCCTCGTCCCTCGGCAATGATGATACGACAACCTATCACTATATCTTATATAGTAGTAGATGATGTTTTAGTATTACATTATGTGAGTTCATCTTGATTCTGTTATATCCTTCAGATACTAGATACGATAAGAACATATACTATACCATATGTACAGAACATAGATGATTCACACTAATGTATGCTAGAATGAATTTTGGGTTGTGTTCTGAGCAATCCTTCATCTGCCTCCTTCCCTGTCCCTCTCGTTATATCGCGAACCTCTTCCTCTATGCCATCAAAATCAGAATCCTCGACTCTCTTTTGCTTCTTGGATATTGACCCAACTTCCAATCTCTTATTTCCCTCTGGGTCCATTCTACTCCCAATCTCTTCCTCTTTTATACACGGATCTACAGAATCAATGCCATCCAAGGAAGGTAAAACTGAATCAGCATTGTCTTTCGGATCATCCTCATCAAGGCATAACGGGCTGCTCAGCGTGCCCAGCTTCTTCAACTTCTCGCTGGCTGCAGAGTCGAAATAGGAACGGGTCCTCTTTGTCGGCCCGGAGCTCTGACTCGTACTCATCGCCTCGCTACCGATTTTCTCTCCTCCTCTGACGCGGGTCATAAGAAAAGAAATTTCGTACCTCTTCTTAACATAAACATCATTGTCGCCTTATACTCGAGCCTCCTCGTCTGTGATGCTATCCAAATTCTCGGTGCCTACATTGTCATTCGAATTTCCCTTCGATTCGTATCGTCCTCTTCTTTGCCTGTCTTTTCGCTCCCTGTCTTACAATCATCTGCTATCACCGTCGTCTCATTCGACTCCTTCTCCGATGACTCCAAGGAGGAGGAAAAAGACTCGAAGAAGGAGTCGAATGAGTCGGCGGTGATAGCAGATGATTGCAAGACAGGGAGCGAAAAGACAGGCGAATAAGAGGACGATACGAGTCGAAAAGGAGATTCGAATGACAATGTAGGCACCGAGAAGTTGGATAGCATCACAGACGAGGAGGCTCGAGTACAAGGCGGAAATGATGCTTATGTGAATAAGAGGTACAAATTTTTTTTTTTATGTCCCGCGTCAGAGGAGGAGAGAAAACCGGTAGCGAGGCGACGAGTGCGAGTCAGAGCTCCGGGCCGGCAAAGAGGACCCGTTCCCATTTCGACTCTGCAGCCAGCGAGAAGTTGAAAAAGCTGGGCACGCTGAGCAGCCCGTTATGCCTTGATGAGGATGATCCGAAAGACAATGCTGATTCAGTTTTGCCTTCCTTGGATGGCATTGATTCTGTAGAGCCGGGGAAAGTGGCTCTTCCTCGGCAATGATGATACGACAACCTATCACTATATCTTATATAGTAGTAGATGACGTTTTAGTATTACATTATGTGAGTTCATCTTGATTCTATTACATTCTTCAGATACTACATACTAGATTCGATAAGAACATATACTACACCATATGTACAGAACATAGATGATTCACACTAATGTATGCTAGAATGAATTTTGGGTTGTGTTCTGAGCCATCCGTTCTGATTCAGCATCTTCCTTTCTCCTCTCCTCCACCATGGCTCTGGACCCATCTGCTCCTTCCTACTTCCCTTCTTCTTATTTGACTCTCTCAGGCACATATGATATCTACCTCAAGTGTAGAGTCGGAGGAGAAGAAGTGGGCAGGAAGAGGAGGGGGAAGCAGCACAGCCAACGGCATGACCCAGAGGAAGTACAGATGTTTTCTTCAAATCCGTAGGAGAACTATAAGGATATATCTTTTCACAATATGTCATCTTGTCAAAGACCCTTAATGTGAATATCATGTTACTGCGGTGTCGAAACACTAACATGTCATAATTTTCTAAGCCGTGTGTTTTGACATAATCCTCCCAACTCTTTTCTCCTATGTAGTTATCTTGCATTATTACATAGAACTGAAATTCGGTTGGAGGATTATGTCAAAACACACGGCTTAGAAAATTATGACATGTTAGTCTTCCGACACCGCGGTAACATGGTTGTCATATTAAGGGTCTTTGACAAGGTGATATGTTGTGAAAAGATATATCCTCATTGTTCTCCTACGTATGTTGAAGAAAACCTCTGTACTTCCTCCGGGTCATGCCACCGGCTGTGCTGCTCCTCCCTCCTCTTTCTGTCCACTTCTTCTCCCCCGACTCTACACTTGAGCTGGATATCATATGTGGCTGAGAGAGTCAAATAAGAAGAAGGGAAGTAGGGAGGAGCAGATGGGTTCAGAGCCATGGTGGAGGAGAGGATAAGGAAAATGCTTGATCAGAACTTGAGGTAGAAAAGTTGTGACGTTGATAGCGTGAGAGAGGGAGAGGGTGGAAAAGTTCTTCTCCCCCGACTCTACACTTGAGGTGGATATCATATTTTGGTTTTTGTATTTTGGCTCCAGCTCCATTTGCATTAATCTACGGTACGACATGGTAATCAGGACATAGTCCCTGCAGCCATTCGACTGGCGAGGCAGAAACTATGCAGCCGTAGATAAAGTTGACTGTCCTCCGACCCTCATCCCTCGGCAATGATGATACGACAACCTATCACTATATCTTATATAGTAGTAGATGATGTCTTAGTATTACATTATGTGAGTTCATCTTGATTCTGTTACATTCTTCTGATACTAGATACGATAAGAACATATACTACACCATATGTACAGAACATAGATGATTCACACTAATGTATGCTAGAATGAATCTTGGGTTGTGTTCTGAGCTATTGGTACCCATACTTGGCAATTAAGTTGTGGACCATTATGTTTGACATTGTTGTTACAAATTTCATATATCTGTGTTGATTGATGAGATTGTGTTTCAAACGTGTTCGTGATTGTGTGTATCTGTGTTGTTTAATACTGTGTTCGTGATACACACCGTTGTTGTTGTAACAAATGGTGTAGGGGATGCTGCAAATGCTGCAGGGGATGCTGCAAATGCTGTACTTTTTTATTTTTTTCAATATTAGCAACGTTCAGTGACGCTCTGCGACGTTCGGCGACGAAAATAACGTCGCTAAGTAAGTACCCCCAACGTCGCTAACTGTGATGAACACCGTCGTTGATCGTCAGTAAACGTCGCTAAACGTCGCTATATGTCGGTAATTTAGCGACGTCAAAAAGTCGCAAAACGTCGCTATGTGGCTCTCAAGCCAGGTCAGCATCGATGCATGTCAAGTCGCTCAATGTCGCCAGGTTACGTCGGTAAATGATGACGTTTTCCGTCGCTGGCGGTCGCTGAATTAGCGACGAGTCCGCGTCGCTAAGTATCGTCGCAATAGCGACGTATTGCGACGTTTTCATGTTTAGCGACTAGGTTAATCGCGACTACGTGCAAACGTTGCAAAATACGTCGCTAATCGATATTAGCGACGTATTTTCCCTATTTAGCAACGTCTTGTGGCGTCGCTGATTTGACAGATTTTAGTAGTGAAGTGTCCAAATAGGGTTTTCCCAATTAAGACACGATCCTACTCGTAGGACACCTCTATAAGTGTCCAAATAGGCACAAAATGGACACCAATGGTCACAAAACCATGGGAGTCATTCCTATAGGTCAATACCATTCTAATGCATGAGAAAAATGAGGAAAGGAAGGGATTTATACCTCTCGGTGACTCGAATCGATCCCGATACGCCACCGACACATAGGAATTCCAAACGTACACGGACAAGATCCGAATTCTCTCAAACTTGAGTAGCTCCCTCCTAGACTTGAATGGAGAAGGAAGGAAAAAGATTGGGTGAGAAAATGGAAGGATTTGGTGGAGAAATTTCTAGGGTTTGCTCTCTAGAAAAAATTGGGGAAGAACAAGAGAGAGAAATGAAAGAGGGAAATGATTGAAAGGCTAAGCCTATCCACCCCTTTGGTGGCCGGCCAATAAAGTGGTTTTGTCCTATTAGGGAAAAGCCTAAAAAGCCCCCTCTCTAATCTATTGGTTAATACATTGGTAAGGGGTTAAGTCGGGGTTAGTTTGGTCATTCCAATAACACTAATCCAAATTAAACCTAACCAAAATAATTAGCCTAGTCACTAACTAAAATAGTAACATGTGGGCCATGGCTAACTAGTGTGTGGGTCCACTAGGGTCAACACTACCCCGGGTCCCCGATACAAGTCGGAATGAGTTGAAATTCGAACCCGACTCTAATAACCCCAAAATAATACAATAAATAAATAAATAATTCTAAAATAATTTTAAAGTGGAAAATTACCAAAATACTCCTGTTCATGAAAACTAGGGATGACAAATCTATCCACCTTAAAAAAATTTGTCCTCAAAATTAAAACAAACATACACTGAAACACATGCAGAAACAAAATTATACCTCAGGGCTCGAAGAGATAAGGTAAACGCTCCCGCATGTCGTCCTCTCTCTCCTAGGTAGACTCACCTGGAGAGTGATGCCTCCATGCAACACGAACCAAGGGTATAACCTGGTTCAGGAGCACCTTCTCCCTACGATCCAGAATATCCACTGGCTGCTTTGGATAGTGAAGAGTAGGCCCCACCTCGATAGCTGAATGGTCCAATGCATGGCTGGGGTCCGCCACATACCGTCTCAGCTACGACATATGGAACATGTTGTGTACCCCCTCTAGCATAGGCTGCAAGTCTAGCTGGTAAGCCACTGCACCGACCCTCTCAAGGATAGTGAAAGGTCCAATGTAGCATGGACTAAGCTTCCCGCCTTCGCCAAAACGAATCATACGCCGTGTCGGAGAAATCTTCAGGAACACCAAAGCACCAGCCTAGACATAAAACAAACTCAGCACACAGGACAAATAAAATCACAAACATCACAAACAGGAACTGAAACTAACCTCGAACTCTAACGGTCTTCGGTGGCTATTGGCCCAATGCCGCTGCCTATCCTGAGCCACCCGAAGTCTGTCTCTAATCAGCCTGACCTTCTCAGCTGCATCCACCACCATCTCCGGTCCAAGCATCACTCTCTCGCCAATATCGTCCCATGACAAGGGAGTACGGTATCTCCGTCCGTATAGAGCCTCGAATGGCGACATCTCTATACTAGCCTGATAGCTGTTGTTGTAAGCGAAATCTACCAGGTGAAGATGATCCTCCCAAGAACCCCTGAGATCTAGCACATATGTGCGAAGCATATCCTCCAAAGTCTGGATAGTCCTCTCCGACTGCCCGTCTGTCTGGGGGTGATAAGCGGTACTAAACTTGAGCAAGGTGCCCAAGCTAGCCTGTAAACTCCTCCAGAAGTGGGAAGTGAAACGGCTATCCCGATCTGAAACTATACTCACAGGAACCCCATGCAATCACATGATCTGACGAACATACAGCTCTGCCAACCTCTCCATAGACAATCCTACCTTAAAAGGTAAAAAGTGGGCCGATTTGGTCAATCTATCAACTATGACCCAAATCGCGTCTTTTCCTCCTGGAGATCGTGGAAGTCCGGACACAAAGTCTATGGTGATGTCCTCCCACTTCCACTCTGGAATGGGTAGTAGCTGTAGCAACCCACCAGGCCTCTGCCTCTCGGCCTTCACCTGCTGACAAACTAAGCAGCGAGATACAAACTGAGCTACCTCGCGCTTCATACCGTACCACCAAACGTGCTCCCTCAGATCTCTGTACATCTTATTGGCACCAGGATGCATAGAGTACTGAAAGCAATATACCTCTTGAAGAACCTCCTCCTGAAGCTCCACACTCGGAACGCACAGTCTAGCACCGTGCCGCAGCGACCCATCTTCGGCAATAGAGAAATCGTCGAGAAAACCTGCCCGCACCTGCTCCCTGATGCTCCTCAGGGCAACATCCTCATACTGTGCTGATCTGACTCTGTCCATCAACTCAGACTGAATCTGCAAGCCCCACTTCTGCACCTCCATGCCCGGAATAATCACTTCAAATCCCAAACTGTCCAGGTCAGCCAAAAGATGACGGTCTGCTGTCAGATACATAGCTACTGGATACCTGCTCGAGGTATCTGCAACTACGTTGGCCTTTCCTGGATGGTACTGCAAGGCAATATCGAAATCCTTCATCAGCTCAAGCCAACGTTTCTACCGTATGTTCAGTTCCTTCTGAGTGAACACGTACTTCAAGCTCTTATGATCTGTAAAGATCTCAACCCGCTCTCCGTACAGATAGTGCTTCCACAACTTCAGGGCAAAGATAACAGCGGCTAACTCCAAATCGTGAGTCGGGTAGTTCTTTTCATGAGGACGTAACTGCCTAGATGCATAGGCAATCGCCTTCCCGTGCTGCTGAAGTACACAACCCAGACCCCGGCCAGAAGCGTCGCTGTAAATCGAGAAACCACCGGTCCCAGACGATAATGTCAAGGTCGGAGCTGATGTCAACCTCTTCTTCAGCTCATCGAAGGTGGCCTAACACTCCTCATTCCAGACGAACTCCACGTCATTCCAGGTGAGTCTAGTCATCGGCTCCTCGATCCGCAAGAAATCCTGGATGAACTTCCGATAGTAGCCCGCCAATCCCAGAAAGCTTCGAATCTCGGCAACTGTACTGGGCATAGACCACGACTCTACTGCAGCAATCTTCTTCTGGTCTACTGAAATCCCGTGCTCGGTCCCAACATGACCCAAGAACTCGACCTGGTCCAGGAAGAACTCACACTTCGACAGCTTCCCGTACAACTGCTCCTTTCTCAAAGTCTCGAGCACAATCCTCAGATGCTCCTCGTACTCCTCTGACGTCTTTGAGTAGACCAAGATGTCATCTATGAAGACCACCACGAACTTGTAAAGGTACTGATGGAATACCTTGTTCATCAAGTTCATGAACACAGCCGAGGCGTTGGTCAACCCAAATGGCATCACAGTGAACTCGTACTGGCCGTACCGAGTCTGAAAAGCTGTCTTCGGAATGTCTTCCTGCTTCACCTTCAGCTGATGATAGCCGGACCTCAGATCTATCTTTGAAAACACCTTGGCACCGCTCAACTGATCGAACAAGTCGTCGATCCTCGGTAATGGGTACTTGTTCTTGATAGTAAGGTTGTTCAGCGCCTTATAGTCGATACACATGTACATTGTACCATCCTTCTTCGGTACAAACAGAACTGACGCTCCCCAAGACGATGAACTGGATCTAATGAATCCCTTGTCCTACAGCTCGTCGACCTGCTTCTTCAGCTCTTCCAACTCATTGTTGTTGACCCTATAGACGTGCTGTGAGATAGGCTCAGCACCCGGCACTAAGTCTATAGAGAACTCAATGTCTCTATCCAGCGGCATCCCAGGTAACTCTTCGGGAAAAACATCCATGAAGTCAGCTATCAATGGATGCGGCAATGCCTACCCCACCAGTAAAGCTCCGCAGAATCCATCTCCCAGCTCAGCTGCTCCTCTGGCAAACACAATCTCTGGCTCTCCCGGCGGCCTAAACAGAATCCTACCTCCTCTACAGTCTATAGTAGCATGGTGTATGCTCAACCAATCCATTCCGAGTACCATATCGTACCTCGAAAGGAGCATTACGAGCAAGCACACACCCAAATCTCGGCCTCCTACAGTAACTCTCCGCCCCTTGCAGATATTGTTGACCAGGATGATGCCTCCTCCGGTCAATATCTTGCAAGTCCTACCTAAAGGTTCAGCAATAATATTGTGTCTCAGAGCAAAGGAAACAGACACAAAGCTATGAGTGGAACCGAAATCAAACAAGGTAAATGCAGGGAATGAATCGAGAAGATAGTGACCTGCCACTACATTGCCTACTGGCTCTGACTCCTCCTCTGCTGTCAGGGTAAATACTCTGCCCGCAGGGGCTCTCCTCTAGTGCTGCATAAAACGCTACTGCTGCGTCTGAAGTGGAGGACCTCTCTGCTGAACTGCTGGTCCTCTGGTCGGCTGCGCTCTGTCCTTGACTCCTTGGACTCTCCGAATACGGCAGTCCTTCAGCTGGTGATCGGGCACCCCACAGTATAAGCAGTCGCCCAACCTCTTCCTGCAAACCTCTCTAGTGTGCCCTAGCTACCCGCAGAAGTTATACTGTATAGCCGATCTCTGACCCTGACCCTGACCCTGGTGCTGCTGGGCACGCGCCGGTGCCTGCTGAAACTGCAACTAAGGCTGCTGCTGCTGAAACTGCCTCCGCTGGAAATATGGGCGCTTCGCCGGCCCTGCACTCGAACTAGCTCCAAGAGCGTCACTGCCCCTGTTCGACTTCAGGCCGAAGTCCTCCTCTGCAATCTGCACCTCCATTTCGAAGGTCGCGTCACGTCTCCCAGAGGTGCGAGTGCGCACTGCATGTATAAGGCCCCTTCGGAACTTCAGGGCCTTGCACCCCTCATCCTAGACCAAACTAGGTGCAAACCTGCTCAAGCGGAAGAACTCCGCTGCATACTCGTCTACCGATGAGTTCCTCTGCACCAGACTGGCAAACTGCCCCTCCAAAGCTGTCAAGGCTACATCTGGGTAGAACTTCTCCTTAAAGAGCTTCCTGAAGTCCTCCCAAGATAAACCTCTCACTGACACACGCGAATCTGTGCGGTACCAAGTCAGCACTATGTCGAAAAACTGGCTCGCTGCAGAAGTCACCCACAGACCACTCGGAACCTCTGCCAACTCCAAACTCCGCTGGACATCCTCTAGCCAGTCGTCCGCGTATAGGATACCTTCGGTACCCTTGAACTCCCGCGGGTTCATCTTCCTGAAGTCGAGGTGTGTACCGGGCCTCCCCTGACCCTGCCGCTGTGCTGGTGCTTCCTGAACTGTAGCCGGTGCATCTCTCTCCACTGCTGCCATCGCTAGCTGATACGAGTTCTCCATTGTCCGTCGTAACAACTCCGTCTGTGTGCTCTGAGTCTGCAACATCTGCTGCAGAAGGGCCATCATCTCCTGGGTATTTGTCGGTAACTGAGGCGGCGGTGGAAGAATATCAGGGACGACCATGGACGGTCCCGCTGCTGGAGGTGAAAGACCTCCTAGAACCGTCTCTACTGCTGCTCCCGCCGGAAGGACAGGAACTGAGGTGGCAGCTCCCTCAAGTGCAGCTTCCGTAGCCGGAGGTGGAAGTCCTGCCGGGTCGGGCCTCTCCGGTACAGCACTAGAACCCGCTGCCTGTAGCTCCCCTTCTCGAAAATATTTTTGAAATATTCATTTATTCATTTATTTAATTTAATGGTAATTTTTTAAATTTGTTTTTATAAATAATTATTTAGTTAATTATTACGGTAGATGATTTTAGCCATGGTTGAGTTTTGAAGTACTAGACAACTAGGATTTGTGGCACGGGAGAAGTAGCAGTGTGCCTTGACTAGTATACTAGCCATGCCCGGGGAAACCTAGCCATAGGGATGTCCTAACTAGGAAAACCAGGCCAAGTTGTGATATGGCCATTATAAATAGTTAATTATTCACTATTAATATTATCTGACGTCTAGGTGACCCGGTCGCACCAAACTAGTCAAACTGAACCCAAACTGAGCCAAGCCTATGTAGTCAATGCGGGGCGTCCTGTGACATTCGTGTTGATGTATCTTGGTATGAGGGTATCGAATTCTATTTTAATCATCTGATGAATATTCTCTAAGTATTCTTAATTAAATATTATAAATACCATTATAGGTTTATTAAATTTCGATAGTATTATTATTATTTTTTTGGGGGTGTTATTTAATATTATTATTTTTATATTAGTTTATTGACTAATAAATATTATTTATTTATGTATTTGTATGTATATATAAATATATTATAAATGGGTGTATTTTATATATAAATATATTATAATATATATGTACGTATGTGTATATAAATACATGTATAGAAGTATATATATATATGTAGGTGTGCATAGATATAAATATTATTGGTTATATGTATATATACATATATATCTATATATATATATATATATATATATATATATATATATATATATATATATATATATATATATATATATATATATATATATATATATATATATATATATATAGATATTTTGGTTATACGTATATGTATATATGTACGTACGTGTGTGTGTATATACATATATACTTATATTATATATAGAAATGAAGGTAATAATAAAAAAAGGAGTACTAATTAAAGCCGGCCCATAGTCCCAGCCAGGCCCTTAGCCGAGCTACCCCCGGCCCACCCGAACTTCCCAAAGCAGACCCTACATTTTTCCCCACAGCCGAACGTAAAAGAAGCACAGCAGCGCATATAAATATATACATGTGAATATCGAGAGATCAATCGATTAAACCCTAATCCTCTACGCGACCCTGGCCGCAGCCCCCAAGCCCTGGCGACCTACCCACCGCCATGGCAACCGCGCGGGTCGTCGGAGTCGACCACGGCGCTGGAAAAACAAAGAAGTAGCAGCAGCAACACCAATCGGCCGAGCCCTTTTTCAAGGTCAAATTCTCTTCCAATTTTCAATCATTTTTTATTCTGTCAAATCCTTTGGAATGCCAATATAACCATCCCGAATCCCTATGAATTAGTTCTATTGGAACGTATTCGTGTTCGTCGAGAAATCGACACGAACTTACCCGAAAACCTATCAAAACAGGACATATAGGACAGTCCCGACAACCGATTTGGAAGGCAACTTCCTGTCAAGCGATCGACAGTTTTGAGCAACTAATTGAACAGATGTTTAGACAACCTAACCGCAAAGAAAACCTCATTATTAGTTTTATTTATCATGGATTAGACAGTAGTATAAATTGGATTGAAAATCAAGAAAAACCTACGAAACTGTTTTCGAAAATATTGAAAATCCCTCGATACGATGTGCGTCCCGCCATTTCGGGCAACGTGGTCACGAACCGAAAGCATCGTAAGCTGCGTAACGGCTTCGTGGTCGTGTGGGCTTTGACGGAATTCAAATTGGTCGCATGTGCGCGACGAATTTGATGCGTATCCGTCAAAATTCACCGTATCGTGCACTGTACAAATTTCACAATTACTTTGTGCATGCTCGTCAGATCGAGACGAAACTTGCGCCAGCAGGACCGTATCATTTTTCTGGTCCTGTATGCCAAGTTTGGTCCGATTCTGAGACAGTTGAATCCGACGTCGTTTTGCGGGCCCCACGGTCCCACTCAACGGGCAATTTTGTGCACGGCCCGTCGGAATCCAACTTTGGACATACGGTTGGGTTTGTATCAGAAAACTGGATTCGTAGACATATAGTTTGATGACTTTAGAGACCTTTGACTCTGGCACGCTTTTCGGTGCAAAGCAGGTCCAACGTCGGACATCGTTTTTGCTCGAAATTACTGTTTTGCCCCTGTATCCAGAATTGGACTTAGGGACAGGCAATCCTAGCTAATTTGACTATTCTGAGAATGTTGGTAACGTTTATTTCAGCTTTCGGAGACATTTGTGATGACTTGGACTTTCTGACTTGTTGGGTGGCGTTACATTGTTGGTTCTCCGTGCAACCCCCAGGCAAGTATACCTTGCCGAACATATATAGTATTTACATGGTTTCTCTTTTCTTATTGCAGTCCTTTTCATATTGTCACATGATTTCGTATTGTGATTGATTCATCCTGGATTGCTTTACTTGTTCTAGATTACGTGCACGTATAGGATGTTTGACAATGCTAGAATATTGGTCTCTTTGTGTTACTTTTTTCTCGTGATTGAGTTGTCAGTTTTATATCTGTCCTTGACCATTCTCGACTGGGAGTATCTTGTATTGTACTACAGTTGAGACATACTATAGCTTGGGAGTATCTTACATTGTACTACGACCTATAGCCGATTATTCTACCTTGATATCACTTGATTGACTTGACTTGAGACATGCCATAGATTAGGAGTATCTTATATTGTACTACGACCGATAGCATATATTGATTGATTGATTGACTTGACTTACGGCACTATAAATTGGGAGTATCTTGCATTGTACTACGATTTATAGGAGTCTACTTGACTTTGTATCCTTTAGGAGAGGAGATCGATACTAGAATTGGCTAATCTTGACTGGGATTATCTTGCATTGTATTGCAGTCAAAATCTACTATAGATTGGGAGTATCTTGCATTGTACTACAAGCTATAGAGGTTAATTGATTGATTGGTAGCCAAGTCTAGTATTACATTTCCTCACGACTCGTCGTCCTTAGATGTTCTTCTTGCAGTGTTCTTATTCTCCACACCTGTTATTTACTGTCATATTAGTAGGCATGTTTTATGTATCTTGCTAGTCCTCTGAGGACCTGATGATCTCTTCAGGTTTAGCGACTGCACGGAGTTAGTTAGCTGAGCATGTGGTAGTTGACTTCATCCGCATGATTCAGGTATTTTGTTAGTGATATTGATTTACTATCTTTCTCGTACCTTTATGATATATTTTGCTTATCAGCTTAGTTGTATAGACTCATATTATTCTTGGAGTCTAATCGAACAATATGCTAATGGGCTGCAGACCATGACTCATACTTGTTCATTCTTGTTTTACAATATTCATGTGGATTGAGATATAGTTAGATTAGAAATGATACCTTGACCTTGACAGCTTATACGTAATCGAGTCGGGCTGGAGTCCGCTCGATACGTAGCTGGCTTGCTCACGAGCTCGCGTCTGAAAACCGGGTGCGGGTCGTGACAAGTTTTTATGGTGGCCCATGCAGGTCAGAGCATATCGTACCGGTTACGTAACTGTACTGGTACGAGCCTGCGACTATGACTAAACCTTAGATCTCTCAATCCACTCTGCCTTGAAAATTCTCCTAGAAATTCTCCACGTCCTTGAAAACTCTATATTTGCTCTCGATTATACTTCCTTGCTTCCTGTGCCATTGATTCTCGTCCCTTTTATTTCGAGGTGACGAACGATCGTGCTATCTATGATTTATCAGAAATTCTTTATTTATAGTATCATATTGCTTGACTATCAAATATTTGGTTGTCTGATGGATATGAAGGGATTGTATAAGCCATATGTCTTAGATATCTAAGGATAATGACTCTAGCGACTTGGAGGAAGGTTATAAGTTTTAGTGACATACCTTTGAGGGAGTAGTATGACCAAAGGTGGGTAGAAGTCCTCAAGTATTCGAGGTTATAAAATATTTTGAGGAATTAAAATTGAGGAGATTATGGTAATAGTAGACTTCTTTTGATTTTAAGGAAAAGTTATGAATTGGAATTTCGAGGACGAAATTATTTTAAGGTGGGTAGATTTGTAGCTCCCCTTCTCGAAAATATTTTTTAAATATTCATTTATTCATTTATTTGATTTAATGGTGATTTTTTTTAAATTTGTTTTTATAAATAATTATTTAGTTAATTATTACGGTAGATGATTTTAGCCACGGTTGAGTTTTGAAGTACTAGACAACTAGGATTTGTGGCACGGAAGAAGTAGCAGTATGCCTTGACTATTATACTAGCCATGCCCGGGGAAACCTAGCCATAGGGATGTCCTAACTAGGAAAACCAGGCCAAGTTGTGATATGGCCATTATAAATAGTTAATTATTCACTATTAATATTATCTGACGTCTAGGTGACCCGGTCGCACCAAACTAGTCAAACTGAACCCGAACTGAGCCAAGCCTATGTAGTCAATGCGGAGCGTCCTGTGACATTCGTGTTGATGTATCTTGGTATGAGGGTTTCGAATTCCTTTTTAATCATCTGATGAATATTCTCTAAGTATTCTTAATTAAATATTATAAATACCATTATAGGTTTATTAAATTTCGATAGTATTATTATTATTTTATTGGGGGTGTTATTTAACATTATTATTTTTATATTAGTTTATTGACTAATAAATATTATTTATGTATGTATTTGTATGTATATATAAATATATTATAAATGGGTGTATTTTTATATATAAATATATTATAATATAGATGTACGTATGTGTATATAAATACATGTATAGAAGTATATATATATGTAG
This sequence comes from Iris pallida, assembly GCA_029216955.1. NCBI lineage: Eukaryota > Viridiplantae > Streptophyta > Magnoliopsida > Asparagales > Iridaceae > Iris > Iris pallida. The sequence goes on along the minus strand of JANAVB010030816.1, from coordinate 15,984,287 downwards.
GTGTGCATAGATATAAATATTATTGGTTATATGTATATATATATATATATATATATATATATATATATATATATATATAAATATATGTGTGCATATAGATATTTTGGTTATACATATATGTATATATGTACGTACGTGTGTGTGTATATACATATATACTTATATTATATATAGAAATGAAGGTAATAATAAAACAAGGAGTACTAATTAAAGCCGGCCCACAGTCCCAGCCAGGCCCTTAGTCGAACTAACCCCGGCCCACCCGAACTTCCCAAAGCAGACCCTACATTTTTCCCTACAGCCGAACGTAAAAGAAGCACAGCAGCGCATATAAATATATACATGTGAATATCGAGAGATCAACCGATTAAACCCTAATCCTCTACGTGACCCTGGCCGCAGCCCCCAAGCCCTGGCAACCTACCCACCGCCGTGGCAACCGCACGGGTCGTCGGAGTCGACCACGGCGCTGAAAAAACAGAGAAGTAGCAGCAGCAACACCAATCGGCCGAGCCCTTTTTCAAGGTCAAATTCTATCCCAATTTTCAATCGTTTTTCATTCTGTCAAATCCCTTGGAATGCCAATATAACCATCCCGGATCCCTATGAATTAGTTCTATTGGAACTTATTCGTGTTCGTCGAGAAATCGACACGAACTTACCCAAAAACCTGTCAAAACAGGACATATAGGACAGTCCCCACAACCGATTTGGAAGGCAACTTCCTGTCAAGCGATCGACATTTTTGAGAAACTAATTGAACAGATGTTTAGACAACCTAACCGCGAATAAAACTTTATTATTAGTTTTATTTATCATGGATTAGACAGTAGTATAAATTGGATTAAAAATCAAGAAAAACCTACGAAACTATTTTCGAAAATATTGAAAATCCCTCGATACGACGTGCGTCCTGCCATTTCGGGTGACGTGATCGCAAACCGAAAGCATCGAAAGCTGCGTAACGACTTCGTGGTCATGTGGGCTTTGACGGAATTCAAATTGGTCGCGTGTGCACGACGAATTTGATGCGTATCCGTCGAAATTCACCGTATCGTGCACTGTGCAAATTTCTTAATTACTTTGTGCATGCTCGTCAGATCGAGACAAAACTTGTGCCAGCAGGACCGTATCATTTTTCTGGTCATGTATGCCTAGTTTGGTCCGATTCTGAGACAGTTGAATCCGACGTCGTTTTGCGGGCCCCACGGTCCCACTCAACGGGCGATTTTGTGCACGGCCCGCCGGAATCCAACTTTGGACATACGGTTGGGTTCGTATCAGAAAACTAGATTCGTAGACATATAGTTTGATGACTTTAGAGACTTTTGGCTCTGGCACGCTTTTCGGTGCAAAGCGGGTCCAACGACGGATATCGTTTTTGCTCGAAATTACCGTTTTACCCCTGTGTCCAGAATTGGACATAGGGACAGGCAATCCTAGCTAATTTGACTATTCTGAGAATGTGGTAACGTTTATTTCAGCTTTCGGAGACAGTTGTGATGACTTGGACTTTCTGACTTGTTGGGTGGCGATACATTGTTGGTTCTCCGTGCAACCCCCAGGCAAGTATACCTTGCCGAACATATATAGTATTTACATGGTTTCTCTTTTCTTATTGCAGTCCTTTTCATATTGTCACATGATTCCATATTGTGATTGATTCATCCTGGATTGCTTTACTTGTTCTAGATTACGTGCACGTATAGGATGTTTGACATTGCTAGAATATTGGTCTCTTTGTGTTACTCTTTTCTCGTGATTGAGTTGTCAGTTTTATATCTGTCCTTGACCATTCTCGACTGGGAGTATCTTGTATTGTACTACAGTTGAGACATACTATAGCTTGGGAGTATCTTACATTGTACTACGACCTATAGCCGATTATTCTACCTTGATATCACTTGATTGACTTGACTTGAGACATGCCATAGATTGGGAGTATCTTACATTGTACTACGACCTATAGCATATACTGATTGATTGATTGACTTGACTTACAGCACTATAAATTGGGAGTATCTTGCATTGTACTACGATTTATAGGAGTCTACTTAACTTTGTATCCTTTAGGAGAGGAGATCGATACTAGAATTGGCTAATCTTGACTGGGATTATCTTGCATTTTATTACAGTCAAAATCTACTATAGATTGGGAGTATCTTGTATTGTACTACAAGCTATAGAGGTTAATCGATTGATTGGTAGCCAAGTCTAGTATTACATTTCCTCACGACTCGTCGTCCTTAGATGTTCTTCTTGCATGTTCTTATTCTCCACACCTGTTATTTACTGTCATATTAGTAGGCATGTTTTATGTATCTTGCTAGTACTCTGAGGACCTGATGATCTCTTCAGGTTTAGCGAATGCGCGGAGTTAGTTAGCTGAGCATGTGGTAGTTGACTTCATCCGCATGATTCAGGTATTTTGTTAGTGATATTGATTTACTATCTTTCTCGTACCTTTATGATATATTCTGCTTATCAGCTTAGTTGTATAGACTCATATTATTCTTGGAGTCTAATCGAACAATATGCTAATGGGCTGCAGACCATGACTCATACTTGTTCATTCTTGTTTTACAATATTCATGTGGATTGAGATATAGTTAGATTAGAAATGATACCTTGACCTTGACAGCTTATACGTACTCGAGTCGGGCTGGAGTCTGCTCGATACGTAGCTGGCTTGCTCACGAGCTCGCGTCCAAAAACCGGGTACGGGTCGTGACACTGCCTGAGAGTGAGTGATCGTCATCCTGAGGATAGATTGAAACAAGGAATCAATATGGCACATGATAGGAATATCAAAGAAGGACATTTAAATTCAGTGCAAAAGAATTTGTCATGGTAATCAAAAGAGCAAAAATTTCCTAAAATGTGATTGAGTAACTCCTATCATACCCTAGATCCTATATCCTAATTGCAGGCTCGTAATTAGTACTCTAAGTCGAGCACCATTACGAGATCGCACTAATTGCGATACTGACCTGCATGGACCACCACAAAAATCTGTCACGACCCGCACCCTGAAGAGGGTCACGAGCACGTGGTTACGTCCAGCCTACGCCGCAGAATCAGCGGTAGAACGCTGTATATAGGGTCTGTAAATACTACGACTAAAACAGATAAATATACATGTACAGTATATACACTCCGAATGGAGGTGACATAGCAATACAGTCTCAATCACAAATATAAAACTAAGGTAGATAGCATGGAAAGAAAATATGATAGATAAAACAGGAAATAAGTCCAAGATCCACAAGTCAGAGCTATACACAAACATCCAGAGTCTCAGAAAATATATATAAGATACTACAAACTGAAATGTGCTAGCTGGCTCGTAGGCCAGGCAAACCTAACTAAACTATGCTACTCAGGGTGAGCAAAGTCTAGTGGCTCTACCAACAAGCCACGGTCTAAGTCTAATCCATCAGACTCAACCCCATAGTAGGTCGGGCACTCAGCCTCTGAATCATCTGTAAAATTGTTAACGGTATCCTGTTAGGAAAATGAGCAAGTACAAACACCAACAGCAGTTCCATATAAATTGAGAAATATTATAAGAGACAGTATAATGAAATACAAGACAAAGATATAGACGACTTGGGAACCATTTGAAAGCCGAGTTACAACCCTTGAACCAAACAAGGACCGGAGTTGTAACCCTTCTTTCAAACAGGACTTAGTCTCAAATCATGGCACAGTATAAAGACAGGTAGAGCATGTGAGTAATGGAAACATAGCATGGTAAGAAGTACAAAAAGTAAGGCTGAACTGAAATATAAGATACGCTAATAAATATAAAAGGTGATTTGAACTATTAGAGCGATATGTGATCGGCTAGGGAGTCAAGAAAGAGTTATCCACTTGGCCCGGCAATCCGTGGTGTCCTCAACGGAGAGTCATGTCGTCCAACCTGGATAACTGGTAATAGGGTATCTGCTACACCCTACGTGAGGTGAGGGTGGCGCTAGCAAAATAGTTATAGGAAGGCTTTGATCACATAACCCCTAATAATTCCTCCATCCCCGAATAGTATCACGGATCCAGACATGGCACGTCATGACACAGGGTTCGAGAGCTGGGGGCCAGCCCACTCCCAAATCAATGTCTATATAAGTACAGAAAACACAGAAATACCACATACCCATATACCAAGAAAGTCCAGGAATAACATCTCGTGACAGGATCCGACGTATACTAGTTCGTGAATCGTCGTGTCGGGAATCATATAAAATACTACAACTGAATCGGATATAGTAGATATCAAGACAATGAAAACTATCAGTGGATGTACTCGCCTGTGGTCCTGAGCTGATAAGGTGGACAGACGCTCAGAGTGATCACAGACCTAAAATAAGATACTATAAGTCAAACAGGGTTTTATACTGAAAAAGGAAACTAATATAATTCATGAATGCAAGTCTAAGTCAAAACTAGGTCAATCTAGGTTAGACTGAGTCATACTAGGTCATAGTGGTTTATACTAGGTCATACTAGGTCACTGGGAGTCAATCCAAGTCAAACTAAGTCAAACGGGATCAAAGGTTGACTTACAGTTGACTTTTGATCAAAAGTCAACTCTGGTCAACTCTAGGTCAACCCTAGGTCAAACTAGTCTAATGTTGATCAACTGTTGACTTTTAGTCAACTGGTCAACTCTGGTTTGGTTTCGGTCAAATCTAGACACTTAAAGACTAAGTTTGACTCTCGGTTGACTTTTGTAGACTTTTGGTCAAAATTGTCAACCGACGTCAAAACTAGTCTATGAGCACTATATTTGATCATTACCAACCAAGGGAATCAAGTTCTAGCCCTATCTTAGACTCTAGACTCCAATACCCTATTTCTAGGCAAAACCTATATTACCCTACCAATACCTTACCATGTATCATATACCTCTCCTCATATCACTCTAGCACTCACATATATCACACTCACTCACATACAACACTCTCACATAATATCACACTCTAATAGGCTTTCCTATAGGTTTAGATATAGGCTATCCTATAGGCACTCACAAATATATGTGTAGGCTCTCACACACACACACACAAAACCTCACAAATACACACACACACATAGGCTATATTGGACTGATTTGGAGTGGTATGTGGGACTGATTTGGGTGGAGTGTTGGACTAATTTTGGGCATGTGGTGGACAGCACTAAGGGGGTTTTGGACTGTTAGGGGACAGCCATAAAGCATGTGTAGGACTAAAATTTGTGGGGCTGTAAAGTGGTGCTTTAGGACAGCCACATATATGTGTAAACCTGGACTGAATGGAGGATTTGAGGGAACTGGAATGACAGTCCAAGGGGGACTGATATTTGTGGTGTATTGGGACAGCTAGAGGGCTGTTATGGAGGGTGGTTTATGGGTGTTAACATGTGGTTTATGGGACAGCCAAGTGTGGCCAAAACTTGACTGTTTGGAGGCAGGTTTTGGTGATGGTGTTGAGGCTAAACATGGATAGCAAGCAAGGGAAATCAGGGGACTGAAATGCAGCAAGGGGGGTTAAACATGGACAGCCATCTAGTAGTTTTAGGGGACTGTTTGACAGTGGGGACAGCCACAATATGTGGACTGTAATGGACAGCAAGGTGCTGCTGTTGGCAGCACCTGTGAGGGTGTATCCCTCCCCACCTTAGCACCACAATCCCTACTCCCAAATCACTCGATAACCCACACTCAAACACCTCTCATGCACTCATCTACTCTATTCACAACACACTCAACTATTCTCCTACTCCAACACACACAATCAAGACTTCTCCCTTGGCCGACCACTATACCCCATCCATACCCAAAGTATCATACCACACCATAATATATACCATATATATGTAAACCAATATATATATATATATATATATATATATATATATATATATATATATATATATATATTTTAATCTCTATGTATATATATAGTATATATATACATAGAGATTAAAAAATATATATATATATATATATATATATATATATATATATATATATATATATATATATATATATATATATATATATACAAAAAAAAAAAAATATATATATATATATATATCTATATATATATATATATATTATATATATATATATACATAGAGATTAAAATATATATATATATATATATATATATATATATATATATATATATATATACATAGAGATTAATATATATCACCATATATATACACATATAGATATTAACAATATGAAACATTAAGATACATAGGAAAACACATTTCTAAACACTCCTAAAATCTGGACTAAATATTAGAACAACACAAAATTAATACACAAATGATTCCACAAGTGTCCAAATAGGGTTTTTCCCATTAGGACACGATCCTACTCATAGGACACCTCTACAAGTGTCCAAATAGACACGAAATGGACACCAATGGGCACAAAACCATGGGGGTCATTCCTATAGGTCAATACCATTCTAATGCATGAGAAAATGAGGAAAGGAAGGGATTTATACCTCTCGGAGACTCGAATCGATCCTGATACGCCACCAACACGTAGGAATCCCAAACGGACACAGACAAGCTCCGAATCCTCTCAAACTTGAGTAGCTCCCTCCTAGACTTGAATGGAGAAGGAAGGAAGAAGATTGGGTGAGAAAATGGAAGGATTTGGTGGAGAAATTTCTAGGGTTTGCTCTCTAGAAAAAATTGGGGAGGAACAAGGGAGAAAATGAAAGAGGGAAATGATTGAATGGCTAAGCCTATCCACCCCTTTGGTGGCCGGCCAATAAAGTAGTTTTGTCCTATTATGGAAAAGCCTAAAAAGCCCCCTCTCTAATCTATTGGTTAATACATTGGTAAGGGGTTAAGTCGGGGTTAGTTTGGTCATTCCAATAACACTAATCCAAATTAAACCTAACCAAAATAATTAGCCTAGTCACTAACTAAAATACTAACATGTGGGCCATGGCTAACTAGTGTGTGGGTCCACTAGGGTCAACACTACCCCGGGTCCCCGATACAAGTCGGAATGAGTTAAAATTCGAACCCGACTCTAATAACACCAAAATAATACAATAAATAGATAAATAATTCCAAAATAATTTTAAAGTGAAAAATTACCAAAATACCCATGTTCATGAAAACTGGGGGTGACACTTCTACCTATGCCTACACATGAAAACTGTGTACGTGTTAGTACTCAACTGTACTGGTAGAGTGAACTTCTCGCCCACCCATGAAAACTGTATGGGCGTTAGACTTCTAAGCCGATTGTGGGACCCTTTTTCCATGTTCTAACTCAATCCGACCCGTTAGGATTATTTCTTTAGCTATGTAGATGCGTCTCTTTTATTATCAAGCCTAACTTGTACAAGTTAAAAACATGCAAATTATTATGTGAAGGCTAAGATGAGGCAAGTTCACCAAAACTACCCCCACCTGACGAGGAGTCACCTCGACCGAGCGGATCTTCGAGCAGCCGTTGCAAGGCTAAGTTCGAACGCCGTCTGCATTTTGATTCCTCCGATTGATTGAGCAGGATGGGGCACTACATCATACAACACTCAGAAAAAGTTTCGTCCTTGAAACTAACTGAGTACTTACTCATAGACTTATTATTTTATTCAACATTGTATAACTCTCGCACACACTACGCCTATGCGTTTCCTCAATCCGAGCCACGTTCGTACTACTATCAATCTTTCTTTTAAATACGATTTCAAACTCTTTGACACTTTTCCATTCCTCAAGTCTTACTTCAATTCAATATATCACTTGGTTGGATCATCCACATATCCTAGACGTCTCCAAAATATATGTACTTCAGCCAAGCCGCATGATAGAGAATTTGCCATTGTCACTTGTCAGCCCCTATTTTTTAAAATTTATTAAATTAGAATTAATTAGTTGCTATTGACCTGTTTAGCATTAAAATAATTTATTATGATTTTTAGGAATTTTTTTAGAATTTTTAAATAATTTTTAAATAGTTTTTAAATAAAAATATATCAATTTGCAATTAATTAAAATGTTTTAATACCATTCTGTAATATTTAGAATTATTTTAATGTCAGTTTGTAAATTATTAAATTATTTTAGTGTGGAATACAATTTATTTTTGCATTTAGTCACTGTTAGGGACCTACTTGTAAATCCTAAAAACTATGAGGACCTAAATATAAATCCTAATTCTACCCACCCCCGACGACCGCCACGTCGACGACCGACCCCCTTTTTCTCCGCCATTTCCGGCCGACCTAGCCCAGCTTGACCGACCTAGACACCCTATAAATAATCCCCTCACTCTTCCCGACCCAACCACCACCTCCCCGACCCATCTCCGACCGTCAACCGCCGATTCCCAGTTCACCTGAACCCTAACTCCGGCTAACCCCAACGCCGCTCCTCCGACAGTCATCACCCCCATCCACCACCACCGATCGATTCGTCGCGCCGAACTGGACGCAGCGCCACCCGAGCGCCGCTTCCCCGACGCCCTTAGCCGCCGACAGCTCACTCGAAACCCTCCCTCCCGAAGTCAGACACACAGGTAACAGACCCTAAACTGTGTCGTGCGTGTCTCGTGCATGTGGATACGACTCGCCGTGTCCTGACGAGCATGAGGGTAAGCCTGGACACGCGAGACTAGACCCGTACGTGTCGTACTTAGCACGGACACGCGACTCTTGTGTCCCTAACTGTCAGGACACAGAGTTTGATTTATCAGATTTTTAATAAATTAACTAAAAACCTAAATAAGTCTAAACAAAACCCTCCCCCTAACACGAAGCTCGGGCTGACCCCCTGGCTAGCCCGACCAAACCCGAGAACCCGACCCTGTGGGCCGAGTTCGAACCCCCCTGCTGTTCTGTTACATTTTCTTTTTCTTTTTGTTTTCTTTTATTTTATTATTTATATATATATTTATGTATATATGTATACATGTATATGTATATATATATATTATTATATATATACTGTATTATATGTATATATATACACTGTATTTGTATATATATATATTTTATATTTAGTACTCTATTATATTATATATGTGTGTATATATATATATATATATATATAAAATATATATATATATATATATATATATATATATATATATATATATATATATATATATATATATATATATATATATAAGTATTTATGTATATATATATATATATATGTATATATGTTCATGTATATATATGTTCATGTATATATATATTATGATATATATACTATTATATATATATGTATACAATATTTGTATATATATATATATATATATATATATATATATATATATATATATATATATATATATATATATATAGATATATATATATATATATATTGTAGTTAAGTATTTCGTATATATATATGTATATTTAACATATGTATATATAAATATATCCATTATGTATACATATAAATATCTATATATTTATATGTATATATATTATATATATATATAAATGTTGTAGTTATTTATTTTATGTATTTTAAAATTCTACTTTGTATAAAATATTATTGTATATAAATTTCTAAGTCATTTTTATTGTTTAAATTATGACTTGTTTATTTTTACCACTTTGAAAATATATTATTACTATAATTCCTGTATTTTATTACTGCAACCATTTGGTGTCCAAGCCTAGCAAGGGTTTTTGGGCTCAAATATGTTTTCACACATTCAAGACCTGTACAAGTCATATTAGACTTGATTCATGGCCTTGGGTCCAGTATTTGAACTCTGGTTCAAATTATGTACATGGACAAAATACGCAAATAATTAATTATTTAATTTCAGATTGTGTACCATGCTGTTCTTGAATTTTTAAAAATACTTTAATTTCTGTTAACATTCTAGAAAAATACTATTTAGATACTATGTTAATTTAGCCAATTTATCATAATTTTTACAGTATTTAATTTACAGTTTTGCCACTGTTTTGGCATATGGAATCATAATTCACTTTCTGTGTACTTATGAAAACTGATTTCTATAAAATATATGTACTGGTTAATAAATTCCAGAAAAATTATAATAAATTTCTATAATTGACAAGGATCATTTTGGTACTTTATTTTATGTAAAATGGAGTATTTTTTTATTTCAAAAATTGTTGGAACACAATGTACAGTTGATTTATTTATTGAATAATTACGACTCGCAACTTTTTTGGTTATTTTGTGTTATAGCCGTATTGAACCTCACCCCACACTAGTATAAAGACCCTAGAAATTTAGTTATAGTATTGTGTCACCCCATATTGGTCTCTTATGCTAAAGTCATCATTTTGGCTAGGTGTCTAGTCACAAGTCGTGTTGCACCAGCTAGTGTCGTAGTGATTAACTTAGTATAAAAACTAAGTTTATGTATTTATTCTACAGTGACGAGTTACCAGACATCTATAGCATTCTTATCGCTGCTTTGCTTTGCTAGAGGCAAGTACTTTCTATAACTTTACATAATGTTACATCAATGAATTACGAATCCAACCATGTTAAAATACAGATCCTTGTGGTAGCAAGTTAAATCTTCACATGTTGTACCTTCAGTCACTACCATACTTAAACCAGTCTTTATGTATCTTTCACATGATTAGAATATGGGTTATGGGGAAACTGATAGTAGAGTACGTGATCATGCCTCCTTTATCGTACAAAGCAAAGTTTCATTTTATATGTTACTACGCCGTAGGCCATTATCCCGTATTTCTGTATGGAGGTACACCTATGCTTGTACACTTGTACGTATGTAAATTTCATTTACATGTGCCCCTGCACATTGTACACCTATTAACGATCACGTACCTGCTACAGTTTAAACACAACATATACATCTGTCTCTATGACATATGTGTCCTTGCCATGATAAATTATGTGATGCCATATTTCCAGTTATTCCTCTTATGTTCATTTCCATGTTTCATATGCTAGTTTGTTAGAATCAGTACTTGCTCCCGTCCTGACAGGATAACGTTGTAGGTATCCTTACTGAGGAGGAGTTACTCTACGACTCATATTATGGAGATACTGCCGCAGACCAGGCTTTGTCTTATGAGGATGTACCTGCGGGGAAACTCACCTAGTTTGCGTAGTTGTATGGAATATTTAGTGTATTCATGTATCAGACTATGTATTTTGTAACTGGACATGTATCTAGTTTTACATTTCAGACTTGTACTTGGACTTATTACTATATGAGACGACTTTTATGTTTGGAGCATTTATGACTTTTATTTTCTTATAGAACTGTTAGCACATTTAGTCTTAACTTGTTACTTCTAGGACAGCTTACTGCGCTTTATCTCATGCGTAGGCTGGACATGACTCGGCCCGGTCCAACAATTTGGATAGCGGGTCGTGATATATTTTTAGTGGTGGCCCATGCAGGTCCTGACTAAATTGTTTGGTTACGTTATTGTACCAAGCATGCCTGCAATTAGGAACTTAAGGTAATTAGACAACATTAGGAATGACGCTTAGAACACCTAGAGGAATACTAAGATTGCAACATAGGAAATACATCACATGCTTGCTATTATAATTAGATTTTCTTGTCTATGATTGCTTACTTTAACAAAGTCCTTATAAGTCCTTTTTATTGTAACTAGATGGTGCTCGCTCGTTCATCTCAGTATGTCACACCTGAGATTGGCACACTCCCTATCCAGTCAGCTGACCAGTTGACTGATACACCCCCACCTCCACCTACCATATTCCCCCACTCCCCAAATCCACCAACCAAGATGCCTCCACCACCTTCCACATCACAGTCCCAGCAGGACCCGATACATCCACCACCCCCTATCACTATACCTACCCAGGCTTCCGTCACACTCGACAGGAACTAATTGCTCACTCTGATCCAGGGGTTCCTAACAACCCATCAGGAGCAGACTATCCTACTCCGCCAGAGCATGGAGCGTTCTGAGGAACGTACCGTGGTCCCACTACCCGTAGAGCCACGGCAGAGAGCGGGGACGATCAAGGACTTCATGGGTCTGAACCCCAAGGAGTTCTCAGGGACAGGGGGCATAGTAGTAGCAGATGACTGGCTAGACTCGGTAGAGAGGAACTTCCTTGGAGTTAGGATGCCGAATGACCTCCAGGTCGAGGCAGCAGGATTTTTACTGATAGACTTGGCAGGAGTTTGGTTCCGGAATGAGCCGTTATTTGCGAGAGGGAGGGCCACTTGGGATCAGTTCAAGACCCAGTTCAAGAAGAAATTCTTCTCGACCACTGCTAGAGTAGCCATGGGGCTACGATTCCAGAACATCCAGCAGGGGAACCGTTTTGTTAATGAGTATGCGGCAGAGTTTAGTCGCCTGAGCCATTTCGCTCCAAGTCTGGTTGCAGACCCAGAGGAGATGACGTATAGGTTTTGCCATGGTCTAGTTCCAGACATCGATATTCTTATAGTGGCGAACGGTACGACTGACTACTACCAGAGCCTAGAGTTGGCCTGGAGCATTGAGGAGCGTATTCTGTCTTACAAGAGGCCGGCTTCTGTATACCTCGAGGGACAGTCCAAGCGTCCGGCTTTCCAGCAGAAAGCACCGACGCCGCACCAGCAGACATACCGTCCCACTACATCACGTCACCAGACCCTGCCAGTTAGAGCCCCGGGACCTCAGCAGCAGAAGGGGGCTATGTGTTCTTTCTATAGAAGGCCAGGGCATGACTTTTCCATCTATAGGAAGAGGTTGGGGCTGTGCTTAGTTTGTGGATCTGCCACCCATCAGCTCCGAAATTGTCCAGTAGCCAAGGGACCTAGAGGGCCGCTCCCGACTCAGCAACAGAGGTTTGGGCAACATCTGCAGCAGCAGAAGGGACCCCAGGGGAAGGCTTATAGTCTAGCCCTTGAGCCGGAGCCGGAGCAGCTTTTGGAGCCAGATTACTTAGCTGACGTCATCACAGGTCATGTTTATTTGCATACTTTTATTGCTCTATACTTGTTTTATTCTGGTGCATCTCATAGCTTTCTGTCATTAGAGTTTTTGCATAAACACCATTTAGTAGCTACACCTACCAAGGAGATCGGCTCAATTGCTTCGGTGGTACTCCAAGTTATACCCTATTAACAATAAAGTACCTAATGTATTATTCCTTACTTAAAAGTAACACACGTTATAATTAAGGTGTATCATAGTCCCTGTACCAGCTTTCCGTTAAGTTGCTAACGGAAATGGGCTCAATTACTTCGGTGCTACTCCAAGTTATACCCTATTAACAATAAAGTACCTAATGTATTCACAACCGGAATTTTTCCTCTACACGTATTGAAGAAAGAAATTACAATTGTAAGTTACACATTAATAGCAAAAATTAATAATTAATTTATATTAATGTACAAAGAAAAGTATGTTTCACTTACACTAGTAGATAATGGACAACAATAGAATTTTTGACCTAAGCTCCTAGGCACCTTTGATGTTCGTATTTTGCAAAATTCGGCTTCGCAACGACATAACCGAAGTTCATCAGTCCAACACCAAAAATCACATCCTACCTCCTTTGCACATTTTAAAAATTGGCGCCCACGATTCCAAGGTGTATTTGCAGTGAATAATTTGCACAGAGAAGTTCCTTCGCAATAACATGGGATCTTCGCAAGATCTCATTCCATTTCACTTGCTTCATTTGCTACAATTTTGTCAGCATAAACATTTTAGGATCGGCTCTTCTTTTATTTTAGGGTTTCCACAATAAATTATTGCATGGTTTACACAATAAATTACTTTAGGGTTTCCATAATAATAACTACTGGTTAGGATTTTCCTCTAATGTTGCTCTACTCTACTTCGAGGTTTTTCAAATTTTAGTGTTTTGGTAATAAAGAGAAAGAAAGTGAGATTCGAAAATGACGGAAAGTTGATACATGGACTATAATACACCTTAATTATAACGTGTGTTACTTTTAAGTAAGGAATAATACATTAGGTACTTTATTATTAATAGGGTATAACTTGGAGTACCACCAAAGTAATTGAGCCCATTTTCGTTAGCAACTTGACGGAAAGTTGGTACAGGGACTGTGATACACCTTAATTATAACGTGTGTTACTTTTAAGTAAGAAATAATACATTAGGTACTTTATTGTTAATAGGGTATAACTTTGAGTACCACCGAAGCAATTGAGCCCAAGGAGATCAGTAGAGTAATGACGGAAGGCGGACCAGTGCCTATTAGAGCTATCTATAGATGCTCTATTTTTATAGTCGGGAGAGAGTTCAGGGGACGATTCTTTGTGATGCCACTCTCCGGTTATGATTCATATTGGGGATGGACTGGCTTAGCTATGCCCATGCAGCTATAGACTGTCATGAGGGTAGTATTCTGTTCAGTCCCCCAGGCACAACACCATTCAGTGTCAGGAGGACAGGGCCGGAGATCAGCCTAGAGCCGAACTGTTGTGCGACAGTTGGGGAGTCAGCTCCGCTACACCCTATCATTAGGGATTTATGGATGTATTCCCAGAGGATCTTCCAGGACTTCCGCCTGACAGAGAAGTGGAGTTCACTATAGATTTAGTACCGGGTTCATCACCAGTATCCCGGGCTTTCTATAGAGTGAACCCCAAGGAGGCCGTAGAGATGAAAGAGCAGATTGATGACCAATTGAAAAATGGTTTCATTCGATCTAGTACTTCTGCATGGGGAGCGCCAGTGCTCTTTATACCTAAGAAGGATGGTACAGTTCGGTTCTGTATCGACTACCGGGCCTTGAATGCCATCACCATCAAGAACAAATATCCTCTGCCCAGGATAGATGATTTGTTCGACCAGTTGAGTGGGGCAAAAGTGTTTTCCAGGATAGACTTGAGATCCGGGTACCACCAGGTGAAGGTCAGGGCAGCAGACATCCAGAAGACGGCGTTCAACACGAAGTACGGGCAGTAAGAGTTTCTGGTGATGCCATTTGGTCTCACAAATACGCCAGCTGTCTTTATGAATTTGATGAATAAGACATTTCACCAGTATCTGGATAAGTTCGTCGTAGTGTTCATCGATGACATCCTGATATACTCGAAGACGCCGGAGGAGCATGCAGAGTACTTACGGATAGTTCTGGGGATTCTGAGGCAGGAGAGATTGTTTGACAAATTGTCGAAGTGCGAGTTCTTTTTAGACCAAGTGGAGTTTCTCGGCCATGTAGTCACTGGAGAGAGAATCTCGATGGATCCCAGGAAGATTGCTGCAGTTGAGACATGGAAGGCTCCGACGTCAGTTTCAGAGATCAGGAGCTTTCTGGGTTTAGCAGGATATTATAGAAAGTTCGTCCAGGACTTTGCTAGGATAGCTGAACCCATGATGAAGCTGACGCGAAAGGACGCAGAGTACATCTGGTCAGAGGACTGCCAGACAGCGTTTGAGGAGCTAAAAAGGAGGCTGGCGACCGCTCCAGTTCTGACATTACCTTCAGGATCTGGAGGTTTCACCATATACAGTGATGCTTCTGAGAAGGGGCTAGGATGTGTCCTACAGCAGCATGGGAAAGTGATTGCTTATGCATCTAGGCAATTACAGACTCATGAGCGAAACTATCCTATCCATGACCTAGAGATAGCTGCGGTGATCTTTGCACTCAAGTTATGGAAACATTACTTATACGGGGAGCGTGTAGAAATCTTTACTGACCATAAAAGCTTGAAGTATGTGTTCACGCAGAAATAGCTGAACATGAGGCAAAGACGATGGTTGGAGTTGATGAAGGACTTCGACATCGATTTATAGTATCATCCCGGTTAGGAAAATATGGTGGCAAATACGCTGAGCAGGCATCCGATGGCATGGTATATGATGATAGATCGGCATTTGCGGGAAGATCTGGAGAAGCTCGGTATCGAGATAGTTCGGCCAGGATCAGTGATACAGATGATGGCGCTTGACATACAGTCAGGTTTGATGGAGCAGATTAGGGAGGCATAGTCTTCAGATGAGAGCCTTCGCAGACTTCGAGTCCAGGCTTTGGCTGGATTGCTGGATGATTTTACTGTAGCAGAGGATGGATCCTTGAGGTATGGCAGCCGATTATGTGTGCCGAAGGGAGAGCTGGTAGAGGCAGTCTGGCAGGAGGCATACCGATCGAGATATTCTATTCACCCTGGTGCTAACAAGATGTACCGTGACTTGTGGGAACATCTTTGGTGGCACGGGATGAAGAGGGACGTATCACATTTCATTTCGAGATGCCTAGTTTGCCAGCAGGTCAAGGCGGAGCGCCAGAGGCCAGCTGGTTTATTGCTGCCGTTACCCATTCCCGAGTGGAAGTGGAAACACATTATGATGGACTTTGTCTCAGGGCTTCCTCGTTCCCAAGGACGAAAGGATGCCATTTGGGTCATCGTGGACAAGCTGACGAAGTGTGCGCACTTCATACCCTTCAAGATGGGTCTTTCCACCGAGAAGTTGGCAGAGCTATACATGCAGCAGATAGTTCGCTTGCACAGAGTACCCGTGAGTATCGTGTCAGACAGAGACAGCAGATTCACATCCCACTACTGGAGGAGCTTATAGGAGGAGTTGGGCAATCAGCTCAAGTTCAGTACGGCATATCACCCGTAGACAGATGGGCAGTCCGAGAGGATGATACAGACACTGGAGGATATGTTGAGGACCTGCGTACTGAACTTTGGCGGATCATGGGAGAGCCATCTGCACTTGGTAGAGTTTTTATACAACAACAGCTACCAAGCCAGTATCGGTATGTCTTCTTTCGATGTACTATATGGACGACGATGTCGTACACCGCTCTTTTGGGATGATGTCGGGACAGAGTTATGCTTGGGCCAGAGATGATCACGGATGCAGCAGAGAAGGTCGGGATGATCAGAGACAGGCTCAGAGTAGCTCAGGACAGGCAGAAACACTGGACTGATGCTAGTCGTAGATCGATGGAGTTCGTAGACGGTGATATGGTGCTAGTAAAGATATCACCTACTAGAGGGATGATCCGGTTCGGATGAGGAGGGAAGCTAAGCCCCAGATACATCGGGCCGTTCGAGATACTTAGCAAGATCGGAGAGGTAGCTTATAGAGTTACACTTCCACCCAACCTAGCAGGAGTTCACGATGTCTTTCACGTATCCCAGCTGAGGAGATATGTTCCGGACCCCAGCCATGTGCTAGATCATTCAGAGTTGGAGATCGGACCGAGCCTTGCAGTTTTTGAGCAGCCAGTGGAGATATTAAACTGGAGGAAGAAGAGGCTGAGAAACAAGATTATACCCTTAGTATGAGTAGCTTGGAGCCGTCACTCTCCGGGTGAATCTACTTGGGAGAGGGAGTCGGACATGAGGGAGAGATATCCTTACCTGTTAGACCCAACCGCTGCGAGGGAACCACCCGTTCCCGCTTGATAGCTTATAGGTTAGTTTCGATCGTAGCCTTAGTCATTTGTTGTATTGCTTGCTATGTTAGAATTGTAGGGTCTTCAATCCTTGTGAATTTCGAGGACAAAATTATTCAAGAAGGAAAGACTTGTCAGCCCCTATTTTTCAAAATTTATTAAATTAGAATTAATTAGTTGCTAATGACCTGTTTAGCTTTAAAATAATTTATTATGATTTTTAGGAATTTTTCTAGAATTTTTAAATGATTTTTAAATAGTTTTTAAATAAAAATATATCAATTTATAATTAATTAAAATGTTTTAATACCATTCTGTAATATTTAGAATTGTTTTAATTTCAGTTTGTAAATTATTAAATTGTTTTAGTGCGGAATGCAATTTATTTTGTATTTAGTCACTGTTAGGGACCTACTTGTAAATCCTAAAAACTACGAGGACCTAAATATAAATCCTAATTCTACCCACCCTCGACGACCGCCACGCTGACGACCGACCTCCTTTTCTCCGCCATTTTCGGCCGACCTAGCCCAGCTCGACCGACCAAGACACCCTATAAATAACCCCCTCACTCTCCCCGACCCAACCACCACCTCCCCGACCCATCTCCGACCGTCAACCGCCCATTCCCAGTTCACATGAACCCCAACTCCGGCTAACCCCAACGCCACTTCCCCGACAGTCGTCACCCCCATCCACCACCAGCGATCGATTTGCCGCGCCGAGCTGGACGCAGCGCCACCCGAGCGCCGCTTCCCCCGACGCCTATAGCCGCCGACAGCTCACTCGAAACCCCCCCTCGAAGTCGGACACACAGGTAACAGACCCTAAACTGTGTCGTACGTGTCTCGTGCACGTGGATACGACTCACCGTGTCCTGACGAACATGAGGGTAAGACTGGACACGCGAGACTAGACCCGTACGTGTCGTGCATAGCACGGACACGCGACTCTTGTGTCCCTAACTGTCAGGACACAGAGTTTGATTTATCAGATTTTTATTAAATTAACTAAAAATATAAATAAGTCTAAACAAAACCCTCTCCCTAATACGAAGCTCGGGCTGACCCCCTGGCCAGCCCGACCAAACCCGAGAACCCGACCCTGTGGGCCGAGTTCGAACCCCCCTGTTGTTCTGTTTCATTTTCTTTTACTTTTTGTTTTCTTTTATTTTATTATTTATATATATTTATGTATATATGTATACATGTATATGTATATATATATATATATTATATATATATAATGTATTATATGTATATATAAACACTGTATTTGTATATATATATATATTTTATATTTAGTACTCTATTATATTATATATGTATATATATATATATATATTACATATATATATATATATATATTTTTTTTTTTTTTTTTTTACATATATATATATATATATATATATATATATATATATATATATATATATATATATATATATAAGTATTTATGTATATATATGTATATATGTATATATGTTCATGTGTATATATATTATTATATATATATATGTATACAATATTTGTATATATATATATATATATATATATATATATATATATATATATATATATAATATATATATATATATATATATATATATATATATATATATATATATATATATATATATATATATATAAAATAAAATATAATATATATATATATATATATATATATATATATATATAGATATATATATATATATATATATATATATAAAAATATATATATATAAAATAAAATAAAATATATATAAAAAAAATATATATATATATAAAATAAAATATATATATATATATATTTATATATATATATATATATATATATATATTTTTTTTTATATATATATATATATATATATATATATATATATATATATATATATATATATATATATATATATATTACAGTTAAGTATTTCTTATATATATGTGTATATTTAACATATGTATATATAAATATATCCATTATGTATACATTTTTTTTAATATTTAACATATGTATACATAAATATCCATTATGTATACATATAATATCTATATATTTATATGTATATATATATATATATATATATATATATATATATATATATATATATATATATATATATATATATATATATATATATATATATATATATATGTTGTAGTTATTTATTTTATGTATTTCAAAATTCTACTTTGTATAAAGTATTATTGTACATAAACTTCCAAGTCATTTTTATTGTTTAAATTATGACTTGTATATTTTTACCACTTTGAAAATATATTATTATTATAATTCCTGTATTTTATTTCTGCAACCATTTGGTGTCCAAGCCTAGCATGTATTTTTGGGCTCAAATGTATTTTCACACATTCGAGACCTGTACAAGTCATATTGGACTTGATTCATGTCCTTGGGTCCTGTATTTGAACTCTAGTTCAAATTATGTACATGGACAAAATATGCAGATAATTAATTATTTAATTTCAGATTGTGTACCATGTTGTTTTTGAATATCTAAAAATACTTTAATTGCTGTTAAATTTTTGGAAAAATAGTATTTAGATACTATGTTAATTTAGCTAATTTATCATAATTTTTACAATATTTAATTTATAGTTTTGCCACTGTTTGGCATATGGAACCAGAACTCACTTTCTGTGTACTTATGAAAACTGATTTTTATAAAATATATGTACTGGTTAATAAATTTCAGAAAAATTATAGTAAATTTATATAACTAACAAGGATCATTTTGGTACTTTATTTTACGTAAAATGGAGCATTTTGTCTATCTCAAAAATTGTTGGAACACAATGTACAGTTGATTTATTTATTGAATAATTATGACTCGCAACTTTTTGTGTTATTTTGAGTTATAGCCGTATTGAACCTCACCCCACACTAGTATAAAGATCCTAGAAAGTTAGTTATAGTATTGTGTCACCACACATTGGTCTCCTATGCCAAGTCATCATTTTGGCTAGGTGCCCAGTCACAAGTCGTGTTGCACCACCTAGTGTCGTAGTGATTAACTTAGTATAAAAACTAAGTTTATGTATTTATTCTACAGTGACGATTTACCAGGCATCTATAGTATTCTTATCGCTGCTTTATTTTGCTAGAGGCAAGTATTTTCTACAAACTTTACATACTGTTACATCAATGAACTGCGAATCCAACCATGTTAAAATGTTGATCCTTGGGGTAGCAAGTTAAATCTTCACATGTTTTATCTTCAATCACTACCATGCTTAAACCAGTCTTTATGTATCTCTTACATGGTTAGAATATGGGTTATAGGAAAACTGATAGTAGAGTACGTGATCATGTCCCCTTTATCGTACCGAGCAAAGTTTCATTTTATATGTTACTGCGCCGTAGGCCATTATCCCGCATTTCTGTACGCAGGTACACCTATGCTTGTACACTTGTACGTATGTACATTTCATTTACATGTGCCCATGCATATTATACACCTATTGACGATCACGTACCTGCTACAGTTCTAAACACTACATATACATCTGTCTCTATGACATATGTGTCCTTGCCATGATAGATTATGTGATGCCATATTTCCAGTTATTCCTCTTATGTTCATTTCTATGTTTCATATGCTAGTTTGTTAGAATCAATACTTGCTCCCATCCTGACAGGATAACATTGTAGGTATCCTTACCGAGGAGGAGTTACTCTGCGACTCATATTATGGAGATACTGCCACGGACCAGGCTTTGTCTTATGAGGATGTACCTGCGGGAAAACTCGCCTAGTTTGCGTAGTTGCTTAGGATATTTAGTGTAGTCATGTATCAGACTACGTATTTTGTAACTGGACATGTATCCAGTTTTATATTTCAGACTTGTACTTAGACTTATTACTATATGAGACGACTTTTGTGTTTGGAGCATTTATGACTTTTATTTTCTTATATAACTGTTAGAACATTTAGTCTTAACTTGTTACTTCTAGAATAGCTTACTGCGCTTTATCTCAAGCGTAGGGTGGACATGACTCGGCCCGGTCCAACAATTTGGATTGCGGGTCGTGAAATCACTCGAGTTACATCGTACACATATTCAGGAGTCCCTGAAATATATATATGTCAGCCGAGTCTCGTGAGGGGTATTTCATACTCATGAATCATTCTATCCATCCATACTAATCCTCAAGATCAATCATTCTAATGCTAACTCTTGCAACATGGACGTCTCGCCTAACCCGCTAGGCCATTTCTCAAGGCTAAAGTCAATGTCAAGATTGGAATCATAGTTCTCCAACAATAATGCCAATACTGACCCCAATCCTAGGGTCAAAGCATGTTGATAGTACAGGGTTTTTTACCAAGCTTGCATCACTCAGATTTCTAAACATCGAGCATATATATCTCCTATTCGCACTTGCAAAACTTAGTCCAAGGGGTCCAAGTCATTCAGCAAAGCCATCTTATACCGAGTCATGTTCAACCATTTCTTGACACATCAATATTGTTTGGCTAACATGCAATCCACATAATCTATCCCTTCGAACACATTCGATATAATCCATCTAACTATTCCTCCCAAGTCAAGTATGCTACGAACGACTTGTCGCTAAATCATAATTCTCATTTCATATTCCTTAAGTCACTTATCCTAATTCGTGTAATCGATTACATGGTCGTCTGACTTTAATAATATGTCACGCCCCAATCTCATGCAAGTCTGATTATCCACGGTCGATATGAAATAAATATGCAATGCTCCCGCAGAATAATCGTTCTCATCAGAGCGTAACTCTTATTTTAAGTCTAGACTAAGTCATTCTCGATATGTAGATTGGATCTACTCAATCCTCAAGTTCACTTAACCGTCAATCACTAAGCCGTACCATCCTCGAATTCACCTTTGCATCAAACCACAAGTCGAAGCAATCCAAGTTGCCATATCTTGATTTTTTGAGTTTGATTGTTCCCGTGACATGAATTACCATGTCCGTGCTCACGCAGAACGATTGCCCCAAATCCGACGTGACACATGTGCGAGGCTGGAGATGCACTCACACAAGACAAAATTGTCGACGTTGTGGCCATCAATGCAATCCTCAAGACACGATCATGATCTTTTAAACATTTATTTCTATCAAAATCCCCAAACATAGCATCCATCGAAATAGTAACATTTTATATGGTCGTCATTCATCGAATTAGAGTACCCTCGAGTTATCGTATATCGATCTTTGATACTCCTCAGTACCATCGATGACATGCGTAACCTGACGATCTTCACTTGCAACAAATTTTGAGTCATGCAAGTAATGATGTTGTCCGAACTGGACAATCTCCTCAATATTCAAGATCAATTTCAATCATTATACCTCGAACTAGCTGCATATTCAATTCGTCCAAACCAAATTCGTATATTTATCCGACTATCTTAAGTCATCCAGCAATATCAATTCCAATCCTTAAAGTCATTCTCGAATATTCGAAGCATTTTCATGCACACTATCATCCAATCGTGCTAACTATTCGTATACAATTCATATTATTTTCCTTGATCAAGTCATCCATTCGTACACCTTAACTTTTCCTCGATTTAATCTATCTTTTTCCTTATCACTTGCATTTCGCATTCAATATACATTCTAATCCTGTGCGTGTCGATTCTAATTCCGTTCGAATCAACTCATCGACTTCTTCAAGATTCTAACTTACTCAATGATACTCGATCTAAGGCTTTGTATACATGCGAAGCTTGCTCATAGACTCATTGGCACCCTTTATCCTCAACCGACCAACATCTCCAAGGCTATCCGATACACCACTCAGGGATGAAGTCATTCGACATATCCTCGAAACAAGTTATGAATCACAATCGATTATTTTGAATTCTCGTTCGAGCCATTCCTCAAAAACCCAAGCATAATTTGCCCATGACGCATCGACAATAATATCGTTCGATAGCACTTCTATAGTCATTCCACATTCAATAATAGAGTCTAACTCATTCTTGTTTGACACAATTTGTATCTCGTACGTGACTTTGCTAAGGTCGTAATGATTCTTAGTATATATGCCCAGCACGAATTAGCCAATCTTTCTTTACTTAAACTTTTGTTCAACCAAATTTCTTTCGTACGATTTTGTAAAATATTTAGACTTATTGTATGGACATGTCGTGAGACATTTTTGAGAGAGCGCACCAATGATATCAGTTTGCGGAAGCAACACAGAGTTAAAAAATTCAATCAAAATCTAAGGACATAAAGTTGTGCTCAGATACCATTATGTCATGCCCCGCTCCCATAGGAACGATCGTCCTCACTAAGGTGTTATGCCGCATGAGTCTAGATTGCGGTCAAGCAAGGCAGGTTCATAATTGCCGATTACAGGCTAAGCGATGGGGGTCGTCGCACAGAAGTCCCAAACAAAAATATTGCATATTCAGCTGCAAAAATTTGAAAGCAAAACACAAGTCATGCAAAATAATCTTTTATTGATGTTGAACAAGGATTACAATATGGGCGTAAGGCCAGATTATAAGTCTCTCAGGATCAGTTTTCTCTCATATTACAAGTCACTCTACTCTCTCTCATTTCTCAATACAAGCTACAAGGCAACGAGTGGCAGATTCTAAGGAATGGCGATGTCTATACATTATGTCCCGTATAAGCCCTAACTCCATGCGGCCGCACACCTCGAAACTCTATGCCTTGAAATATCCTAGCGAGCTCTGCGCCATCGAGATTCTACCTATGCATGCACATGAAAACTGTGTGGGCGTTAGTACTCAACTGTACTGGTAGAGTGAGATCCTTGCCCACCCATACAAAACTGACATGTTCATTTACTTTGTGCAGCTTAATTTCCTTTTAATTGTCTTTTTAGTCTTGTCTTAGGATCAATTTTAGGACAGAGAGGCCCTGGCCTATACTTGACAATGCGGTGACATGGTCGTGCTATACTCTATTCGTGACTTTAATCTATATTTGAGGCAGTACCTCACCACGTAAAAACTTATGCAAAACTGGCCGTGCCAAGACTTTCATTTATTTATATGCCTCTAGACCAATCTCGTGCCAATGACGTTATTGGAACAACTCGTGCTGGTCGTGCCAATAGACTTGATCGTGCCATAAGATCGAGGTCGTGCCTCACATATCAATAAGAATTAGGTAAACCTGCCTTACGGCCCTTCCTGACTTAACTTGAAATGACTCGATGACGATGCCACATTTATGCCGAAGCACGTGTCCTTGCGATAGCCAAATCTTAAGCTCCAGAATGGGGTTACAACCGTGCATACCTAGCCCGTGCCAATTCAAGGTTGGCGCTTGCTACAATTATGCCTTGTTAACCCAACTCGTACCTTGCTAGTACTCGATGCAATCTAAAGGCATGTATGCGGATAGCCGCTCTTATGTCGACACATTTATATGAGTGGTCACTAGCAATGTCAAGCTATCCTGGATCTTTACATATGGTGACCATTCGCATGCGAGGTACGAGCTCCCACAGAATGACCCGTAGCCTATATTGTAACAGTTCACTTCAATCGAGTTGTACCGTCGATGAAGGCCGTACAATATCTGCAATTCCTTCTAGGCCCACACTAAACTAGCGCTCCGGGATTGTTCAAGGAATTCACCTTGTGCGCAAGTTGTCCAATGACCATGCAAGACTCTAATCGATCTATCAACTCCTTCCTTAATCCTGACCATGCTTTCTAACTTTCTATCGGGACTCCGAAGTAGCGGGACCGATCTCGTGAACTTCCTTATCGAGACTCCCAAGTAGCGGGACTGATCTCGTGTACCTCCTTATTGAGACTCCCAAGTAGTAGGACCGATCTTATGAACTTCCTTATCGAGAATCCCAAGTAGCAGGACCGATCTCGTGTACCTACTTATAGAGACTTCCAAGTAGCGGGACCGATCTCTTGAACTTCCTTATCGAGACTCCCAAGTAGCGGGACCGATCTCGTGTACCTCCTTATTAAGACTCCCAAGTAGCGGGACCAATCTCGTGAACTTCCTTATCGATACTCCCAAGTAGCGGAACCGATCTCGTGTACCTCCTAATTGTGACTCCCAAGTAGCGGGACCGATCTTATGAACTTCCTTATCGAGAATCCCAAGTAGCGAGACCGATCTCGGCGACAACCAATCGCGTGGACTTCTATCCTTTAAAATCTAAGGAATGACTACTAAGTAGTCTTCCATCTTTAACTTGAACATTATGTGTTTTTTTTTCTATGGCATGCTTTTCCCTAAATCAACCGTGGCTCGTGCCTTAGACTGACTTGGTCTCTAGTCGACGCTATCACACAAGTTATATACTTTTATAATGAGCCTTAAGATCGTGAGACTATGTGACTTGACAACCACATATAGAGCGGAATAGTGCTAGAAATGGCTTCAATCGATCGGCATAACTTTGCCTAACTTAATTGTGCAACGAATTGACGAACAAAGGCTGCGTCAAGCATTGCCTCGAGGGAACGTGTTATGCACGCGTTCGACTTGAATAAACAAGTTCTTTTAGGTGCCACAGACTTACGCCACAAGCTGTGCTCTACAATGTATACTGTAACTTAACCCATGAGACGAGCAAGGCAATGCCAAGCCCTGGATGATGGGACCGTGCATGTTTTATCGAGCATTCATACAGGCGATGCCTATGACTTAGGCTAAGTTCTTAACTTTGTGGCAACTTAAACCAGCTTTTATTCTCCCAAGCCAAGGGACGAAGGATAGACTGTCATTTTAAAAGCACGCTGAGCAAACTTCTAAGCAGACCGAGTGACCTTTTTCTATGTTTTAACACATTCCGACCCGTCGAAATTATTCCCTTAGCTATGTGGATGCGTCTCTTTTATTATCAAACCTAACTTGTGCAAGTTGAAAATATGCAATTTATTACATGAAGGCTAAGATGAGTCAATTTCACTAAAACTATCCCACCTGAGCAAGTCTTCGAGCAAGCCGTTGAATGGCTAAGTCCAAACGCCATCGGCATTTCGATTCCTCCGATTAACTGAGTGGGACGGGGCACTACATACCTCTGGTCCAAACGTTCAAGTGGTCGCTAGATGATGAAAGGTGTAGGAGAATATGCTTGGGGTCCATTGGGAAGACCCTATAAATGGAGGTTAGGCTCTAGGAGGCGATAACTTCTTGGACGCGCTGAAGCTTGGGGCATCCGGAGGGAAATTTGAGGATGAAGGTGTGTGGGAAATGATCGACAATGGAGGAGATCTCCTCACTCGAGAAGGGGATGGTGATGTCTTGCATGTCTGGCGAGAAAGAAGGACTAAATTCGGAAGTGCAACATCAGATATAATCGGAGAGGTTTGGGCAGAACGATCAGGCCTAACAATGTTCGCGAATGACCGAAAGCGCGTGGGGTTCATCGTCGAGGCAGGAAAGACATGAGGCCCAAGAAAAGACTTCACCGGGAGCGCGATATCCGACGGACAGGACGGGGGCCCCGCAAGGGATGCACCAAGGGGGGCAGAGGCTAAGAGGGAAGGTGTCAGCGCTAAGAGGTCCGCTGGCAGGAGCAAACCCGACAAAAGGTGCGGGTCACGGGTCGAAGAGGAGAAAGGGGCATCCGGTTGGCGCGGAGCTACCTGCGCTCACCATAGTCCTGGCCTGGGCGATCGGGGCAAGGGAAAAAATAGTTGATGGGAGACGCCCAAGCAGATGGCGCCAAGAGACGAGGTCGGGCATGTAATGGCCGAGGGGCCGGATGGCGCAGCCCCGGGCTACACAGAAGATGGAGCACCAACTGAGGACAACACAGTTGGGAGTACGCCAAACATAGATGGCGCGACACAAGGAGTAGCTCCCACACTACGAAAATATACTATATTAGCGACGTAATTTAGCGACGTTAGTTAAAACGTCACTAATTCTCGCAATTTAGCGATGTTTAAGTTAAACGTCGCTAATCGTCGCTATTAGCAACGAAAATTGCGATGTGCCAGCGACATATATTAATTATATAAGCTTTTCATCGCTAGACGTCGACATTACGTCGCTAGTAGCGACAAATTTAGCGACGTTTCTCATAATATCGCTAAATTTGAATTAAAATTCGCCCCCCGGATTCATTTTCTCCTATTTCCCATTTTCACTCTCTTACTCTCTTTCCTTACTTTCCCCTCCGGTGCGGTGAACTTTCCCCTCCGGCACGGCGAACTCTCCTCCCTCTCCGGTACATAACTCCCCCCACCTCTCTCTCTCTCTATTTTGGTTGTGGGTGGTTGGGGTGCGGGTGGCTCGGGGGGAGGGGCACGGGGGGTGCGGGTGGTTGGGGTGAGGGGCTGTGGAGGAGGGGCAAGGGGATGCGGGTGGTGGTGAGTGGGGGGTGTCTGGGAGGAGGGGCAGGGGGGTGAGGGCGGCTAGGGGTGAGGAGGGGGCTGGGGGTAGTTGGGGGGTGAGGGGCGGTGGGGGGGAGTGGAAGGGGCTGGGGGTTGGTTGGGTGGTGAGTGGGCGTGGCTGGGGGGGAGGGGCAGGTGGGTGAGGGCGGCTGGGGGTGAGGAGGGGGGCTGGAGGGAGGATTAGGGTTAGGGTTCGGGAAATATAACAATTGTTCATATTAAGATAATTTTCGTGGTAAGATAATTTTTTATGTTAGAAATGTTGATACCATTTTATCTAATAAAGATAATAACCAACCAAACTTAATGATCATAAATATCCACTTTTACTATAAGAAATCACTCATTTGACAAACTTTTTATGATTATCTATATTATTATTATAGGATTTATATAAGTAAATATTTCTTAATGAAAACAATAAAAGGACCTTGTTTCTATACGTAAATGTATACATATATTGTTTGTAATACTTGGTTGTTTGTGGGCTCTGGTAGATTTCGTTGAACCGTAGCAGCATTAGTCTTACCTAGGCCCAAACCAAACCCGGGGAATCACAGTCTCAGCGGCATTAGACAAACCCAGGCAAGTATATCTTGCCCATTGGCTTACATATTTACAAGAATGTAATCTTTATCAGTCATTTACTTTCGATATATTGCAACAAGCTTTACCTATTTATTATCAGTACTCTTTCATGATTATCCTTGCTAATACGTAGACATGATACACGGTTTCATATTACATGGCATATAGAGACCGAATTATGTTCTCTAGATGTTTACTTGATGATGGACTTTCATGTGTATATGTTTGACTCGACTTCTAGATTTATTATTTATTAGAGTCAGACTGGATGTGTCGTGGATGTCACACGAGCAATAGCATGGGGTTGGAAGGGTAGTCACTAGGCGCACATATGAGCTACTTTTCCTTATAGTTATCGCTGCATCATTACCAAAGCTGCAAAAATTTCATAGTTATCACAGTTTTCGTTATCGGGACTGCGGATACATCATAGGTTCTGGAGTTTCCTTACCAAAGTTTTGGAGTAAACCATGATAGCTCAATGATGTCCTCAAGTGCATCTCGCACAGAACAGATAGTTTGTCTAGTAATAGTGTCACTTGATTACATATTTAGTTTCTTGGATCACTTGTTTTAAGATTAGGGGTCTGCTGCTCGGGGTGGGGCCCCGAGGTTGCTCGTAGTATAATGTATGTATGTAGTATGTAGTATATTAATTTCAGTTTTAAAGTTTATTCATATTTGCAGATATCTAGAAATGGCTATATCCATATATCTGCGAGACTGTTCGTGGATGTACAACCGCAATCGAGATGATAGGTGCGTATGCGAGATGAATACATCGCCGGAGTAGAACAATTCCTCCAATTCGCGAAGGCGTTTCCTTAATCCCTGGACGACATGGACATTAAGTGTCCATGTGCAAATTGTCAGAACATAAAGTTTCAACCAAAATTGGATGTGACGTATCACTTATACACAAAGGATTTTCTTCCGAATTACTACCAGTGGACCACACACGAAGAGCTTGTACCTTTAGCATTCCAAGCAAAACCATATGTGGAGCCTTATATGAATGTCTACAACAGAACTGGTATCAAAAACGAGTACGTAAACATGGTCTTCAACGCTGCGGAGCCTAGTTTTGATCCATATAATCGTGACGCAGCTGAGGAGGCACCGAATTCCGATGCTGTGAAGTTCATGGAGTTGCTGGAGAATGCAAGGTCTCTTTTATACCCTGGTTGTGAGAACCATTCACCCTTAGAGGTGATCACTCGGCTCTTGAGCATAAAGTTTGACTTTAACATGTCGAAAGAATGCTACAACAGAGTGCTCGAGTTGATTACAAATATCTTGCCGGAGGGTGCCATGTTACCGAAAGACTTTTAACACTCTAAGAGGATGGTGAGATCCCTCTAGATGGGATACGAGAAGATCGATTGCTGTCAGAACGAATGCATGCTTTACTACAAAGATGACAAGGATACAGAAGTGTGCGAATTCTATGGTGCTGATCGCTACATGCCAACTGCTGCAGGCAAGTCTAGAAGACCGACTGCTTTAATACACTACTTGTCGTTGACGTCGCGGTTGCAGAGGTTGTTCATGGTGAAAGAGACTGACAAAAATATGAGTTGGCACAAGCGACAATAGACCGAAGGAGTGTTGGATCACCTATCTGATGGAGAAGCGTAGAAGCACTTCGATCGATCATATCCTAACTTCGCTTCTGTTGCACGTAATATAAGGTTGGAGCTCTGCTTTGATGGTTTCACCCCATTTAGACTTTCAGGCTCCCAATATTCATGCTGGCCGGTAATCCTCACTCTGTACAACCTACCGCCTTGGATGTGTATGAAGACACCTTACATGTTCTTAACTATTATCATCCCCGGTCCGAACAATCCGAAGAGGAACATCGATGTGTACTTACAGCCGTTGATAGATAAGCTGAAGCAGCTATGGAAAATAGGGGCATACACATATGATGCTTCAAATAAATAGAATTTTCAGATGCGGGCAGCACTAATGTGGACAATCAACGACTTTTTGGCTTATGGAATGTTATCTGGATGGAGCACTCATGGTCGGCTTTCATGTCCATATTGCATAGACCGCACTAAGACTTTTTGTTTGAGACACAAAGGAAAGCCATACTTCTTTGATTGTCACCGATAGTTCTTGTCGAAAGACCATCCGTACCGTAGGAACAGAACTGCTTTTCGAGCTGGTGCTATAGAGAAGGACGATCTACCGCCAATGTGGTCCGGAGAGGACACATGGGAGCAAGTAAAAAAAATCCTAAGTGCTATTGAAGATCCTACAATGATGGTAGGGCTGCAATGTTATATGTATTGCTCAACTACGACGTGGAAGAAGTGCTCAAGCTAGAGGGGTAAGTAAAATTATTTTACATGATTCGTTGCTTCTCAATATAACTAATATACCTATGCTTCATTGATCTTCAGCATGTTTAAGGATGAGGTAACGTCTAGCAATCCGTACGCAACCGAGGAGGAAGCAGAACAACAAATCAGACTTCATTTTCCTTTTTGATTGAGAGCTATGTAAGGATATTTTTACAATTTACTTTTTTGTACGTATATTATTGCACAGAATAATTAAGTTAGCATCGTTTATTTGGTATTTGGGTTGATCGCCCGGAGGCAATCCTTGAGAATGAGTATATTAAAACTATAGCCAAGGGACCAATTTATCAAGTGAAGACCTGGCCAAGTTACTGCGTAAATTGCTTCAGGTTCAAGTCAACAAATGCTCGAATAAGAGACGACTTCTTGGATCTGGATTCTATGAAGAATAGCTGTTTGTGTATAAAATATTCAAACTACAAAGACGTCAAACCAGGTAATGACTTCTTTGGCGTATTACGGGAGATTGTGGAACTGGCATACGATTATGCCATAGAAACTTGTAAGATCATTTTGTTCAAATGTGACTGGTTCGATCCGATCCAAGGTCGAGGTTGAAGAGTTGACAAACATGGTCTTGTCGACATAAATTATCGCCTTCGATATCAAGCTTATCAACCGTTTATTCTAGCAAGCCAGGCTCAACTAGTTTACTTTACAAGCTATCCAAAACGAGGAGCCGGGAAATCAGATTGGTGGGCATTCTGTAAGACTAAAGCTCAGAATACCATCGATGTCGACGTGATACCTTATCAGGAAGACGAACTACCTTTTATTACAAATATTGTCGATGTGGACTCAACGAAAGTTCCTCATGACATGTTTCGTCAATTGAAAGAGGTAGAAGTATCGGAAGTGGAAGAGAAAGTTGATAGAAGGGAAGAAGAAGAGGAACAAGATGAATTTTCAGAAAAGGATTGAATATGTTTAATTTTCAGATGTAGTATTGTCTACTTTTGTTGGCCAGTTGACCTAAATTTGTAATAATTTTATGGCCTAGTGGTCGGGTTTGTTGATTATGACACTTAATTTTTATATATACTTTTGTGGACTAGCTAGTAGTCTGGTTTGGTGATTATTTTTATATATACTTTTGTGGCCAGGTAGCTTAGTTTCTATTTCATATTTGTATTTTATTAATTTTCTCTAATATTTATTTTTTTAGATATGGCTCGACGTGGATCCTTTGGTACTGGTGCCGGTGGGAGTTGACGAGTAGTACGGTCTCCATCTACCACTCTTCCTACCGAGTCCTCCTCATCCCCCGCCTCCAGTATACACTAGCGGTCTAGTCGTCGGCAGTGGCCCCGGCTCTAGCAGTTCCAGGCTAGGGCCTTCTACTTCTACGCTGCCAGTACCGTCGAGTATTCCAGAGGCCGACCCCACTAGTGAGGAGGAGGCCGAGGCCGAGGCCCACGTCGAGAGCAAGGGCAAGGGTGATGGCGAGGCCCACGCTAAGGGCGAGGCCGAGGGGCAGGGGCAGGTTGCAGCACCCATTTGAGACAGATCTTCCGTGTCGCCCGGAGGGGGATCTGAGGTTGGATATTTGGACCTGTACTCGAACTAGGCGGTAAGTAAAATTGTTGTATTTAATTTTTTTAAATTTATTATAAACTTGTTTAATAAATTTAATTTCCATTTTACAGGTATTATCCCTCCTCCGTACACCAGTCGCTGGGTACATTCCTGCGACAGAACTACGGGGAGGCCAGATCAACTGGAGGGATGTCCTGGCCGATAAGAAGGCCTTCTGGTTTGTGCACTTCTCGGTACGTAAAAGTTTATTTCCTTTTAACATTTAATATGTTATGTTATAACTTACGTACTTCTATGATTTTTTCAGCGGACTTACCTCTTCCCTCCCTACCGTGCCGTTGCTGTCGAGTCTATTTTTTTCAGTGTCGCCAGCAAGCTCATTAGGGACACGATCCTCGACCAAAAAGATTGCGAGCACTGGGGAGAGCGTATTCAGGGTTGGATCTCTGCCGCCGATTGGGCGGCAATGAAGAGGAGATTCGAAGAGGGAACCTACAAGGAGAAGTCCGCGAAGAACAAAAGAGCATGACAGGCGGGGTCGCAGTAGTATGGTTGGTCTTGGTCCATCATGGATTTTTTTTACTCATATGGTACACATCTCGCCGTATACCCATAATTAATACTTTATAGTAATATATTTCTTTCAACTTAACTGACAAATCATATAATAATTTCGTAACAGGTTGACTCGAAAGAGAACCCGAATATGGTGACCTTGTTCCTCGCTACGCACACGAAGGGGGAGCAGTTCGTCGATGACAAGGCCCGGGACACCTACGTAAGTTTTACTTAATACTAGTTCATTACTATTAATTTTTAGTTACATAGAGAATTCATATAGATGTTACACGTAAGTTTTACTTAATCCTAGTTCATTACTATTAATTTTTAGTTACGTAGAGAATTCATATATATGTTACTTCTAAGCCGAGTTTTTGAGGCTTAGGGAGGCCGAGTCGACACAGTCAGAGGGAGCTGGAGCTAGCACCTTCCAGCAGCCCCGGTCGTCGTATCTCAGTCAGATGATAAGCTGTGGAGGAGGGCCGTTGGTGGTATGCATAGGGGTACGTACTATGGTACGGGCTCCTATGCTGCCTTCATTTTATTACAGGCCTCTCGGACCGCCACTAGTGTGCCCGGTCCTGCACAGACTGAAGAGTCGCTGTTAGCCCAGCAGAGTATCGATACGCAGATCGCAGCTCTGTGTGACGAGATGCTGCAGAGGATGGCGGTATCGCACTCGCAGCCGCAGCCACATATGGATGATCCTGCGCTCATATCATGTTTTGAGAGGATTGAGAAGACGACTGAGGTGCTGCGATAGATTTTCTGCGCTACACAGGAGACAACGCAGCGGTTGGTCGAGCAGATGCAGCAGTTCCGCAATATGGCTACGGAGCGACCATCTGGTATGCCGGGAGCATCGTCTACTTCCGTTGGTGCATAGGAGGACATGCTCGTCAGCCTGTCACCGGAGGAGTATCAGACGATCCTTGTATTACGAGGACAGTCATCTGGTGGCGCTCCTCCTCCATCTCCAGCTCCAGACGATCAGTAGTTTTGTTTTTGCATTTTCGGACTTTGTACTCTATATTTTTACTTTGTACGTATTTGAGGATATTGACTTTGTTCTTTATATTTGTACCTTATATCAGCTGTTGAGGATATTATTTGTTCTTTATATGTTTAATCTATTCTGGAATGTATTGTACGTGCCGGTATTGAGTGTTCCACCGAAGGGATCGACGAACCTAGGTGTATTTCTTCATTCGGGATTCTATATTTTGGATTCTGGATTTCTGTTGGATTCTGTATTTTGCATTCTGGATTCTATTTTTTTTTATTTTTCAATTTAGCGACGTTTACATACGTTGCTAAAATTTTGCGACATTTTTAGCGACGTTTATATACGTCACTACGGTTTAGCGACGTTTACATACGTCGCTAAAAACTGCTAAATTGCTGACGTGGCAGACAATCTGATGTCACCACATCACCGGAAAAATGTCGCTAATGTGTCGCTAATCGACGACCACAAAGAAAAGTCGCTAATAACGTCGCTATTTAGCGACGTTATGACCATCGCTAATTTACGTTGCCATAGCGACGTTTTGCGACGTTTTTTTCGATTACACGCTTTTGTTTATCATTTCCAATACATCGCTAACTTAATTTAGCGACGTTTTGGCCAAGATTAGCGACGTTTACAAACGTCACTAATCTGACAAATTTTTGTAGTGCCATTTGAGCACAAGGTAGTGGAGGCTCAGCAAGGGATGCGCCAAGGGAGGCAGAGGCCGAGAAGGAAGGTGCCAGTGCCAAGAGGTCCATTGGCAGGAGCAAACCCGACAAATGGCGCTGGTCAAGGGTCAGAGAGGAGAAGGGGGGCATCCGGTTGGCGCGGAGCCACCTACGCTCACCACAAGCCAGGCATGGGCGAGTAGGGGGAAGGACGGAAATAGCTGATGGGAGGTGCCTGGGCAGATGGTGCTGAGAGGCGAGACCGAGCTTGCAGTGGCCGGGGGGCCGGATGGTGCATCCCTGGGCAACGCAGAAGATGGAGCGCCAAATGAGGACATCACAGTTGGGAATACGCCGAACGAAGATTTTGCGACGCAAGGTGGGGCATCTCAAATCTGAGCAAATTGTGCCATGGGTTTGAAATTTAAAGTGGAGATCGGGGCTCCAGGTGGGAAGAACGAAGTAGGAAAGAAATTGAGGCTTCAGCAGTCTCGACTCCCGAGGAAACAGACCACCGACTTGTCGCTGGAGGCGGTGGCTGTCATGAGGTCGGAACGGAGAACAGCGCCTGGAGCAGCGAGGCCAGTCATGGCCGAGCCGGAGGCAGATGGAGACAACGACGGGGGCGGAGGGCCAGCGGAGGGGGGGAGGGAGGATCAAGGCAGAGGAGTAGGATGAGAAGGTGGAGGGGACGGAGAAGCCAAAAGGGGGGTCGGGAGACAGCCCGAGGAGGGCCAGCAGATCTGGTAACCATGGCGTCGCCCTCAAGGGAGCAAAGAGGGGCAGACCACGCCAGGAGACGAGAAAGATGAGGGGTGGAAGGGGGAGCGGGTGACCGAGACTGCAAGGAGACGCCAATGCAGGCGACGGCCAGGGGGATCGGATGGGGGAGCAGGGATCAGGCGGCGGGGGGGAGCCCACTGATCACCTACGGGGAGCTCCAGAAGCAACATTCTTATATATATATATATATATATATATATATATTATATATATATATATATATACATATACACACAAAAAAATGTTCGAAAACTAGCAGGTTGGTTTTGTATTATGGAAACACCCTATGTTTCATATGTTAGATTGCAATTTAGTGGTTGAAATTAAAAGGTGTATACTCCACCACCTTTTTAAGTCATCTTATATCAACCATTCAATTCCAATTCAATGTGTATAATATAGGTTGGTTTCATAATACAAAACAAACCAACTGGTTCTAGAGCAATGACTCCTAGCCTATAGTTGTAGTCGTGAGACATGCGGTCCAAGTGGTCAGGAGATCGATTGCCGATGGGAGCGTCTGACACAAAAGGTTGAGATGACACATATATTTTAAATAGATGCTCTCACATTTTAATCTCAGTCTTGTAATCCAAATCCAACTATATATTGTAACATAGATTGGTCCCTTTAATTTCATGGTAGTGATATTGTACATGGCCTCTACATAAGTCGAAATAACTCTCGCTCTAATCTTAACTAATCTCATAATTATTTGGCGAAGTCTTCTGGTGTCGAATCCATTTTTATTTGTAGTAAACATCAAAAGGACCAATGTATTCGATGCTATTGTCAGACTGAATACACTTTAATTTTTTATCTGTCTCCCTTTCAACATAGGCCTGAAACACATTAAAGTAGGCAGCAGTTGATCCTTAGTCTTTATAGCGTAGACAAAAAAATTATGGAATAGTCATCAATAAAAATTTATAAAATAAGAAGTACCAGCCAACACAAGATTTTACATTTATTGAACCGCAGACATCTAAGTGAACTAACTCGAGCAACGTCGATATCCTTGAAGATGAATAATTTTGGAAAGACATCATATTGTTCCTTCCATCCAAACAGTACGTGCACTTCGATAATTTTGTAGACTTGAGTCCCAAAATCACTTTCTTGTTTAACAAGTAGCTCATCCCTTCTCGCAGTAAGGTTAAGCCACATGTTCCATAGTTCGGTAGATGCATCACTGACTACATTAACCTCTTGTGTCATCTGTGCTCTCACTTCCATATAGTAGATACCTGACTTCTTGCTTCCTCTAGAAACCAACCATCGAACCTCTAGAAAGCTTCTATTGACAGTTCTATAAGAGACTAATGAATCCCTCATAAACCAACCCTCCAACTGATATTAGGTTGAAACAAATATCAAGAATACGACGAACACCTTTGACAACAATAGTTGTATGTCTTTGTTCTCAAATGCACATCTGTAATAGCAACAAATTTTGACACATCTTCATTGTTCATCTTCAATTCTCCATAGTATCATATTGTGTAGGTATAAACAATACCCTGTTTTGAGATACATGCGCTGAAGTCTCGAAGTCCCTCACCCAAAAATTGTCATCGCATGTGAGGTTCATGGCTACCTTACTATCTAATATAATTATATCACATTCATGCGCTGAGGCGGCCACTGTTGTGTTCTCAGTCAGTTTTTCCTTGTCTCTCTTTTTCACTTTCAAGCGAAATAGTTTTGCATGGCGTAGCCCTTTTTGCCGCAATGATAGCACTCATGGTTCTTGTACCAGCCCTTAAACTTGTCTTTGCTCTTGTTTATGCTATCGTTCGTCTCTTAATTTTACTCCTGCCACGACTCTCTAAAATAAGTACATCTAAATGAAATATAGATGAAGTGCCCTAAGATTTTCTCCGTATCTCTTTATTTAATATTCTAATTTTGGCAAATTCCAGACTAACCATGCCTACTTGAGAAGAAGCGATCATGGATACTCATATTGTCTCCCACGATTCTAACAACATATAAAACAACTGTAGTCCCAGAACTTTAGCGTCGAATTTTATTTCCATAGGGGATTGCTGGTCAACCACACCTTGGAACTCACTCAGGTGATCCGTAATGGACGTACCATCAATGTACCTCAGGCCTATCATCTAACGAATCAAGAATAAGTTGTTTACCCCGGTCTTCTATGAGTACAAGGATTCTAGATTCTTTCAAAGTGTTGTTACAAGCTCTATATTACCCATGTGATTGTTCACATTCTCAATAACGAACTGACAGATATACCCACACACATGTATATGCTCAAACTTTTTCTTCTTTCCAAATTCTTTACTAGACTTCTTCAAAACAAATATCGGAAGATGCAACTTTTTTATAAACAACAAATCCTTCATATTGCTCTGCCAATAATGGTAATTAGAATTGTTCAAGTTACCATGAG
This sequence comes from Iris pallida, assembly GCA_029216955.1. Classification (NCBI taxonomy): domain Eukaryota; kingdom Viridiplantae; phylum Streptophyta; class Magnoliopsida; order Asparagales; family Iridaceae; genus Iris; species Iris pallida. Next base: position 15,946,640 of record JANAVB010030816.1, on the reverse strand, counting down.
GATTGACTTTACCTCCATCTCTTCTACTTGGCTTGACTGTCAACTATGTCACCTGATACTTTGAACCCAATACTCTGATACCACTCTCTTGGGAACAAAGTACAAGAATTGTTCTCCAAAGCAAAAAAATACGAGAGAACTAAAAAATATAGAAAATTAAATCACCAAAATCACAGAAAAGCCAAACGCGAAAACAACATATTTTCGACGTGAAAATTTCTTATGAAAAAATATGGGACGATCGGAGTCCAACCTTGGAAAAACTTTCACTAATGAATTAGAGCATTACACCCTCTACAAACTTCTCCACCGATCTAACCGGATCATTAAAACTATTTGGACTATGAAAATAGATTACAGATTTTCAAAAAACAAGAGAATGAGAATAATTACCTGAAATAATCTCTCCTTCAAAGTAGCATCAATCTATTTTTCTCTCCAAAAGTTGCAAAGACTTAATTAGTTTATATATTATGGTTAGGAAAAATCCATATATTCCCTTCAACCCTGCATTATATCTGGATCGTTGATAGAATCCAACTATGCACATAAATTACGCAAATTCGGGTTCAGCCCGACCGAGCGGTATACCAACGGTACACCGATGGTATGTCATTCTGAGCCCTCAAAAAGGTTCTGGTACAAATAGGGTATACGGCCGTTATGTTGCGATATGCGTCAATATTCTTTACGACGAATACGAACGATTTGTGAATAACAGTCAAATAGAATAGAAAAAGCTACAATGATAGTACACCGACAGAGTTTCGACCGACGGTATACTGCGATATACTGTCGGTACTCCATCAGCCTGCTCTAGTTTGCTGAAATTTGCACTAATCTTAACTCTACCCATCACCTCCACCCATACGCCTTCTTCTAACTGGTGCTACCTAAAAATCATCAAAAAAACAGAATTAGTTTCCGAAAATCACAATATTAAAGAATATGTAGGTATAGTATGAGGTGGTAGGACTTTCAGAATTATGAAATTGAGCCAACGAAAATTACACATAGAGAATACTAATACACAGGCCTAGATTAGCTAAATGGACATTAATGAATTAAATTTTAAAGTTTCTTATTTACAAAATCCATATTCTCATAATATTATTATGTACCTTGGATTTAATAATGTTTACCATTGATTATAAAATAACAGAACAGTTTTATGGGAGGACTGAACTTTTAATTCACAATACAAACTCTCTCGTACAAAAGAGAGCCTAGGAATAAAATATAGGAAAAGCAATCTAAGTATAATTGTTTAGTTTTTTCTGGGGGTGACGGTAGAGGCTCGGAAGAGTGCTATCAACTCTGCCTTACTCCTTGGACGATCGGACGTAGCTTCTGCTCTGGCGAAGAAATGCTCTTTATGTGTGCGGGGGTTGCTAGTCTCTCTGCTCGGGCTCTGTGTGTATAACTCTGTCTGTTTGCAAGAGAACAACACCTTGCTATTTATAGGAATTGTGTAATGAGCGGGGTGTGCAGTAATGGCGCCTTAAAAAGTGGGCGATTGGGGATTGGTTAAGATTAACCTTGATATGTTTTTTGGAAATTAATCTCGGTTATTGAGTTGGCTGCCATAAATCTGCATTGTTATGATTTGTTGGTTGCTAAATCCGAGTGGATAAGTCTTAGTCAATCTTCTGCCACGTGTCCCAACTGTCATTTATGTTGTGAGCCGCATGAACGGGGCGTCCTAGCAGAGCCGCGTGAGTGTGGTCTGTAAATTGAGCCGCATGGGGATAGCCCCACAATCGAGCCGCATGAGGGTGGCCCCACAATCGAGCCGCATGATGATGGCCTCCAACTGAGCCATATAAGGGTGGCCTCCAACTGAGTCGCATAAGGGTGGCCCCCACAACCGAGCCGCATAAGGGTGGCCCCCCATCTGAACCGTATAAGGGTGGCCCCCACAACTGAGCCGCATGAGGGTGGCCTCGTGTCAGAGCCGCATGGAAGTCTTTGAAGCGATCCGCATAAAGAGCTTTGGAATTGGTGGATCATGCCAGCTATAAAAGATTTTTCTCGTCTCTCTAGGAGCACGTCATTATGTCAGGGTCATCATTTTACCTTTATGTCAGAGCTGTCAATCCTTTCTGTCAGAGCAGTCGTATTGCGTCAGAGCATTTAATGAGCCAGCTGTAGAGGCCTATTTTTTAACCGCATAGGGCCACGTGGCTTTTTCCTAGCCGCATGGAGCTATCGGGGACTTTCGAGCCGCATAAAGCTCTAAGGGACTTTTGAGCCATATGAAGCTCTAAAGGATTTTTTGAGCCGTATGAAGCTCTAAAAGATGTTTGAGCCGCATGAAGCTCTAAGGGACTTTTGAGCCGCATGAGACTCCCTCTGTTTTGAGCCGCATGGATTTTCCTGTTCTTTTTCATGCTTCTACAAGACCCCCTTGAAAGTTTTCAATTTATAAAATTGAAATACTTTGAATAAGAAGCATGGCTATGTCCGCATAAGCTCTTCTTACCGCATAGACTCCTCTGGCCGCATAGGATGTTCTCGCCGCATAGACTATTCTGGTCGCATGGACTACTCTGGCCGCATAGACTGTCCTGGCCGTATGGACTGTTTTTGCCGCATGGACTACTCTGGCCGCATAAACTGTCCTGGTCGGATGGACTGCTCTGGCCGTATGCTGTCCTTCATGCCACGTAGGTGTCTCATTAATTGTCTTTGATTTGTTTTTATTTAAGGCCGTCTCTTGGGATAGGATCCCAAGAGTCAGCTTTAAATATTTAGATTTGTTCTTAATGATTACGAGTAAACTTTTGCATGCAGGGGATAGAAATCTAAGAGTTGGTCTTATCTCCTAGGCAGCACATGAATCGAAGTATCTATCGGTCTTTGAGCCCCCATGTCTGCCTATAAATACGAGTGCTTTTGGAAGAGAGAGACTCTTTACTTTCTTTTCTCTTCAACATTTCTTGCCCTTAGTCGCCGTCTTCTCTTCCTTCTCCGATCATCGATGGCTCCTAAAGCTTCCTCTAGAGCTGCGACGAAGGATAAGGGAGCGGCATCCTCATCGACTGAGGCGCCCACAGTTCATCCTGACGTTTACCCTGCCATTGATGGTAAGGTTATTGGAAGAAACTGTATGAACTCAAAACCCTAACCATCATGGCTACGCCGCATATTTTATGCGCGGGCCTTCTTCGTCTTCATTGAACTGTTCAAGTTCATTATAATTAAATCCGTATATTGTGTTGTATGTGTTGCATGTACATCTCATGTCCGAGCCGCATGAAGACCCGTCGAACTGTGGCGCATAAGTTTCCTTTGAACAGGACCGCATAATCTCCCTAGAACTGTGCTGCATGAAGTTCCAACACACAAAACTGCATAAGCTCCCTAGAACTGTGTCGTATGAAGTTCCAACACACAGAACCGCATAAGCACCCTCGAACTGTGCCGCATGAAGTTCCAACATACAGAACTGCATAAGCTCTTCTAAACTGTGTCGTATAAGCATCTGCTAAACGGAGCCGCATAAGCTCACTTGAACTGGGCCACATAAGGCCCCGCTAAACAGAGTCGCATAAGCTCACTTTAATTGGACCGCATGAGGCCCCGCTAAACAGAGCCGCATAAGCTCACTTTAATTGGGCCGCATGCGGCACCATCAAACCAGAGCCGCATTAGCTCTTCTAAACCATGCCGCATAAGCACCCACGTAACAGAGCCGCATAAGCTTACCTTAACTGGGCCGCATAAGCACCACCAAATCAGAGCCACATAAGCTCTTTTAAACTGGGCCGCATAAGGACCCGCCTAATTATAGCCGCATAAGCTCGAAAATACTAAGCAGTTTTCCCTGGCCATCTTCTAACTTGTTTTTTTGTCCTTTTTTCAGTGAATTTGCCAGTTAATACTGCGGAAGAACCTTTTGTGGGTCGCGTCCAATCTGTTATGGGCTATAGGTTCGACCACTTAGTCGAGTATATGGTGAACCAGCTTCCCAAAGACGAACCTGTGAAGAGACTGAGAGACATTAAAAAACAGTCTTTCTTCTTTATCTCGGGGATGATGAACTCAGGGCTGCTGGGTGGCAAACACTTGAAGCTTGTGTTCCTCTTCGGGGACACCGTGACTGTGAAGAAATCCCAAGTTCTAGACATATCCGAGAGTTGGAGTTTTACTTTTGACAGGATGGCGATCCATATTCCTCTGATGGAGCGTCACTTCCCACTATCATGGTTCAACATGCTACCGATGGACAGAAAGATGGAGGATTCCTTGACTTCGATCCAAAACGGGATATTTATGGGCAAAATTTACTATAACAATAACTTACGGTCAGTGTACGCGGGCAGGGTACCGGTCAGCCGCTACGTGATGAGGTTGGTCCCAGGCAATTTCTTGAATGTGCAGGGTCCCAACTTCAATTTCTCTCAAGCTGACACTTTCCTGAACCAGCTTGCTCGGAAGGGGTCCTATCCCGTTGGCCAGTTGTCGCTACCAAGTTGGATACACCCCCTCCCTTCATGGACCAACCTTTCTACGTGGATCGCACGGAAATACGAGACTCTCCTGCACAAGATTGGACTCTACCATACGATTTGGGGCACCAGCTACGGCTTACCCATAAACAAGAAATTGTTCATGGCTCTGTTGGAGATGTAAAACTACCGTACAGGGACCTTCTTCACACCCTTAGGGGAGATAGGTCTTGCTCTGCACGAGATGTATGACGTCTCCAAGCTACCTTGGGGAAATGAAGTCTTTGAGGTGTATACTCCGACGAATGAAGAGTTCGAGGATTTGGAGAAGAGGTTCCCGGGCTTCGTTGCCATCTACCGGGAATTGTTGTGTCATCACAGCATATGCCAGCAGCTGTCAAAGAAAAAGAACGACAGTTCGGAAGGGAACCTTCCTCACACAAAGGTCTGGCTCACTTATCTTTTTAAGCTCGGTGCCTCAGGCCGGGTTTCTCCCCGAAGTTATCGCACTCGGGAGGAGGTGCAAGACCAAGTGTCAACAGCCAAGAGGGTAAGAACCACCGATGACAGGTTCGGGAGTCAATCTGACTCTTTTGCTTATTTTTATCAAGATACTCAGTCGTTGTCCGAGAAGGCTCTCTTGGCAGGATTTTTGATGGTTGGCTACGGAATTGCGTACTGTCAGGAGGGGCTGGTTCTATTGAGAGGATCAGCCGCAACTTTATTCTCCCTCCTGTGAAGCTGGTCTTCGGGGTCAGACTAGCTCTTCTCCCGGCCATGGTGTGCAGCATATACCGTGGCCTCCATATTTTCTCGTCTAAGGTCATCGCCCATGACACGACGAAGGATTTTGAACGCATTGAACTACCCTTTCACTATCTGATGGGGTGGCTGCTGATGCATTGTCGGTCTTTGATAAGGCCTGGCCCCGAAGATGGCGTAACTGCTGACAATGCTTTTATCTTCCAGTATTGCCGCATGACTTAGGATTGCGAGACTATGCGTGCCTGCCGGATGGCACTGGCGAGAGTGGACAGATACACTTTTTTCGTGTCTGTTCCTCAATTGACTGCTTAGGAAGTGAGGGCCGTACATCTTGATGGTATTGGGCCTCCCCACTTCTTACCCGACAAGATGCTCCTTTGGTTGCTCAACATTCGTCCCATCCACCTGGTATACCATAATCGCAACGTTGTCTATTTGGAGCCTTACTTGCCCAATAGGTTCTCCCGCCAGTTTAGGTATAGCCAACTATTCTTGGACAGTCCCAGCTCTTGCCTGGGGTTTGAAGGTAGCGTCCTTGATGGTATCAGTGCCTGGCACTATTATAACACGGTTCACACCCGTACAAGCTTTTCAGTTCATGATGCTGGAGAGTCAGGAAAGATCTTGTATTTGGCGGCTCTATACCATGTCATGGCGAACTAGCCTACTGTTGATTTTTACCCGGGTACCAGCTTTATTGTTGGTACTGGCTTGGAGGAAAAGCCCAAGGGGTCCAAGGCGAGGAGGAAGAGGGAGAACACGGTTGCTGTGTCGGACTCGGAGTCTGCCGACGTGGATGAAGACGATGACGAGCATGCTCCCGATAACTCACTTCCTCCCGCAGAAGATATGGTGGCGGATTACCCGTCTGTCATGCTTGGTCCCTCGCACAAGCGAAGCAGGCGTTAGCCCGCCGTTGGCGGTATAACTTACTCTGTGAAACGGGCTGCGTTTAAGCCTCACGGGCTGCTTATTAAGGAGAGATGCGAGGATGATGCCGTTTCGGAGGTGAATTGAATTACAACCATCTTCTTCTTTAGCTCTTCTTTTTTTTGAACTATGACCTAATTATTTTTTTTTCTCTGTAGGCGTCAGGAGAAGGGGACGTTCCAGATTCAGCTGTTGCCTCTGAAGTTGCTGGCTCTAACTACTCTAGTTAGAGATATGAGTACCGGGATTATTGTTGCCGGGATTCTTCCAGCAACGGCTGAGGTTCCTCCAGTTGTTGACGTCCCAACCCAGGGTGACGTGGGCTCTGCTGAACCCGTCCCTGAGACTGCTGAATTTCAGCTGGGTGATGCTGATCCAGTCGTATCTCCTTCCGGGGGCGGCTGGGGCAGCGGAACCATCTGTATTCGGCTCGAACGTCGCTGGTGAAGAGGCTACGGCGGCTGTGAGCGAACCTCGGTCTCAGCAACTCCCCCTGGTAAGATAAGACAAGTCTTGACTAGTGAGGAGGTTTATTTGCTCTATCATCACATTCTTCGGGTTAAGCTGATTGATGGTTGCTCTGGACATATAGGTCCTGCTCCTTTACTGCCAACGACGAACATTATCAGGGGAGAGTTGGCCAAAGGGGATCTTGTGGAAGAGAGTGTGCCTCCTCCCTCTCCAGCTTACATTGAGGGGCCTCCTGCTAGATCGAGTTCAGGAGAGCAAGCGGCAGAACGGCCGGAGCGGGAAGAACTGGTCCCTGCACCCTCCTCTGTTCATGTAGCTCCGGAGGTCAACCTTTCTGCCTTGTCGAGTGTCCAGATCCTTCGGGCTGTGGTGGAGGAATTGGCCGCTATTCAAGCATCCTTTCGCTCGGAACTTGTTTCCCTTGTGGCAGGGGTATCAAGTTCCGGTACATCTTTTTCAACCCTGCCAGCTACCCTTCCTTTAACAGCGTCTTCTTCGAAAGTTCTGGATGAATCGTCAAAGGATATAGTTGACAGCTTTTACCGTCACCTAAGACAAGGAGTTGAGGCTGTGGTGGAGAGGGGGACCTCTTTTGCCCTGGCCCGTCAATACGCTCGGGGCCAGATTGAACTCCTTAGAGCCCTCCCTGGTGGGTCAGGGATAGTTGAGCTACTGGAGCCTAAATTGCTAGAGGCGGATCAGCCTGTGGCCCAGTATCAAGTACTGCGGTAAGTCGACCTGTCTTCGACGGTAGATCAGGAGCGTGGTTTCCTCATAACTGTTATGGAGAAGGTAAGGGCCGCACGAGATACGTCCAAGCTTATTATAATGAAGGACCTCCACGATCTGTCTCTACAGTATGATCAGCTGAGCCGCCAGGGAGAGGACTTCATTGCTCAGGAGGCGGCAGCCTCTCGCGAATAATCAACACGAAGGAGCAGATCCTCGAACTCTAGAGGAAATTGGCCTTCTTAGAATCTGAGCTCGAGGCCTCCTGCACGGGTAAAGAGCTAATTGTTTAGGAGGCCGACAGAGTCACCCGTGCTTCTGCTGACTTGGAGCGTACTCTGAAGAAGCTTGAAGATGGCTGGCAGGCTCATGCGCATATGGAGGATGCGTAGCAGTTGACACAGGAGGCCGAGCGCCGAGCCAAGCTGCGGTTTGAGCGATCGACGGCCGTACTGAGGGACCGTCTCAGAGAATTATGTATCGCCGAACCATAGTCGACTTTTTCTTTTCTTAATTTCTCTCTTTTTGTTTCTTTATCTTTTTTTTGTAGGGACGTGGTCCCGAAAAATGTAGTACTTTTAATTTGATTTGAATAAATGACTTTGCTTGCATCATCCTTTATTTGTCGTATTTGTACTGCATTTATGTGTTTGCCCCACTGGGGTCTTTTTCTGTGGACTTATTACCCTTGGCATATCTTAGTTTTAGGTACGGATAATAAGTTTGATAGGGATACCTAGAACAACTCCGCGGTAAGGTGGATATGGAAGTTCTTGGTATTGAACGAAAGAATGCCGTAGAACAGCTGGGTTCTAAAGGCATAAGATTGTGAGAAAAGAGACGCGTGTACTAGAAAATTTAGTACAGCATTTGTAGTCAACTGCGGACATTTATGGTCAACTGCGGACATTTGTGGTCAACTATGGACATTTGTGGTCAACTGTAGACATTTGTGGGCCTATCATCCTTGGCGTACCCTAGTTTTGGGTATGGATAATAAGTCGAAAGAAAATCAACATATTTACTCAGAGGTATTGTTGACGTGGTAAATATGAGAGTTTTTTTAATGGAGTCTTCCTACTCAGAGGTAATGAGGACGTGGAAGGAGTGGACACCATGAAGGGTACATAAAACAACTCAGAGGTAATATGGACGTGGAAGTTCTATGTGAGGGGTGGTTTGTTTTTGATGGAAGTGAAACAACTCAGAGGTGACATCGACGTGGTTGTTTCGAGAAATTTGTGGATCTGTTACCCTTTTTTATGCACTGAAAGTACGGGTAATAGATCATGAGGCAAATGCCCTTTTAGGAAGGAAGTTCAGAGGTATGATCGTACATGACTTACTACCCAGAAGATGTGATATAAATTCATTTGGGACGACCAGAGTTTAAGTTCAGCGGTGCCTAGAGGCACATAACTTAACAGTCCGGTTGATTTGGGGGATGTCGTTTAGACATAATACTTCTTCAAGAACTTGCCATTGACGGGCAACATGAGAAAGTCTCCATTTTATTTTGCGAGGCGGTAAGCACCATTGGAGAACACAGCCTCGATGACAAATGGGCCTTCCCACTTTGGCTAGAATTTGCCGACGATTTTGTGAGTCATAACCATCGGTCTCCGAACTGCCAGAACGAGATCTCCCACTTGGAATGTTCTGAGTTTAACCTTCTTGTTGAAAGCTCCCGAGATGCGGGCTTGATACAGCTCAATTCGTTGTTGAGCTAACAGGCGCTTCTCAGCTAAGGCCTCCAACTCTTGTAGCCGGCGACGGTAATTATCATCCGTCGTTGTTTGCCATAAAATATAAAAGAGCAGAACAATTATCGGAGGACTGGACTTTTACTTCACAATACAAACTCGCTTGTACAAAGAAAGCCTAGAAACAAAAACCTAGGTACAACAATCTAAGTACAATTGTTTATTTTAGATTCTGGGGGGTGATGGTAGAGGCTCGGGAAAGCGATGGCAGCTCTGCCTTATTCTTTGGACGATCGGGTGCAACCTTGGCTCTGTAGAAGAACTGCTTGGCGTTGAAGAAGAAATGCTCTCTTTTTAGGCTCTGTATATTCTCTCTCTGGCACTCTGGCTCTCTATGTCTCTCTCTGTATATGTCTTCTCCGTATATCTCTGTCTGTCTTCGCAAGGGAATGGCACCTTGCTATTTATAAGAGTGGAGGGCCTCATTAGGGTTTGTAATGATTGTCCATTCTTAAAAGTCGGCAGCTAAGGATCACTGGATCTAGGTCGTTCATCTTGAATATACGAGATTTGAGCAACAAATGTGATTGCATCAAATCTTTTGTGGGTAATTAATGATGATTGAATAAATCCTCCTGATTTGTCATGCCAACCTCGGATTTCTCGACACGTGTCATTAATTTGCTTGTTTGCAAATGATCTGATTTGATCCCAATATTTCATTAGAATTTGTTGAGGGATTTTGATCAATTTGATACCACGTGCCCCGCTATCATGCCACGTGTCTTAATCGCGAGCCATTGCAGAAATCTGAGACGCAGGAGGATTGCTCCTCATTGAGCTGCATAAGACAGGCCACGTGTCAAGGCTGCTTGAGAGTGGCCCCTGAACATTTGGACCGCATGGTGACGATCTGAGCCGTATGAGTGTAGGTGACCGCAGGATGGGTGCCTTCTTCGTGAACCGCATGAAGATAGTCTTCGTGAGCCGCATGAAGATAGTCTTCGTGAGCCGCATGGGGATAGTCTTTGTGAGCCGTATGGCGCTAGTCTTCGTGCGCCGCATGGGGCAGCCTCCGCTTGAGCCGCATGGGGTGGTCTCTACTTAAGCCGCATGCGACTGTCCACGTGTCAAGGCCGTATGACAGTTTTTGGATCTCGGGGGATCGTGTTAGAGATTTTCTTCATTTCCCTAGGAGCCTGACATTATGACGGAGTCATAATTGTATTTTTGTGTCAGGGCTGTCATGCGTCAGAGCTGTCAGCCGTCAAAGCATTTAATACAGTAAAGGACAAAACGGAAGAGCTGTTTGCAGGCCACGTGGCTCCTCTCTAAGCCGCAAAGAACTTGTTTGAGCCGCATAGACGCTCGAACCGCATGGATACTTGAGCCGCATGAACTCTCTGAGCCGCATGGGGCTCCCTGGCCGCATGGATCTTTCTTTATTCTTTTACATGCTTCTACATGACCCCCTTCAAAGTTTTCAATTTACAAAATTTAAATACTTTGAATAAGAAACATGGCTATGTATAAACTCTTCTGGCCGTATATGATGTTCTGGCCGCATGGATGTCTCGGTCGCATGGATATCTCGGCCGCATGGATGTCTCGGCCGCATGGATGTCTCAGCCGTATGGATGTCTCGGCCGCATGGATGTCTCAGCCGTATTGAGTCAATCAGTCGCAAGGACTTTCGGGCCGCATAGCTCCTTGCCACGTGTGCGCGTCATTAATTGCCTCGAATTCATTTTAGTGCCGTCTTTAGGGGAAATCCCAAGGGTCGGCTCATTAAATCTTTAGATTTTATGCTCTGGGTGAATCTCCTTTATGAGAGAGGGGACGAAATCCGAGGGGTCGGTTTCGTCTTTTTCGAGGCGGTTATTAGTCTACGTGTTCTTCCCCTCTCTTGTCCTCCTATAAATAAGAGGAGTTTAAGAGAGAAAACTTCTTTACTTTCTCCTTTACTTCGAACTTTTCCTACCCCATTGTCATCCTCTTCTTCAATCACCAATGGCTCCCAAGAAGACCGTTGCGGCGATGGGCAAGAAGGCGGCGTCTTCATCGTCTATGACGGCGAAGGTCAAGACGACTGCCTCTACTTTGACCGCGGCCGCTCCTCCGCCGGCCGTCGTGCCCGCAGCTCACCCTGACGTTCATCCCCCTATTGCTGGTAAGGACTTTGTGTGGGTTTAAAGAACCGTAACAGCTATGGCTATGTCGCATGCTTTATGCACGAGCCTTTATTTTCATATGAGCCGCATGTTCGTCCTATGGCCGAGCCGCAAGCCGCATAAGAATAGCCACTGTGGCCGCATATACGCTTCGCCAACGAAGCCGCATAAGCGACACTGAGCCGCATATATTCGCACATATTTATCTGTCACGTGGTCCGCATGAACTTATCCGATCCCTGCGGTCCCTATGAAAGCACTGCCGCATGACACTTCACTAAATGGAGCCGTATGAATGTTCTTCTGAGCTGCATGAGGCTTCAGTAAGTTGGAGCCGCATAAGTGTTCTCCTGAGCTTGAGCCGCATGAGGATTCGATAAGTTGGAGCCGCATAAGCTCGAAAGCACCCGTTAGTTCCTTTTTATCCATCTTTTTAACTTGTCTTTTTCTGTCTTCTTCTCAGTCAATTTGCCGGTTAATGCTGCTGGAGAGCTCCTGGTAGGCAGTGCCCAAGCTGCTCTGGGCTATAGGTGTAGGTCCTAAAAAATCAAGTTGCACACATCAACAAAGTCATGAAGATCAAGAAATGAATCTTTTAAATGAATTGCGCAGACATCAGATTGCGCAGCATATAGATTGCGTATATTAGATTGCGCACACTATCAAGCATGCAGTCTGACGTGGCAAATTGTCATCATTACCTGACACAAATCAAATCTTCTGACAGCTAACAGCGCGGAGAACGAGGCGACTGTTTGTTTAATCGTGCAGCACGGCGCTTGAGGACAGCTGGCAGCGCAATCCATATTGGCGCAACCCATTCCTGCGCAATCCAATGCCAGCGCAGTTCAGGTTGCGCGTTTCATCAACACAACTGACAAAGTACATGTGGCATTCATGCCATCAATTGCTCATTACGTGGCAACTGTCTATGCACGATCATGCGCATTTCAATCAAATGATGCCATGTGTCCCAGACAGTTGGACCACGATCCAATAACTGCCTGCGCAGTTCTCTGTTGCGCAATCCAATTGCTGCATAATCCATCATGCGTAGTCCAGAATAGCTAAAAGTTAGTTATTTTTTAGAACTCTATAAATAGAGTTTCAAGTCTCCATTCAAAGGGATCAGAGATCAGATCATAGAGAGATCAGACTTTAAAGTTCAGAGAGTCCAGGAGTTCTTGCCCAAGTGCTGCTGCATTCTTCCGAGGCTTTTGCCTTCAACTTTCGAGGCTTTTTGCCTTCAATTCCAGAGTTGTCTTCAACTTCAGAGGCTCCGTTTTCAAAGTTCACATCGTCCAAGGGATAAAGCAATCGTCTTCTAGATTGGATTCCTACAGTTGTACTTTTCCAGAATTCTTGTAATCTTTTACAAAGTTTGTATCAATAAAGTTCTATACTTTTGTTTTTGCAAACAAAATGGCGACTCTGCTGGGGACGACTTTCTCCTCCGACGAGGAAGTAGCAACTCAATGTGATGTAGCGTCTATCGGAAAGACGCAGAAGACGCTAGTTGTTAAAGTCAACCAGGCAGCCTACGAGGCGATGCTCAACTCCAAGACCATTCCCCGCACTGCAACCACTTCTGCCACGAGCAAAGTGCGCTCAGTGTGGGTCTCCAAGACTGCTGCACAATCTGGCAGTTCTGCCACCAAGGCGACTGCGCATTCTGTTGCACAGTCTGCTTCAAAGACTGTTGCACATTCTGCCAGCAAGACTGGTGCGCAGTCTGTAGTGCCAACTGTTGCACAGTCTGTCTCGAATCCTGCTGCGCAGTCCGCTGTGGTCATTGCACAGACTACTTCATATGTTGCCTTTTCAAAATACAAGACTCCTATGCCCCTGGTGCAGTTAGCAGCAACTTTTCCTGCACAAACCAACACTTCAGCAACTAGAGTGCACCCTAAGCACTTTGTGGCAAGAACTCCTGATGCGCAAACCACAGCTTCAGTGGCCAAAACTAGTACACTCTCTGCCAGAGTCACTCATGCGCAAATGACCAGTGGGCCATCCATTCATGCGCAAACTGCTCCTGCGCAATCCAAGAATGACAGCCTTTTGGCTAAACTCTCTTCTTCTCATAATAAGGGGAAAGGCTCTGCTCCTCCTCCCAAACACCCTGCTACTTCAGCGCAATCCACTGGGGGTAGTCCTTTGGCTATTCCTTCTCCTCCTCAAAATAAAGGAAAATGCCCTTTGTTCTTTTCCCAAACTTCCTTGTCTCATGACTTGGAAGACAATAGAGGAAAACGCACTTTAGCTAACCCTTCTTCACAAAACAAAGGAAAAGGCCCTTTTGTCTTTTCTCAATCTTCTTCAGTTTTTACTGTTGAAGATCAATCTGAACATGCCTCGGCACCTATCAGTACTAGAACTCTTTCAAACAAGGATTCTTCTTTCCTTTATGACAAGAGAACTTGTACTGACCAAAGAGGTATTCTGCCTACCCCGGTAGTAGAGTTCCAGGACCTCCCAACTTTCAAAATATCCTGCTCAAGACAAGGAAAATTGTTGGTATCTCAAACAGAAACTCCTGGGGGTGAGTTTGCTGATTTAAGAACTTATCTTAACAGGCCTACTTCAGCAAAACGCAAACAGCCAATATCGAAGATCAAACATCAAAGACAAACTTCCAGGGTCAAAGATCCTGACACTTATGCCAATGAAGTGAGCACTTCCCTGTACACTCAAGGGACTAAACAGTTGAAGAATCGGAATCATGTTTCGAACATTATCAAAGAACGGATCCCTCAGAGTTTTTCTCGTCCTGCTGTTGTTCCCGATCTCCGAGAGCATCTCAGACAAAAACGAGATAACGTCTCAACACCTCCAGTTCAACCATCTGATCATCATTGCAACCACAAGGTCATCATCCAATGTTGTTGTCAAACAACAAAAAGATCTGTCTTTGATCGTCTGACTTTTGCAAACTCTGAAGTAGTGTCAGAGGAAGATGAAGTCTTGTATGCTTCTGTCAACATGACTTTCCGAGACACTGGGGGTAGAAGGTGCTCTAAGCACGGTAAACTTCGTAAACCAAGCCAACGGTATCTAGATTTACTTCAAGAATCTTCTGAAGGAGTATTTCGACATACCCGGTCTCGAAGCCGAGACACAATCGGTCAAAGGAATCTTCTTCAAGGTCCTTCGGGTTATCTTCCTACCTCTCAGTCAGGAGACGATTCTTTCTCCGACTATGATGCATACAGCGAAAGCTCTGAACAGACAGTGTCTTCCACTGTACCAAGAGAAGTAACAGCTTATGTTGTCAATGAAGATCCAGATGCTTCAACTTCTGCAAATCAGGAACAGCGAATCGCTGCACTAGAAGATAAGCTAAAAACCATGGCTGAAATGGTTGCTAGTATGCATTCTGTCATAGTGGCACAACATGCCACACTACCGACTGTACCTACTGCTAATCCTGAAATCATAGCATCATCGGTACCTGTCAATGTTGGGCTGGGGGTAGTGTCTCCTCAAATGCCTCCTGTACAAGTACAAGTTCAAACTACACCTAGTCAGTCAGGAGCTGGGGGTAGTACTTACGATGCTGTTCCTCCTCCTACCACTCTAACTCAACCTGCCCCTTCTTCGTCATCTGAAGACGCCAATGAAGCTGTCAAACTCTTGCGAACCCAGTTCGAAGCTTTCAAAGAGAAAGACAACTTGCAAAGATTGGGGATCAAGCAGCCCTATCCAGTTGAATGGAAAGAAGTCCCGTTCCCACCAAAGTATAAGATCCCAACGATCTCTTTGTTTGATGGCAGTACTTCTCCTAGTCAGTTCATCAATCATTTTGAGGTAATGATCGTTCAACTCCAGCCAAATGACGCTCTTCTTACCAGAGTGTTCGTCGATTGTTTAGCCGGCGTAGCATACGACTGGTACAGAAGTTTGCCCGATGGTTGTATTACTTCCTTCTCAGGTCTCAAGCAAATCTTTCTGGAACGGTTCTATGAAGGATTCAACGACATAACTATGTCGGCTCTCAACAAAATCAAACAGAAACACAATAAAACTGCTGAAAGTTTCATCGAACGATTCCGCCGTGAAGCCTTGAAGATGCCTTCCGGAACTCCAGCTGCTGTCATTATTGATACTTGTAAGGCAAATCTTTTGCCTATCATCAGTATGTGGACAGAATTTATCCAGTTCCAAGATTGGCCCTCATTCATTGTCAATGCCAAAGCTGCTGAAGTGAGTGCCGAGAAGTTCAAGCAATTGGGGGGTACAAATGTCTAATCCCAACCGGGATGAACACCAGACATCAGGTGGTGGTAATCGCCAGAACAATCGCAAAGCAAAAGAGACTTTGAACATCAATCTGAACAAGAATAAAGAATCTTTGGCTGTCAATGTGGCTCCACCTACATCCACTTCTACTCCTTCTGCACCTCCTCCAAGGAAACCTCGTCCAAAAGTAGAATATTCCTTCGACGTGAATGACACTGCAAGCATCTTTGATTGTTTACTCAAAAGCAACAAAATTCAGCTCCCAGACCCAAAAAAACATGATGAAGTCGGTAAGACAGATCATCCTAAATATTGTGTCTATTACAAGTTTATTGGACATCCTACTCGAGCGTGCTATGTGCTCAAAGGCAAAATTCAAGAGCTTGTCAATGCTGGTGTCATCACTCTGCCGCAAGACGAGAAGACTGTTACTGCAAATATGGTTTCAGTCCAGTTTGGTGACTTCCCTTCGCAAATAGTTTCACACGGTTTCATTCCTATTCCCAAAGATACTCTTGAGATTGAGAATCTCCCGCCTCCACCAAGTGAAGGTCTTGTTCCCTTGTCTCTTGACAACGGCGAAGTTATGTGGATCCATCCAGATCTTGTTTCCGAGTTTGAAGTTTTCTCTTCTTCTAAGAAGAAAGACCGCTCCAAAAGCAAGACAAAGACTTGCAACATGGTGTCTTTTGACCCCATAGTTGACGAAGAAATTCTGCTAGGCACGAGATCAGGGAAAGCTTACTTGAAGGAGTATCCTGATACTCAAGAGAACCCTGCCTCTTCTTCTGAACCTGTTCCAGTACAGTCTACTTCCTCTGAAGAGATTCCTTCTACATCCTCACCAGTTGTAGTGTCTATTCCTCCCAACGTGGTTGCTGACAAAGGCAAGCAACAAGTCCGCTTTGACAAACCCCTGAAGAAATAATCTCCTACAGGACTTGAAAAGCCGTACAACTTTGATATATTGGCACAACTAGCCAATACGCCAGCTAGGCTATCAATCTTCGAACTCTTGCACCTTTCCAAAGAGACTCGAGAAACTTTAAGTGAAGCCCTGATGCAGGCTGAAACTTGCCTAACTCTTCTCAAGAAGCCGGAAGCAGAACCGGTCTCTTGTCGCCATTGTCACAGCGTATTAGAGTTGATTCCAAACATCACTTTCACTCAGGATGATATGCTGCTGGAGGATAATAGACATGATCATCCTTTCTACTATACAGGGTATGTCGATTCGATGAAAGTTGATCGTATCCTGATAGATCCGGGGTCTGCTCTCAGCATCATGCCAAAGACGATGCTGGATGCATTGAAGATACCAGTGCATAGTCTTTCAAACACAATCACCACTATCATGGGATTCAACCAAGGAAGGAGTGAACCTTTGGGCAAGATCCGCTTATAACTTCAAATAGGCAATCTTCGCACAAAGGTGACATTCTATTTCATCGACAATCATGGTTGTTCTTACAACGCTCTTCTGGGAACACCTTTCCTCCATGAACATAATGTTGTTCCATCAACTCTTCATCAATGCTTTAAATATGTCGATGACAAAGGAGAAGTTCACAAAGAAGTTGCAGACCTTTATCCTTTCAAGGGTGTCGAAGCATACTGCAATGACGCTCGTATGTATAAGGAAGAATTTATGAAAGTGGTATTGGCCATGGATACTGAAGAGGACTACGAAGCAGTGCCTAAAGACACTCTTATTATACCTATCAAAGGGCGTATTTCCAATCCTCAGTCTTCTAAACCACTGGCTATTCACTTGACAATTCAGAAAAAATTGGTTGATGGCGATCAGGATAAAAGGGACCTCACCTCTTCTGAGCCACTTGTTATCGACTTACGTCGTAACAAGGACAAAAAGTAGCTCACTTCTTTTGAGCCACTTGTTGTTGATTTAACTCATAACAAGGAAAAAAGGGAGCTCACCTCTTCTGAGCCACTTGTTATTGACCTCCGTCGTAACAAGCCTCATCCACGTTCTTCTTCTCCCCCTCTTATAATCAATCTGACCAAGCCTGCTAAAGCTAAAGGTCCTGCTGTAAATATAGATGTACAAATAAATGAAAAAGCATCTACTTTCCAGTATACTGATGTTATTTATTATACTAAATGCTATTTGGATATGTTAGATAGCTTTAAATCATTTACAATAGGAGTTGTACAATCTCTTCAAACAGAAGTCTCATTTGAAGATCCAGATGATTCTTACCGTATTGTTCCTGCTCGAAAGAAAGGTGAAAGTCCAATACTTTTTAGTAAAGGACCAGAACAACAATTCAGCTATACAGATGACAGCAAACTTAACGATACAAGATATATCCAACTCCGTCATTATAGTCAACAATCAAAAGACATCATCCGTAAGATGGGTTATGACTTTAAAAATGGCCTCAACTACGGTAAAGGCAGACAAACTCCTATCCGTACGACTGTCCCAAAAGAAAAGTCAGATATGTATTACAGCAAGACCAAAAGAGGTCTCGGATATGCTTCTCCTTCTATGTTATCCCCAGCAGTATTTGACTCTGATAGTGAAGAGCGCTCTAACTCTTCTGATTCAAGATCATGGGATTCTGACACCAGCATTGGTGATGTTCATCGACTGGTCGTATCTTCCAATATGGTCTCTGCTGAACTTCTAAAAGGTTATGACGGAGACATTGAAGAAAGTTCTGAAATAGATCCTTGGGCTCAACAGATGGACAATCAGTGGGTACTCCAATTCGAACAAAGAGAACCTCCTACTGAAGATCAATTAGTTCAAATTGATGTAGGAGAAAACGGGTCACCTCGTCCAATATTTATTAGCAAGAATCTTCCAGAAGCAGATAAGCAAGAGTTGATTCTTCTTGTCAAAGAATATATTGATGTCTTTGCTTGGAGTTATGAAGACATGCCAGGACTAGATCCCAAAATCGCTACTCATAAATTGATTATCATGCCGAATGCAAAACCAGTCAAACAACAACAACGGCGATTCAAACCAAAAATAATGGATGCAATTGATGATGAAGTCAAGAAGCTCATCGCTTGTGGCTTTATTCGAGAACAACAGCATCCTGATTGGGTAGCTAATATCGTCCCAGTTCTAAAAAAATGGCAAAGTTCGAGTTTGCATCGACTTCCGAGATCTAAATGAAGCATGTCGAAAAGATGAATTTCCTCTCCCTATCACGGACGTCATGATTGACAACACCTGCGGGTTCGAAAGAATATCTTTTATGGACGGGTTCTCCGGATACAATCAGATTCGGATGCATCCTGAAGATGAAAAGCATACTTTTTTTTGTACTCCTCGCGGAGTCTATTGCTATACTGTAATGCCGTTTGGTCTCAAGAATGCTGGTACAACATACCAATGAGCCATGAGTACTCTCTTTCGAGATCATCTTCGCAAGACTGTTGAATGCTATGTAGACGATATCGCTGTCAAAAGTCGTCTGAAAGAAGATCACATCCAAGATTTGAGAACAATTTTCAATCTCATGCGCCAACATCAGCTCAAGATGAATCCCACCAAGTCATTCTTGGGTGTCTCTAGTGGTAAGTTTCTCGGCTTCGTCATTACCTCTAAGGGTATACACGTGGATCTCGAGAAGATCAAAGCCATTCAAGAGATGCGTCCTCCACACAACCTAAAAGAGCTACGAGGATTCCAAGGTCGACTTGCGTACATCAGAAGGTTCATTTCGAACTTGTCTGGACGCTGCAGACCATTCACTCAACTAATGAAGAAAGGTGTATCTTTCATTTGGACCGAAGAATATCAACAAGCATTCGATGACATCAAGCGGTATCTCATGAATCTACCAGTCTTGGTGCCACCAATCTCAGGTATTCTATTCTTAATGTACGTCCGGGCTATGGACCATTCGTTGGGTGCTTTACTTGCCCAAAAGAATAAAGAAGGCCATGAATAGGCCATCTATTATCTCAGTCGTACTATGATTGGTGCTGAACACCGTCATAGTCCAGTTGAAAAAGAATATCTAGCCCTTATGTTCACTGTTCAAAAGACAAGGCATTATATCATCGGTCAAACTATTCATGTTATATCTCGAGTTAACCCTCTTCGGGTACTCATGAAAAAGCCCAGTACACTCAATTTTCGGCTGGCTATATGGGCCATTCTTCTAGCCCAATATGACATGGTATATGTTCCTCAAAAGTCTGTCAAAGGTCAAGCATTGGCGGATTTCTTGGCTGCTCATTCCATACCAAAAACATCCAAGCTTTACGATGAAATTCCAGATGAGACATTGGAAGTCAACATGATCTCTGAAGAATTTCCAACCTGGCATTTATTCTTCGATGGTGCATCCAGGGTCGGACCAAATAATGCTATTGTAGCAGGAGTCGGAGTTGTCCTCCTTTCTCCAGACGGATCAACCATCCAAAGAGCTTACTCTCTAGATGAATCCTGCTCCAATAATGTAGCAGAGTACCATGCTTTACTTATCGGTCTTCAATTAGCCAAGCAATTGGATATCGAATATCTCGAAGTCTACGGCGACTCTAAGCTGGTTGTCAATCAGGTTAGAGGAACCTATGAAGTTCGACATCAAGATCTGGTACCTTATCATGAAGCAGCGATCAACATGGCTACATCATTCAAAGCTTTCTTCATCGACTATGTTCGTCGAGCTTGCAATACCGAAGCAGACGCTTTAGCCAACCTTGCAGCTGTCTTAGCCATCCCTATTAAGAGACAACAAGTGGTAGTTATCTCTAACCGAGAATTGTTCTGCATCGAAAATAATCGTAATATTGAGTTCAGCAACTTTGTTGAAGTCAACGTTATCGATGAAGATTGGAGAACTCCTTTCATCGACTTCGTGGTTCATGACATACTCCCCGAAGATCCTAAAAAGGCTACAAGTGTTCGACGACGATCTCTACGATTCTACCACAACCAAACCACTAAGACTCTCTATCGACGGACTTATGACGGTCTTCTTCTACGCTGTCTAGCTGGTGATGAAGCAAAACAAGTACTGCGTGAAGCTCACGACGGTGTCTGCGGAGCACATCAACCCGGTCCTAAACTACAGGATCGTATACGACGCATGGGTTACTACTGGCCCTCTATGGTATCAGATGCCATTGAATATGCAAGAAAATGTCGAGCTTGTCAAATCCATGTAGATTTCATTCATCAACCTTCAGAATTTCTACATCCGACAGCCGCTTCCTGGCCTTTCGAAGCTTGTGGCATGGACATCATAGGTCCTATTAATCCTCCATCTTCTAGAGGACATCGGTTCATACTAGCAATAACCGACTACTTCTCTAAGTGGGCTAAAGCTATACCTTTGGCTGAAGTCAAAACCAGCAGTGTCATTAACTTCGTCAAACACCATGTCATTTATCGATTTGGTGTCCCTCGAAGGATCATTCATGACAACAGACCATAATTCATCAGCCAGAAATTCACAAGATTCTGTGATGATCACCGAATTGACAATGTCGCTTCGACAGCCTACAATCCTGCTGCTAATGGATTAGCCGAAGCTTTCAACAAAACTATTATCAAGCTCCTCATGAAGTTTGTATCTACTAACAAACGGAGCTGGAGTGAAAAGCTCGGTGAGTGTTTATGGGCCTATCGAACAACGGTTCGCAATCCTACAAGCTTTACACCTTTCTCTCTGGTGTATGGTTGTGAAGCAGTTCTTCCTTTAGAACTTCAAATTCCTTCTTTAAGGGTTGCCATTGCCAATGAGCTCACTACAGAGAACAACGACCTTCTTCGACTTCAAGAATTGGAGGCACTCGACGAGAAGCGGTTAATGGCTCAGCAATATATTGAGTTATATCAAGCCCGCATCTCGAAGACTTTCAACCGCAAAGTTAAAGTCAGGGCCTTTCAACAAGGAGAACTTGTTCTAACAGTCAAACGTCCTATGACTATGACTCACATGAGCAAAGGCAAATTCGATGTGAAGTGGAAAGGATCTTATGTTGTCAGCAAAGTCTTTTCAAATGGAGCATATCAACTCGCAGAATTAGATGGTCGGGTTGCAATGATGCCTATCAATGGCAAATTCCTCAAGAAATACTATGTATAAATGTAACAAAAATTTATGTAAATATGATCAGACAATTCATAAATAAAGTTTGATTTTTATTTTATCATAAATGATGTTACATGATATCAAGGAAGATCACTGTCATCCTTATCGACATTGGGACGGGGATTACTGCTGTCCTTATCAGAGACACGGTTAGCAAAAGAGTTAAGAACCTCCTTGCTGGAACCCACAAGGAACTTGCAAGCAGCCAGCCTCATGGCCTCTTTTTCTTCAGTCTTTCCAGGTTCAAGCAGGAAGTCCAGAATATCTCGCGGTGGTTTTGGTAGAGACGAACCTTCGCCTGCCCCAGCCTGCTTTGGCTGGACCAGTTCGGCCGGATGTTCTTCAATGCCAGCTTCAACCTATGGGGTGACTTCGACTTTCTTGGGTGCATCTCCAGACGACATTTTTATATTGAAAAAGTGGAAGTACTCCTTCCTGCTAAATTTTTGTTCTATTTATAGGCAAAGATTCTCCAAATAACAAAACGACACATTCATCCGACGGTTCATCCGTTCATTCGATTCATCAGACGGTTCGTCCGTTCATTAATCACATTCATCCGACGGTTCATCCGTTCATTCGATTCATTAGACGGTTCATCCGTTCATTTATCACATTCATCCAAGGTTCATTCGTTCATTCGATTCATCAGACGGTTCGTCCGTACATTCATTACAATCACCCGACAGTTCATCCGTTCATTCGATTCATCAGACGGTTCGTCTGTTCATTCGTCACATTCACCTAACGGTTCATCCGTTCATTAATATCAGACGGTTCATCCGTTCAATCACATTCATTTGACGGTTCGCCTGTTCATTCATTACCACCATTTGACGGTTTATCCGTTCATTTTGATGATTCATTTTGTTCACACCTTTTTGACGATTCGTTATCGTTCATCATCCACATCAGCAACTTGTCGTTTTCGATTAAGTTGTCAATTGAAATAATAATATTCAACAAATTATATTCTGTCATGTCCATATTACCTCTGAACAGATATAATGAATATAATTATTTTCCTACAAAATTCAAAAATATATCATGTCCTGTACCTCTGAATATATTTTCTATCTCTATTATTTATATCTGAACAAGATATGCAATAAATAATGGAGCCACAACAAAGTGTCTTTTATTAATCAAAATATGAGACATTACAAAAACACATGTATTACAAAGGACATAAAGATACAAAATGTTCTACTAAGACGGAGGTATTATCAGATTATCAATCTGCTGCTTCAGAGTCTGCAGCCTTTCTTCACGAGTGGACATCACTCTCCTTCTGGCTTCTTCCATCCCAATTTCTTTATTAAAAATGGGCATGGTCACCGTTCGGCGAGTAATCTCGGCATCATGAGCTGCCACATACTCATCCCTTTCTTGAATCAGAGCATTGAATTGTTGAATTGCAAGTTGATGATCAGTAACTTCATTTTCTAATTCCTCCTGGAGACGAGTAATCTCTGCTCTCAGCTAAGCATCTCTTTGCTCTTTTCTCTCAGCCATCAAGGTCACAGATTCTAGCTTGGACTGATACTCAGCAGATTTCGCAGAATAAGCCTCCAAGAGGTTCTGGAGATTCACCCTTTCAATGTCAGCTGCTTGAGCCATTCGTTCAAACTATGTCTGTACTAAAGGTTCCAATTCCCCTTTATTGAGTTCCTTGTAGTCCTTTATGGAGGTTTCCAGCTCATTCAATATATGATCAAGGAGAGTGGCCTGAGCCTCATCACCCTGTTCCCGGATGGCCTTTACCAGAAAAGAAGTCGGACCTCTAACCATAAAAAAATTTGCATCTTCTTTATCCATCATTCTATTAACTAGAGGTCCCAAAGACTTAAAAAAACATCTGGTGAATGATTGGATTACGAGCTGATTAGTCGCCAGAGCACCAGGGGTTGCAGCTACTCCTGTTGATGACGAGGCCGCAAGATGTTCAATCTCTCGCATCTGGACAGCGGGCTCTTTGAATAAAGGAGCCAAAGTGGAGCTAGTTGCCCCTCCTGGTTGTTCCTCTGCAAAAGTAAAGATTGTCATTTTGCCTGTTGTTTGCTATTGTCCAAGAAGATTAAAGATGTAAACTGTCTTACCATGGTTGAATCTAACAATGAGCCTATCATCTGCAGGAATAGACTCTAGCTGAGCAGAAGTAGCTTCAGCCATAACAGCTTGGCTACTGCCCGCTTCAGAACTACAGGATAAATGATGACTGTTACTAGCAATCACCGTCGTTATAGGCACTATGTCTGTACACGTCGGAGGTGCTAAAGGAGTCTCAAGATCTGCATGAAATACAAATAAAGATGTTAGCTATCAATCTATTTAAAATAAGATTGCTAATTTTATTTTATACCTTGAGGACTAGTGGCGGGAGTTTCCTCCGGAGCTTCTTCATCTGCTGCTTTTTTTGGAGATGCCTCTATCTCAACGTCCTCTTCAGGATTTAAGGTATCAGCGACAGTTTCTGGAAATGCTTCTACCTTAACTTCCTTGTTAGGATCTAAGGTATCATCGGCAGCATTAGGAGATATATGCACTTCATCATCCCTTTCGGGATCTTGCATATCTTCATCAATATTCTCAGATGAAGAGCTCTCCTCATCTGTACCTTCTTCCGATGCATTCCCGCTGGTAGTTGCAGCTTGGTCAATATAGTCCTCCAGCGGGCTGTAGTTGCAATCTTCTAGAGCCGCAATCTCTTCACGATCTTCTTCTTCACGGAGGGTCCTAGGAGTAGGAGGAAGTTGAGTCGTCTCCGCATCAGGTGAAGGAGATCGTACAACATCTTGCTCTTCCTCTATGATATTTCCTCTGGGCTCTTCGGCCTCAGTTCTCGGATCAAGATCTTCCTTCTGCTCAATCTCTTCCCTACGTTCTGGACTAGGAGTTTTATTCCTAGACTCTGAAATAGGAGTGGGAGATGGCATAGTGAATCCCGCCGCAGCATCTACTACTATTGAAGACAGGGCTCGTCTAGAAGGAGAGGCCATTTGATTTCTTCTTTGGGCCAGCTTCTTCTTTCTTTTCAGAGGCCTCTCAGGACTCTCTATGTTTACAGTCTCAACTTGCTTTTGTACAGAAGTCGGGGTGGCAGCTTCTTCTTGCTGGGCTGTCTCGGCCAGCTGCCGAGATTGAGATCTTGTGGTAATCTTCTCTGAAGAATGATCTAGGATCAGTTTCTTCTTTGCAACAGGGATGGAAGGATCATCTCTCCTTCTCTTCTTAGCCGGAGATTTGGCAACCTTCAAAGAAACGCACAGTGGCGCGTTAATTTCTTCAGGGAACATAACGTCCCTAGAAGCCTCCAGCGGATCATCTACTGGCTCATGTTCTTCATCATTATTAGGAGCCGTTGTGGTAGTCGCTCTCCTCCTCAATCGATTTGCCGTTGCGAAACTATCCACAAGGCTAAAAATTTTGACGAAAGTGTTCGTAGCTTTATAAAACTGTGAATATATGTACAGCATTCTTGGACCAGTAGTTGTCTTCTGTGGCATCGAGAACAATGTATTTGTGCCTCGTGCATTAAAGTACGCCCACGCTCTGGCTCCGTCAATCAAGTATCCCGTTCTTCGTAAGCAAGTTATCGCATCTCCCACGTAGAACTGGTCATATCCGAACTGACGAGCAAAGCGACTTGGCAAATACGGCTCTAGAAAGCATTCTTTTTCAAATCTATATACCAGATGTGACGGCCTGATTGCCTTCAACCATTCAAACATTATTCGGCCTATAGGCTGCCTCCCAAGGTCGACCATGTTTGGTGCCATGAATTCATACCCTGCTGGAGGAGGAGAAGAAAGAAAATTCCATCCTCTGTCGAGATTCAACATGCGTCGGCAGCCTCTTAGGCTAGTGTATAGCCATCGACTCTGTGAGTACCGACGCAAAAAACTGCCATCCACTGCTCCCATGGCAGGATTCATCAGAGATGGATGGTGCAGGAGTAGCCATCCGAATAAATAAGTATAGGGTAATTCCAGCCTGGAGAAATTACCTTCATCACACTTACCCTTGAGCATAGAATCTACATATAAGCGAAGACCCGCATTTATTTTGTAAGTCATAGCTGATAGTAGATCCATCCGGTAGCCGAAGACTAACCGGACAGCCGCAAAAAGGACACCGCGGTGAAAGCGTTCTACAGCACTTGCCCCGGGCATGACAAAGCGGCGGAGCCAGTATGTCAGGAACCCTGCTAGCTGAGCTTCCTTCGACATGGATCTATAGCCCATTCTGACATGGCTTTCAACATAGTCGCCAACTTTAAGAGGCGGATATTGGTGTTCATTTTCTACTAAAATATCCAGTCTCTTATTTTCTTCCATCAGTTTTATCACCTCACTATTGCTGAGAGGTTGGAAGAAGTCTGGATTGCAGGAGTCATGATCCTTCGTCTTTTTCTCAATAATATGATTGAGAAAAAGATAAGTCAGCCATTTGGAAGAGTAGCAAGTACCGGACGAGCCACTCTGGTAGTAAAAAGAACATACATTATAATGGCACAATAATTTATTGAAGACTTCCACCATCTTCGAATTCTCTCGACGAAGTCTCTCTAACTCGTCATTTGTCGGAACATACTCCTCGTAAGAAAAATCTGCCATTGGCAGGTACGAGATATACTTCATCTCGTGGAGAGCTAGCCCCATCTCTCCGCAGGACGTCATGAACGTCCCTGTCCAGTAATTGTACCTCTCTGCCAAAGCTAAGAACAGATGAGGGTTTGGATAAAAACCATATACGGTAGCATGTACCGTCTGATACAGATCAATTTCTCTAAGTTTTTCTCTGAATTGAATCAATACCCAATTGGCAATACAACTCCATCTTTTGATTTCTGGATTTACCAGACCAGTTAACCAGATATCCTGATCTGGATAGCTGCCTTCAACCTTTGTAAATTCATTCGCGAAGATAGGAGTCCTCACAGGCAGTAACAAAGAGGAATTCTTCGGAGGGATACACCCTGGTTTCAATCCTCTGAGCAAGGTGCTGTGACGTTCTGAAGAACTATAGAACATGTCCCTATTATTCCGGTCCTTTTTAATGCAGATTTTTTCTGTTCGGGCATACTGAAGAGGAGTGATGTCCCAGTCCATCCTTCTGGGGTAGCTAGCATGACTATATCGTGCTAATGGAAGGCACCTGGCAATGTCTGGTAACAGAACCAGTCTTTCCTTTCTCTGAAAAGTTCTCTGTTCATTACGTGGTCGTGGTTGAGAACTTTTATCAATTGCTTCACCAAACAGAAACATGGGTTTTCTGTGGGTCATTGCATCAGCAGTCTGTAAAGGCTGACCGTTCATCAAACAAAGCAAGGTCTCATTGTCTTGTGCAATCAAAACAGTTTGACGAGAAGATGGAAGTGCATATTGTGGAAACAATACATGGGACAAATCCTCTTTGAATTCAGACTCTGCAAGAGTTCCTACAAAAGTCTCATACTCTGGATCTTCTCTGGTATTAACTGTATCAAACAGAGAAAACAAAAATTCAGCATAAAAAATCAAGGATGCTACAATCAGACTGCGCAACCATCAGATTGCGCAGACATCAGATTGTGCATGTCAGATTGCGCTGGCAGTCTTGCGCAAATCAGTAAATTGTGCTGACTTTTGTCAGTACAGTTCGACCGATTGCGTAGGAAGTCATCCTTCATAAAAATGAAGAACGAACTGATTTGTGCAAACCAGAACCCTAAAAAGGGTAGCACAGTATGATCACATCTCTAAAAAGAGATGGATTCTGAAGGACAATGAGATCAAAACCCTAAAAAAAGTTTTGATTAAGTCATCTACCTAACAGTACGGGATGTGCAGATTCATGGCGAGAGGGTCGAAGCGTAACCCTAGCCGACGACTCGGCAGGGGTCTTGCCCTTAGCGGCGGCGGAAGATCGTCTAGGCGCCATGGAGATCGTCAGAGAAGAAAGGAAGAGAGGGTTCGGAATTTCTCTCTCAGGTGCACGAAGAAAGCAAAGTAAAGAATACTTCAAAGTGTGAAAAGGACTATTTATAGTTTTTGAAAATGAAATGGTCACCTCAGATTGCACCTAAAAATAGGGGCTAATCCCTCAGATTGCGCAGACAGCTCATCATCATGCGCAATTTAAATGAAAGTTCAAAATTCAAAGTATTTCGAAATTTTGAATAAATTCACATTTCGAAAACTTTGAAGGGGGTCTTGTAGGTCCTAAAAAATCAAGTTGCACACATCAACAAAGTTATGAAGATCAAGAAATGAATCTTTCAAATGAACTGTGCAGACATCAGATTGCGCAGCATTTAGATTGCGTATATTAGATTGCGCACACTATCAAGCGCGCAGTCTGACGTGGCAAATCATCATCATTACCTGACACAAATCAAATCTCCTGACAGCTGACAGCGCAGAGAATGAAGCGACTGTTTGTTTAATCGTGCAGCACGGTGCTCGAGGACAGCTGGCAGTGCAATCCATATTGGCGCAACCCATTCCTGCGCAATCCAAGCCTGCGCAATCCAATGCCAGCGCAGTTCAGGTTGCGCGTTTCATCAACACAACTGACAAAGTACATGTGGCATTCATGCCATCAATTGCTCATTACGTGGCAACTGTCTATGCACGATCATACGTATTTCAATCAAATGTTGCCATGTGTCCCAGACAGTTGGACCATGATCCAACAACTGCCTGCGAAGTTTACTGTTACGCAATCCAATTGCTGTGCAATCCATCATGCGCAATCCAGAATAACTAAAAGTTAGTTATTTTTTAGAACTCTATAAATAGAGTTTCAAGTCTCTATTCAAAGGGATCAGAGATCAGATCATAGAGAGATCAGACTTTAAAGTTCAGAGAGTCCCAGAGTTCTTGCCCAAGTGCTGCTGCATTCTTCCGAGGCTTTTGCCTTCAACGTCCGAGGCTTTTTGCCTTCAATTCCAGAGTTGTCTTCAACTTCAGAGGCTCCGTCTTCAAAGTTCACATCGTCCAAGGGATAAAGCAATCGTCTTCTAGATTGGATTCCTACAGTTGTACTTTCCCAGAATTCTTGTAATCTTTTACAAAGTTTGTATCAATAAAGTTCTACACTTTTGTTTTTGTAAACAATAGGTACGACCATATAGTCCAGCATATGGCGGACCAATTTCCGAGTGACGAGCCTCCGGCGAGATTGAATGCCCTCAAGAACCAGCCTTTCTATTTTCTTAACGCTATGATGAACTCAGGGAAATTAGAAGGGGAATACTTGAAGCCCGCATTCTTCTTTGGAGACGCCTTGACTGTGAAGAACAGTCAAATTCTGGAGGTGTCAGAGAACTGGATTTTTATTTCTAACGGAATGGCGATCCGCATCCCCCAGATGGAGCATCACTTCCCTTTATCTTGGTTCAATATGCTCGCACTAGACCGGAAGATGGAAGATTCTTTAACTCCTACCCGAAGTAGGATGTTTGTGGGAGACATCCATTATAACAACAGCTTGAAGTCAGTGTGTACGGGCAAGGTGCACACTAGCCGTTCTGTAATAGGATTGGCCTCGGGTACTTTCTTGAATGTGCCGGGTCCCAATTTTATGTTTTCTATAGCTGACACTTTTATGAACCAACTTGCTCGGAAGGGCTCCTATCCCATTGGTCGGTTGATGCTCCCTAGTTGGATACATCCCATTCCCTCGTGGACTAATCTGTCTATATGGATTTTACGAAAGTATGAGGCCTTTCTGTGTGAGATTGGTCTTTACCATGCTATTCGGGGCACCAGCCATGGCTTGCCTATAAACAAGAGATTATTTATATCTCTGCTGGAGATGTATAGCCACCATACTGGAACCTTCTATATGCCTGTAGGGGAAATGGGGCTTGCGTTCCACAAAATGCATGCGATCTCCAAGCTTCCTTGGGGGACGAAGCTTTTGACGCATATACTCCCACGAATGAGGAGTTCGAAGAGTTGGAAAGACGGTATCCAGGCTTCGTGCGTCTTTATCAAGAGATATTGTGCCATTATAGCACATGTCATCAAATAGCCAAAAAGGAGAGCAGCTCGGAGGGGAATCCCCTCATACCAAGGACTGGGTGCGCTGTCTCTTCACGACGGATGCCTCAGGTCATGTTACTCCCCGACTTCCTCAATCACGGGAGGCGGTGAAAGCCTTAGTGTCGTCAGCTAAGAGGGTGGCCACCACTAGGGACAGATTCGGAAGTCAGACCGACTCTTTCGGTTATTTTTATCAGGACACCCAAGAGTTGTCAGAGAAGGCACTCCTGGCGGGATTCTTGATGATATGGCTGCGAAATTGTGTAGTCTCGGGTGGAGCAGGTTCTATCGAGAGGATCAGTCGCAATTTCATCCTTCCGGTTGTGAAGTTAGTTTTGCGAGTCCGGCTAGCTCTCCTCCCGACCATGGTGTGCAGCATACACTGTGGCCTTCGTACTTTCACATCCAAGGTCATTGCCCGTGAAGTGACAAAAGATTTTGAACGGACTGAGTTGCCCTATCATTATTTGATGGGACGGCTGTTGATGCATTATCCGTCTATGATGAGAACGAGCTCTGAAGACGGCACAACTGATGACGACGCTTTTATCTTCTGCTATAGTAATAAGTCTTGGGAATTCGAGACCATGCGTGCTTGCTGGATGGCACTGGCGAGGGCAGACATGTACAACATTTTCGTATCTGTCCCTCGTTTTACTGATGAGGAAATAGTGGCTGTCCATCTCGACGGTATTGGGCCCCCTCAACTTCTGGACGGCCAGTTGCTTCTGCGGCTGCGTAACATCCGCCCCGCTCATCTGGTGTATCGTAACCGTAACACTGTCTTTCTGGAGCCTTATCTGCCTAGCAGGTTCGCCCGAGAATTTAGATATAGTCAGCTTTTTCTAGACAGCCCCAGCTCTTGTCTTGGTTTTGAAGGGAGCCTTCTTGACGGCATTAGAGCATGACATTACTATGACACATTCCATACCCGTACCATTTTCTCAGTTCATGCTATCAAGGCATCAGTAGAGATCTTGTATATGGCGGCTCTGTACCACGTCATGGCGAATAAGCCCCCTGTCGGTTTTAACCCGGGTACCAGTTTCATCGTTGGTACTGGCCTGGATGAGGGTTCCCAGGGGGCCAAGACAAGGAAGAGGAAGACCAGAGTCGAAGTGCCGGATTCGGACTCTGCGGCTGTAGATGACGAAGGCGACGAGCATGGTGGAGATGACTCTTCCCTTCCGGTGGCAGATGTAGGGCGGATCAGCCACCTATTTTGCCAGATGCGATGGTGGTAGATCAGCCATCCGTTGCACCCGGTCCTGCACAAAAACGTAGCAAGCAACTTTCTCCTGTTGGCGGTATTCTTCGCTCTCGGAAACTGGCTGTGACCAGACGCCGTGGGCTATCTATAAAGGAAAGAGGCGAAGAAGTTGACCCCGCATCAGAGATAAATAAGTTACTACCGGTCCTTCCTTTCTTTGAGCTTTGATTTTAATCATCTCTCTTCCCTCTTGTAGGTGTTAGAAGAAGAGGACTCTCGAGTTGTCGAGGTCGTAACTCGGGATGACGGGGGCTCCGATGAGCCTGCCCCTAAAATTGCTGAATTCTGTCAAGATGATGCTGATCGAGTTGCCTTTCCCTCCGAGGTGGCTGGGTTAGAGGAGCCGGCCAAATTTAATTTGGAGATCGCGGGTGAGGAGACCCTGCCAGCTGCGAACGAGTTGCAGCCTCCATGCTCCTCTCCTGGTAAGATAAGCCGAATCTTAACTTGCGAGGAGGCCTATCTGCTCTATCATCACATCCTTCGGGTCACGTCGATTGATCATTGTCATGGACATGCAGGTCCTGCCTCTCCAGTACCGAGGATGGACTTTGTTGAGACAGACTCTGCCGAAGGGGCACTGACGGAGAGAAGCGTACCTCCTCCCCTTCTGGCTTGTCTTGATGGGCCTCCTGCGCGCTCGAGTTCGACAAGTCCGATGATGGGGAAACCAGGGCAGAAGACGATGGTCCTTGTGTCTTCCTCTGCTCGGGCGGCCCCGAGAGTCGACCTCTCCGCCCTGCCAAGTGTCCAGGCTCTTCGGGTGGCAGAGGGAGAGTTAGCCGCCATCCGTGCATCATTCTGCTCGGAAGTTGCCCCCCTGGTTGCAAGTTCTAGTACCACTCCTTCGATGCTGTCGGCCATGCTTCCTCTGACGCCGTCCTCTACAGAGGTACTGGACGAAGCGTTACAGGACGTGGTCGACAGCTTTTATCGTCACTTGAAAAAGGAGATAAAAGCTACAATGGAGAGAGGGACCTCTTTTGTCTTGGCCCGGCAATGCGCCTAGGGTCAAATTGATATCCTTAAGGCCCTTCCTGGTGGGACAGGGGTGGCTGCACTTCTGAAGGCGAAGTTGCTGGAGACTGATCAGCTGGTGGCCCAGCTTCAGGTACTACGGCAGGTTGATCTATCTGCCGCTATAGATCAGGAGCGTGGCTCCCTCACAACTGCTATAGAGAAGGCGAGGGCTGCTCAGAATAAAACTAGGCCGGCCATACTGAAGGATCTCCGCACTCTGTCTGATCGATATGATCAATTGAGCCATGAGAGTGAAGATGTTACGGCTCGGAAGGCGATTGCCTCCCGCGGGATTACTGACACGAGGAAGCAGATCTTTGAGCTTCAGAAGAAGTTAACTTTCTTTGGGTCTGAGCTTGAAGCTGCCCGGATCGACAGAGGGCTAATTATCCAGGAGGCTGACAAAGTCAATAAAGCTTCGGCTGACTTGGAAGTGGCTCTGAAGAGGTTGGACAACGACTGGCGGACACTCATAGACCTGGATAATGGGAAGCGGTTGTCCCAGGTGGCTGAGCGCAGGGCTAGACAGAGGCTTGAGCGGGGTACTGCCTAGGTGAGAAACCGCCTCTTGGAGTTGTGTAATGCCGAACTATAGTCGGCCTTTTCTTCTTTTGTTTCTATTTTTTTTTTTTTCTTTGAGAGGGACGTGGTCCCAAAACATGTAATGCTTTTTCGTCTTTCAAATAAAGAGTACTTTCTATTCTACCCTTCATTTGTATTGCTTGTTGTGCCTGTGGTGTTATGGCGTTGTTTGCCCCACTTGGGGGACTTGTTTGTGGACCTGTTACCCATGGCATACCTTGGTTTTAGGTACGGATAACAAATTTGATTGGGGGTACCCAAAACAGTTCCATGGTGAGGTGGTCGTGGGTGTTCGGGGTATCGAAAGATAGAATGCATGGAGCAGCTGGGCTCACGGGGCATGATGAGGAATGATTGGCCTGTACTAAGAGACTTAGCAAAGGACATTTGTGGGCCTATTATCCTTGGCGTACCCCGACTTAGGATACGGATAATAGGATGAAGGGGAACCAACATACTTACTCAGAGGTAATGAGGACATGACAAGTATGAGGGTTTTACCGTGGAGTCTTCCTACTCAGAGGTAATGAGGACATGGCAGGAGTGAACTCAACGGAGGATATTTGTGGTCAATAGAGGACATTTATGGTCAACATAGTACATTTGTGGGCCTATTACCCTTGGCGTACCCTGGTTCAGGGTACGGATAATAAGACGAGAGAGAACCAACATACTTACTAAGAGGTAATAAGGACATGTCAAGTACGAAAGTTTTACCGTGGAGTCTTCCTGCTCAGAGGTAATGAGGACATGGCAGGAGTGGACTCAGCAGAGAATATTTGTGGACCTATTATCCTTGGCGTACTCCGGTTGTGGGTACAGATAATAAGTCGAAAGGGAATCATCATACTTACTCAGAGATAATGAGGACATGGCAAGCATGAAGGTTTCTTCGACAGAGCCTTCCCACTCAGATGTAATGAGGACATGGCAGGAGTGGGCTCAATGAAGGAGGGTACATAGAATGACTCAGAGGTAATGAGGATATGTAATTTCTATGTAAAAGGGTGATTTGTTTTTGGCGGAAGTGAAACGACTCAGAGGTAATGAGGACATGGCCGTTTTGGAAATTTGTAGATCTGTTACCCTTTTTGTGCACTGGGAGTACAGGTAGTGGATCATGAGGGAGGATCTCTTCCAGGAAAAAAGTTCAGAGGTATGGTCATACATGACTTACTATCTGAAAGAGTGACCGAAATATGAGTTCAGCGGGTATATAACTCGATAATTTAGAATTTGGAAATATAAGTTCAGCGGCACCAGCAGGTACATGACTCAATAATCTAGAATATTGTGAGAGTGAGTTCAGCAGTACCAACGGGTACATAACTCGATAATCTGGAATGTTGTGGATGTGAGTTCAGCGGCACCTGCGGGTACATGACTCAGTAATCTGGAATGTGTCGTTTAGACATAATATTTCTTCAGGAACTTGTTGTTGACGGGCAACATGAGCAAGTCTCCATTTTGTTTTGCGAGGCGGTAAGCGCCGTTAGAGAATACAGCTTCGATGATAAATGGACCTTCCCATTTTGGCTGGAACTTGCCGGCGGTCTTGTGAGTCATGACCATCGGCCTTCGGACTGCCAGGACGAGATCGCCCACCTGGAATGTTCTGATTTTAACCTCCTTGTTGAAGGCTCCAGAGATGCGTACTTGGTATAGCTCGATCCGTTGCTGAGCCAGGAGGCGCTTTTCATCTAAGGCCTCTAACTCTTGTAGTCGACGACGGTAGTTATCATCCGTCGTCAACTGATAAGTGAGCACGACACGGAGCGAGGGTATTTGAGTCTCTAATGGAAGAACTGCCTCACTCCCGTATACCAGGGAGAATGGTGTGTTCCCTGTGGCTGTTCGGACTGTGGTGCGGTACGCCCACAGGCATTCACCAAGCTTCTCGTTCCAGTCGCGTTTGTTGGATGATACGAACTTTTTGAGAAGTTTGATGATTGTTTTGTTGAATGCTTCTGCCAACCCATTTGCTGCTGAATTGTATGGTGTTGAAGCAATATTCTGGATGCAGTACTTGTCGTAGAACCGATAGAATACGTGGCTTGCAAACTGCGGACCATTATCGTGGATGATCCTTCGGGGCAGTCCAAAGCGATAGATGACGTGATGCTTAAGGAAGCTGATCACGTTTGAAGTCTTTACTTCTGTAAGCGGGACAGCTTCGGCCCATTTGGAGAAGTAATCTGTGATTACAAGTCTGAAGCGATGTCCTCGGTAGGAAGGTGGAGTAATCGGACCGATGATATCCATTCCCCATGCTTCGAACGGCCAGGACGCCACTGTCGAATGTAGAAATTTGGATGGTTAGTAGATGAAGTCCGTATGGACTTGGCAAGCTTTGTTCTTTCTAGCATAGTCTACCGCATCTGCTACCATCGTGGGCCAGTAGTAGCCCATACGGCGAAGACGGTCTTGCAATTAAGGGCCAGGCTGATGGGCCCCGCATACACTATCGTGAGCTTCGCGTACGGCTTCTTTAGCTTCTGTATTTGACAGACATCGAAGCAATAATCCATTATAGGATCGTCGATACAGCATTTTCGTCTCTGTATCGTAGAAGAATATGAGAGAACGCCGTCTGATGGAAGTGGCTTCCTTTGGGTTCTCGGACAGGATGTCGTAGACTACGAAGTCAATGAATGGTTGTCTCCAATCTGGGACTTCGTCGATCGTCTGAGCAGAATAACTCGCTATGAATAGAACATTGTTCTTGGGACAGACCAGTTCGTGGCCTATCACATCTACCAATTGATGAGTATGATTTGGCACTGCTAGGGAAGCGGCCAAGCCTGCTAAGGCATCGGCTTCGATATTTCGGAGTCTGGGAACATGTTCGATGAAGAACCCCTCGAATGACGAGATGATGTCGATCGCTATTTGGTGATAGGGGACCATGTCTTCGTGGCGGACTTCGTATGAGCTCCGGATCTGATTGACGATTAACTGAGAATCGTCGTATGCTTCAAGGTATTCTACCCGCAGCTCTCTTGCAAGTTGGAGGCCAATGACCAAAGCGTTGTACTCGACCATATTGTTAGAGCAGGGTTCTGTGAGAGAGTAAGCGCGATTGATCACCAATCCGGAAGGAGAAACCAGCACCAACCCGACTCCGACGACGATATTGCCCTTGGGTCCAGTTCTCGAAGCACCGTCGAAGAACAATCGCCATATATCATTGTGGAAGGTTGTATGCGAGTCGGCGACCTCATCTGGGATTTTTTTATATATTCTGGACGACTCCGAGCCCGGGTGGGCTGCCAAAAAGTTTGCCAGAGCTTGACCTTTAACAGCCTTTTGCGGGACATAGATCATATGATAAGGGGACAGCGATATTGCCCATGTAGCGAGGAGAGAGCTGAGTGCCCCTGGTTTAGTCATGAGGACTCTGAGAGGGTTGACTCGTGAGATCACATGTATGGTTTGTCCAGTGACATAGTGCCGCGTCTTCTGAATGGCGAACACCAGGACGAGGCATTCCTTCTCCACAGCGGTGTATCGGTGCTCTGGCCCAATCATTATTCGACTGAGGTAATATATGGCTTGTTTATGGCATGCATCGTTGTTTTGTGCTAGCATGGCGCCAAAGCGCGTAGCACAGTTACTGGCAGGAAGGCTCAGAGGGAGGGCAGTGCTTGACTTGACTCTCTCCCGTGCCCGATCTGGAAACTTTCTTTCATTTGGTGAATGCTCCATTGCGCGTACGTAGAGCAGGAATGGTTTTCCAGCAACCGGGGCCACCAAGACTGGAGGGTTCGATAAATATTCTTTGATGCTGTCGAAGGCCTGCTGACATTCTTCGTCCTATACGAATGAGACGCCTTTCTTCATGAGATGGGTGAATGGTCGACATCGCCTGGAGAGGTTAGAAATGAACCTTCTGATGTAAGCTAGCCTCCCTTGAAGGCCTCTGAGTTCATGGAGATTTCTCGGGGGACCCATCTCCATAATTGCCTTTGTCTTCTCAGGGTCTACATGGATACCCTGGGCGGTGATGATAAAACCCAAGAACTTCCCGCTGGATACGCCCAGGAAGGACTTCGTAGGGTTCATTTTCAAATTGTGTGCTCGTCTCAGGTCGAATACTGTCCTCAGATCCTGCAGATGGTCTCCCTTACAGCGACTCTTGACGGCGATGTCATCAACATAGCACTCCACCGTCTTGCATAAGTGGTCTTTAAAGATGATACTCATGGCTCTTTGATATGTGGCGCCAGCATTCTTCAAACCGAAATACATGACTGTGCAGCAGTATGTGCCAATCGGTGTTCGGAATAATGTATGCTTTTCGTTGTCAAGAGACATCTTAATTTGGTTGTACCCCGAGAAGCCATGCATAAATGACATACGTTCGAAGCCGCAGGTGTTGTCAATCATGATGTCTATGATAGAGAGAGGGAATTCATCTTTGGGGCATGCCTCGTTCAGATTGCGGAAGTCGATGCAGATTCGAATCTTCCCATTCTTCTTGAGGACGAGTACTATATTGGCGACCTAGTCTGGATGTTGCTCTTCACGTATGAAGCTGCTGGCTATCAGTTCGTTGACTTCGGCTTCGATCGCATCCATGATGCCCAGGCGAAAGCGTCGTTGTTGTTGCTTGACTGGCTTTGTATCTGGTCGAATGTTGAGCTTGTGAAGGGCAACCTCAGGGTTTAGTCCTGGCATGTCTTCATAGCTCCAGGCGAACACATCGATATATTCTTTGACAAGTTCCAGCAGCGATGCTCGCTCTTCGTCTGTTAGGCTTTTACTGACGAAGATTGGTTTTGGAGAAGATTCGCTGCCGAGGTCGACCTGTATAACCTCATCTTCAGTAGGAGGTTCTCTCTGTTCGAACCGCTTTTCCTATTGTGCATCCAACTGTTGGGCCCACGACTCTAACTCGAGGATTTCAGGAATGTCTTCATCTTCTTCATAAGCGTCGACGAATGCCATGTTGACTGACAGGACTTGTCTGAATACGTCTCCGATGCTGGTATCCGAGTCAGAAGTTGGTGACCCGATTGAATGTGAATGCCAGTCATATTCTTTATTTGAACTCTCAGGGGTCGTTGTGGGTGTAACATACCCTAATCCACATCGAGTCTTGCTATAGTAGTCCCGTGGTTTGCCTGTCGGGATCGTCGGCTTCAAAGATAATCGTCGTCCAGTGCCGTAGTTCAAGCCTGGCGTAGTCTCTAGATCATACCCCTGTTTTCGTATGAGATATTTGGATTGGAGGATATAAAGATACAGAGGCAGTCTTCAGGCATCTGATTCAAGGTCGACTTTTTCTATGGTGAAGGGCTGCGGATCGTCCTTCCGGCCGAAGATGATTGGATGATCCTCTTCCTCGATTATGCGGTAAGCGCCTTCCACTGGAGTAAGCTGGTTTATGGTGTACACATTTATCACTTGTGTGTGTAGGTGAGTGCCTATACCGTGTTCCATAGCATACATTGTACAAAGCTTATTGAACTCGAGGTAGTTCAAAGATAGCCCTTTATTGATGAAGTAAGGTATCTTTTGTAGCGGGATTACATCATCTGCGGAGGGAACAACAGTGTGGGCAGGCACATACTTGGCTAACTCCGGTTTCTTTTCGGCTACCCCCTGTATAAATGAAGATTGAGAGGACGACCTGGACAGCTTGATCGTCAGGGGTTTAGCTGGTGGAGCAGAGCGTAGAGTTGTTGGCAGACTAGCGACCCCCAGTTTTGTACTCGATACTGGACGGGGAGTGGCTGGTTCGCTAAAAGTCCCAGACCTTGTATCGGAGTAACGACTCTTCTTGGGAAGGCGTATCGTCATTGGCTTATTGGAGGGATTGAGCTTCTCTGTTTGTGGCTGGCCGACTCTTGGCAGTCTGATTGTCAGTGGCTCCATTGTGGGCCTTGGCACTTGGCCAGACCTTGGCAGCCGGATTATCATTTGCTCTTCTTGTGCTGAGAGGCTGATTACGTCCTTACGCAGAGTGGCTGTAAAGGGTACGGACTTGCCAGGTTTGCGAGCTTGGGGGTGGATCGTCAGAGGTTCTTCTGATCCTGTGGTTGTCTGGGTACGAGCTTGTACATCTCCTTCACCAAGGTGCCTCTTTGACTTTTCGTACAGGCAGGAGTCTGAGTAGTAGGATTCGACCCCTTTGAAGGGATCGATATCGGCAAATTCTGTCCTCACGAAGCCGTGTTTGTCGACATACTTGAAGCATTGGTACAGCGTGGAAGGCACGATCACATAATCGTGTATCCAAGGGCGCCCCAAGAGGATGTTGTAAGAAGTGTCTGCATCTATGACGTAACAGGTGACTTCCGAATGGAGATCGCCAATTTGACACTTCAGATGAATCTTTCCAATAGGGTAGCTCCTGCCCAAATTGAAACCGCTGATGGCGGTGCTTGTAGGCGTCAGACGATGCATAGGGATACGGAGATGATGTAACGGACCCTTCAGGATAATGCTTATGGAAGAGCCAGGATCAATATACATCCGATCTACCTTTACGTCACTGATGTATCCAGTGTAGTATAACGGGCGATCATGCAGGTTGGTTTTGATGAGCATATCCAGCGGAGTGAAGACAATATTGGGCATCGCTCCCTTGCAAGCGCTGTCTTGGAGATCCGCAGGTGGGTTTTCTTCCGTGAAGTTGACCTGAGCTAGGTACGCATCGACATTTTGGAGTGCATCGCTAAAAGCCGCACGAACATCCTTTGAGAGTCTCAGAAGCTCGTAT
This sequence comes from Iris pallida, assembly GCA_029216955.1. Classification (NCBI taxonomy): domain Eukaryota; kingdom Viridiplantae; phylum Streptophyta; class Magnoliopsida; order Asparagales; family Iridaceae; genus Iris; species Iris pallida. The sequence goes on along the minus strand of JANAVB010030816.1, from coordinate 15,907,469 downwards.
AATGACAACTTGGCCGGTGTGTTGGCCAATTGCGCCAAGATGTCGAAGTTGTAGGGCTTCTCCAGCCACTGCGGTGCCTCTTTTCGAAGGGATTTGTCAAAGCGAGTCTCCTTCGGCCTAGGCTTGTCGGTCGTCGGAGGCTGAGCAGGTCTCGGAGCGTCAGTTGTAGCAGGCTGATGATCTTCAGCTGAGTTATCAGCCACGGGTTGGGATTGTGCCCCAGACCGAGTGACGACGGCTGTAGCTTCTTCGATATCTGTCGAGATTGTGCGGCAGGATCTGACTTTTCTACTCTTCTTCTTGTAAATGGAAGATGGCGTGGGCTGAGTCACTTCAGATACCAAGTCTGGATGAACCCACATGACCTTTCTTCGTGATGTGGTGAGGGGCACTAGACCAGCAGCCTGATCTCGGGGAGGCAGAAGATTAGCAATCTCCATTGTCGCCAGAGGGATGGGGACCACACCGTCTTGAGTTTCCGTCGGAGGGAAGCTACCGAATTATACCAACACCATATTGGCTGCCACAGTTACCTCTTTAAAATTGATGGCCAGAGCGTTCGAATTGATGAGATTTTGGATGTACCGTTTTAGTTGGAAGCAGTCGTGTGTAACATGGTGGACGTAGCGGTGGTAATGGCAGTACTTTGGGTTCTCTATTTCTGTCGGCCGAGGTTCTCGTCTTGGTGGAGGAAGCTGAATTCTGTCTCCTTGTATGGGCATGTCCAAGATGGGCTTGACGTGGCCGTCTTCGAATGAATACGTCATTTGTGGCCATTGCTTGTCTGCCAGTTTTGGCTCAGGTTTCTGTGCTGTGTCGGCCACCATAGCCTGCTTGCCCTTGTTGTCCCGATTGTTGGTGGAGCTACCCCTATTGTTGGTGTTGGCGTTGGGACGCCTGCCCTTGTCTTCTCCCTCTAAGATGTGCAATCCCAGTTGGCGAGCCTTCTTCAATCGTTCTTCGGCGTTTGTGGCACTGATGATAAACGTCTTCCAGTCCTTGAATTGACTTTCGCCCATCCATAGGCTGATTGTCGGAAGCAGTCTCTTTTAGCAAATTTTAATTAAGGAGGAATTTGGGTTACCAGACGGCAGCTTCATTACGGTTTGGTAAAACTGCTCAATGTAGTTCCTTGTCAGCACTTTTTCCCCTTGGACGACGTCCATGAGGGTGGATATTGTGATATCCTGCTCTACTTCGTAGAATCTCTCCAGGAACATGTGCTTGAAGCCGGCGAAGGAGTAGATGCAGTTGTCTGGCAGGTTGCGATACCAGTCGAAGGTGACTCCTTCCAATGCCCCAATGAATAATCGTGTGAGGATGGCATCGTCATGGGGTAGATGGTCGATGGTGACCTCGAAGTAAGTGATATACCGACTTGCGGAGGTCTTGCCATCATACGAGTTGATGTTGAACGACTTATATCTTGGCAGGAAGGGGACATCCCTCCATGCAGCAGGGTACGGTTGCCGTATTCTGAGGTCTTGAGAGTTTTCTCGAGCGTAAAATATGGCTCAGAGCTCCTGTACATCTCTTCTCGCTTCTCGGGCCTCATCCACAGCGGTGGGGGCCGTTACTTCAGGAGGATTGTTGCCCGGATTTGGTGCCGCTGAATTCGAGTCCGTATTGACCGTGGGACCCGCACTTGTTTGGCCAGGCGTTCCTCCTTTCAGAGTTAGAAGGGCCGCTTTGATCTCGTCCACAGACTTGACCAAGGCATGCAGTATGGCCTTCAGAGTGTCGATGCGTTGGCGATCACTGGAACCACCTTGGCTGCTGTCCGTCATGAACACCGTCTTTACTTGATAAGAGATGGACGGAACGGTGGAGGAAGCGCCCTCTGAATCATACCCCTGTAGTGAGAAGTCATCGGGGTATATGGAAATTTCTTACTCTGGTTCGGACTCAGAAGGAACAGTACCCCCATTTTTCGACCTCGCCTCGTCCTGGAAGTTGTGGACGTCCTCGGGGACGTCGGGGTTTGCTGCATCTGATAGGAGAGTTGTCTCCCCCGGCTCGTCTTCTTGGAACATCGGATTGTCGTGGAGGTTCGGAGGAGTGCTACCCCCAGTCCCAGCAACCCCAGTGGTGTGGACGACGAACCTTCTACTGTAGCAGATTTCATCTCAGAACGGGTACGTTGGAAAACTCCGGTGGTGGGCACCCGCTTAGACGATAGTCTTTTAGTCATAGTGGTTGAAATCTTCGGGCTGGAAAGATTTGTCTTCTTCCCTCTCCCATCGACGGGGACTTTCTTAGCAGAGTTGCAGGAGACGACGGGAAGTGCCTCATCTTCTGAAGACGGCTGTTGCAGTCTTTGAAAGACGGACTGCCGGTCTTTTCGCACCATCGTGTTATTTCAACAGCAGTTAACGATGACTTGGGTACAGTGACGTCCGTGGGAGGACTCTTTGCACCCCGATGCACCTTCTCTTTCCTTGCGTTTGTGGAGGATGGCCTCACGTAAGTCAGATGGGTCTGGATCGACCATGTTTGCTCCCTGGATTTCGGGAGACTTTTGGGAACCTCTCTGTCCGTTTGCCGTCGGGGGCTGAACTCGAGTGGTTCTGTACAACTTCTCATCTGAGGCCTGCATAACAGTATACGGTACGCTCGGATGGTCAGAGGTCGGATCAGCGGATCGAGCTTGCCAAGCTCATGCTGCCCTAGACTTCTTCGCTCTAGTGCGTAAGGGAACATAGTAGGAAGAGTCTAAGTGATGCTGGAGAGAGTCATACATATCTTCTTGGAAGCACAAGAGATCAGGACCATAGGAGAGGCGGTCGAAGACAGAGCCGCGTGGAGTAGGCGTCATGCGGCTGTCATCAATAATCTTCATGCGGCTGGCAGGCGGAGCCGCATAGGCTTTCTTCATGCGGTTGGGAGTCTCGGCCGCATGAGTTTTCTTCATACGGCTGGATGATCTGGCCGTATAGACCACCTTTATGCAGCTGGCAGATTCAGCCGCATGAGCGTCCTGCATGTGGTTGGCAAACTTGGCCACATGAGTGTTCGACTTCTTCTTGAGGTGCATAGAATCACTCTTTGTCCCTGCAAGTCCAGCATCGTAGTGCTTTCCTCTGTCGGACTTGGGGACAGCAGAGTCCTCTATGGCTTGAAGTGGAGCCGTATGAGAGTCGCCTTCGCCGTCTTGGGTAACAGAGAGTACTCCGTCCAAAGCTTGGGGAGGAGCAAATGATTTTGGCCTCCACTCGCTGCGAGCTTTCTTTGTGCGGGTTCGCTTCTGGACCGGGCCAGCGCTTCCCTCAGAGAGCATTTCTTCAAACGTCTGTTGGTCGAAGTGGACGACCATCTTCTGTTGTGTGGAGCCAAGTTTGGATGTATCCGATTGCGTCACCAACTCCTCAGCCGTGGAGAAGTTTGTCCCCAACAGAGTCGCCATCGTATTTGCCATAAAATATAAAAGAGCAGAACAATTATCGGAGGACTGGACTTTTACTAAACAATACAAACTCGCTCGTACAAAGAAAGCCTAGGGACGAAAACCTAGGTTCAGCAATCTAAGTAAAATAGTTTATATTAGATTCTGGGGGGGTGACGGTAAAGGCTCAGGAAAGCGACGGCAGCTCTGCCTTACTCCTTGGACGATCGGGTGCAGCCTTGGCTCTGTAGAAGAACTGCTTGGCGTTGATGAAGAAATGCTCTCTTTTCAGGCTCTGTATATTCTCTCTCTGGCTCTCTGGCTCTCTATGTCTCTCTCTGTATATGTCTTCTCCGTATATCTCTGTCTGTCTACGCAAGGGAATGGCACCTTGCTATTTATAAGAGTGGGGGGCCTCATTAGGGTTTGTAATGATTGCCCATTCTTAAAAGTTGGCGGCTAAGGATCACTGGATCTAGGCCGTTCATCTTGAATGTACGAGATTTGAGCAATAAATGTGATTGCATTAAATCTTTTGTGGGTAATTAATGATGATTGACATAAATCCTCATGATTTGTCAAACCAACCTCAGATTTCTCGACGCGTGTCATTAATTTGCTTATTTGCAAATGATCTGATTTGATCCCAATATTTCATTAGGATTTGTTGAGGGATTTCGATCAATTTGATGCCACGTGCCCCGCTATCATGCCACGTATCTTAACCGTGAGCCATTGTAGAAATTTGAGCCGTAGGAGGATTGCTCCTCATTGAGCCGCATAAGGCTGGTCACGTGTCAAGGCTGCTTGAGAGTGGCCCCTAAACATTTGGACCGTATGGTGACGATCTGAGCCGTATGAGTATAGGTGACCGTATGATGGGTGCCTTCTTCGTGAACCGCATGAAGATAGTCTTCGTGAGCCGCATGAAGAGTCTTCGTGAGCCACATGGGGATAGTCTTCGTGAGTCGCATAGGGCTAGTCTTCGTGCGCCGCATGGGGCAGCCTCCGCTTGAGCCGCATGGGGTGGTCTCTACTTGAGCCGTATGCGACTGTCTACGTGTCAAGGCCGCATGACAGTTTCTGGATCTTGGAGAATCGTGTCAGAGATTTTCTTCATTTCCCTAGGAGTCTGACATTATGATGGAGTCATAATTGTATTTTTGTGTCAGGGCTGTCATGCGTCAGAGCTGTCAGCCATCAAAGAATTTAATACAGTAAAGGACAAAATGGAAGAGCTGTTTGCAGGCCACGTGGCTCCTCTCTGAGCCACATAGAACTTGTTTGAGCCGCATAGACGCTCGAGCCGCATGGATACTTGAGCTGCATGAACTCTGAGCCGCATGGGGCTCCCTGGCCACATGGATCTTTCTTTATTCTTTTTTATGCTTCTACAGTCGTCAATCGATATGTAAGGGCGACGCGGAGCGAGGGGATTTGAGTCTCCAATGGAAGAACTGCTTCACTCCCATACACCAGAAAGAATGGTGTGTTCCCGGTGGCCGTCCAGACAGTAGTACGGTACGCCCGTAAGCATTCGCCAAGCTTTTCATTCCAGTCGCGTTTGTTGGAAGACACGAACTTCTTGAGCAGCTTGATTATACATTTGTTGAATGCTTCTGCCAACCCATTCGCTGTTGGATTGTACGGTGTTGAAGCAACATTCTGGATCCGATGTTTGTCGTAAAATTGATAGAATGCTTGGCTTGCGAACTGCGGACCATTGTGGATGATCCTTCGTGGCAGTTCGAAGCGATAGATGACATGATGCTTGAGAAAGCTGATCACATTTGATGTCTTCATCTCTGCAAGCGGGACAGCTTTCGCCCATTTGGAGAAGTAATCTGTAATTGCCAGTATGAAGTGTTGTCCTCTGGACGAGGGTGGAGTGATTAGACCAATGATGTCCATTCCCCACGCCTCAAATGGCCAGGATGCCACCATTGGGTGTAGGAATTTAGATGGTTGATGTATGAAATCTATATGGACCTGACAGGCTTTGCACTTTCTTGCATAGTCCATCGCGTCTGCCACCATCGTAGGCCAGTAATAAACCATACGGCGAAGGCGGTCTTGCAGCTTCGGGCCAGGTTGATGGGCCCCACAAACGCCGTCGTGAGCTTTGCGCACTGCTTCTTTGTCTTCTGTATTTGACAAACACCGAAGCAGTAGACCATCGTAGAATCGCCGAAACAGTATTTTTGTCTCAGTATCGTAGAAGAATCTGAGAGAACGTCTTCTAATAGAGGTGGCTTCTTTCGAGTTCTCCGGTAAGATGCCATAAACTGCGAAGTCGATAAATAGGAGCCTCCAATCCGGTGTCTCGTCGACCGTCATGGCAGAATAGCACTCAGCAAATTGGACGTTATTTTTGGGACAGACCAACTCATGGCCTATTACGTCCACCAAATGATGAGTATATTTTGGGACTGTTAGGGAAGCCGGCAGTCCTGCTAAGGCATCGGCTTCAATGTTCCGGAGTATCAGAATATGTTCTATGAAGAACCCTTTCAAGGACGTAATGTTGGCGATCGCTACCTGATAATACGGGATCATGTCTTCATGACGAACTTCATATGAACCCCGTATCTGATTGACGATTAATTGTGAATCATCATATGCCTCAAGGTACTCTACCCCCAGTTCTTTTGCGAGTCGGAGGCCGATAACCAAGGCATTGTACTCGGCCACGTTGTTCGAGAAAGGTTCTGTAAGGGAATATGCCCCGTTGATCACCAAGCCAGAGGAAGAAATCAGTACCACTCCGACCCCAACGACAATGTTGCCCTTGGGCCCGGTTTTTGAAGCACCGTCGAAGAACATTCGCCAGACGGTATTATGGAAAGCCATGTTTGAATTGGCAACTTCGTCCAGGATCTCTTTATATATTCTGGTTGACTCCGAGCCTGGATGAGCTGCTAAAAAGTCTGCTAGAGCTTGACCTTTAACAGCCTTTTGCGGGACGAAGATCATATGGTAGGGAGACAGTAATATCGCCCAGGTAGCAAGGCGAGAGCTGAGTGCACCTGGCTTGGTCATGAGAACCCTGAGGGGGTTAACTCGAGATATGACATGGATGGTTTGCCCTATAACATAGTGTCGCATTTTCTGGATAGCGAACACCAAAGCAAGACATTCCTTTTCCACGACGGTGTATCTATGCTCAGGTCCTATCATTATTCGACTGAGATAATAGATGGCATGTTCATGTCCTGCATCATTGTCCTGTGCTAGTAGAACACCGAAGGAATGCTCGATCGCTCGTACGTAAAGCAAGAACGGCTTTCCAGCAACCGGGGCTACCAGGACTGGAGGGTTTGACAGATATTCTTTAATATTGTCGAAGGCACGTAGGCACTCTTCATCCCATACGAAGGATACACCATTTTTCATGAGGTGGGTGAATGGTTGACATCGCCCGGAGAGGTTAGAGATAAAACTCCTGATATAAAATAGCCTCCCTTGAAGGCCTCTGAGTTCTCAGAGATTTCTCGGGGGACCCATCTCCATGATTGCCTTCGTCTTCTCAAGGTCTATATGGATTCCCTGGGCCATAATAATAAAACCCAAGAATTTCCCGCTAGATACGTCCAAGAAGGATTTGGTAGGATTCATCTTCAAGTTGTGCGCTCGCATCAGGTCGAAGACTGTCCTCAGATCATGCAGATGATCTTCCTTAGAGCGACTTTTGACGACGATGTCATCGATGTAACACTCTACAGTCTTACGCAGGTGATCTCTGAAGATGACACTCATGGTCCGTTGATATGTGGCGCCAGTATTCTTTAAACCGAAGGGTATGACGGTGTAACAGTACACGCCAATCGGTATTTGGAATGATGTATGCTTCTCGTCGTCAGGAAACATCTTAATTTGGTTGTATCTTGAGAAGCCATCCATGAATGACATGCACTCAAAGCCACATGTGTTGTCGATCATGATGTCCGTGATGGAAAGAGGGAACTCATCTTTAGGACATGCTTCGTTTAGATTCCAGAAGTCGATGCAAATTTGAATCTTTTCATTCTTCTTGAGGACCCAATCTGGATGCTGTTCCTCGTGGATGAAGCCGCTGGCTATCAGTTTGTTGACCTCAGCTTCGATGGAATTCATGATGTCTGGACGGAACCGTCGTTGTTGTTGCTTGACCGACTTTGCGTCTGGATGAATATTGAGTTTATGAAGAACAACCTCCTCGGGGTTTAGCCCTGGCATGTCTTCATAGCTCCAAGCGAACACGTCAATGTACTCTCTGACAAGTTGTAAAAGCGCCTTCCATTTTTCGTCTGTCAGGCTTTTGCTAACGAAGATTGGCTTTGGAGAGGACTCATCGTCGAGGTCAACTTGCATAACCTCATCTTCAGTGAGAGGTTCACGGAGTTCGAAGCGTTTCTCCTATTGTGCATCTAGTTGTTGAACCCAAGGCTCTAACTCGAGAAGCTCGAGTACATCTTCATCTTCTTCGTAGGTATCAGCAAATGCCATATTGACAGACAAAGCTTGCCTGAATGCGTCTCCGATGCTGACATCCGAATTAAAAGTTGGTGATCCCGTCGAATGTGAATGCCAGTCGCATTCCTCATCTGAGCTTTCAGGGGTTGTTGCAGGTATAACGTAGCCTAGGCCATGTCTGGTCTTGCTATAGTAATCCCAAGGTTTTCCAACCGGGACAGGTAATTGCAAGGGCAGTCGTCGGCCGGTGCCGTAGTTCAAGCCTGGTGTAGATTCCATGTCGTACCCCTGTTTTTGCATAAGATACTTGGAATGGGAGCTGTAGAGATAAAACGGCAGTCTTCCAGTGTCGAATTTGGGATCGACTTCTTCCGGCCTGAAGGACTGTGGATCATTCTTTCGGTCGAAGATGATTGGATGATCGTCTCCTTCTACTATGAAGCAGGCGCCTTCTACAGGAGTGATTTGATTTGTGGCATAGACATTTGCCACTTGCATGTGTAGGTTGGTACCTATACCGTGTTCCATAGCATACATTATACAAAGCTTATTGAGCTCGATGAAGTTCAAAGATAACCCTTTATTGATGAAGTAAGATATCCTTTCCGGTGGAATTACATCATCTGCAGACGGAACATCAGTGTGAGCAGCCACATACTTGGCCAGCTCTAAATCTTCTTCAACCACCCCCTGTGTCAATAAAGATTGGGAGGACGACCTAGGCAGCTTAATCATTAGGGGCTCAACTGGTGGTGCTGAACGTGGAGTCGTTGGTGTACTAGCGACCCCCAGCTTAGTGCTTGGTACGAGATGGGGAGTTGTTGGCTCACTGGCGACCCCCGACTTAGTACTGAGCTGCCGATTCGTTCCTGTAATGCCCCAGTCCCAAAATACGTAGGATTAGGACCGTAGACATGCCAGCTGTATTCATACGAAGTATACTCCAATATATGAAAGCCTCGTATAAATACATAAGCTGTAAAATGCAGTAGAACCATAACTAATCTCATCCACACAAAATAAATAAAATAAAGATGTCATATAATGAGAAAGAATTGTCTTGATACAATACGTTGGGCGGAGACAAATCTACTACCAACAAGTAAAGAAAAAAAATACATGAGTAAAAAATGAATTTGGTGAGCGAAGCGAAGACGATCCAAGCGCAATCATCCTCGAAGAAATGGAGATGGTCGCGGTTAGAGCTAAAGCACCTGCGAAAGACAATAGCACACACCTGGGGAGATAACCAGGTCCTCAGAGGGACGTAACAAGACACATAATATCATGCCATATAAACTGAATAAATATTGCTCAAATAAATAAGTAAATCGAATTATAACATGGTCCAATACGCACCTACTGAACGAGCGTACCATCCCCCCAACCAAACAAGGACAGGAGATGGTAAACTAATTCATGACGATGTATCTTTCCATGCTATGAATCCAATATGGTATCCGAACCCCAACAAGGTTCAATACCTTCTCATCGAAGTAGTAAGTCACACCTACAACCAAATAAGGACAAGATGTGACGAACTAATCCGCGACAAGTTATTGTTCCAAGCCACGGTCAGATACAAGTACCCAAACCAAAAGTACTCGTACCTAACGGATAAGGTAGCCTACCGTTCTAAGTGATATGTAGTTAAGAACAATCCTTCCTACGCATGGACCCTGGCTGAATAGGATCGACATAGTCTCCCTTGGGCACCAAAGGCCCCATCGGTAAGAGCATGACGTTCCGCAGAATCGTCAGTGGCCGTTAGTAATCATGGGTCATCAACCCCGTATCTCCAGCGGAGAGTCCGGGTCACAAGGGAAGGTGCATCGAAGCCCATACGCTAAGGAATTGTCCTTCCCGTCCAATACCTACTGTGTTGTATCCACAACACAATACCACTATAACCGCTAATTCAAACAAGCATGCAATCTCTATTAGCGGTTATTCCTATCGCACGGCTTGTACGTACTGGTGGCCAGCCAATCACGCACTTTCGTGTCCTACATGCGACACACAACTTCGTGGTACAACGTGTCAAGGCCAATGAATGCAACACACAACGTGGTCCCTTAAATCTAGGTTTAATTTGTAAGAAAATAATACACAGCAGGAAATATAAATGAATATTAAGTTCTAACAGTTATGCCATGTATCACAGTTTATTTTGTATAAAGAAAATAAATAATGTATGAAATATGAGCTAAAATAAATAAACAGCAAATGGTAAGGTGTCTTGCCTGGTAGTACGCCTGGTGTGCTGCAATGATCAAGCTGGCATGAACTGCGACTTTGCTGCAACAACTATACATGGTGACCTCAGGTGGTGGTACGGACAATTCCATTGGGTCCAGAAGGGTCAATTTAGTTAGGGTGGACATAAGGTAGTCTCGAAATGGGCAAATGAATAGGAATAATAGGACTGGATACGGACAGGAGAAAAATCAAAGAAATTAATAGATAAATATTATATATATGCGAGTTTTAGAGAATATTCCTAAAACTAGTTTTTCTTGAGTCAAAATAATTATAGCAAAAATACTTAAATTCAAGAAATCGTTTTATTTTGGCCAAAACTCTAAGTTTGTCAAAAATAGAATTTCTAGGAAGAAACTAAATTTAGTTAAATACTTTTAGGTAATTATTTGAAATTATGGAAAAAATTATTTAAAGGTAATACTAAATTTGAAATATGGCTAGAAATACTATAACAATAGTTATAGACCAAGAACTATAATATAATAATATTTGAGGGTTTCAAAACTAAATTAAAAAAAACATATGTCCAACCTAGTGCATTATTTTTGTTACAAGATAATCTAGAAACTAATTGTACACAATTTCCAAAATAAGTAATAATAATAATAATTACAAGGCTTATGATCAATACATGTATCTTCAAGGTATAATAATAGAATACTAATACATATAACTAATGCCAATTTAAGATACTGCACAGCAGTCTAATTGAAATCCTAATAATAAAAATTAAAAATAAACAAAGTAAATCACAATTGTTCTTTCTCTTATTTACTTAATAATAATAATAATAATAATAATAGTAATAATAACAATAATAATAATAATAATAACAATAATAATAATAAGTATAATAATAATAATATAAAAGAAATTATTGTACTAATAATAATTTTGATAATAATAATAACAATAGTACACTACATTCCTATATTAATACTAATAATAATAATACATTAATACTAATAATAATAATGAGTAAAAATAAAAAAATAAAAAATTAATAAAAATCATAAAACAATGTACTGGACTGATAACGTAATAATAATAATAATAATAATAATAATAATAATAATAATATAATACATATAACCTTCAGTTCCTTCTCGTGAAAGGGTCATCTAATAGTAAAGATGAGAAGCAGAAGGAGAGAGAAAGTGAAAAAAAAGAGAGAAAAAAATAACGAGAACTGCAAGAAGAAGAGGAGGAAGGAAGGAGAGAAGGGCGGCGGTTGCGGCCAAGGAAGGCGCGACGGTCGCAAGGAGGCGACGCGGGGCTGCGATGGCGGCAGAGGGCGGCGCGTGGTGCTCATGCGGCGGCGGGTTGTACGGAGCGGCGGAGGTTCGGAGAGGAAAGGGTCGCCGACGGCAAGGGGAAGCGGGCACCGTCGGTCGGCGAGGGCGACCGCTCCGGCGGTGGTGAGGACGCAGGGCGCGGATGGGCGGCGGCAACCAACGTCAAGGCCGACGGCGGGGGTTTCCGGATCTGGCTAGCGCGGCGAAGTCGGGCCGCAGATTTCGCCAGCGATGGCGATGGAGGAAGGGTGCTCGAGGCGGCGCACGGCGGTCAGGTTAGAGTTTTCCAACTCTCTGCTATTTGGTTGCGGTGATGGTTGGGTATTTTTTCGGGGGTGGTGGGTGAAGTCGGAGGACGGTGGTTGGGTTGGAGTCGGGTCGGCTGGTCCTGAAAATATGGCAAGGTTGGTGACGCTGATGATGGTGGTAACGGTAGTGGTAGTAGAGGAAAGGAGTAGTGGTGTGTCGGGGTGAAGGGGGTGATCGGCCAATGGCCGGGCACTGTGGTCGTGTTGGTGACGGGAAACGTGAGAATTGGTAGGGCGGCAATGGGTGTGGTGATGATCTGTGGCTGGATTGGGTGACGACTGTATTGGGGCTCGTGGAGAGATGGCGTGGCGCTCGCCGGGATCGAGGTTGTGGGTTCTCTTAGAGTTAGGTTTTAGGGTTAGGACTTGGTGTCGGAGAGGGAGGTTGACGTGTCCGTGTGTGGACACGAAGATGGTGACAATATATATGTTAAAGAATAGATTAGAATAAGATTGGAATGACACCCGGGGTCGGACCCGAGGCCGTCACGGCGACACGGAAGAGATGGACACCGACACGAGGCACGTACACTTTGTAGAAATTTGGTGGATAAATAATGAATTGGAGGAGTACCTGCCTATTTATAGGATGTGGGAATTCTCAATTAGATAAGGACTAGGACAATTTAAAACCCAATTAGATAATTCAATCTATTTAATTCAAATCCAAATCCAAATACAAAATCCAATTAAATCTAATTAAATCATTTTAGTTTAAAAAAATAAAATCTATTTCAAACATAGATATTAGTTTACTATTTAAATGTATCCATGGAATCAAATCAAAATTTAAATCGTCACAAATATTTCGAAAATATGTTTTCCAAAAATGCTAATAATAATAATTTCAAAAATTACAATATTAATTAAATGCACTAATAAATAATTAAAATAATATTTATGAAGAATATTATTTAATATTTGTAACTGCTATAAACGAAAAGGCTTTCATAAATAAAATCGTAAACTTAAAAATTTTAGTATGATAATTAAAAATAATTATTTTATATATTATTTTGAAAATAAAAAAATATTTTTCTAAATTGTGTACGCTCGCACATAAACGCACTCGTCGAGCAAATTCGAAAAAAAGAAATAAAAGGTCGTACGCGACGTATAATACGACTACGCGACGAATATTACAAAATTTTAAATCAGTACTAAATTTAATAATAATAAAAAAATAGTAGAAATTTTAGGGGTTTTACATCCTACCCAACTTAAAAGAATTTCGTCCTCGAAATTAAGAATTAGTAGTGGGGTGAGAGGACACAAGGGGGTATCAATGGGGATCCAATGATGACAATGTTTTCACAAAATTATGTCGTAAGAAATTGCGATCTAGATCATAAAAAAAACAATACGGTATCGTCATAATCGATATGAAGGCTTAGAGGAAGTTCTAGTATAACGCCATCGTCCTTCTAAAATAAGTGAAGGCGAAAGCAATATAGAGTTCGAAGGAGGCGTTTATCGAATACGAATACGTGGTTCAAAGGCGACCGAATAGTTCAAAAGGAGTTGCCAAGCAGTCGCGGATGAGACTCTAAAGGATAAGTTTAGCTATGTCCCCATCCGCGTAGAACAATTGATAAAAGCGAACCAAAGTGCACTTGGTTGATCAGACCATCATGCACCGGTTCTGATTAGACCATATGTTAGTGGACATGCCCAAATAACATATGTCTTGATACAAGCTTGATAAAAGAGAAAGCTTACAAAAACTAGGCTACATTAGCATCATTAGTCAAGATGGTAAAAACATAGGCACGAGAGATTAAGATTGAAAGAAGCAGAATGATTCTAAGTCATATCCTGTGTTGGTCTCTATACAGTCGTCCTATAGTCTTCTTGTCCAAGTCCTCGGTTTGACTAGATGGGTTAGGGTCCTCCAAATTCTAGGATCTAAGTAGACTTGCTAAGATAGGTCGCAAGGACATAGGGGTTGCTAGTTCATAAGGTATTCTGCCCAACTTAAATAATTAAACTAATAGTTTTTTGGGACAACTAACTAGTAGGGTCAATCTCTAGCAAGCACGAAGGGAAGATAAGAATATGGATGGAAGGAAGCAAGCAATATGCAATTGATGAGTCAAACGGAAGATAAAATCAAAGAAAGAGGTCAAGTATGTGGATGAGATCCTTGACTTCTAATCCTATTCGCAGGCTTGCTTGGTATGGTAAAGTAACCAAACAATTTATCTTTACCTGCATGGGCCACCACAATAACATGTAATGCCCCAGTCCCAAAATACGTAGGACTAGGACCGTAGACATGCCAGCTGTATTCATACGAAGTATACTCCAATATATGGAAGCCTCGTATAAATACATAAGCTGTAAAATGCAGTAGAACCACAACTAATCTCATCTACATAAAATAAATGAAATAAAGATGTCATATAATTAGAAAGAATTGTCTTGATACAATATGTTGGGCGGAGACAAATCCACTACCAACAAGTAAAGGAAAAAATTACATGAGTAAAGAAATGAATTTGGCGAGCGAAGCGAAGACGATCCAAGCGCAATCATCCTCGAAGAAATGGAGATGGTCGCGGCTAGAGCTAAAGCACCTGCGAAAGACAATAGCACACACCTGGGAAGATAACCAGGTCCTCAGAGGGACGTAACAAGACACATAATATCATGCCATATAAACTGAATAAATATTGCTCAAATAAATAAGTAAATCGAATTATAACATGGTCCAATACGCACCTACTGAACGAGCGTACCATCCCTCCAACCAAACAAGGACAGGAGATAGTAAACTAATTCACGGCGACGTGTCTTTCCATGTTATGAATCCAATATGGTATCCGGACCCCAACAAGGTTCAATACCTACTCATCAAAGTAGTAAGTCACACCTACAACCAAACTTGGACAAGATGTGACGAACTAATCTGCGACAAGTTATTGTTCCAAGCCACGGTCAGATACAAGTACCCAAACCAAAAGTACTCGTACCTAACGGATAAGGTAGCCTACCGTTCTAAGTGAAATGTAGTTAAGAACAATCCTTCCTACGCATGGACCCTGGCTGAATAGGATCGGCATAGTCCCCCTTGGGCACCAGAGGCCCCATCAGTAAGAGCATGATGTTCCGCAGAATCGTCAGTGGCTGTCAGTAATCATGGGTCATCAACCCCGTATCTCCAGCGGAGAGTCCGGGTCACAAGGGAAGGTGCATCGATGTCCATACGCTAAGGAATTGTCCTCCCCGCCCAATGCCTACTGTGTTGTATCCACAACACAAGACTACTATAACCGCTAAGTCAAACTAGCATGCAATCTCTATTAGCGGTTATTCCTATCGTACGGCTTGTACGTACTTGTGGCCAGTCAATCATGCACTTTCGTGTCCTACATGTGACACACAACTTCATGGTACAACGTGTCAAGGCCAATGAATGTAACACACAAGGTGGTCCCTTAAATCTAGGTTTAATTTGTAAGAAAATAATACACAACAGGAAATATAAATGAACAGTAAGTTCTAACAGTAATGCCATGTATCACAGTTTATTTTGTATAAAGAAAATAAATAATGCATGAAATATGAGCTAAAATAAATAAACAGCAAATGACAAGGTGTCTTGCCTGGTAGTACGCCTGGTGTGCTGCAATGATCAAGCTGGCATGAACTGCGACTTTGGTGCAACAACTATACATGGTGACCTCGGGTGGTGGCACGAACAATTCCATTGGGTCCAGAAGGGTCAATTTAGTTATGGTGGAGATAAGGTAGTCTCGAAATAGGCAAAGGAATAGGAATAATAGGACCGGATACGAACAGGAGAAAAATCAAAGAAATTAATGGATAAATATTATATATATATATATGAGTTTTAGAGAATATTCCTAAAACTAGTTTTTCATGAGTCAAAATAATTATAGCAAAAATACTTAAATTCAAGAAATCGTTTTATTTTGGCCAAAACTCTAAGTTTGTCAAAAATAGAATTTCTAGGAAGAAACTAAATTTAGTTAAATACTTTTAGGTAAATATTTGAAATTATGGAAAAAATCATTTAAAGGTAATACTAAATTTGAAATATGGCTAAAAATACTATAACAATAGTTATAGACCAAGAACTATAATATAATAATATTTAAGGGTTTCAAAACTAAATTAAAAAAAACATATGCCCAACCTAGTGCATTATTTTTGTTACAAGATAATCTAGAAACTAATAGTATACAATTTCCAAAATAAGTAATAATAATAATAATTACAAGGCTTATGCTCAATACATGTATCTTCAAGGTATAATAATAAAATACTAATACATATAACTAATGCCAATTTAAGATATTGCACGGCAGTCTAATTGAAATCCTAATAATAAAAAGTAAAAATAAACAAAGTAAATCACAATTGTTCTTTCTCTTATTTACTTAATAATAATAATAATAATAATAACAATAATAATAATAATAATAATAATAATAAGTATAATAATAATAATATAAAAGAAATTATTGTACTAATAATAATTTTGATAATAATAATAACAATAGTACACTACATTCCTATATTAATACTAATAATAATAATACATTAATACTAATAATAATAATGAGTAAAAATAAAAAAAATAAAAAACTAATAAAAATCATAAAACAATATACTGGACTGATAACGTAATAATAATAATAATAATAATATAATACTTATAACCTTCAATTCCTTCTCGTGAAAGGGTCATCTAATAGTAAAGATGAGAAGCAGAAGGAGAGAGAAAGTGAAAAAAGAGAGAAAAAAATAACGAGAACTGCAAGAAGAAGAGGAGGAAGAGAGGAGAGAAGGGCGGCGGTTGCGGCCAAGGAAGGCGCGGCGGTCGCGAGGAGGCGACGCGGGGCTACGATGGCGGCAGAGGGCTGAGCGTGGTGCTCATACGGCGGCGGGTTGTGCAGAGCGACGGAGGTTCGGATAGGAAAGGGTGGCCGACGGCAAGGGGAAGCGGGCACCGTCGGTCGGCGAGGGCGACCGCTCCGGCGGTGGTGAGGACGCAGGGCGCGGATGGGCGGCGACGACCAACGTCAAGGCCGACGGCGGGGGTTACCGGATCTGGCGAGCGCGGCAAAGTTGGGCCGCGGATTTCACCGACGATGGCGATGGAGGAAGGGCGCTCGAGGCGGCTCGAGGTGGCACACGGCGGTCAGGTTAGAGTTTTCCAACTCTCTGCTATTTGGTTGCGATGGTGGTTGGGTGTTTTTCCAGTGGTGGTGGGTGAAGTCGGAGGACGGTGGTTGGGTTGGAGTCGGGTCGGCTGGTCCTGAAAACATGGCGAGGTTGGTGACGCTGATGATGGTGGTAACGGTGGTGGTAGTAGAGGGAAGGAGTAGTGGTGTGTCGGGGTGAAGGGGGTGATCGGCCACTGGCGGGCACTGTGGTCGTGGTGGTGACGGGAAACGTGAGAATTGGTAGGGCGGCAATGGGCGTGGTGATGATCTGTGGCAGGATTGGGTGACGACTGTATTGGGGCTCGTGGAGAGATGGCGGGGCGCTCGCCGGGATCGAGGTTGTGGGTTCTCTTAGAGTTAGGTTTTAGGGTTAGGACTTGGCGTCGGAGAAGGAGGTTGACGTGTCCGTGTGTGGACACGAAGATGGTGACAATGTATATGTAAAAAAATAGATTGGAAAAAGATTGGAATGACACCCGGGGTCGGACCCGAGGCCGTCACGGCTGACACGGAAGAGATGGACACCGACACGAGGCACATACACTTTGTAGAAATTTGGTGGATGAATAATGAATTGGAGGAGTACCTGCCTATTTATAGGATGTAGGAATTCCCAATTAGATAAGGACTAGGACAATTTAAAACCCAATTAGATAATTCAATCTATTTAATTCAAATCCAAATCCAAATACAAAATCCAATTAAATCTTATTAAATCATTTTAGTTTAAAAAAATAAAATCTATTTCAAACATATATATTAGTATACTGTTTAAATGTATCCATGGAATCAAATCAAAATTTAAATCGTCACAAATATTTCAAAAATATGTTTTCCAAAAATGCTAATAATAATAATTTCGAAAATTACACTATTAATTAAATGCACTAATAAATAATTAAAATAATATTTATGAAGAATATTATTTAATATTTGTAACTGCTATAAACGAAAAGGCTTTCATAAATAAAATCGTAAACTTAAAAAATTCAGTATGATAAATAAAAATAATTATTTTGAAAATAAAAAAAATGTTTTTCTAAATTGTGTACGCTCGCACATAAACGCATTCGTCGAGCAAATTCAAAAAAAATAAATAAAAGGTCGTGCGCGACGTATAATACGACTACGCGACGTATATTACAAAATTTTAAATCAGTACTAAATTTAATTAAAAAAATAGTAGAAATTTTAGGGGTTTTACAGTTCCCGGCTCTTGTTCAGCCAACCTCTGCATTAAAGATTGGGAAGATGACCTAGGCAGCTTGATCATCAAGGGCTCCCTGGAGGGCGTTGGACGTGGGTCGTAGGTGTGCTAGCGGCCCCTGGCTCAGTGCTTGGCTGCCGATTTGTCTTAGGCAGACGAATGACCATTGGCTTGACGGAGGGATTAACCTCTTATGTTTGTTGTTGTCCACCCTTAGTAATTTGATCGTCAGTAGCTCCGTATTGGGCCTCTCTCCTTGGTCAGACCTTGGCTGTCGGATTGTCATCTGCTCACCTTGTGCAGTGAGCACAGGAAAACTACGCAAAATGGCTGTAAGAGGCGCAATCCTACCTGGTTTACGGGGTTGGAGATGGATTCTCAAGGGTTCCTCCTGCCCTACAATTGCCTCATTCTGCTGTTGAGCATCCTCCTTGATCAGATGCCTCTTTGAGTTTTCGTATATGCAGGAATCCGAATAGTTGGATTTGACCCCTTTGAAGGGATCGATGTCAGCGAATTATGTTCTAACGAAGCCGTGCTTGTCGACGTACTTGAAGCACTGGTATAATGTAGAAGGCACGATCATATAATCGTGTATCCACGGATGCTCCAGAAGAATATTGTAGGAGGTGTCTGCGTCGATCATATAGCAGGTTACTTCCGACTGAAGGTCGCCGATTTGGCACTTCAGGCGAATCTTTCCAATGGGATAGCTCCTTCCGAAATTGAAACCGCTGATGGCGGTGCTTGTAGGAGTCAGCCGATGCATAGCGATACGCAGATGGTGAAGCAAGCTCTTCGGAATAATACTTATCGAAGAGCCGGGATCAATGTGCATCCGACCCACCTTGACGTCGCCGACGTATCCAGTGTAATACAGAGGGCGATCATGCAAGTTGGTCTTAATAAGCATGTCCTGCGGAGTCGACACGATATTGGGCATTGCCTCAGTACAAGCACTGTCTTGGTTATCATCTGGCGAGCTCTTCCATGTGAGCTTGACTTGAGCCAGATAGGCATCTGCATTTTGAAGTGCGTCACTCAGGGCGACACGAACATCCTTGGAGAGCCTCAAGAGCCCGTATAATGACAACTTGGCCGGTGTGTTGGCCAATTGTGCCAAGATGTTAAAGTTGTAGGGCCTCTCCAGCCCATGAGATGCCTCTTTTCGGAGTGGATTGTCAAGGCGAGTCTCCTTCGGCCTAGGCTTATCGGTCGTCGGAGGCTGAAAAGGTCCGGAAGCATCAGCAGCCACCCGGCTGATGATCTTCAGCCGAGTTACCCGGTAGGGGTTGAGTTTGTGCACCGGATCGGGTAACGACAATCGTAGCTTCTTCGACATCTGCCGAGATTGTGCGACATGACTTGACTTTTTCACCCTTCTTCTTGCCATTAGAGGGTGATGCTGGCTGGGTTACTTCAGATACTATGTCCTGGTGGACCCACATGACCTCCTCTCGTGATGTGGTGAGGGGTACCAGTCCAGCAGCCTAGTCTCGGGGAGGTGGAAGATTAGCGACCTCCATTTTTGCCTGAGGGACGGGTACTATACCGTCTTGGGTCCTCATCGGAGGGAAGCTACCGAATTGGACAGACACCATGTTGGCCGTCACAGTTACCTCTTCGAAGTCGATGGCCAGAGCCTTAGAGTCGATCAGGTTCTGGATGTACCGCTTCAATTGAAAGCAATCTTGAGTAGTATGATGGACGTACCGGTGGTAGTGGTAGTACTTTGGGCTTTCCATCTCTGTAGGCCGAGGCTCACGTCTCGGTAGAGGGAGCTGAATTCTGTCTCCTTGTATGAGCATGTCAAGGATGGGCTTGACATGGCTATCTTCGAAGGAGTAAGTCATCTACGGCCACTGCTTCTCTACCGACTTCGGTTTGAGCTTCGGGACTGTGTCGGCCACCATAGCCTGTTTGCCCTTGTTGTCTCGATTGTTGAAGGAATTACCATCGTTGTTGTTGGCATTAGGGCGTTTGCCCTTGTCCTCTCCTTCCGAGATGTGCAACCCCAGTTGTCGAGCTTTCTTCAATTTGTCTTCTGCGCTAGTGGCATTGATGATGAAAGTTTTCCAGTCCTTGAACTGACTTTCGCCCATCCAGAGGCTGATTGTGGAAAGCAGCCTCTTTTGGCAGATTTTAATCAAGGAAGCATCTGGATTGCCAGAGGGCAATTTTATCGCGGTTTGGCGAAACCGCTCAATGCAGTTCCTGGTCAGCTCCTTCTCACCTTGAACAACGTCCATGAGGGTGGATATTATCACATCTTGTCCTACCTCGTAGAACCTTTCAAGGAACATATTTTTGAAGCCGGCGAAGGAATGGATGCAGTTGTCCGACAGATTACGGTACCAATTAAATGCTACCCCCTCAAATGTCCCGATGAACAACCGCGTGAGGATGGAGTCGTCATGAGACAGATGGTCGATTGTGACTTCAAAGTAGGTGATATATCGGCTCGCAGATCTCTTTCCATCATATGGATTGATGTTAAATGGCTTATATCTTGGTGGGAAGGTGGGAAGGGGACATCTCTACATGCAGCAGGATACGGTTGTCGTATCCTGAGGTCTTGGAAGGTTTCTCGGGCGTGAAACATGGCCCGGCGCTCCTTGACCTCTCGTCTTGCCTCCCTGGCCTCGTCTGCAGCGGTGGGAGCCGACATTCTAGGAGGATTATCGCCCGGGTTTGGCACAGTTATGTTTGAGTCTACATTGACCACGGGACCCAAGCTTGTTTGGCCAAGCGTCCTTCCTTGCAAAGTCGGTAGGGCCGCTTTGATCTCGTCCACGGACTTGACCACGGTATAAAGTATGGCCTCCAGAGTGTCGATGCGTTGGCAATCGTTGGGACCATCTTGGTTGTTGTTCGTCATGAACACCGTCCTCACATAAGGAGAGATAAAAGGAATGGTGAAGGACGTGCCCTCTGAATCATACCCTTGTACCGAGAAATCGTCGGGGTATGTAGGAATGTTCTCCTCTAGTTCGGACTCAGAGGAAGTGCTACCCCTTGCATAGGAGGCTGCCTCGTCTTGGGACCCATGGACGCCCTCAGGGACGTCCGGATCCACTGCACCTGTGGGGGAATTGCTTCCCCTGGTACATCTTCTTGGAACACCGGATTGTTGTAGATGTTCGGAGGGGTGCTACCCCCATCTTCGGCTACCACCAGAGATGTAGATGACGAATCTCCAAGTGTTGAAGATTTTATCTTGGAGCGGGTGCACTGATAAACTCCTCCAGTGGTGGTTGTGGACAGTCGCTTGGACGTTAGTTTCCTAGTCGCGCTAGTAGAGATCGTCGGGCTGGAAACATTTACATTCTTTCCTGCCTTGCCGGTAGGGATCTTTCGAGCAGAATTGTAGGAGGTGACATGAAGCACTTTGTCTCCTGAGCTTTGTAGCAGGACCGGTCCTGGCCGCTGTAGTCGTTGGAAGACGGACTGCCGGTCCTCTTGTACTGTCGCCTTGCTACAGCAGCAGTTGACAATGACTTGAGTGCAGTGATGTCCATGAAAGGACTCTCTGTACACCAAACTTTCTTCTCTTTCCTTACACTTGTGAAGAATCACATCACACAAGTCACTAGTTTTGTGGGCCCAGGAGTCCCGAGTACACGAGTGTGTTGGCACCACGTTTGATCCCTGATTGGAAGACTCTTGGAACTACTCTGTCCGTTTGCCGCCGGGGGCTAGATACGGTCGGTTCTGCACAACTTTTCGTCAGAGGCCCATCTAACAGTAAGCGAAGCTCTCTGCTGGTCAGAGGTTGGAACAGCTGACTGAGCTCGATGAACACGTGCTGCCCTAGACTTCTTCCCTCTAGCACCCAAGGGTGCATAGTAGGAAGAGTCCAAGTTGTGCCGCACAGAGTTTGGCACACCCTCAGGAGAGTGTCTGAAGTCAGGACCGCATGAGAGGCGGTCGAAGACTAAACCTGAGCCGCATGGAGTAGATGGTCTGTGGCTGGGATTGGCGACCGTATGAGCATTCATGCGACTGGCATTTGTGGCCACATCAGCATTCATGCGGCTAGTATTTATGGCCGCATAAGAATTCATGTGGTTGGATTTGGCTGCCGTATGGGCATTCATACGGCTGGCATTTGTGGTCGCATCAGCATTTATGCAGCTGAATTTGGCTGCCGCAGGAACATACATACGGCTGGATTTAATGGCCGCATGAGCCTACACGCGGCTGGAATTGTTGGCCGTATGAGCCTTCTTCATACGGCTGGCACCCTTATGCGGTTTCTTCCTGGACCGTACATAGTCCCCATTTGCTTCCTCAAGTCCAGCATCGTAGTGCTTTCCTCTGCCGGACTTGAGAACAGCAGGGGTCTCTGTGGCCTGAAGTGGGGCCGCATGGGAGTCTTCTCCGCCGTCTTGGGCAGCAAAGAATGCATATTCCAGAGCTTAGCGAGGAGCGAAAGTCTTGGGCCTCCACTTCCTGCGGGCCTTCTTTGTGCGGGCTCGTTTCTGGACCGGGCCAGCGCTTCCGTCGGAGAGCATTTCTTCAAACGCCTGCTGGTCGAAGCGGACGACCAGCATTTGTTGCATTGAGCCAAGTTTAGCTGCGTCCGATTGCATCACCAACTTCTCAACAGTGGAGAAGTTAGTCCCCAGCGGAGTCGCCATCGTGTTTGCCATTGATTATAAAAGAACAGAACAGTTTTATGGGAGGACTGAACTTTTAATTCACAATACAAACTCGCTCGTACAAAAGAGAGCCTAGGAACAAAACCTAGGAAAAGCAATCTAAGTAAAATTATTTAGTTTTTTCTGGGGGAGTGACGATAAAGGCTCGGAAGAGTGCTATCAACTCTGCCTTACTCCTTGGACGATCGTACGTAGCTTCTGCTCTGGCGAAGAAATGCTCTTTGTGTGTGCGGGGGTTGCTAGTCTCTCTGCTCGGGCTCTGTGTGTATAACTCTGTCTGTTTGTAAGGGAACAATACCTTTCTATTTATAGGAATTGCGTGATGAGCGGGGTGTGCAATAATGGTGCCTTAAAAAGTGGGCGGTTGGGGATTAGTTAAGATTAAGCTTGATCTGTTTGTTGGAAATCAATCTGGGTTATTGAGTTGGCTGCCATAAATCTGCATTGTTATAATTTGTTGGTTGCTAAATCCGAGTGGATAAGTCTTAGTCAATCTTCTGCCATGTGTCCCAACTGTCATTTATGCTACGAGCCGCATGAACGGGGCGTCCTAGCAGAGCCGTATGAGTGTGGTCTACAAATTGAGCCGCCTGAGGATAGCCCCACAACGGAGCCGCATGAGGGTGGCCCCACAACCGAGCCACATGAGGATGGCCTCCAACTGAGCCGTATAAGGGTGGCCTCCAACTGAACCGCATAAGGGTGACCCCTACAACCGAGTCGCATAAGGGTGGCCCCCACAACTGAGCCGCATGAGGGTGGCCTCGTGTCAGAGTCGCATGGAAGTCTTTGAAGCGATCCACATAAAGAGCTTTGGAATTGGTGGATCGTGCCAGCTATAAAAGATTTTTCTCGTCTCTCTAGGAGCACGTCACTATGTCAGGGTCATCATTTTACCTTTATGTCAGAGCTGTCAATCCTTTCTGTCAGAGCAACTGCATTGCGTCAGAGCATTTAATGAGCCAGCTGCACGGGCCAGCTGTAGAGGCCTATTTTTGAACCACATAGGGCCACGTGGCTTTTCCCTAGCCGCATGGAGCTATCTGGGACTTTCGAGCCGCATAAAGCTCTAAAGGACTTTTGAGCCGCATGAAGCTCTAAAGGAATTTTTTGAGCCGCATGAAGCTCTAAAGGATGTTTGAGCCGCATGAAGCTCTAAGGGACTTTTGAGCCGCATGTGACTCCCTCTGTTTTGAGCCGCATGGATTTTTCTGTTCTTTTCCATGCTTCTACAAGTAATAAATTTGTATAACATGAAAGTTCAAAATAGAAGGAATGATTTTCAAAGAGATTAGTTAGGTCAACTAATAACCATTTTACTACATGAACTTGATATGTAATCAAACTCGCTATCTTTGATTAAACTCCATCATAGATATCTGTCCGAATTAGTAATAAATTGGAATCAGGTACTTGAACTTGTTACTTGAATTGTCGACGAGTATGAAACTTGAAGAACTTGGTTGAATTAACCAGGTGTATTACTATAACTGACACTGCAAAAGAAACTGGACTTGATAATCTATATGTGGAAGTCTTTAGAAGATCTTTAGTGATGACATGGTGCAAATATTAAGAATAAGATCAACTCTCGTCTCTTCCCAATTACCTCATCTTTCTCAATGCAGTAGATAAAACTTTCTTTTTAACTTGTCTCCTGGATAGTAGAAGAACTAGGTTCAAATGAACCTTTCACCTGTTGTGGAAATTTCAAAAAACATCTATACAAGGTAAGTAAAAAATTGAACCATAAAAGTGGGAAATAAGTAAATTGTTGTGATTTGGCTAAACCCAAATATAGATGCCCTTATCCATACCCACAACAACCTCTATCCAATTCCTTCCTTATATGTTATCAATGAGAAAAGCTACGTACATTCTTTATGGCTACCCAATTTTTTCTTTCTCTTCTCTTTTTACAACACGTTATCATCATACCATCAAGGATATTCAGATCGTTGCTCTGCGATGCTCGAGGAGTTCCGGAACGAAAACCTTAATCCAAAAGGGGCCATACTTTAAATCAGGTTCATAGATTACACAATTTTATTTTTGAAATATATATGTGTGTGTGTGTGTGTGTCTGTGTGTGTGTGTGTGCGCGCACGCTATGTTCTTAAGCTTTTTTTTTGCTATATTCACTTATTGATATTTGTCACACACAAAAATTGTCCATACAATTTTTGCTATTGGTTAAGACTATGAATACTTCATGAATAATAAAGAATATTAATGAATCAATTTCTTTATGCAAATCAAGTAGATGGGATGGTTAAAAAGGACAAATCTAGTTGTTGTATATGTTGAAGTCAAATTTAATATGATATACAATTATATATGCCTAATTTCTAGTTATCTATAGAGTAAACATGCACGTACTATATACCTTGCAAAAAAATATCTAACCCACGTATGCATTTATGGGTTTACGTAGTCATAATTTTGCTTGATGTTTACTTTCAACCTGTGACACACTATGATTATGTCGACCATATATCATAGATGGAGTATTTCAACTTATTTAGTTGAAAATTGTAAATAATTGCTTTGATCTGAAAATATGAAATGGAATGCATCCTGGATAGATACGCTTTGGAGCTTTGGGACATATATAAGAAACCTGATTGCTTCAGAGAATGGCTTTGGATATTGTAATTTTCAAACCGGATAAGCCGATATCCAATTTGACTTAGTTAATGAAGATTGATTTGTTATTTTCATATTGCAAGTTTAGTTGTATTTTTAATCGGCTTCATCTGGATTGTGAACTTCAGTTGTAGTAGTTTGGTAACTTACAAATAGGTTTGTGTCATTGAGTATCAATGTTGATTGTTAGGAGTATAGCTTGTGAGTCTGTGAGTGATTCCTGGTTGGGCATGTGAGATATAGTCATCAATCTAAAGATAACTCATAGAGCAGTACCTTTCTAGAAATATTTCTATAGTAGGTATTAGTATTGTTAGTATTGGTACCAATGGTAGAAGGAAGAGTAGAGTATCAGTTGTGATTTCAGGAGTTGGTATCAGTGTCATCGTGCATGTTATTTATAAAATTTAATATAGGAATAGGTATCAGATGAGTGTGGAGTATTTTATGAAATCTGGAAGGAAAACAAAGGGGTAGCAGTCATGGTTGCATCATAATGGACATTATGGTATAGTTAGGTACCTGAAATCTGGAGGGTGTATGTTCCTGTAGAAAATATTTGGATGTATCAGCTGAGTGCATCACAGGATACATGTGATGGTAATGGAAGGGTACATCTATGTGGGTGTGTTGTGATGTATCAGTAGTCATTAGGAGAGGTGGGTGGAATGTTTTTTAAGGGTATAAGATTTAGCTTGAAGGATTATCATATCTTATATAATAGATAAATTTTAAGGGTATCAGAATTATGAAGGTATGCAAATATTAAATGTTATTTTACATATTCTCGAGGCTACGAATTTGTTATTCATAAGAATTGATGAAAGTATTGAGGGATGGTAACACCAATGAAATTTTTTAATTATGTGAGTCAGAAGTTATCAATATGACAATATAGAATAAACAAATGAAATTAAATATTTGGAAAGAAAGACATGGATTTTCTGGCACTTGGAGTACAATTTGAATTGAAAGTAACATTTAGAAAATCATGATTATTAATAAAGTTTCAAACTTCATAAGGTAAAATTTTGGTAAATGTTGATTTATGGGTTATAGATATTGAGGCTAAAAAAATTCTAATTTAGCAAATGATTATTAATGGAAATATAAAGACATGAATGAGGCAATAACATTAATTAATTTTTTAAGGGAATTAAGGAATGCAAAGACTGAATTAAGGATAAGCTGAAGAGGCTAAATTGTGGACATAAATTTTGACTTGAAGATCATGGATATGCTTGAAGTCAAAGGTTAGAGAAGTTGGAAGTTTTATAGCATACAGAGTTCGATGAAGGATCATGAGGTCATATAGATATACCCTTCAGGAGCAGTCAATCTTGAGAAAGATTTTGAGCAGATATTCTACGATTTAACCAGATATTTTTATCTTTTGTAAACTTTATTATTGTGATGATTCATACCGAGTCACTAACAATATTTTCATCAGATAAACTGTTTCTTCTGTATATCCTAGTCATGTTATTCATTAATTTTTAGGAAATTTTTTCAACATCCATGAAGATCAAGGATTTCATATTTGGTGGTAAAAATTTTGTTTAACAGCATGAAGGATATTTTGGAAAGTTAAAATTTTGACGGTGCCAAGAATTATGATGAATATCGAGTTTCTGTAGTTGATGGATGAGGTAAATTGATAAATGATTATGACAAGGATTGACCCACGTGGAAATGTGATTGAATAAGCATGACAGAAGATTCATTTAAAGGTGTATACTAAATTTGAGATAAGAGGTGAAATTTGGATGGAAAGTTTAAATCCTTATGGTTAGAGTAGCCATTTAGTATTGAGATTGAGTAAGTTGGTTAGACTGTAAGGTAGAACATGATTGACTCTTAGGAATTATCTAAATAGGATTGATAGAATGAATATTAGGAAACCAAAATATCGAGGATTAATTTGGAAAGAAATTGCTTAAGGATAATAAGGTCAGAAGATGCACAAGAGGCTTTGTAGCGAATGTTACCTTTGAGTTTAAATTTAGATCAATATAAAAAGGGTGGTAGTGATAAGTAGAGTAATTGTCCAGATGCAGAATATCGATCTCAAGTATCATAAGCATTCAAGATATGGGTAGCCTAGTGGTCAGTGTAATAGATATAGAGATCATTGAGAACCTTAGTAGGGGAGTATTTCGTGAGTGTCACATATAGGTCTTAATGCCATGTGATAGTTAGTGTCAAAAATTCGGATAGGTATCCCATAGATAGTAACTTAAATGTCTTAATATAGCATCCTTGGTTGTACATGCTAGTGTCTTAAGTATGGCAATGGCCTAGAACCATAGTATATCATTAGTATCAGAAATGATAACCCTTGGTATTAAGTATTTTAGCTAGATTAATGTTAGTGAATAACTGGAGTGAGTATTAGAGAGAATTAAGAAGTCTAGCTAAGCCATCTGTGGTACCGCAAATTGTCCCACACCAGCATAGGGAGATATCCCAGCAGGGCATAGCTTTTGCGATGACGGTCGAAGGGACTGATGCGATAGGTGATGGGTTAGCAGTTTCTGTTTTGATCTTCTCCTTGCCTTTCCTTTCTATCTATTGATCTGTGTGATTCCTAGTATCTTATAGTTTGCATTAGTAATATTGTGCTATAGTATAGTTCGTAGTAACCCTTGATAGAGACTGCAATATCGTGATAGGTGGAGACAATAACCATTAGGGCTGAAAATTGAACGAATGAGCTCGAACAAACTGTGTTCGAACTCGGTTCGACTAAACTATCGAACGAGCTTTATTCGAGCCAAGCTTAAAATTGTGCCAAAATGGTGTTTAAACTCGGTTTGATTATAGGCTCGAAACGATCGAGCTCAACTCGATTTAGCTCTGGAGCTCGGACGAACAAGAACCGAGCCTGAGCCAAGACCGAATCGAAGCCACATTTAACTTGTTGTGCGGTTACTCTCAAGTCTTAGATACTTTTTTTTTGAATTATTTATGCACTTTACATCATAAATTTATCGTCATATAAATAACAAAAAAAAGAGTGAAATTCCTAAGACAAAATTTATACACATCCATAAAAAAATATCATATACTAGGAAAAGTCCTAATATGTGAAATCGAGACGAGTTCGAGCTCGTTCAATAACAAGACCAAGTTGATCAACCTGTGGTTGAACTCGGTTCGAACACCACTTCCAACAAAAAAAATGATCAAACTCAGTATCTACCTGTCCATAAACGAGCTCCGAACCGAGCTTCGCCCGAGCCGAAGCGAGCCAAACGCGAACTGTTTGAATCATTTTACATCCCTAATAACCATATATGTTTGGTAATCTTGGATGTTCTTTTCAATAGAATTGTGTGTTGTATGATTTTAGATAGGATTTTTTTTTTAACTGTGATTTGATGGGGGCAGGTTGACCATAGTGAGGATTATTAGAATATGAGAAGATATGTATGAGTGATAACTATCTTTTGGAACATGAATTATTCTTCATTTTGTGCCCTATTTTCATCTTAAAGTTTGAGGACGAAATTTCTTCTAAGGGAGTAGAATTGTAACTACCACTTTTCAATAGGGGTATTTTAATAATTTTACATGCTGATTATTTTTTATTTATATTATTTTATATTAGTGGTTAACTAGAATTATATTAGTGTCAGTTAGTGGCTAGCCAATTAGATTTTGCAAGTGTTAGTGCTAATTATTATTATATAGTCATGACTTTAGCAATTAGAATTAATTAAGTTAAGTTGTCATGAAAGAAATACTCATTTTAGTTGTAGAGATTCCTTCCTTTAGTTAATTAGATTCCATTCATGAAAAATGGAGGGAGGCAAACTTGATATTTTGGCATGACCAAAACCTTACTATAATAGATAATTTTCAATTAGAGATTCATCCATTCATTCCATTTCACTCTTTAGCCTCAGTTTTTCCCAAAGCTTCTTCTTCCCTAAACAAACCAACTCCTACCAATTTCACTCAATCCACTTCCAATTCCATTCATCCTCACCATCATGAAGGCCTAGAGCATTGGAGAGCACAAGAAGATCCATAGGAGAGGAGCTTGCTAGGAGATCGTGTCTGACTCATCCCTTCTATGTCCAAATTCGAAATTTTCCAAAGAGGCTAACAAAACACTAGGTAATTCTCTCAATTTTATCAAATTTATAATTAAGAACACCCCTTAGTCATATAGGAATCCTCCCATGGTTAAATTTGACTTCCCAATGGTAGATCTAGTCACTAGGAGCCCCACTACCAAAATTTATCGATTTAGCGACGGCACTATCCGTCGCCAATCCGACGGGACTTTCCATTAGCGACCGATTACTGACGGGTTTTGGCCAAAAAAATTCGTCGGCAATCAGCTCGTCGCTAATAACTGTCCGTCGCTACGTAGTTGTCATGCGACGGAATAGCGACGTTTTGTCGACTTAACAATACGAAGCATTAGCGACGACTTTCCGACGGACTATCGTCCATTTCAAGTATTAAGTATTGAACTGTGTAGACAATAGCGACGTAAAGTTCCGTCGGTAATGGAAAGTCCCGTCGGAATAGTCGTCGCTATTCCGTCGATATTTGTCGACGGAATACGGACGGATTATCCGTCGACCATGTTCTGGAAATTCTTGGTATTTCCAGAACAAGGGCGACGGAAAGGTCGTCGCTATTCCGTCGAACTATGTACCATGCCGACGGATATTCCGTCGACCACCCGTCGCTACCTAGAAACATTTTCAAATATCCAGTTAGCGACGGATGTGCTGTCGAAAAGTAGTCAAAAACTGGTAATATCTGTCGCGCAACGGTCACAAGTCCGTCGCTAACTGAGAATATTTTGAAAAAAAATTACAGCGCTTTTCCTGTTTGCAAAAATATGCATAAACCAAACCAATATATAATGCACACCAATTATCCAACAATCACATAGACCAAATATATAATGCACACCAATTATCCAAGAATCACATAGACCAAATATGCACATACGAATTTAATGCACACCAATTATCCAAGAATCATATAGACCAAACCAAATTAATATAAAATAGACATCAATTATCCGGAAGAGTAACCTAATATCCGTCGTTATAATCCGATCATAGCACAAATATTCCAAAATTTCCGCAAATATTCCAAAACACATAGGAAAATTGACTTTGGCCTCAATAAAGACCACAAGTCAGACGATGGATCCTCACAGCCAGGGATCATAGTTGCGTTGAGGCATGTACCATTCTATCAGCCACTTTGCATACGAAGGCTCAATCTGGTTGAGGTCTTCTGTAGGGACAGGAGAGTCGGTCCCGATGCTACTACTCTCTGACGGTGGCTCCTCCTTAACTTCAAGCTTGGGAGCAATCTCTTCTCTGATGGTCATCGGTTCTTTCTTGACCTCGACCTTTGGTAACACCTTCTCCTTAACAGTCACCGGCTCTTGTTTGACGACGGAGACTTCCTCCGTGTCGACCTCCAAGTGTTTCTTACCTCGATCCCTTCCTCGACTAGCAGTGCCACCTCGACGAGTCCTAGCTATACGGCCGATACATATCGGATAGGACGATACCAATTCGCTAAGACCAATACCAACCGATACGGCCCATACCAAAATGATAGATCGATACTAATCCGATACGGTCAATACTTATAAGTACCTACGGTCTAGGAGGTTGATCCGCTAGTACATCCATGTATGATCAATGAAGTAACGATCTATTTCAATTTGGATGTGAAAATCTGTATCGTAAGACAAACTAAACATAATCAGTTCTATTTCACATGCCTAATTGCCAAGTATGAGAACGAATGGCTCAGAACACAACCCAAAATTCATTTTAGCATACATTAGTATGAATCATCTATGTTTTGTACATATGGTGTAGTATATGTTCTTATCGTATCTAGTATCTGAAGGACGTAACAGAATCAAGATGAACTCACTAATGTAATACTAAGACATCATCTACTACTATATAAGATATAGTGATAGGTTGTCGTATCATCATTGCCGAGGGATGAGGGTCGGAGGACAGTCAACTTTATCTACGGCTACATAGTTTCTGCCTCGCCAGTCGAATGGCTTAATTGCCAAGTATGGGAACGAATGGCTCAGAACACAACCCAAGATTCATTCTAGCATACATTAGTAAGTTCATCTTGATTCTGTTACATTCTTCAGATACTAGATACGATAAGAACATATACTATACCATATGTACAGAACATAGATGATTCACACTAATGTATGCTAGAATGAATCTTGGCTTGTGTTCTGAGCCATCCGTTCTGATCAAGCATCTTCCTTCTCCTCTCCTCTACCATGGCTCTGAACCCATCTGCTCCTCTCTACTTCCCTTCTTTTTATTTGACTCTCTCAGCCACATATGATATCCAGCTCAAGTGTAGAGTCGGGAGAGAAGAAGTGGGCAGGAAGAGGAGGGAGAAGCAGCACAGCCGGTGGCATGACCCGGAGGAAGTACAGAGTGTTTCTTCAACCGCCGTAGGAGAACTATAAAGATATATCTTTTCACAACATATCACCTTGTCAAAGACCCTTAATGTGACAACCATGTTACTGCGGTATCGGAAGACTAACATGTCATAATTTTCTAAGCCGTGTGTTTTGACATAATCCTCCAAACTCTTTCCTGCTATGTAATAATGCAAGATTACTACATAGGAGGAAAGAGTTAGAAAGATTATGTCAAAATACACGGCTTAAAAACTTATGACATGTTAGTCTTCCGACACCGCGGTAACATGATTTTCACATGAAGGGTCTTTGACAAGATGACATGTTGTGAAAAGATATATCCTTATAGTTCTCCTACGGCTATTGAAGAAAAACTCTGTACTTCCTCCGGGTCAAGCCGCCGGCTGTGCTGCTTCCCCCTTCTCTTCCTGCCCACTTCTTTTCTTCCGACTCTACACTTGAGCTGGATATCATATGTGGCTGAGAGAGTCAAATAAAAAGAAGGAAAGTAGGAAGGAGCATATGGGTTCAGAGCCATGATGGAGGAGAGGAGAAGGAAGATGCTTGATCAGAACGGATAGCTCAGAACACAAGCCAAGATTCATTCTAGCATACATTAGTGTGAATCATCTATGTCCTGTACATATGGTATAGTATATGCTCTTATCGTATCTAGTATCTGAAGAACGTAACAGAATCAAGATGAACTCACTAATGTAATACTAAGACATCATCTACTACTATATAAGATAGAGTGATAGGTTATCGTATCATCATTGCCGAGGGATGAGGGTCGGAGGACAGTCAACTTTATCTATGGCTACATAGTTTCTGCCTCGCCAGTCGAATGGCTGCAGGGACTATGTCCTGATCACCATGTCGTACCGTAGACTAATGCAAATGGAGCTGGAAATGTCCGTCGCTAACCGGTCACTAGTCCGTCGGTAACTGAGAATTTTTTTTGAAAAATAATTGCAGCACTTTCCCTGTTCACAAAAATATGCATAAACCAAACCAATATATAATGCACACCAATTATCCAACAATCACATAGACCAAATATGCACATACGAATTTAATGCACACCAATTATCCAAGAATCATATAGACCAAACCAAATTAATATAAAATAGACATCAATTATCCTGAAGAGTAACCTAATATCCGTTGTTATAATTCGATTTATCTTCAAGTGTGAGAACGGATGGCTCAAAACACAATCCAAGATTCATTCTAGCATACATTAGTGTGAATCATATATGTTCTGTACATATGGTGTAGTATATGTTCTTATCGTATCTAGTATCTGAAGAATGTAACAGAATCAAGATGAACTCACATAATGTAATACTAAGACATCATCTACTACTATATAAGATATAGTGATAGGTTGTCGTATCATCATTGTCGAGGGATGAGGGTCGGAGGACAGTCAACTTTATCTACGGATACATAGTTTCTGCCTCGCCAGTCGAATGGCTACAGGGACTATGTCCTGATCACCATGTCGTACCGTAGATTAATACAAATGGAGATGGAGCCAAAATACAGAAACCAAAATACAGAATCAAATCCCTGGGTTCGTCGAAAATACAAAACACAGTTCTAATTCATATGTATTTTAAGTGTGAGAACGTATGGCTCAGAACACAACCCAACCGGAGAGGATACTTTGAGAGATCCATCTGAGTAGGACGTATACTCTGAGAGATCACTTTTACAAGAATGATATCAGTAGTGGGATTGAGTGCTGGGGGAGATATTATCAGAGTATATGTCCTACTCAGATGGGTCTCTCACCATTACTATTTTTTTCTGACAGCATGGTGGATGTGCTCCGTCAACAGATTCTTGCTCCGAGCCAAAACTTTGTCCCAGAGCTCAAGTGGACATCCTTGGTGTAGAGCTCGAACGAGAGGTTCCTGACAGCATGGTGGTCTCCTTTGTTAAAGTATTCGTGCTCGTCCCACAACCAATGTGGGATGAGCACGGATACTTTAACAAAGGAGACCACCATGCTGTCAGGAACCTGTCACTCGAGCTCTACACGAAGGATGTCCACTTGAGCTCCGGGGCAAAGTTTTGGCTCGAAGCAAGAATCTGTTGAGGGAGCACATCCACTATGCCGTCAGGAAGAAATAATAACAGTGAGAGACCCATCTGAGTATGACGTATACTCTGATAATATCTCCTCCAGCACTCAATCTCACTACTGATATCATTCTTGTAAAGGTGATCTCTCAGAGTATACGTCATACTCAGATGGATCTCTCAGAGTATTCTCTCTTGTTGGTTGTCGTATCATCATTGTCGAGGGATGAGCGTCGAAGGACAGTCAACTTTATCTACGGATACATAGTTTCTGCCTCGCCGGTCGAATGGCTGCAGGGACTATGTCCTGATCACCATGTCATAGTCCAATACAATCCAGAGATTGACACAGTTCTAGTTCATATATGTAGTCCAATACAAATAGTCTAATACAAAAACAACCCAATACAAATAGTCCAATACAAATAAGTACTAATAGCTAATGAGAACCACGCTGCTCACGCAAACGCTCAGTGATTCGATCACGCAACCACCTCGAAAAAGTGAGATCTTTGGCGTAAGGAGAGATGTCGTCCCTTGCAAGGACTGCATGAAGAGAACTCCCGGTCTCACTAGCTACCGGTGCTGGATGAATAGAACTCCCGGTCTCACTAGCAACCGGTGCCACTTCCTCCTTAACTGTAGGAGGAGCCACCTCAGCATTCACTGTTTTCCCCAAACGACGTGTCGTTCCTCGGGTCATGGGTGCCATCTGGTAAGATCGATAGTCACAAATAATATAATTGTAACATAAGCAAGCTAACTAAAGGAACCATCATGTAATTTGAGTACATTTTCGAAAGCCGTTAAAGTATAAAAAATTCGATTTTTTGCCAAGTGTGAGAACGGATGGCTCAGAACACAACCCAAGATTCATTCAAGCATACATTAGTGTGAATCATCTATGTTCTGTATATATGGTGCAGTATATGTTCTTATCGTATCTAGTATCTGAAGAATATAATAGAATCAAGATGAACTCACATAATGTAATACTAAGACATCATCTACTACTATATAAGATATAGTGATAGGTTGTCATATCATCATTGCCGAGGGATGAGGGTCGAAAGACAGTCAACTTTATCTACGGCTACATAGTTTCTGCCTCGCCATTCGAATGGCTGCAGGGACTATGTCCTGATCACCATGTCGTACCGTAGATTAATGCAAATGGAGCTGGAATTGGAGCCAAAATACAGTACTACTTCACCATGTCGTACCATTTTACTCTCTTTCTCTCTCTCCTCCCCCCTCCGGCGCTCTCACTCTCTCCGGCGCTCTCACACTACTAATTTCTATGTGTTTTAAGTGTAAGAACGGATGGCTCAGAACACAACCCAAAATTCATTCTAGCATACATTAGTGTGAATCTTCTATATTCTGTATACATATCGTGTAATATATGTTCTTATCGTATCTATTATCTGAAGGATATAACAGAATCAAGATGAACTCACATAATATAATACTAAGACATCATCTACTACTATATAAGATATAGTGATAGGTTGTCGTATCATCATTGTCGAGGGATGAGGGTCGGAGGACAGTCAACTTTATCTACGGCTACATAGTTTCTGTCTCGCCAGTTGAATGGCTGCAGGGACTATGTCCTGATCACCATGTCGTACCGTGATTAATGCAAATGGAGCTGGAAATATCCGTCGCTAACCGGTAACTAGTCCGTCGCTAACTGAGATTGTCACATACACATATGTATATCACAGCTAGATGTATAGATATATACATCTATACAGAAGCACACAACTGATAGAACTCGCACTGTCCTTTAGACAGTGAACATATACACCATGAATCCAAACCCCATATTCATATTTACTAATCCAAACACCACCAAACTAATGGATAACACCCAATATGGATAACATATTATTTAGCCAATATATAAACTCAGATGAATTTGAGAAGCAAAGCCACCCGCTGCCCCCGACCAAAGCCTGCCGCCCAAAGCCCAAAGCCCAGTAGTTCGGTTGTATATATATATGAAGAGTGCTTATGGCTGTGCGTCGGTTGCAAATACCCCCGACGCCCCCGCCCCAAGCCAGCCGCCCAGCCCCCGACGTCGCCGCCCCAAGCCCGCTGCCCAGCCCCCGACGCCCCCGCCCCAAGCCCACCGTCCAGCCTCCGACCCAAGCCAGCCGCCCAACCGCCCAGCCCCCGACGCCCCAGCCCCAAGCCCGCCGTCCAGCCCCCGACGCCCCCGCACCCAAGCCCACCGCCTAGCCCCCGACCTAAGCCAACAGCCCAGCCACCGACGCCCTAGCCCCAAGCCCGCCTCCCAGACCCCGACGCTCCCGTTCCAAGCCCACTGCCCAGCCCCCGACCCAAGCCAACCGCCCAGCCCCCGACGCCCCAGCCCCAAGCCTGCCGCCCAGCCCCCGACGCCCCCGCCCCAAGCCCACCGCCCAGACCCCGACCCAAGCCAGTCGCCCAGCCCCCGACGCCCCAGCCCCAAGCCCGTCGCCCAGCCCCCGACGCCCCCGCCCCAAGCCCACCGCCCAGGACCCGACCCAAGCCAGCCGCCCAGCCCCGGACGCCCCAGTCCCAAGCGCGCCGCCCAGCCCCCGACGCCCCCACCCCAAGCCCGTCGCCCAACCTCCGACGCCCCCGCCCCAAGCCCGCCGCCCCCGCTGCCCCTATACGACACCGCGAGAGAGAGAGAGATCGAGAGAGAGGGGGGGTTACCTTCGACAGAAAGAGAGGAGAGGACGCCGACGCCGACACCGACGCCGATCACCGAAGCCGACACCGGCGAGAGGAAGAGAGAGAGAGAGAGAGAGTAAATTTGGGGGGAATGCGAAAAGTTCCCCCCGCTGTTTCATTTAAAGTCTGGTACGTATAATTCGCGACGGATTAGCGACATATAGAAATCCGTCGCCCAGTAGTCGCCCTGTTTGATACTTACCGACTGAGTATCCGTCGCTACGTAGTCGAAAAAATATTTCGCCAATTCTCTACACAATTCCTGCAAAATAATCGACTGAGTAGCGACGACTCCGGTTCCGTCACTATATCTCCAACTACCTAGCGACGGCTATGCGACCTTTCCTCCCCCTTAAATTAAAATAAAAAATATAATGGCGTGTGGTCGCTAATCCGTCGGCGAGCTGCCACGAAGCCGTCGCTAACGCCGACTGAAAATTTTCGTCGCTAATTGTCCGTCGCTAATTTACTGTATTTTGGTAGTGCCCTCAATTTGGTAGATCTAAGTTGGTATCTTGATTTTGGGGCTCAATTTGAGAAAAACCCTAATTGTCTCGATTGATTGTGTGTATTGTGTCCTATTGAGGACTATTGATGTTTATTTGATGGTGTAAAGGTGTTCTTATATCCAAATTAGGACACTGAAGTCCGTATCATGATACTCCATGATACGTATAAGTGGATTTGGTAAATTGGGTGTATATGTATTCTTTTGTCAAAAACAACCAAAATTCGTAATAGTATTCATCCATGTTTTTAGGGGCCATAGCAACTTAGAAATGCCATAACTCCTAACTCAGTACTCCGATTAATCTCCCATTTTTTTAAACGAACAATATCAAAGTTATATTTTCAAAAATACTAATTAATAGGCCAAACTCATTTCGAAACTTTCTATAAAACTGTTGGAGTGTCAGGTGTCCAAAAGACGAATGTGTTTCGATATTTTCGCAATTTTGAGAGCTTTCTGACATGAAAATGTGATCCGTTTGAAGTTTTAGATAGCTGATATGAAGGGTTACGACATATGTTAACCCAAAAATTTATTAAATATGTCTAATAGGTATAGTATTAGTTACAAGTAGAGAACAGACTATACGACGTAGATATTTTGTGTATCCTATGAGCCTATGTAATATGGATATCAAGTGAGTGTAGGTATCATAGGTTGTCAAGTATATGTATGATACAAATATATATATATATATATATATATTTATATATATATATATATATATATATATATATATATATATATATATGCCGCCTGCTCCCTCGACAGCGGCCCCATCCCCTTATTCCACCTCCGTCGGACACCCTCCCCAGCCCCCGGCGCCCAGCGCCCTCGCGGCGGCTCCCCTCTCGGCTTCCGTCGCCAGCGCCCGCCCCGCTCCCCTCCTCGCGGCGGTGTCCTTTCCCCCGTTCGAGGCCACCCGCTCATCCCTGCGGTGGCCCAACTCGGCGTCGTCTTCCCTCGGTCCCCCGGTCGAGTCCAACGGCGGCCCAGGGCTGGCCCCCCCCTCTCCGTTTCCCCTCTCTTGCACCGGCGCCCTCGCCCGCGGTGGCACAGCCCACGGAGCTCAGGCGTTCCCTCCGTCTGCTGGTGGATCCCCCCACCAGGAGTTAGGCCTGCTGTCCTGTGTCCCTCCGCCGCCTGCCGATGGCCCCCCCGCCTTGTCGACCCGGCCCGGAGTCGTCCATCCCCGACGGATCCCCCCATCTTTCCTGTCGGCGGCCCTCCCTCTCCGCTCTGTGTCAGCCGCCCGCCGGAGCCTAGCCTCCTCCCGCCTTCCCCCTCCCCTTCAGGCCTCCGCCGGCGGGGCCCCCCGGCCCTCTCCCCCGAGCCCCCTCTCAGGCCGCGTGCCCCTCGGGCAACCCCCCCCACCGCTCGGGGTTCGCGCCCTCGAGCCGCGCGCCGGGCAGAGCCCCCGCTCGGGCTACGTGCCCTCGAGCCGCGCGCTTGGGCAACGTGTCTTTCCCCCCCCGGTACCCGTGCTCGGGGGGACGCGTCAGCGACTTTTCGTTTGACCCTGTCTGCTTTTGAAAAAAAAAAGAAAAAAAAAGAAAGAGAAGAAGCAGTTTGTTACCAAAAAAAAATATATATTAAATATTGTAGGCTGCGTGCCCTCCTCACCGGGCTGTGTTCCCGCACCACCCCCCTAGGGCCTCCCGTTGGCTGCGGTCAACGAACCCACTACTTTTGATAATTTGGTTTTCAAAATTTTGAAAATTTTCGAAATTTCGTTGCATTGCAAAAATTCGAAATTTCAAAATTTCGAATCTCCAAATTCCCCTTTTTAGGAGTTTATTATCTTGTTTCTTAGGGCCCTTTTATCTTTTGGCCTCGCACCTGTCTGTAATGCTCTTCTAGAGCCCCCTTTCTTTTTTCAATAAAAAGTTGTTTTGGTTAAAAATATATATATATATATATATATATATATATATATATATATATATATATATATATATGGGTCATATAGGGTCGTTCTACAATACATCCGCTGGAAATGGATGTATCGATACATCCGAAATCTGGACCGTTGGATGTTGATCCAATGGTTCGGATTGAATAATAGTGTAGAAACATCATTTAATGCTGATTTAGACTTTTGACCCGTTGGTAACTTGCTTTAGCAGGTCATTCTTCACTTTAATTTTTTCAATGAACACCCTAAATTAATTTATATTTACTCTCTCAAAAGTCCATCCAATTTAATATTTCATATTATATTTTTTTTGGTTACAGGCCGTCGTGGTGGTGGTGTTGGTGGTTGTGGTGGAAAGAGAAACAGAGATGAAGATGGAAATAAGAATCGGTCCGGATCGCGTCGAACGTCGTCGAGCCCTCCTAGAACAACGAGGAGTACCAGCTGCGCCGTGAAGAATCGGTTCGCTTCCCGTCGGACATAGTCGAAACCTCCTCGAACAAGAAGTATTAGCGACGCCGCTCTAATTTTACTGTCCATGCCATTGTCAGAAATCTTATTTTTTATCTAATAATTTAATATTTTGTTAATAAAGCTACATGTCACGGTGGTGGTTGTGAACTGAGGAAAACCTGCTTCTGAGGTCGGGCGGATCATCTTGTCACATATTTTTAAAAAAAATCTGTATTGATCGGACAATTTTTTTTTTACTTTTCTAATGATAATATTTTCGAAAAGAATATTTTATTTGGACGGTGAACGGCCATTCTCTTTGCTTTTAACACGGAGAATGGCCATTCTCTTTGCTTTTAACACGGCGAATGGACGGAGAATGGCCATTCTCTTTGCTTTTAACACGGCGAATGGACGGAGAATGGCCATTCTCTTTGCTTTCTACACGGTGAATGGACGGAGAATGGCTGTTCTCTTTGTTTTTAACACGGAGAATGGCCATGCTCAAGGAGAATGGCCATTCTCCATTATTTTAACATGGAGAATGGCCATTCTCCGTTCTTTGAAAACGGAGAACGGACACTCTCTGTGCTTTTAACAAAGTATGGTACATTTAGGACTGGAAATGTTCAAGTATCTCATATTTTTTTCACCAAATATTTACAGTATTTTTAATATCATTTACCATAGTACATTCATTTTATATTAAATCATTTTTAAGATAATCCGAATATCATTTTATCAGGCTTCCACTATATGGCTGAACAAAATTTCTTGCGAATGTTTGAATATAATTAACCTACTATCAAAGAGAATTTTTCTTACATTATATTATGCCTTACACTGGCATCGACTTCATACTGATGGCATCGATGTACTGATGGCAATAACAAAGGATGAACATGCAGGATTACAATTATGTTTCCGTAATAACAAGGGATGAACATGCATGATTACAATTTTGCTTCAGCAATAACAAGGGATGAACATGCACTGGCATCGAATTCATACTGATAGCATCGATGTAATAATTTTTTACAGAAAGCAAAACACATTACAATCAAATAAAGTTTCAGTGATCCCAGGAATGCATCCGTAATGAGGCCACCTGTAAACCCTAGCAATGCACCCAAGACTCACGAAATCTGTGATAGGCATCTGCAAATCAAAGGAATACACCAAAATATCAATATCATCTATCAAGGCCAACTGCCAACCAAATAAACGCTTCAACCAAAAAATTATAATCAAATTAAGTATACTTCATTCCAAGTCCAATAAACTGCATAATTCACGTTACAGTAATCTGTCCAATCCACGTTAGTAATTCAACATAGAACCTGCATAATTTACAATACAATAATCCAAATAAATATCAGACCTACTCTAAATTCAAGACCATATTACATTTTCAAAACAAATTACGAACTATGCACTGAGTACAAGCGAAAAGTTTAGTCTTACAATATTTCAAACACAAAATTTAGTTTGTCCGCCATGACCAACAAACATTCAGAACAATATTACAAGTCAAATATTACTTCCACATTGAAATAAGAGACATTCAAAACTCAAAAGATGAATCTTCATAGACGTCTCCATCTTCTTCTTCTTGTTTCTTTTTTTTTTCCTACTTCTTCTTTCTCAAAATATCCTTCACCTACACCTTGAGGGACGGATGAAGAAAAATTATAGTCAGTATTGACTCACTTTATAGGTAGAAATGACATCCAGAAACATAAATAGAAGTATCAAAGTGATGGCTAGCATTAAAGTGTCAATGTGCACAGTCTATATTTTTACATAAGATTTTGGGCTAGCCCCATTTACCTTCTTCACGAGGGAAGGAAAATCTTATTCTTGGTCAGCAAATTCAACCTCTATCTGGTTAATCTTATCTAGAATCAATTTCTGGTTGTCGGATATAGTCTTCATCTCTTTGAAGACATTCTCAAAGTTTGCAGCAACAAAATTGTATAGATCATCAACCCTGTCCTTAGTGTTTTTGATTCCATAAGTTGATGGTTTTTCAGATGTTGATGGTTTGCTTGCAGCTGCTGCCCGTTTTCCAAACATTCGAGTGAAGGTTAGTTTTCTCATGGGGCCTTTGTTTTTAATATAAACATCCCCTGCTAAGCTTGGGACAGAATGTTTATTAGCCATCGAGCATACAAATCCTCCGAAAAGGAGAGCTGTCCTTGCAGTTGGTTTTCCCATGAGATGCATCATTCTACTGAACATGTAGGAACCTATATCCATCCTTTTTTTCTTCCCCATATAATAAAGAAATTTTACTCTCTCGGGATGGATGGAAAACTCATGTCCAGTAGGGTTGAGTGTTTGAGATACGTAGGCATGCAACAATTTATACAAAGTTTTTAATTGATCTTTATATACATTTTGAGGGGTCTTGGCACCCATTGAAACACCTGTAATCTCATGAATTACATCCGTCATGGAAACATTATCAATATCTTTCATATCAAACTCAGGAACTGGATCAAATCCATAAAATTCGTTGATGACAGCAGCATTTACCCTAATCAGTTTCCCTCTCAGAAACACCAGTGGTTGATCCTCTTCTTTTTCTTTAATTTCAGCCGGAAGATTTGAGTAAAATTCTCTTACTATTGTTTGGGAGATTTTCTCAAGATAGGATTTGTTCAGTTTCTCCAATTGATAGAATTTCAATATATCCAGGAAAGCTTCGTCTTCGACATCATCCATCTTAATTGATCTTTCAGGCATAACAGCCTTTTTCTTGAAATATTTAATGTATATCTTCTTAGTTTTAGAGTCTTTAAATTTTTTTACCTCCTCTCCAGCCTGGGACTTATCTGATGATTGCTCTTCCTCTTCATTTTTCTCTTCTGATGAGGATTCAAAATCCACAGAGTACGCTGATGACTCTGTATCCGTTGCCACCTTAGCCTTCGCTTGAGTACGCCTTCGATCTTCATAAGTTGAGTCTTCCGACGACTCTGTATCGAAGATAGATTTTCTGGTCTTTGTCGAGTAATGAGTGTTTTTAGCCTTTTTTGCACGTGGCTTGGCTGCCGCCTCCACTTTCATCGTCGTTGCCGCCGCCGCTGCTTCCGCCGCTGCCCTTTCGGCCTCTGTCCTAGCGACCATAATCTTGGTTTTTGCCGCCCTTGCAAGTTCTGCCCTTCGGGCCTGTATCGCATCCCTTCGTGGATCCTTCCCCTTCGGCGACGGTCGTTGTTTCTTCGGCGGCATTTTGATTAGAAGAGGGTTTAGGAGAGGGTTTGGGAGAAGGAAGAGGGTTTGAGAGAAGAAGAGGGAAAGTTCGACCGTCTTATATGACCTTGGGAAGTGGAAAAAATTAGAATAGTTTTGAG
The DNA here is from genome assembly GCA_029216955.1 of Iris pallida. Taxonomy (NCBI): domain Eukaryota; kingdom Viridiplantae; phylum Streptophyta; class Magnoliopsida; order Asparagales; family Iridaceae; genus Iris; species Iris pallida. The sequence continues at coordinate 15,864,551 of JANAVB010030816.1, read as the reverse complement.
TCTTAAATTAAATTTATTACTATTATTACTAGTATAAGACGATCGAATTTATTACTATTAAATTTAAAAAACTACTTTCCAAAATTAAATTTATTACTATTATTACTAGTATATATCCATGTGAAATCACTACATAAACCTTTGGGATTTTGAGACCTTAATTTTAAAAAATTCTTTTCCAAAATTAAATTTATTACTATTATTACTAGTATATATCCACGTGTTCCGTATAAATTATTAAAAAATTTGGCAGAAAAAACGTGGTGGAAACATATTTATTTAAAAAAATTTGACAACATATTTAAGAATGTGAAGTTTAAGACTCAATATTTCCATTTTACGAATATTTGATTAAATTTTTGAAAATAAGAAGACTATGTACTTGAAAAGAGTAAAATTGAAACACTCAATGTTGTCCTCTATTTTACTTTGTAATCATATTTAAGATGGATTTGACGGCAAGATTGACGCTGGCAGCATAATCAATTCTATGACGTAACAAGTCATTGATGGAGATATCGTCGCTGATATATTGATTTGACGTAAAAAGATTTGTTAATTATAAAGAGCAATGCTATAGTTAGCAAATGGGTGTAAGTTGTAAGAAGGTTGTAAAAGTTTGATTGTAGCCGAAACCAAATTGAGTTAACAAAATATTATATTTCATTAAATCCCAACTTCGTCGCCGGAACATTCTCCAGAGAAGTATACAAGAGGAGGACAAAAAACTGTAAAACACGGAAAAAAAAAGGGTCTAGCCCTCACTGGCCTCCCGGAGGATCTCCGCAAAGTCCTGCAGGGTGCGCACACCCGCCCTATGGCACAGACGGCAAAATGCTTCCCTCTTCTCCAGAGAATCCCGTTCCTCCGGAGTGATCGGCAACAGGTCAAAGTTTGGCGCCGGATGAAGAGGTCGAGCGATGACCTCCAGTGACAACCCGCAGGCGGTCAGAAAGTTTGCAGCCGCTGCCAGCCAGTCATGGGCCGGAGGCGGCGCAGAGGGTGCTCCATGCGAAGGGGCTCTGCGACGACTGGAAGAAGGCTCTGGCAATGGTTCCCAACCAGATGATCTTTTTGGAGCCATGTTAAATGTGCAACCTACTCAGATGAATGGGGACCCCTATGTATATATATACACGTTCCTAACCGACTCTTCCTATTCCTTATTGGAAGTTGGGATATAATGTTAAAGTTACAACCAAATGCTTACAACACTCTTACAACCTTCATCCACTGCTGACATGTGGGCCATGTCATCAATGGGTGAAGGTTGTAAGAGTGTTGTAAGCAAGCATTTGGTAGTAGACTATAAGAGACATTATTGATGTCTTATTCCAGGCTTAGTTGGTTGTGCTGTTTGGCTTTTACATGGAAGGCCTAGGTTCGAGTCTGGTGTTTGGGTTCTGTAGAATTTTTCTATTGTTAACATTTTTTGGGTGCTATTATATGCTTTTAACTTAGTATGGAACAATTTTTGGGACTGTTAATGGCCATTCTCCGTTCCTCTAACACGGAGAATGGTACATTTAGGACGGATGTAGGACGGAGAATTGTACATTTAGGACGTCGAATGGTACATTTAGGACGGAGAATGGTACGTTTAGGAATGTTCTGTAGGGTTGTGAATTTTAAATAGTTTGGCTGTTTAGTTTTGTTTTGAATCTATATAAATTGGTTTTGAAGGCTCATAAAGATGAATTAGTTTGGCTTTTTGGTTGTTAATGGTCATTCTCCGTTCCTCTAACACGGAGAATTGTATATTTAGGACGGCAAATGGTACATTAGGATGGAGAATGATAGATGTAGGACGGAGAATGATAGATGTCGGACGGAGAATGGTCCATATAGGACGGAGAATGGTACATTTAGGATTGTTGTGTAGGGTTGTGAATTTTAAATAGTTTGGCTGTTTAGTTTTGTTTTGAATCTATATAAATTGGTTTTGAAGGCTATAAATTAGTTTGGCTGTTTGGCTGTTAATGGCCATTCTCCGTTCCTCTAACACGGAGAATGGTACATTTAGGACGGAGAATTATACATTTAGGACGGCGAATGGTACATTAGGACGGAGAATGCGGAAAGTTGGACGGAGAATGATACATGTAGGACGGAGAATGGTCCATATAGGACGGAGAATTCATTTTGAATAAGGTAAAATCTGTGTTGGGAAATGGCGAAATCTCTTGGATATGATTACACTGAGATGTTGTATTAATGGTAAAATCTGTGTTGGAAAATGTCGAAATCTCAGAAGTGAGCCGTCTTCGGCGTCATTATATCACAGTCCATTTTATTTATAAAAAAAATAATCATGTTAAAAATTAGTATTGACAAAAGTAAAACTTGCTCAAAATGGAGAATCGAACTCATAAAAAATATCTTGTATAAAGAAATGCATGCATGCATGCTAGTGTTTTTACCATTAACCCCAGTAATGATAGATCGTATCTAATTCATTATACCACTCGTACACAGGTTCTCCTGTTACTGGGATTACATTATCAAAGGGTTTTTTAAACGTCTGAATTGAATAACAAATTTTCCAAAGTTCGTCGTCGAAGATCACGTTGAAGCACCCACGTATGTCGAGCAGGCGAAGACCCTTGCAGTTGCATATGATAGATCGCAGCGTGTCTCCATTGAACATGCCGAATCCCATATGTAGGTGCTCGAGACGCGGCATCGAATTAGCCACGGCCTTTCCCTCCGCCTCGTTTTTCGTGTCCAGCACGAACATGTTCCTGAGCATGAAATCCGGAGGGGGCATGTTCCTACTCAGCTTGACCAGACGGCGGCAATAATTTCCGGCGGAAATTATTCCAGTCGACGTGATGTAGAGGCAGTAGCTAATGTCGAGTTCTTCCAGCACAGGGAGAAACTCCAAGTGTCTCACGAAAGTTTCATCACTCACGTCGCACTTCGGAATGTGCAGAACCCTTAGAAATTTTCCACTGTATTATAAAAATGGGAAAACATCAATAGAAATTAACAAAAGTATACGTAAAATTTTGTAATAGAAAAAATAAAGTATTAGAATAAGACCAAATAAAATTTTGCACTGGCCTTAAACATGCAAAAGAGAAGGCTGCTTCGTCGAGCTTGTACGCGGAGAGGGACCCTAGATGTCCCTCACTGCGAGCCACGAGCTTCATTACGGTCAAACTAATCTCAGCGGTTTTCTGGGTCCTCCGGCACCACTGTACCAAGTCGACGTTGGACCAATAGTCTAAGGGACCGTTGAGCGCCTTCCACCACGAACGGCAAACTGGGGCCACGTTGCACATTACCTCGTCCGCCGGCATCCCCGACAGTACCAGTATCATCGAGAGAATCTCGGTAGGGATGACGGCCCATCCGCTGCAGTTGATCTTGCTCCTCTCCATTGCGACTATTCTTCTTCTTCTTTCCTTTGTTTCTCTCTAGTCGGATGGGTTCTCTTCTTTGGAAAAGGCTATTTAACCCTCGTTTACGCGGGTGTATGTAACCCGCTCGTAGAGGGGTGTGTCCGAACAAGTCACGAATCTATTGGGAAATAACGGTAATGCTACTGTATTAATATTAGCAATTAGTCGTTTGGGCTCCCAACATATTTGGGTGATGCCGTCTCCCATTATGTGGCATCTGACATGGCAGATGACATAACAGCTGACATGGCAAATTTTAACCCCAAAAATTAATTACCCAAATTTTTTTAATGTTAATGTTAATGTCAATATTAATATTAATGTTAATGCTAATGCTAATGTTAATGTTAATATTAATGTTAATATTAATCAATGTTAATTTAATATTAAATTATTTATTTACTATTAATGTTCATTTTAATATTAATTTTATTGTTAAATTTTGCTATGTCAGCTGTCATGTTAGCAACCATGTCATATGCCACATAATGGAAGATGGTATCACCCAAATTTTTTGGGAGCAAATAGCATTTTTGTAATATTAGTTTTAATTATATTGTAAATTTTAAATTAACAGAAAAGCCAATGTAGATTTAATATTAATGCTCTGAATAGCCCAACTCATCATGCCAATTGGCTACAACACTCATGATCTCTCTAGCTCACAAAGTAGTACATTGTTCCATACATTATGCCTCTTTATAGCCAACAAGTAGTCTTCGGCTGAACATCTCGCAAGTCCGAACGCCAATGTGGTAGCTCCTCTTGAACGCTAAGGACTCCATGCATCTGGAAGTCCAAGCCGAGCCCCATCTCGAGCCGAACCTATCCTGAACTTGTCCACCACCGTGTCCCTGCGGCAGATACAGTTAGACATAATGTTAACATAAACATTGTGATCGTGCTCATATATATCTCATTTCGCCTAGCCTGCAAGGTTAGAACTTTACATAAGAAATCATATCATTTCACTCAATCAACCAACCGTAAACTTAAACATATGCATAAGGGTGGCAGGCCCTGCGCCTGCACCCAGCGCTAATCTCAGCCCACCGGCCCTATCTATATGAAGGTCACGATGATTCTGTCACAACCCGCACCCTGATTAGGGGCACGAGTACGTGGTTACGTCCACCCTGATTAGGGGCACGAGTACGTGGTTACGCCCTATCTATATGAAGGTCACGGTGTTTCTGTCACGACCCGCACCCTGATTAGGGGCACGAGTACGTGGTTACGTGGTTACGTCCAGCCTCGAGCCGAACCTATCCTGAACTTGTCCACCACCGTGTCCCTGCGGCAGATACAGTTAGACATAATCTTAACATAAACATTATGATCGTGCTCATCTATGTCCCATTTCGCCTAGCCTGCAAGGTTAGAACTTTACATAAGAAATCATATCATTTCACTCAACCAACCAACCGTAAACTTAAACATATGCATAAGGGTGGCAGGCCCTGCGCCTGTACCCAGCGCTAATCTCAGCCCACCGGCCCTATCTATATGAAGGTCACGGTATTTCTGTCACAACCCGCACCCTGATTAGGGGCACGAGTACGTGGTTACGTCCACCCTGATTAGGGGCACGAGTACGTGGTTACGCCCTATCTATATGAAGGTCACGGTGTTTATGTCACGACCCGCACCCTGATTAGGGGCACGAGTACGTGGTTACGTGGTTACGTCCAGCCTCGAGCCGAACCTATCCTGAACTTGTCCACCACCGTGTCCTTGCGGCAGATACAGTTAGACATAATCTTAACATAAACATTGTGATCGTGCTCATCTATGTCCCATTTCGCCTAGCCTGCAAGGTTAGAACTTTACATAAGAAATCATATCATTTCACTCAACCAACCAACCGTAAACTTAAACATATGCATAAGGGTGGCAGGCCCTGCGCCTGTACCCAGCGCTAATCTCAGCCCACCGGCCCTATATATATGAAGGTCACGGTGTTTCTGTCATAACCCGCACCCTGATTAGGGGCACGAGTACGTAGTTATGTCTACCCTGATTAGGGGCACGAGTACGTTGTTACACCCTATCTATATGAAGGTCACGGTGTTTCTGTCACGACCCGCACCCTGATTAGGGGCACGAGTATGTGGTTACGTGGTTACGTCCAGCCTCGAGCCGAACCTATCCTGAACTTGTCCACCACCGTGTCTCTGCGGCAGATACAGTTAGACATAATCTTAACATAAACATTGTGATCGTGCTCATCTATGTCCCATTTCGCCTAGCCTGCAAGGTTAGAACTTTACATAAGAAATCATATCATTTCACTCAACCAACCAACCGTAAACTTAAACATATGCATAAGGGTGGCAGGCCCTGCGCCTGCACCCAGCGCTAATCTGAGCCCACCGGCCCTATCTATATGAAGGTCACGGTGTTTCTGTCACGACCCGCACCCTGATTAGGGGCACGAGTACGTGGTCAACGGTATCCTGTCAGAAAAATGAGCAAGTACAAACACCAACAGAAGTTCCATATGAATTGACAAATACTATAAGAGACATTATAATGAAATACAAGACAAAGATATAGGCGACTTGGAAACCATTTGAAGCCGAGTTACAACCCTTGGACCAATAAATGTAAAATGTGATTTGAATTATTAGAGCAATATGTGATCTGCTAGGGAGTCATGGTGCTCCCTGAACTTTAGCCGGTGCACCTCTCTCCACTGCTGCCATAGCTACCTGATGCAAGTTCTCCATGGTCTGTCGCAGCAATGACCCTGGCCTGTCATCACGCAATGACCATGGACGGTTCGTACCGTAATGCATCTTTGGCATCCTTATGTGTAAGACTATGATCGCTTCGATACAGGTTGCTAGACCAATATCTGAAGGATCCCAAACCTACTGATATCATAGCTTATCACAACACTTGACGGTCGCAACCCGTCCTAATGATGTGCACCATAAATACCATACATAATTCCCTCCTTTGAACTACTAGGTTGAATTAAGATGATGTGCACCATAAATACCATACATAAATACGTACACTGGACGGTCGCAACAATATCATAGCTTATTGAGTATATTATATTGACATTGCTTGTCCTCCATTCGTAGTTGATCGTTCTTGACAGGTTTTGATATTATATATGTTGTTAAATAGTAGAACTAGACAGCGTTCTACGTCGTTTCTGCGGTGTAGGCTGGGACGCTATCACGTTATGGAATGGCTTCTCTGGAACCATCCTGGACGTATAGCTTTGTTAATCGGGGTCCTTTCAACGCAAGTAGCTAGCTCCGATACAAGTCCCCGCTAAACCTGTGCTGATCGAGGAAACTACGTTGTCGACAAGTTGTTTGCGCCCTTGCATTTATCCTTTTATTTGCAACAACATTATCAATTTACCTAGGAGGGGTCGAGAAGAGGAGGGTCAGCCCTCACATTGAGTTTACTTCAGGCGAGGGAATGGATCTTAATTCAACCATTCCCGTTCGATCGAGTCATCGATCCCGACCTATCGGTCCCGACCGAATCAATAGCGACAGTGTTCTTTCTAGCGCACCCTATCACGACCCGCACCCGAAAGGGCATTCCATAACGTAACAGCGTCCAGCCTACACCGCAGAAACGACGTAGAACGCTGTCTAGTTCTACTACTAACAACGTTAGATATTACAACCGTCGAGAATCAAGGGTCGTCGTCTAACCCAGCTATGGCAGTCTATTCTTGTATTGCTCCTTCAACCAATCCATTCCTAGGCCAAGGGACCGATTCGGCCCGCAGCAAAAGGGTCATCGTCTAACCCAGCTATAGTCCGGATGTCTTGACATTGCCAGTGGCCTTCACACCCTTTCACTGCTTAACAAATGCACGT